>JARKNS010000004.1:135977500-136602500 GCA_029990575.1 Petunia axillaris subsp. axillaris
TTCCCGAATAAATTATATCATTGAAAAGAAAGAGCGAATCCACATGATATGGTACTTGGAAAATAGTAGGAATCAGGTTTAAAATTTGGTTACACAAAATGACAATGTAAAATATATTTGACTGGTAGCAAGGATAAAGAGTTGCATGCATTGGAGCTCCCTTTCTCCTAGTCCTAGATAAGAACTCTCACTGAGTCCCTTTGGACTTCAAATTGACATGGTGCAGATGGACTCTTTTTGTTAAGAAGTGACATTGGACTATAAAATTTGGTGTTATAAGGAAACTTAAGAAGCAGTAATTTTAAAAATCTTAAAATTATTGGCGTTGTCAAGGAACAAATACAGACGTCTCTTCTGAGCACACGAGTTTAGCACCACCCCGTCATTAATTTTTGGTGACATAGCTTGATTTCTTCTTGTGAGTATAATCTTTGGAGCTGCGCCCCATCTCTTTTGATGATATTATACTTGTAGAAGCTCCATGATGTGCATGATGGTAGGTGTAGTCTTCTGGAACTCCAACATATATGTTCTGATACGAGGGAGTTAAATAGTTAGGTGCCATCCATTTTTGGATCATGACTAAACTTTAGATGTCATATGGGTTTTCTCAAATATCAAACTGTAATGTCTCTGTGAAATGTATTGAAATCCCCTTTAATCTACCGATGCTCAGATGACCGTTAAAAATTATAAAATTTATGGCTTAGTGGTATCCCTCGAAATGATTTTAGGGTATCTTTGGTGATTCTAAGTTGCTTGGGAAACAGAAATAAAATAGAATAGTATTCGTTGACCACAAATCAAACATCTCAGCAAAAACTTCGAGATAATAAAGAAGAAGATTATGCGAAGAGCAAAATCTACTTAAAAATATATATTACCAAATTAAAATAAAATGACTTGAATGCAAGTCTTTCTAAAAAGTATATTAAATACAGCTCTCTTGACGTTTATGTTGCTATAGGGCACATATCCTGACATAAGAAGGCCAACTAATATCAACGATCTAATACCCTCTTAATTTATGATAATATAAAAGTAAAAGCAATATCGCCAACCTGCCATATAAGAATGGGAAGGTAGAAAAAGAATAGTTTGAATGATTCAGATATAAAGTATTCTTTTAATGCATGATATAAATTAACCTCATGTTTGTTGACTTTAAGGATTTTTATTTTTTTTAATTAATATCCAAGCCTGGATGTTTGTTTATTTCATTAAAGGCAAAGTGATGAGAGTTCATCATACAAAATATGTACCAGTAACCTAGAAATTAATACAGTAGTATACAAAGAAATTTGCCTCATCATACCTAAGTCTAATATTTGATAATTGGTATTTGTCCATTTGATAGTAGCCTCCAGCCTCAGCAGGTAGTTGTTGCCCGCCATAGTAACACCTTGGCTCCTCCAGATTAGCAGCTGTTTTTGCTAGGATATCTGTCACATAATTTGCTTCTCTTAATCAGTAAGTAACAGAGCAATGCAGTTGTTCTAGCTTGGCAGTGGTGTCTTCAATGATAGGCTTGATTTTCAGATTGCATGTAGTCTTCTTCCTAAGCATGTCAACTATAATCAGAGAGTCAAGCTCTAGGATACAGTGGGTTCTTCAATTCTGTAGGCACCACTCTATTCCTTGTTTTGCAGCTAGGGCCTCTGTTTGATTATTGATGAACATGTGACTAGAGAAACAAAGGCCATGATTAAGCTTCCCATGCTATCTCTAATGATTCCACCGATCCCTGCTTTTCCAATAGAAAACTCACATCTATATTAATTTTAAAGGTATTGATAAGAGGTTTAATCCATTTTACAATTTTCCATTTTGGAACTAGTTTAAACCTCTCAACACTTTGGCAAAATTCCATCCACGATTCTCCCCTAACACAGCTAGGGAAGGCTATACAAAGAGCCTGTCTAATGGTCCACCAGATATCATTTTTCATTTTCCTGTGCCAGATCTATTTCTGCTTACCATACTTGCACCTGCTTCTTTGCTTCCAAATTTCCCAATATATTACCATTGGTGTAACATGGTACACCATTTTGTGAATTACATTTTTAGCTCTAGCATTCCATCACTTATTTAACATGGTTTTAATAGAACATCTCCTATACGGGATACCCAAGGGACCCCCAAAGGTGTTCCACATCGTCATAGCCACCTCACTCTCCATAAAACATGGTATAGTGATTCTATTTTGCTCTCCTTACAACATACACAACTTGAGACAATATTGTTACCAAACCTTATTGTATCATCAAATGGTAGCTTTTTCTGAATCAGTCTCCAAACAAGGAAGGATATCTTAAAGGGGAATTTGTTGTGTCATACCTTACTTGTCAATTCTGCTCCTTGACTTTGAGGTGCTTGTATCTGGTATGCTGATTTCGTGGAAAAAAAAAAACCATCCTCCCCTGGTAGCCAGATTGCATAGTCTTCTTTAATAGGATTGTCAATGCTGATCTTCTGGATCTCCTGAACCATGAACGGAGGCAAGGACAAACCAAGCTTTGCCATATCTCAGGTTCCATCCTATATGAATTCCCTGACTATTTGCTTGTTAGTGACACGTTGATTATGGGAAGATTTTGCCAGAGGTCCTTTGCCTATCCAACTATCCCACCATATACTAGAATTTCCCTTATTGATTCTCCATAGAATGTTCTTATCTGCTTCATCTTTGATCTGCATCATCTTTCCCCATGAATGAGACTGTTTGGCAAATTTAGCCTTAGCCTCCGGATGAATTCTAGAACAGTATTTTGCCTTGAGAAAAGAAGCCTTAAGAGACTTCTTGTTCTGAAATTGCACCACCTTTTGTAAGCAAAGGAGTCCCCAATGTCCTGCAGGTTCCTTATACTAATTACCCCTTGTTGTTTAGTGCAACTTAGTTTTGATCAAGAGCTCCAGTGTTACTTGAGCTTTTCATTTTCAGAACCCCAGAAGAATCTGGCAAAATGCTTATCAATCAACTTGAACACACCCCTTAGGTGGACTCATAGCAGCAAGAGTGTAAGCAGGCATAGACTGTAACACATGTTTGATTCAGAGTAACCTTACCAGTGGACCATAGGATAAGAGTTTATTCTGCCATCCAGAGATTCTATTGATTATTTTGTTCAACAGCTCATCAAAAAAAGATTTTTTTTCCTCCCAACATACAGAGGACATCCAGGTATGTGAATGGAAAGTTCTTCTGCTTAAAACCAATCTTGTCTATTATTCTGTTGACTCTTGATATAGATGTTTTGAGTGCAGTGCAAAAGAAGCTCTTGTCTTCATTAACTTTATGTCCAAAGCTCTTCTCATATTTCCTTATCTGCTTCATGATTTGTCTGATAGTTCTTCCCTTTCCTCCACTAAAAATGACTATATCATCTACATATGCAAGATGATTAATCTGAGGCCCTCTTTTTTTCATGCTAAAAGTTACAAACTTGGGATCATGGTATAATCCATTAAGGAGCTTAGACAGCACCTTTGATGCTATAATGGATAAAGAATGAGAGAGAGGATCTGCTTGTTTTAATCTCTAAGAGGAATTAGAGAAACCCCTTCTTGTTCCATTGATGACAATTGAGTACTAGGTCTCTGAAACAAGATTCCAGATGATTTGTAACCACCAGTCACATAATCCAAACTTCTTCATCACAACTAGAAGGAAAGGCCATGACAATATTTCATAAGTATTTGCCATATCCATCTTTATCACCTATGTTCCCTCCCTTATTTGGATTGGCTATTCCATGTACAATCTCGTGAGCTAGTAAAGCATTATCATTGATCAAGCTATCCTTCACAAATCTACTTTGGTTCTCAGAAATAAGCCTGGGGAGTAAAAGATTCAGTCTTCTAGAGAGTACTTTGGATATGATCTTTGCTGAGAAGTTAGTTAGGCCGATTGGCCTCAGTTCTGAAAAGGTAGAAGGGGAGACTACCTTAGGGATAAAAACAAAGAATGAATGAGAGTAAAACCTTGTGAGGTTGTTCCTACTGAAAAAACTTTTACAAAGTTCACCACTTCTGGTGCAATAATATCCGAGCACTTCTGGTAGAATGTGTCATTGAAGCTGTCAGGTCAACCAGAGCTGTGAGGACTTACATCAAACACTGTTGCTTTGATTTCTTCTTCCTCGGTAGGGGCAAAAATGACATGGTTCTCTTTCTCAGTAATACTTTAGGAATACATTCCAGAATGTTGTCATCCATTAAAGAGCTAGGCAGGATGAAAAGCATGAAGAAATGTCTGACTAGTGCTTTTTAAATTTTGTCATCACCTTGAATCCACTTCCCCTTGTGATTCTTCATGCTGGTAAGTTGTAGTCTTCTTCTCTTGTTCCTGATGACATTGTGGAAGTAGTTAGAGTTACATTCACCCTCCTCAAACCATTTAACCTGAGATTTTTATTTATGGAGTGATTCTTGCATTCCTATCCATCTGATATATTATGCATATGCCCTGCTAAAAGTTTTCCTTAATTATTCCGACATTATACTGAGATCAATATCTTGTAGGTCTTCTACCATTGCTCCTATTCATGTACTTTCTTATGAACATTTCCAATATCCTCTCTAGACCATCTGCTCAGCTTCTTGCTCAATGTCTTCAGCTTTTGTTGCAAGATTCACATTGGGTTCCCTGATAGTATATTCTTATTCCAGGGCTCCTTTACCAACTCATAAAAAATAGGTTGTTCAACCCAGAAGTACAGAAACCTGAAGTACTTAATGGAAGCTATTTGATCTATTTTGTAATTAACCAGTAATGGTCTATGATCTGAACCTTTCTTAGGAAGATGTTTGACCTCCACAAACTGGAAATAATTCATCCAAGAGTCATTGATGGAAATTCTATCAAGCCTTTTCCATATTATTTTACCTGAGCCCCAGTTGTTATGCCAATTGAATCTTGATCCCACATACCCTGCATCTGTCACTCCACATGTGTCCATGCACTCTACTATATCAAAACTCTTATTTGGACTTCACTTGCTTCCATGATGACTAGGTTACTCCATGATCAGCCCCAACTATGCCTTATAAAAGGGACTAAGTGGTCGCAGCAAATATAGCTCGGTATTTAAAGTCCCGAGGTCGAATCCCACAGAGAACACCACTCCTAGCAGTTAATCTAGCTAAATTATCTACTCAACCAACTTCAAGTTTATATATTTGGTTTGGTTTTATATTAACACTACTAAACAGGAAAGTAGATAACAAGTATAGAAAGATAGATTTGATTCAAGAGATGGAAAATCTAGGATTGATTTCCCCAACTCCTTACTTGTGCTAAGTATTGTACTAACAATTCTCCCTTTACTCTTCCTATTGAACAAGTGTTCCAAGTTAATATCCATTACTTAACTCTTCCAATTAACTAATGAAGATAGGGAGGACTACACTTATGGTTCACAGTAAGGTTCACAGTAAGGATCAATATTCCTAATTCACCGTTTTGACAACGTAAGCAATGCATTTGTTTTAGGGTTGAAATACTACAATGTTTTTAACCCTAACTCATTAATCTATTCCTATTAATCACAAGAATAAAGGGCACAATTAATTGGGGATCCTACCAATTAATAGCAAACAATTCATAAACAACATAGATAGGAAGAATTAACAAAGTTTATTAATAACACAATAATTATCATCACACAAGTATGTGGAGTGGGTCAATCAATCCTAGAATAGGTGATTTAGCCACATATAGTCATGTTCTAAGACAAGAAATAACTAAAAGCATACACAACCACAACAATATGGATAGATGGATGAAGTAGAGCCTTGAATATTGATCTCCTCTCGTCCTTGCCTCCTTTGGATGTGGAACAGGTCCTTTCTAGGTTAAAAATTCATAAAGAAGGCAAGAGAAGTTTTTATACCCTGTAGGATACTAAGCAAATAGTCCAAAAAGCCCATAGATTTTCGCCCAGAATTTCTGCTTCACGTGGCGTCCGCGTGCCGCATGGACTCAGTTTCTTCAGACAATTTAGTTCGCGTTGTGCTCGCGTGCCACGTGGACTCAGTTTCTTCATACAATTCAGCTCGCATGGTGCTCAAATATTCGGCCTAAATGCGCTTGAATTTTATTCACTTCTAGGCAAAAACTCTATTTCTTTCCGTGTTACTTGTGTGGTACAGGGATCACTTGAAATATTTAATATCTTCAATTTTGAAGCCAAAACTTGTACTTTTTGCCTCAATTCATAATGTTCAATTCCTACAATACCAAAAAACTCAATTAGTATCAAATCTTGATAGTTTTGCATATAAACTTTTAAATTTACTATCAGAACATTGTAAAAACACCCTCAAATTAAAGGTAAAATAGCCAAACATCACTCCACAATTCTCTTCTCCCAATAAAAGAGCATTTTGCATGCACTGCAGATATAAAAACACTCTTTGCCTTATTTTGACTCATCAACTTGATAGAAACTTGTTGATCCTTATTATAAAGCGAAGTGGCAATGTACTTATCTTTCGAGAAGCACCATATTTGACCTATGTCATTGGTTAGGCAGTTCTACATTCCAAGGAATTTTTTATATCCTTCAATTTCTTTGTTTTTGAATAAAAGATTCAAAGATGGCAACAAATTGTAATTTATTGATATATATAAGATGTTTTAGCCTATGATTGGCTTTCTTGGATCTTACCCCACTAATATTCCAAAACAAATCGCTAATCATTAAGCTTAGGATTAAGTATTTGTGACCTCCCCTTTGCAGGGATGGACTTCTGTCTTTCTTTCCTCCCACTCTTCATGTCTCTATTTCTTCCTCTTTTGATAGGTGACAAGCCTAGATTATCCACCACTTCGTTAAATGAGTTCCATGAGGGTCATGAGGGGTTTCAATGCATTGATGAGGCTATGATCTACCTCCTCATCTGAGTCTTGTGATAGCTCATTAGTTATCTTCTTAGGTACCCATTGAGATCAACAATCAACTTCACTCCCTTATGGTTCTTTATTTCTGTACTCAAACTAGAAGATCCATCTTTTGATCCCTCATTTTATTCTAGGACCATTTGAGTGTTGCAAGTGTTGACATCTTTTGAATTCCTAATTGAATTGTTAGGCTTTGTACAACCACTCAAGGTATCTTGTGCTATTTCATCACTATTGTTTCCATCTTGTGCCATAATTTCATCTTCATTGTTGTTAATTCTAGTTCCCATCACATGACTATGAATCCTTCAATTTCTTTAGGAGCCATCTACTATTTCTTCTTCTTCTTTGTTTTCTTATTTTCTATCAACAATGTTATAACTTCTGGCTTGAATGTCACCTTGGGTTTCTTTGGAACAACTTTCTTAGTTTTTTCATGTCTTCTCTTTTTGGTTCTGGTTCTTATTTGAACAGCTTCAACCTCCTGAGTACTACCCCTGGTATCTGGAGAAATGTCATTTGTGTGAACGATTTCATTGTTCTCTTGAACTGCTACATCATTTCTTTTTGTGCTGCCAATTATTGTTGCCTCATATTCACTCTCGTCTACATTCTGTTCCCGCACTTGCACCAGGTTCTCAGCTTGTTTTAAAGCTTGAACCCTCTTCTCCTCCATTCTTTCTGCCATTTTTTTTTTTAAGATTCTGCAATTTGCCAGTGAATTATACAATTTCTTGCACAGTCTACAATACTTTGGTATTCTTTCATATTCCACCTTTTCTTCAAATCCTTTAGTGCATTGTCTTCATCTTCAATACCAACCCAAACACTATTTGGAAAAGGTTTGAACATATCAACTTCTACCCTGACCTTAGCCATGATGGGTCTGGTTCTACCTCTTATTGTTGCATCTAGTTCCAATGGTGTTCCAATTGCACTTGCAATTTGCCTAACATACTACCAGGAATGCATATGAAAATGCAGTCTTGGAAGCAGGATCTATACAGGAGCCAGAGGCAAATCTTTCACTGGCTTGAAGTCTGGTATCCATTTTTAGAGCCATATTTGAATTCCTTGAAATTCCACCACTCTCTTGAACCATACCATATTAAAATCTTCGTCATTTGTAATGTCTATGAAGACATTAATGTTGTCATAGAAATCAACTCTAACTGAACCCTTCAAAGGAAACCTCTCTGAGAACCTGGATCTAATTTGTTCTATTTGTGGTCTAGATATAAAAAACCTACCTACTAAAGTTCTTCTACAATCAGCTGCCATCGTTCCATAATAATCTTTAGTTTTAAAAATCAGGGCTAGTATTCCATTGTGTGTAGTTTTCCTCGTAGTTATGGGTTCTGGGATGTTGGGTTTGGAGCTAAGATAGGGGAAGTAATAATAGTGTTGGTATAAGAGTTTTTACTTAGGAGATCTATTGATATGTTGGTCGTGTCAGCTTGGTGGTTAGGATAAGCTATTACATGCGACGAATCTGTGCTATCTGGTGGTTCTATGTGCAGAATCGGAGCTGAGGGTCAGCATGGTTTGAGAAAGGTGGGAAATGGTGCTTTACATTAGCGCATGAGGCGCGCTCTTATTAAACTTTTGATAATTGCCTTTAAGGGTTAAATTTAAACTTTTGGTCATTCTATTTTTCCCAATCATTTTTGGGTTAATTCACAATGACTTCTCATTTAAACATATACTATAAGATATTAGATTCCGAGTATATATGGTTCCCAGATAAGAAATTCTATGTAAGGGCCAAGCTCTCTGCCGAAGCCAAGCGAGAATTCACCAACTTCCTGCGCGCTCGGTCAGGCACGTTAGCTTTGACACACACCGACATGCCTTGAATCTCAACTAGCGTAATCACGCACAATTTAAATGTCGACCCAATCCTTCAAGTCGGTCAAGCAAAAGAAACGACATATCAACCGTGAAAGGGGGCTAGCATTCCATGAAGAGGTTGAGAACGGATCCATTTGCGAGGTTCAATACCCTAATTGGATATCCAACGTTGTGGTGGTGCTAAAGAAGAATAGAAAATGTAGAATGTGCATCGACCTTACAGATATAAATAAAGCATGCCCCAAGGACTCCTTCCCATTGCCCAACATTGATTCGACGCCGGGTCACGAAGCTCTCAATTTCTTGGATACGTACTCGGAATACAATCAGATCCTCATGAACCAGGGTGACTAAGAGAAAACCTCTTTTATCACGGACAGGGAGACTTACTGTTACCGAGTAATGCCTTTTGATTTGAAAAATGCATGAGCAACTTCTCAGGGATTGGTAAACCTGATGTTCAAGTAGCATATCGGCAAAAGTATGGAGGTTTACATCGACGACATGTTGGCCAAATCAAAATTCGCAGAAAACCATGTCAGCCACTTGGAAATAGCGTTCGACGTCTTGGACAAGTTTGTTATGAAGGTCAATCAATAAAAGTATGCCTTTGGCGTATCCTCAAGAATGTTTCTCGGGTTCATCGTCTCTAACAGAGGGATAGAAGTAAACCCCGCGAAGATCGAAGCAATCGAGGCCATACTAGAGGTGCTGAAGCGTGAAGTGGAGGTGAAGAGGCTCAATGGCCGAACCGTCAGCTGCCCACCGATCATAAATAATGAAGTAGAATATGAAGTTGTAGTTCAAGCACTCGAATTAGCCTACATATTGGGGGCTAGGGAGATCAATCTCTTTAGTGACTCTTAGCTGGTGGTCAATCAGATAAATAAAGTCTTCACCTCCAAAGATGCTCGCATGTAGGAATACTTGGCCAAGGTGGAGAAGCACTTGAAATAATTTTTAGAAATGGAAGGTTGATCGAGTACCAAGAGAAGAAAGCACAGAGGCTGATGCCCTGGCCAGCCTAGCGGCCGCTGCAAATATGAATGCAGACAGCCCTGGAACTGTTAGTGAATTAACTTAGGTGGACACTAAGAGCCACGAAGTTAACGTTGCAGGACTCGAATGGGATTGGCGACGACTGATCATTGAATACTTGGACAAAGGACACTCGCTGAAGATAGAAGAGAGTAGGAGGTTGAGAGTACAAACGGCCTGTTATTGCTTGATCAACGAAGAATTGTATCGCCAAATGTTCAGCGGCCCTTTAGCTAAATACTTGGGGCCATCGAAGGTTGACTATATGTTAAGAGAAATCCATGCAGGGCAATGCAGAAACCACTCTAGCGGGAGGTCTTTAGCTTGGAAGATAATTAGGGCGGGCTATTTCTGCCTTGAATGGAAGACGATGCGAGCAAATTCATCCAAGCGTGCGACAGTTGCCAGAGATTCTCCCGTATACTTCATCAGCTAGTGGAGCTTTTACACTCAGTAATAGCCTCATTGCCTTTCATGAAATGGGTGATGGATATTGTAGGGCCTATTCCCAAAGCGCCCAGAGGTGTCAAATTCTTGCTTATCATGACAGACTATTTCACTAAATGGGTTGAGGCAGCAACCTACCCTCGAGTCTGAGAGTATGAGATGATATAGTTCATCTGAAAGAACATTATGTGCCACTTCGGCATCCCAACATAAATCACCTGAGACAACATGCCTCAATTCATAGGAGACAAGATCACCAATTTCTAGGAAGAATGAGAAATAAAGAGGATAACCTCAACACCTTATCATCCTACAGCCAATGGATAATATGAGTCTTATAACAAGACTATAGGGGAAAGCTTGAAAAAACGGCTCAAGGAGGCCAAAGGTAAGTGGCCGGAAGAACCGCGAGGAGTTTTATGGGCCTATCACGCCACATCAAAATCCAGTAAGGGAGAGACTCTATTCTCACTAACATGTGGAACAGACGTTATGATCCTTGTAGAAATAGGAGAATCCAGCTTGCGACGGTTGTTCACCGAGGAAGGATCAAATAATGAGGCTTTAGTAGCTTCACTTGATGTCCTGGACGAACGCATAGATATAGCAGCCATATGCCTGGCAGCCCAGAAGTAACGAGTGGAGCAGTACTATAACACGCGGACAAACTTGTGTTCCCTCAACATAGGGGATCTGGTTCTTCACAATGTATCTCAAAGTACCAAGGAAGCCAGCGCTGCCAAGTTAGCCTAAACTGGGAAGGGTCGTACAAGGTCTGAGGCTTATCCAGAAAAGGTGCATACGTTCTTGAAGATATGGAAGGAAAAGCCATTTCCAAATATCTGGAACATCTCTTGGCTTAGGAAATACTACTCTTGAAAGGTCAAATGGACCTATATACCCGAGACATGTATTTTCTCCTTTCTTGATCTTTATCTGTATCATTACTTTATACAGGCACTTAGCCCTATCTTTGTTAAGTTCTTATTTGGCTCCGCGCAATCTTTTATCAATAAAACTACTATTCTACTTAGTCATTTTTACAATCAAATCCATCTACGATCCAAATATTCATAGCCCTATCACAACTTAAGTTGAAGTAATATACTCACTTTTCGCTACAAAAAGTATGGTACACTACTTGCTTAAAGCTGGATCACTTCTAGTTCAGCCACCAGGCATTATTCATAAGTTGAAATAGTCAATTCAACAAATTACACCAATATGTCGGTGGGGATGCCCGCCCGCATAGTGCCAGTAAAGTCTTAAAACACTCGAGTGAACAAGCACAGACGTTCTAGCTTGAACGCAAAAATGCCCTGTTACATACAACGGGCTAAAGACATCCCCTTTCGGGCGCATGCCTTGCCCTAAAATCCGTCTATCGCATACGCAATTTAAAGTCATCGAATACTGATGCAAATGAAGTGCTCAACAGTGCGCATACCTGTCTTTAAAAGACAAACACCCAGAAAGGCACCCAATAATATGCTGCTTGACTATACTACAAGTAACTAAGCAAGTACGCATAAAATATTGATGAACGTTCATTTTCATTAATATCAATAGCCCGTTACAATATACAATTAAGTTCTTTCGAATACAACACTATTTATTACAGGTGTCTTAAGAAACTAAAAGGCTTTAAAGCTAAAACTGCAAGTTCCCTCGGATTTGCACGGCTGGAAATTCTTCATATGGATTGTAGCTCTTGCATCGAAGTTTCTCTCGGCACGCAGAAGATGACATTACCAACATAATGCCCCAAGCAGCACATCTTTATGACGCTGCATCATAGGCGTTGGAAAATCAGTCCAACTGAGGAATCCCTCAGTAAAATAGTGAAAGGAACAGCGCGTAAGCCAAAAGTTTAATCTGGAATCACTTAGAGAGACACTAACATGGAACCACCAGCGGCTGCGGGAGCACCATGTTCCCTCTCTTCTCTAGACGCCTGGAAATAGATGCAACCTCCTAAATCGTAAAACAACACAAAGCTATACGGTCACCCTGAATGCAAGGATTTTGGAGAAATTTGTTGAACATCAACCACCTGGAGAAGGAGAGAATACCGTAGCAAAGACCCTGCCTCGTCAGGTGGCGCTATCTGTGGACGATTTGTCCAATGGAGCCAAAAGAGAAGCAGATGCAGAAGCACTGCATGGCAGACATTTTTCTACTGAGAAACTCCGCATGACAAAAGGAATATCACAGCAACCGTTGCGTTAGAAAACAAGCGCACCGCAATCAGTGCACCTGCCACAAAGAAGACATTATGAAGAATATCATTAGGATCCCGATCAAACTTCATGACTCGGGGGACTCCGTTTATCTAATCATGGATAGAGAAACGAAGGACAAAAACTATGAGAGTTCTTTTATTTGCAGTTTTTTCACGCACCATCCATTCTGAATAAATGAGTTGTTCTGGGAGTATTAAACCAGGATCAAAGGTGAACATATTTGACGAAATGAGGTTATTCTTTCATAAAGAAGCTTTGGAAGAAGTACTGTATTTTTGAAGAGAAGTTTGTGACTCTAGTTTATCATGAAGCCCCTATTTATAGACGAAATGAGATAAGAATGGAGCATGCAAATGGTCAATGTAATTATGGCCTGGAGATATGGAATCATTCTCCGCAGTAAAAGGCGTTTATAGAAAAGGTGCATGGAATCGAATTAGCCAATCAGCTGAAGAAGTATGGAGTTCCAGAAGAAATCAAGTGTCCGTCTCGGTCAAAGAGATTTTGAGTTTCAAGGAGTCAGTGAGATATCTTTTCACATCAAATATTCATACCTTTGTTTCACTTTCTGACTGCTTACGACGGCACTCAGCAAGTGGGGGGACTGACTGACTGGGCAAAAATACACCACCTATATTTACGGGAATATGAGTCCAGCTAGCAAGACTAGACTTAGCTTACAGGTCACCTGGTGCAGAGGATACATGCCTACTCCTCAAACTACGACCGTGCAGCCGGTACGGGCGTAGAAAGCAAGGTATAGATCCTGTCGCCTTAGGGTTTACAGTCTCCAAGTTAAGGTTTCTTATATGCTGCCGCCTTGAGTATACAGGTCCACGGCCTTATTAGTCTATGTATTTTACCATAATTAGGACTGGGTAAATCGTAGTTATAAATACCCCTCCTACTATTGTATTGTACAATCAAGCGATTCATACCGAATCCGGCTATTCTCAAGGAATAATACATTTACTCTCTTGTCTATTACTTTCTCTCTTTATTTTAATATATTTTTTTTCATATTTACCGTATTGCTTGTGACCCTCAAACAAATTTAATTGTCTAACCTAGACGACCAAATATAGGCATAAACAAGTATTATTTTTGTGCGAATGCAAAATTCAAACCAAAATTAGCAATTAAATTATGATCACCCACTTATCAATAATTCCTAGAAATATAATAATACCACATTTGCTATTATTTCAAGAAATTAGTTCCGCAAAATGATGCCCCAATTTATTTCATTGTAACAAGTTCATTTTATTTATCATCACCAAAATATTACATACTCAGCAAAAGTCCTTTTACTTCAATTATGTTTTCCATTTTCTGACATTTAAAACACCAAAAATACTAAAATTTATTCTAGGATTCTTTTTTTTCAGAAAAGCTAATATCCGACATGCCAACCACTTTAAACTCAAACCATTATGTATTACTTATCTAACAAATAATATGAAAGTGAAATTAGTCAGACCCTTAGTTCATACTATAGATGAAGGGATTATGTAAGAGTTCAGAAACAGAGACTTCCACAAAGGTAGGTAAGAAGACTTGATCAGGAGAAGTCGTCAAAATATCCGACTAGCTAGTGTATCTAATCCATCTAACAAGAAAGTCAAAAGAAAAATAAGTGGGTTGTTGGGGATACTGACCTAATCTGATTTACATAGTTTGTTCAGTTCTTTAAATATATATAGTGAGATGCACAAGCATAATCACATGGGGTTACGGTTAACATTTTTTAGAAAACAAACTTATTTTTCTGCTATACACGACTATACCTCTATAACAATTTAATTTTAACTAACAAACTAACTGCGTTTGCATAAAAAACAATTAACATAAAAAGTTATATATGCTAAATATTTGCAAACAAATCAATACATGTAAAGAAATTGTATTTTCATAGAGACTTACTCTTTAAAGAAACTTTTACAAATGTTAATTCAAATATAATAACCCAAATGATTAGAAATATGTTGTGATATTAAAGATAATTCAAAGTTGATATGGAAACCTAATTTAATTAGGTTTCATTATTAAGTAGTTTATTTAATTCATGTCTAGAAAGGTTTTTAAGGAAAACCATATTAGAATCGGTTTTCCAGTTAAAGTTAAAGTAGACTTTATTTGTTATTATAAATAGGGGTACTACTCTCTATTATATTATGTGGTGCAAAGAATAGAATTGAGATCAATAAAAATTTAAGAAATTATTTTTTATATTCATCTACATGGTACCAGAGCCTCTACGATCTTGGTAGAGACTCAAATAGCTTCCGCCACCTGCGGGTGGCGCCGGTCAATATGTGCCACCCACTGACAAAATAACCACCAAACCCAAAAAAAATAGAGTGAAAGAAGGATTGAGAAAAGATTGCAAGTTTAAGCAAGAGCAAACTAATATGGCTCAAGATGAAGAAACTCTTCTCTAAAAATTAGGGAGAATGTGTAAAAAAAAAATTTGAGGATTAGAGACAAGTGCTTCAACAAGAGGAGTTGGTGATAGGTGCATCAACGTCAGATCTGTTCCTTCAGCATTGGCTTACTCTGCCTCCTCTTGCTTCTCCTCCCACCTCCATAACAGATACAACGTTAGATCTGTTCGTTGCGCCGCAACCATCTATGGCCGCAGCCTACATAGGGGTTTTATGGTTATTTTTGTCAAATCCTCCATCAGCAACAGTAGATTCGGCATAACCCAGTCTAGTATGAGGAGGAGTGGGCTATGAAGAAAGTAGCAATCATGTTGATTTATCAGAGAAAAAAGAACGAACGCCTTCTCATCCACCTTCCTCCAGTGTAAGACGGATGCTGCTCTGACGATGCTCCCGTGTAGCTCTTCCTATTCAGATCTGGCAATACTCCCTGTTGCTCCACCTTTCTAGATCTGCTCTGGCCTCCTCTGAATTCTTCTTCTTCTTCGTCTTCTTTTTCTTTCTTCCTTATTTTTGTGTATACTTGTATCACTATTGTTTCATATTGAATCTGCACTATATCTTTAGTATATCAACAGTATCAAAATTATATCTTGAGTATCATTTCTATATCTTAGTGTATCATTTCAGTTATTATTCTTTGGTTCTTATTTTAGTGTATCTACGTTATTTCAAGACTATCTAATAGTGTATCTTTTAATTTATTTTTCTTATTCTTCTTCTTTTTATTTTAATATATCTGCATTGTTGTATTGGTCGATTTTTGCCCGATCATGCAAAAGGCGCGTGGCTAATTATGTGGCAAGATGAGAACAGGCTCCGAAGGCATTGCAAAACAAAGTCGGATTGAGAAACAGTTTCGGTTATTGATGTGATCGATATGCTGCGGTGTGATCAGAATATCTCGAAGACGATAGTTTTATGAGATAACTTTGGTTGATTTTATCCCTCTTCTCTCGGAGCGGGTTCGGCGGAAGTTGTTGGACGTGGGTAACTCCGGAAGAGACGTGGGGAAGTAGAGTTCTTCTAGGATTGGGAACTCTACACCTCGCTGATCTATAAATAGGCCCCCATTTCCCCATTTGTAGACTTACGTTCACCAGAACAAAAGTGCCCCTATTTCATCAGTCATATTATTACTATTCAATTACACCATTACTACTATAGCAAATCTACTATTATTAATGCAATTTCAATTATTGTATCGAGCATCAGTCACGATTTGATTTAGACTTGGAGGAGGATTCATCTCTCTCATTGAAGCACCAGCCTTCAATTCTTCAAATACAATAAGCTTTACTGCTTTCGTTCATTTATTATTGTTTATCTCATTGTTTGCCTGCTATTTCCATTGCTTAACATATCTGTTTATCTTCATCGATTTCATTAATTCCTTGTCATTGCATTGATCGTATAAGCTGATTCACTGTTTAGCATATTTTTTGATTAATATCGATCACGTTAAATAATTATTATTATCGTTTTTTCGTAGCATTATTTTAATAAAGTTCATTTCGTCAACTGCATTTCTGCCATTCCATTCAAATCTATCATCGGCTGAGTCATATAGTCCTGCATATTTGCCATCGATAATGTAATTCTATCATAACTTTATTCATCGAACCTTGTCGAAATCGCTTATTTGATAAGTAAAATTAATCCCTTTGGTTGTGTTTGGAATCTTATAACATCAATTGCTTGTGTTCGTTTGATTTCTTCATCGTGTTTTGTGAATCCGTTGCTTATCATCGTTTATTCGATCACGCTTGCTCTCGAATTGAATTTACTGCACTACATCATCGAAGCTTGCTATTGTTCGTTCTGTCGAATTTACCACTTGCACTATTTTCGAAGTAATACTCAGTAAATCGATCACTTGTCCATGTAAATTGCTTATCAACCGGTCAAATTGAGATATAAACGATCGCCTAAGACTCAACTAAATACGAATTTAATTGTAATATCTGAAATACATTTTTAGAAAATACAATTTGGCGCCCACCGTAGGGTCTAGGAAATCAATCTGTTCCGAAATTTGAATCGTTTGATACTACTTACGTTTGTTTTTTTGTCTTACGATGGCAGATGAACGTAACATTGATGCTACCACCGCTTTGAACGGCCAACAACAGCTCAATCCCAATGGCGGGGTTCATGTTTCAGCAAATGTTGAAGCGGTCGATGAATCATCCAATCACGAGCAGGATCCGATTCGCGACGACATTCCTGCTGGTTCACGAGAACAACCCGGTAAGGAACCCGCGGCCGAAGCTGAATCAGTAGATACAAATATAGCGTTGATGGTGTATTTGAAAAGGCATGATACGCAGTTCGAAATGATACATAAGCAGTTGGCGATTCTGTCTAACACTATCGAAAATAGAGCGCCCACCTCCCCGATCACACCCCCCACAAGTATTCCGACTGCGGTTCCTCAGGGCACCGTAACAGGGGGAATTGCAGCGGGCGTTGTATCTGGAGGATTGGATACGACCGCCGTGGCTACGGGAGCTCAGGCGTCCGTTACGACAGAAGTAAGGATGTTGGCTACAATGCAAAAGTTGTTAAATGATACAGTAGATAAGAAATTCAATGAGATGAAGTCGTTTATGGAGAAGCTGCCATGCGTTCGAAAGTTAACGGACGACGTTGCCAAGAAATCGATCTCAAAGCGTCCGTTTCCACCAAGTGCAGCCCCACTACCTATTCCCAAAACTTTCAAGTTGCCAGAAAGTTTGAGATATGATGGAACTATAGATCCAAGGGATCACATCGATATGTTTTCGGTTGCAGTTCAGTCAAATGACCTGACTTTGGATGAGATCAATTTAGTTAGTCTGAAAAAAGTCTGTGAAACGCTGAAAGGGGCAGTGTTGAAATGGTATTTGCAGCTACCTGAAAACGAAATATTAGACGTCGATGAAATGTCAACTAAGTTCATTCGAGCACACACTGGAGCTAAAAAGATAGAACCTAGAGTGGAAGATATCTTGAATATTAAGCAGCGACTCGGTGAAACTATCAAACAGTTTGTGAAACGGTTCAGCGATGAAAAGATTAACATCCCAAATCTCGAGGAGAGATGGGCTTGTTTGTCTTTTGCCAATAACTTGCACAACGATTCAACGGAGGAATGTGCAAAGTTGAAAGATCGTCTAAGAGAAATTAATGCGTGGACCTTTGACGATTTGCATCGTGAGTGCGAACCAAAGATTAGGGCTGAAGAAGAGGAATTGCAGCTAGCCCGATATAATTATCAATATGATTGACCACTTCCACGGAGAATTGAGAATGACAGGCGAAACTACAGGGATCAATGATGGGAACCCTACAGTTTCCCTCGAATGGGGAGCAACAACCACGAAGCTGGTAGCTCAAAGATACAACCGAAGAGGGGGCAGTCGAATTCATCTTCGGCTCGGAAGGATCGAACACTGCCTCCTAAAGGGACAGAATATAATTTTTATGTGTCGACATCTAATATAGTAAATCACTTGAGAGGAATGGGTGAAAAGGTGGTGAAGTTTCCTGGTCGCATTAAAACGAACCCAAACACGAGAGAAGAAAACTTATGGTGTGCATTTCATCATGATTTTTGCCACACGACCGGAGATTTCAAGGCATTACGATATGAAGTAGCCAGTTTATTGCAAAAAGGACACTTAGTAGAACTTTTGACCGAAAGGGGGCGAAATAATTTCAACAAAAAGAAGGATGATGAACCACCAAAACCTCCTGCTCCAAGGAAAACGGTGAACGTCATAACTGGAGGAGATGACGTTTGTGGGGTAACTTACACTACAAAAAAATATGCAAAGGTTTCGTTTACACAAGACAAGAGGACACGAGACGACATGAACGATGAGATTGTCTTCGGGGATTTCGACTTCGATGAAAGGATTCATCCCCATCATGATGCATTGGTGGTAACGATGAGGGTTGACGATGCCGATGTAAAGAGGGTGTTAATCGATGACGGCAGCTAGATTAAACGACAAGATCGTGCCTCGTTTAACGGTATTATCGGGCTTCAATAATTCGAGCGAAGTGACCGTCGGAGAAATTACAATTAAGACATACGCAGAAGGCATTGAAAATGATACACTGTTCCAAGTAATGAAGGGTGACATGGCATACAACGTGATACTTGGTCGACCATGGATCCACGCTATGGGAGCGGTTCCATCGACTCTACATCAAGTTGTAAAATTTCCTACTCCATGGGGAGTGCGCGAAATAAGAGGTGACCAGCAGGCTTCTCGAGATTGTTACTCAGTGGCTGTTAAGGATGGCGTTCGAAAATAGCAATCACAGTTAGCGGAATCTGTGGCCGAAGACTTCACTGCGACTCCGTCATGTGCTCAGCGAGTACAGTTAGCGGAGCCGGTAGTCGAAAACGAATTCGCACCGATTCCGTCATGTGTTAGAGAACCAGAGAAACAAAAAGCTGAAGATTCTACGATAGAAGAATTAGGGGAAGTAACGTTATTCGATGATAAACTAGATTGAAAAGTATACGTCGGGGCAGAGTTGGATACCGAAGTAAGAGCAAAAATCATATCTTTTCTCAAGGATAATTCTGTTTGTTTTGCTTGGTCCCACGCGGACATGATAGGGATCGGCCAAAAGGTTGCCACACACAAGTTGAATGTCCACCCAAGATATCGGCCGGTAAAGCAAAAGAAACGGCCGAACGGAGGATTCAGAAGGAAAGTTATCAACGAAGAAGTAGATAAGTTGCTGGCGAATGGATTCATTAAGGAGGTTAAGTACTCAGAGTAGCTTGCAAACACTATTGCAGTACCGAAGAAAAATGAGAAGTGGAGAGTATGCGTTGATTACACCGACCTTAACAAAGCTTGCCCAAAAGATTCATTCCTACTGCCTTACATCGATAGATTGATTGATTCGACGGCAGGGCACGAAATGTTGAGTTTCTTGGATGCTTATTCAGGTTATAATCAAATTTCGATGGATCCAACAGATTGGGAAAAAACTTTTTTTATTACAGACACGGGGACTTATTGTTATACGGTTATGCCCTTTGGCCTCAAGAATGCTGGGGCTACTTATGAACGTTTGGTTAACACCATATTTAAGGATCTGATCGGAAAAATGATGGAGGTATATATTGATGATATGTTGGTTAAGTCATTAGAAAGGAAAGATCACTTGAGTCATTTAGAAGAAACTTTTACAATACTAAGGCGTTTCAACATGAGACTGAATTCGGAGAAATACGCGTTCGGAGTCAGATCCGGCAAGTTCTTGGGATTCATTGTATCGCAGAGAGGGATCGAGGCTAATCTAGACAAAATCAACGCGATTGAAAGCATACCCAAAGATTTGACAACGTTGAAAGAAGTTCAACAACTGACCGGTCGAGTAGCCTATCTCAGCAGGTTCATCTCGAGGTCATCTGAATGATGTCACAAGTTCTTTTCGGTGCTAAGAAAAAACAAAAGCTTTGATTGGACACCAGAATGTAAACGAGCCCTCAAAGAGTTGAAGCAATATTTGTCCAACCCTCCATTACTTTCAAAACCAGTCGAAGGAGAAATGTTGCTGATCTACTTAGTTGTTTCCGAAGTGGCTGTGACCGCTGTCCTCCTTCGCGAGGACGGAGGTAACCAATTTCCTATCTATATGTTAGTAATACACTGTTAGATGCAGAAACAAGATATCCACATTTAGAAAAACTAGCACTCGCACTAGTCACTGTCGCACGAAAGCTAAGACCGTATTTCCAATGTCATTCTATATCAGTTATGACTACTTTTCCATTACGAAATATTTTACATCGAACAGATCTTTTCGGTCGATTAATGAAATGGGCGGTCGAGCTGAGTGAGTACGATTTCACTTACCAGCCTCGCACCGCCATCAAATTCAAGTTTTAGCTGATTTTGTAGCGGACTTTAGCGCTAACATCTTTCCGGAAGCAAAGAAAGAGGAACTAATGATGAGAGATCCAGATCTCGGAGTCTGGATGATGTACACTGATGGAGCTTCGAACGTGAAAGGAACTGGCCTTGGAATTTTGCTGATAGCGCCTACCGGTGAAAAACTCAGGTATACGATCAAGTTACATGCAAAGACTAACAACGAGGCCGAATATGAGGCCCTCGCTGCAGGTTTAAAGATCATAAAAGACTTTAAAATCGAACGGTTGGATATCAAAAGCGATTCCCAGCTAGTGGTGAATCAAATCCAAGGGGATTTCTGTGTTCGAGATTCGAGGATGCAGCAATTGCTCGACAAGGTACAAAATCTTCTAGCTTCTTTTTCAGGAATAGAAGATAGCCCAGATCCCAAGGGAGGACAATATCGAGGCAGATGCCTTAGCCAACCTCGGTCCTGCAGCTGCCATCGATGGAGAACTCGATGAAACGGTGGTTCATTTGTTTGAATCCTCACTTTGTCGAAGCATCAAAGAGGTAAACAATGTTAACCATACTTGGGATTGGAGAAACAAATATTTGTCCTATTTGCAGGCAGGCACTCTTCCCGATGACAAAAAATCTGCCCGATCGCTCAAAGCTAAAGCGGCCAGATTTTGCCTTATAGATAACCAACTCTATAGGCGAATGTTCGATGGCCCTTTATCAAAGTGCGTTGGGCCAAATGGAATGAGCTATGTGTTGAGAGAGGTTCACGAAGGCGAATGTGGAAATAATTCCGGCAGTAAATCGTTGGTTCGGAAGATAATCAGAGCTGGATACTATTGGCCAACGATCGCAGAGGATACCAAAGACTTCGTTCGTAAGTGTGATAAATGTCAATGATTTGGAAACCTCATACATCAACAAGCAGAGCCCCTTCATTCGGTCACGTCACCGTGGCCGTTCATGAAGCAGGGAATGGATTTGGTCGGGCCGCTTTCAACAGCGCCCAGTGGGGTAAAATTTATTTTAATCTTGACAGATTATTTTGTTAAGTGAGTAGAAGCAATTGCTTTGGCTAAAATTCGTGAACAGGAAGTTATCAAGTTCATTCACCAGAACATCATTTGCTGTTTTGGGATCCCGAAAGAGATCACATGTGATAACGGCAAACAGTTCATGGGGAGACAAATCACAACTTTTTTCGAGAAGTGGGGGATCAAGCAGATTGCATCAACACCCTATCACCCCAGCGCATACGGACAAGCTGAGTCTTCCAACAAGACGATAATCAAGTACTTGAAGAAAAGGATGGACGAATCAAAGAGCAACTGGCCGAACGAGCTTCTAGGTGCGCTGTGGGCTCATCGCACAACGGTGAAGCACAGCACCGGGGAAACTCCGTTCTCACTTGTCTATGGAGCAGAAGCATTGATTTCGGTGGAAATCAGTGAACCTAGCCTTTGGTTCGTTCACTCCACCGATGAATCAAATAAGGAGGCCATGCTGATAGACTTGGATTTGGACGAGGCAAAAAGAGATATGGCACTAGTTAGGATACAAGCATAGAAACAAAGGGTAGAAAACTACCTCAACAAGAAAATCAGGTATCGAGCTTTTCATGCAAGTGATTATGTATTGAGGATCAGAAGGCCAAAGAAGGATGAACCAAACGAAGGCAAACTAGGAGCAAATTGGGAGGGACCCTATCGGGTCAAGGAAATGATCGGAAAAAAGTTCATACCAACTCGAAACAATGGACTCCAAGCCAGTCGACTTCAATTGGAATATCACACAATTGAAGAAGTATTACTTCTAAATACTACTATATCGTATGATCGAATTTCATTTTTTACCTACATAATTTTCATTTCCCCTCTATCGGACACACTTGTTTATTGATTATCTGATACTAACATTTTCAGATGATAGGCATAGTTAGAATCGAATGATGACAAACATCACACCCGAATACTTTAGCTCAAAATGCTCCAATCGGGGTCGATAAGTCTGACGAACATTCTAACGTGGTCTTCATCTTTAACGCTCTTTCGGTGTTTGTCTTTCAACGATTTCATTTCAGATGTCAAAGATCGAAGTCCAGTGTTCGACTGCTCATACTTCGCACCCAAACACTGGGAGGGAATAGAGTTGGTAGGATAATCGCACATTCGAAGACTGGGGACTGCCCAGAAATCGGGGACTTCCTTCGAAGATGAAGATGCAGTCGTTTGGAGATGAAACCGGGGACTTGTCCAAATTCGACGAAGGTCTCAAGCCCCAACGTTTTCATTCATACTGGGGACTCGTCCAAAGTATACGAATATTTCCAAGTCCCAATGTTTTCGTTCAAACTGGGGGCTGTTCGTTTAGATAGGACGTGCAATATGTAAACGATTCATTAGCGATCAAGGAACTTCTTTGTTATCAAGGCCTTTAAACGGCCACATTATGTAACCGATCGAATCAATCGATCCAAAAATGTATCAAGCGCCCGATAGCGGCCAAAACTTCAATAATATACAACACTTAGTCATTTTTACGATCCCTTCAACACTGGCCATTTTGTGTTATCGATCTTTGCATTACTGAAGTCTGAATTTTGCAATTCCAATTTTTGACAAATATTCAAATCTGAATTTCCGAACTTGAAATTGTTCGAAGAGTACATTGCGTGAAAGTGAGACGTCATTCTTTACTATGCACTAAGTACATTGGGCCCTAATCACATTATATTTTCTCCGACGACTATCGCTCAATCGTTAGCATTTCGAACGATCAAACTAGCTTATCTTCGGAAAACAACATACAAAGCGATATAAAGAAGTCTCTTAAAAGCATAATTCATTCATTCAAAAAATATTAACATACATTGGTCACAAGACCTCATCGTTTCAAAAACAAAAGACCAAGCTACTGGTCGAAAACGATTAAACAAAAAACGAGTTCAAATCACGACTCATTCATCATCCCCGTCAGAGCCTTCATCGGAACAGCTTGCAGGGAGACCAAGATCTTCACGAGCCAACCTCACAATGGCAACTGCATCATTCAGCTCATTAGGGAAATCTTCACGAGCTAATTTCTCTGAGCACATCGCGCCTCGACTCAACGAGGATTAAGTCCTTTTTCTTCTCAAATTCTTCTTCGAGATCGCGCCTTAGGTTGGTCGATTCCCTTTGAATCACATGATTTCTTTCCATCAGGCTGTTGGATTGAACATTCAGATCCTCATTGCCTTTGCGAAGAGTTTGAAGCTCTTCGGTCATCTCAACCAGCTCTCGATTCTTGCTCTCTAAGACAGAATTGAGTTCGGCACACTTCAATTCCGTGTCGGCTTCGTGTTGGCTAAGCTGTTCGTTCAAAGCTCGAATCTGACTTTCTAACTCAGATTCAGGAAGGGCATGCTCATTTGTGCTTTTATTAAAAATGGTCAAAAGCTCAGCATACTCAGTCTCCAGAGCCTTCAACTTCCGATGCAACTCTTCTCCCGCCGAAGTAAGATGAACGATCTGCTCGTTCAGCACTTTGGCTCTGTCTTGAAGTATGCAAATTCGATCAATTGTCTCAATCTCCATTATCGAGTTCTGAAAACAAGGGGTAAGTAAGATTCAACAAAATATGTTCAAAGGAAAGGAGGAAAATGGATGATAAGAAGGAGTTTACCCTAAAACTGGCAAAAACAATCTGCGAAGGCAGGCTTAAATCATTGTGCGTGTTCAAACGAGCTTGCTCCATCAGACCCATAACATCGTAAAGGTAGTTGGCAAGCCGCTTTGGGCACCTAAGCAGATCAACGTTGTGCGACACGTTTATTGTAAGCGACCTGCCGCCCAACACTTCAGATTCACCCCGAAGCAACGAAGGCAGCAGCATCTTCACCTCGAGGAAGAGATACGATCGGGTCAGCATGTCACCCGCATGATGCCTGACACGTGCAGCGATGGGAAGTTGAAGTGACAGTTTGACGTTTCAAATTGAAGGGCCACGAATGCTCCACGTGTTTTCCCGCCTAAAGCTTCAAGCCACTTGCAAAGTTTTTCGAACACATGCTTACCAAGTGGGGGGATATACTTTATTGGTCGATTTTTGCCCGATCACGCAAAAGGCGCTTGGCTAATTACCTGGCAAGATGAGAACAGGCTCCGAAGGCATTACAAAACGAATTCAGATTGAGAAACAGTTTTGGTTATTGATGTGATCGATTATGCTGCGTTGTGATCGGAATATCTCGAAGATGATAGTTTTATCAGATAACTTTGGTAGATTTTATCCCGCTTTTGTCAGAGCGGGTTCGGCTAAAGTTGTTGGACGTGGGTAACTGCTGAAGAGACATGGGGAAGTGGAGTTCTTCTAGGGTTGGGAACTCACACCTCGCTGATCTATAAATAGGCCCCCATTTCCCCATTTGTAGACTTACGTTCATCAGAACAAAAGTGCCCCTATTTCATCAGTCATATTATTACCATTCAATTACACCATTACTACTATAGAAAATCTACTATTATTGTTGCAATTTTAATCACTGTATCGAGCATCAGTCACGATTTGGTTCAGACTTGGAGGAGGATTCATCTCTTTCATCGAAGCACCATCCTTCAATTCTTCAAATACAATAAGCTTTACTGCTTTCGTTCATTTATTATTGTTTATCTCATTGTTTGTCTGCTATTTCCATTGCTTAACATATCAGTTTATCGTCGTCGATTTCACTAATTCCTTGTTGCATTGATCGTATAAGTTGATTCACTGCTTAGCGTATTTGTTGATTAATATCGATCACGTTAAATAATTGTCATTATCGTTTTGTTTGTAGCATTAATTTAATAAAGTTTATTTCGTCAACTGCATTCTACCGTTCCATTCAAATCTATCATCGGCTAAGTCATATAATCCTGCATATTTGCCATCGATAATCTAATTCTATCATAGCTTTATTCATCGAACCTTGTCGAAATCGCTTATTTGATAAGTAAAATTAATCCCTTTGGTTGTGTTCGGAATCGTATAATATCGATTGCTTGTGTTAGTTTGATTTATTCATCGTGTTTTATGAATCCGTTGCTTATCTTCGTTTATTTGATCACGCTTGCTCTCGAATTGAATTCACTGCACTACATCATCGAAGTTTGCTATTGTTCGTTCTGTCGAATTTACCACTTGTACTATTTTCGAAGTAATACTCAGTAAATCGATTACTTGTCCACGTAAATTGCTTATCAACCGGTCAAATTGAGATATAAACGATCGCCTAAGACTCAACTAAATATAAATTTAATTGTAATACCTGAAATACGTTTTTAGGAAATGCAATTGTATCTACAATATTTTATCTATTGTATCTACTTTGTATTTAGTGTATCTTTATGTGTATATGTGTTACAATATTTTATCTATATTGTATCTACTTTGTATTTAGTGTATCTTTATGTGTATATGTGCTATTGACGGCTAGAGGGCATTCTACAAAGAGTTATGAATAGTATTTTCTTTTGGGGCTTAAGCACATAATTATATTTTCCACAAATGTGAAAATAAAAGAGCACAAAACTATACTCTAATTGCACTTTTGTTCTCAAAGAAAGGCATTAAGACCTTGTATTAAACCGCCGTTGATGGGTTAGAAAAATACTAGGGGAAATAGCACTTTATTTTCTTTCTTTCTTTAATTTTTTTTTTTTTTTAGATAAAAGAAATTTTATAGCTCAATTTTTTGTTGCTTTCTTTTGGAAAATTCTCCATTCCATTATCATTAATATCCTTTGGGAAAGCTTCAGGGATATGCTAGAAATTTTACGGTTTTGAAGTTTTTCAGGAGGTAAAACTGTTAGTTGCAAATTAGGAGACGAGAAGGCAGCTAGGAAAGATATGGTGTGTTGGTGTGTAATGTCAATAAAAATAATTATCCATTAGATTGAGGAGTTGATATGTAGCAAAAATCTAAAGATGTATTGAACAAAATTAGACAAAAATATACTGGATGAGATCTCAACCCGTCATTTCTATCCTTTATTTCTGGTTTTGTACATAAAGATACCAACAATATAATGCCTCCCTATTCATTCTTATTCTTTCCTTTACTGCCAACAATTTTTCACTGGATATTTATACTCTTCATTTGTTTGCATACATGTCGGAGTACGACAGTTATTTATTCCAAAATGTATTAATGTGAGTTTTCCAAATACCATACACCAAAGCAGATAGTCTGCCAACACAAATTCGCTGCATAATTTTTCGTGTACACCTTTAGGCATTCTTCTCCAAATTCATTGTATCTCGTTAGTTTGCACTTCAATGTTAGTTTTATGTTTTGAATGTTCAAAATGTGGTCCTTTATTTTGGATTAATTTATGAACTCCATTTCCCTTTCATGAAACTCCACATTAATCCAGAAATTGCTCAATTCACATAAAGAAATAGTTGTCCAATTTATAGCTTGAGAAATTGTTATTGATGGTAGAACAATGTATAAATATTGGAATTGGTTTGGGTACCTACGCACAAAAAAATATCTTCTTTACACCATCTAAAGTGAGGCTTGCTGAGTAATCAGAAGGCTCGCCGAAGAAAATCCAAAGTCGATGATGAAACCAATAACAATGGCTGGAGGTATGTCGATCCCCATGATCGGCTTGATTTTGAGGGCCATGCACTTAGGGTGGTGCAACTATAGTATCTGAAGAATCTACTTGATGTGCTGCCCCCCCCCCCCCCCCCACTAAAAGCCTGCTGCAACTTTGGACAATTAAATTTATAGTTCTCCTCTTCGAGACAATTGAAACAACCTCGGGTACTCATTTTGCACGGCCCCGATGGCTCTTTTTACAATTATGACAAACACCACTATATTATAGCTGTTGGGTGACACTGCCTTGACTTAGAATAGTTGAAGAAAGAAAACTCTTATTCCGACGGGACTGGCTCCCAAAGTTATGGTTCTGACAGGACGAGCTCCCAAAGTCCTGGTTCTGATAGGACTAGCTCCCAAAGTTTTGGTTCTTCTTGAAGGATAACCCACCACCTGAATGATTAGAAGATTGAGTTAGCCCAGATGTAGCCTTTTTAAATAAACACTTTCCTCCTTCCATTGAACCATTAAAACCACCTAATGATCGGGCTCTCTTTCTATTATAAATTTTCTTTTCATCTCTTCATTTTTGTTTCTTCTTTTCCAAGTGTTTAGCAAGCCCTACCATAGAGGAAAAAGATGTCACACTGTTGCCAATACTGCTGTAGTGTCTTATATGTGATTACCTAAACCATCAACAAATCTATGAATCTTCACCTTTTCTACCGGAATCATGTGAGAAGCGTACGTAGCCAGCTTGATATAGTCCATATGGTATTCTTCTACACTCATAGTTCCCTATTTGAGTTGGTCAAATTGAGTAGCCTTGGCTGCCTTATCATCTTCCTCATCTTTTTCCATATCCTATATCTCAAACCAAGCACCTCTCGTACGCTTGAGCTGGTAGAACACCAACTCAATAGCCTTAGTATCAAATATCTTAATCATCCAAAGTACCTTTTAAACATCCTCATGCCATAACATTGAGTCCTTATCAACCTTAGTACTAGGGAACTCTGGTGTGTTTAACTTGAGTAACTCATGTGCCATAGAGGTTATGGAACTGCTTTGTAAGTTAGTCTAAGATGGTGTCTCATCTCCTCTATGGCCTTGAGTAGCCATGAATGTAGCAAATATTTCCATAGCTCCCCTCATTGCATGAAAACCATTACCTATCTCTGGTGGCAAGTTAACTTGAGCTGGAACAATAGCTAGGGGTAGCAATAGGTCCTGAATAGCTTGCTCATCCTACTCAACCCATTCCTCTTGTTCAATTGGGGGTGCTGGAGTCTTCTTAGCTCGTCTACCATTCTCATTTTTCTTAGCTTTCCACTGATCCATAATAGCAAAAATTATTTCTTGATCAGCTGCTTGAACATTAGTGTCAGAACTTTGGGTACTAATCATTTCTGCAAATTTGAAAAAAAGAATTAATATACTAGAAGGTTCCTTAATGTTAGCCTCAAGTTTATAAGTATGATGCATTACATAGACATAAACTAGACTCTACTGGCACGCCTTTATAGACCCCTGAGACTTTCTAAATATATTGCTCAGATTTTTCACGACCCATTTTCTGAATGAGATGTGGCACGACACCTGGAGACCAGGCAAACCAAACTAGACCTATGTTAAAGAGATGCTAACCTTTTCATGCACCTTTCATGAGTTGATAATAAATTAAATAAAGCATCTCAACAAATAAACTTCCTTGCTTTTAAAACTCTGCAACTTCTATAGAATAGTCAATGAAATTTTAGAACACTTCAATCTTTAAATAAAAAAAGTGCACCATAACCCTTATAACTCACTGTATATGAAGCCTCTAAAATTGAAAAACTGTCATATTGTACGAGACATGAAATCTTCGGCAATACTTAACTTAATAAATAAAATAAATAGAAGAATTGGTGAAGAAATATGATATGTCTCTACTAAAAGCAAACGGGAGCTGACCAACAACTAAGGGTGTGAGAGAGAGTCCTAGCCTGTAGTCTTATCACCTTTGTGACATGCGTCTATGTTGATGAAGCTAGTGTAGGTTCTAAGAAAAAGAAATGTGAGTAACGAATCGCCCGTCATCCTGTGAGTATCATTGACTCCCTCACTAGGGTCGAAATGAGAGTTAATAAAACATGAATGCATAAACTTCAAACTTTAAAACATCAGAAAATATTAAAACACAATAACCTCTAAACATTGCAACTGAAGCGTAAACTTTTCTTTCTTTCGGGAAAACACTCGAGTCTGACATCTTTCCTTTCTTTCTACTGGCATCCCACAATTCAAAGTCTAGCATGCTTGCATCTATTGCATGATTATGGAAAATAGAACATAGTGTCCGACTATGGTACATACCTACCATATTATAAGTAGTTTCCGGAGTAAAACACAACCCAAATATGGTCACTCTTTGCACCCGACTATGGCTACGAATAAGTTTTCCCATCTTAAAATCAAAGGTGACTCCCAAAAATATTTCAAAACTCTTGCTTGGCCTCAAATTTGATTTAACTTAACATTAAAAATCTCATCATAGCATCATTGATTTTCAAACCCAAAATAAATATTGATGCCATTTCATAATAATCATAAAGAGATATGGATAATCTCATGAAATAAAAATCAAGTAAAAATCATGTGATCGTGATGCAAATAAAGTTGCGAAACATATTTATCAAGATGCTTGATGTTCAAGCACGACTTAGAAATATTTATTGATAATGAACGCTTGCCCTCAAATTAAACGTATATTAACTTCTCTAAGATAATTTATCAAACACCTTAAAGACATGCACTTTGTGAGAAAAGCACCTTAGAAAGGGTTTATCTCAACTCACTTCAAATCGACAATTTTATTTCACCTTCCTGAATTGTCTTTGAGTGTTCAACCTACCACAATCTACAATTTAGACAGGTAGAGTCATTAATACATTCTTAACTAGTTCAACCCTCCACAATTGAACTAAGTTTTTTGGCTCTTTAAATCATTTTTTCTTAATTAACTTTGTTTCTAATTAAACTTTCAAATTTCGTGTTACTCTAATTCTTATTTATTCTATCAACCCACATAGAAAACTTTAAAGTAATAATAAGGATAAACTTAATCAAACCATCTTCTCCACCAACTCATGTTAAAATCATCCATTAATGCTCTTACTACCACCAATAATTCCCATAAAATTAATACAATATTCATAGGATATTCCAAGAACTACTAATTTTGATAGTTCAAGTATAGAGAATTACCTTTGGAAGAAATTTCATGGACCCTACTCTTTAGAATTCTTGATGAAATCTTGAAATTGTTAAAATCTTGAAATAGGAGTACTTAAGCTTTTTGACTTGTTTGAAAAACTCTTAAAACTTGCAAAAATTGACCTCGGGCGATGGTACTCCAGAACAAGCATGAGCTGCGTGTTTTGCTAACAACGTGTGAGAGGTTTCTGTAATTGCTCCAAAAAATTTCACCTAGTACCCTCAATAAGAGGTTGTCTTACCTAATTGCCCCCACTTAGAAATGTTTTAACTAAATGCCCTCCACATCATCCACCCCTCTGGGAAAGGACTCTTTTGTCCTTGACTAAACCTAATTTACATTGGACGCATTCCTTTCTCTCTTTCCCAGTTTCTTTCCTTGTTTCTTCTTTGTGCTGGAGATTTACCGGTATGTTTATCTTATATTTGTTCTATTATTTTTTCTTTAAAATGTATATTTCTCTAATGATTTATCTGTATTTATTTTTTCTTGTAATTTATTTTTATACTTATTATTTATATTTATATGTTAGTTTGTTTTGCATTTGGATGGATGATCGTTGAATTAAGTTTGAGCTTCGCTTGTTTTTGGTTGATTACATTGACTTGAAGGTTTTTACTGGTATAGCTATTAGATTTTATTGTTGCTCATTGTTTAGAGCTTAAAGTCTTGGCCATGGCCAAGAGTTGCATAGAATTTTTCTTCAAGTTGGTTATTGCATTAGTTTTTAAAGTCTTGGCTATTGTCAATATTTGCAGAGATGTTTCGTGTAAGTTGTCGCTTCCAGCAACACTTAGAGTCTTGGCTATTGCTAAGAGTTGCAAAAAATTTGTCTGCAAGTTGTTCACTGCAGTAGAGGTAAAAGTCTTGCCAATTGCCAATACTTTTAGAGCTTTTCAGTGTAAGGTCCCCCTTGCATCAGAACTTAAATTCTTGACTATTGTCAAGAGTTGCAGAGACTTTCTCTGCAAGTTTGTCGCTGAAGTATAGGTAAAAGTGTTGGCAATTGCCAATAATTGTAAAGACTAGTTCTACAAGTTGCCCCTCCCACTAGAGTTTAAAGTGTTGGCTATTGTCAATAGTTGTAGAGACTTTTTTCTGTAGTTTTCTCTTTTCATCGGTCATGCATTCTGTAGTTGTTGCTGTGTTTTTCAGTTGTCTTTGCTTTTGGCCCGTTGACTTTGAATTATGGTAATGACATAGGAATTTTTCTGCATATTAATCATGAGTTCATGATGGCACTTCGTAATGAATGTTTCCTTGTCTTTACTTGTTGTTTTGTTATCATACTATTTTTGTAATTTTATTTGTTTAATATGCATATTTTATCTTTTGTTCCTATAGGAAAGAGATCAAAATTTTAAGTTTGAGCACTGGTTTGATGCCAAAGGTTCTTGGGGTGGTGATGTGAAGTATAGTTGTTTGGTTAGTGAATTTTTGACGGAGTGGCAATTGACGTTGTTGAAAGGTGGAGTTTTCGACAAATTTATGGAGTATTTTTGTATATGGTCTTTTCATTATTATTTCATTATTTTGTTATTATGTGTTGTCATTGTTATATTTTTAAATTTTGCAGGTAATGGATATTGAATATTCTAATCATGATCATGTACATTTAGATGTGGTGGATGATTTTATAAGTCAACCAAGATTTTCTGATGAAGGTGCCAGGAAGAGGCAAAAATGTGATGTGGGCGATGAATTTTCAAATTTTCGTTTGTTACATCCGTCGCAAGATGATCCGTGTAGTAGTCCAAATAAGACTTTTAGTACTGCAAAAGAATTAGAGAAAGCCGATGAGTAGTTTTAATTACGTGTGTTTCATATTTACTCTGTTTTTTATGTTTATGTAAACAAGTACACTTGGATGTTTGATATTTTCGTTATTTTAAAGACTGGAGTTGTTTTGAATTGGATGAGATGGAAGTGTTAGCAATTGCAAGACGTCAAGGCTTTTTAGTTGTTGTGGGGTGAAGGGATTAGATGGGAAGTCTTGCCTATTGGCAAGACTTAAATTCTGGTTAATTAATTCCAAGTCTGATATTATATAAATTGATAAATAATTCATGGAGGGTTGTGCTGGTAATATTTTTGCCAAGACTTGGTGGAAATTTAGCTGTCAATACTATTGTCTATGGCAAGACTTCAAGGCAACTTAATTATTTCTAATATTAAAGTTGATAAATAAGTTTCAGTAGGAAGTCTTACCCTTTCCCAAGATTTTGCGTTAAGTTAAATTGAATTGGTTATTTGTATGAGTGTAAAGTCTTGGCTATAGCCAAAAGTTCAGTTTATTGATAATATTAACTTTCCAATCACATTTGATTTTTAAAAATATTTATAATCAACAACTGCCCTTCCTTTTGATGCAACACCATGTTGTGGTCAACTTCATTCACAAAGAATTTGCATGTACTTGTGGTGGTGGTGGTGGTGGTGTTGTTACTAAACATGTCATTCATTTTAATAACTTCTACTATGAAGCGGGATTTTCTGAAATTGTCATCATTCTTCAGCAGATACATGCAAGTCATAAGTTCTTGATCATTTGTTACCATCATGCCTCTGTACGTTTCAAGATTCGTGTCAAACATTATCTTTGCTTCACTTTCATCAGTGTTATTGCTTAGAGCATTACAAATTTCTTTTTCAAATGCCTGGTAGGTTATACCGTCTTCGACAAGTATCAACTTTATGTCATGATTTCTGTATCTGTTGTTTGCATCTCATTCCCTATTATAAGCTATGCAAATGCATTGCGTTGCCATAGTACTAATCCTGCACATAATCAATACAAATAATATTCGTTAATAGAAGAAGGATCATCGGTAAAAGTGTTTTCCTTTTTCGGGCTTAAGGTCTTGCAAAGAAGTCTCTCTGAGGTGCCTATTGCAGCAGAGCTTCAACTCTTGGCAACAGCCAAAACTTGGAGAGACTTTCTCTGCAAACCCCCTATAGTAACAGTCTTTAAGTGTTGGCAATAGGCAAGAAGTCTCTCCTAGGTGCCTATTGCACCAGAGCTGCAACTCTTGGCAATAGCCAAGACTTGCAGAGATTTTGTGTACATGCCCCTCATAACAACAGTCTAAAAGTCTTAGCAATAGCAAAGAAGTTTCTCCTAGGTGCTTATTCCACCATAGTTGCAACTCTTGGCAATAGCCAACACTTGCAGAGACTTTGTCTGCAAGTCCCCCATAGCAACAGGTCTGAAAATCTTGGCAATAGCCAAGAAGTCTCTGCTTTGTGCTTATTGCACCAGAGCTACAAATCTTGGCTATAGCCAAGACTTGTAGAGAATTTGTCTGCAAGTACCCCATTGCAACAGGTCTGTAAGTCTTGGCAATAGGGAAGAAGTGTCTACAAGGACCCCATTGCATCAGAGCTGCAAGTCTTGGCTATAACCCCTCATTGCAATAGGGTTGAAAGCCTTGGCAATAGGAAAAAACTTTGTACAAGCCTCCCATTGTACCAGAGCTTAAACTAATGTCAATAAGCCAAGACTTTTCCAGAATTGATAGATTTTATTTTTTTTATGAAAGTGCATATTACAATTACTGTAATCAATCTAATGTCATGTGTTTTTGATTATTATGAATAAAAACCATATCTCGTTTGGTTTATATAAAATTTTAACCAAAGTTAAGCATAATATAAATGAAGTTAAAAAGAAATTAATCAAACTGTTAGTAAAATTCAATAGCAATTTGAAGAAATCTTATAGTGAAGCTTTGCTTGAACGGAGTAATCTCTGAAAGGAATGGGTCTTTTGGGTTGCTGTGATCGCGTGAATAGTGAAAAGGAAGGGGATGAACTGTGCGCGTCTTTTTATTGGTTTGTAGGGGTATTTTGGTCCAAAAAAAGTTTCATTAAACTAATGAGAGCATTTTTGCTAAACATCTGTTAGTGAGGGCAATTTGGCAAACCATTGCTTCCGGTAGCATATTTTTGCAATTCAGCCCAATTGCTCTGCTTGTAAAAGCAATCCTCTTGGGCTCAACTTGTAAAAGCAATTCTATTGTAAAAATTTCTCCCAGCGGCCACTTTTAATACCAGTATTTACTTTGAGACCACTATTTTCTTTGGTCTTACACTAGAGGCCACTTTTGGGCCTTGACTAAATAAGCATTGACTAAAGTTCTGATCATTGACTGAAGTGCTGTCCATAGGGCCCTGGACTGAAGTTCTATCTTTAAAGACTGAACTTCAATCCATATGGCCCTGGACTTAAGTTCTATCTTTAAGGACTGAACTTCAGTCAATATGGCCCTGGACTGAAGTTCTATCTTTAAGGACTGAACTTCAATCCATATGGCCCTGGACTGAAGTTCTATCTTTAAGAACATGGCCATGGGCTGAAGTTTTATCTTTAAGGAGTGAAACTTCAATCCATATGGCCCTGGACTGAATTTCAGTCCAGGACTTCAATCCAGGCCCTGGACTGAAGTTCTATCTTTTAAGCAAAAGTGGCCACAAACTAAATATTTTGGTATTAGTGGGCTATGCCCAAAGACCAGTGGCAAAAGTGGCCTTTCGTGCACTTACCCCAATTCTATTGGGATCGATAAATTTTGATGCGTAGCCATTTTTGGACGCGGTCAATGAGTATTATCCATCGTTTCAAAATTAATTAAGAAATAGCCAAAAATTCGCGCGCGCACACTTACGCTCCATTAGCGTTGGCAAACACCCCAGACTAGTATCGGTATTTTATACTGGGACTTTGAACTAACATGTTCAAAGGTCCCATTATTTTGTTATGGGACTGAAGCTTTATATATAAAGTCCCATAACAAAATAATGGGACTTTGAACTAACATATTCAAAGGTCCCATTATTTTGTTATGGGACTGAAGCTTTATATATATAGTCCCATTATTTTTATCCCATAACAAAATAATGGGACTTTGAACTAACATTTTCAAAGGTCCCATTATTTTGTTGTGGAGCTGAAGCTTTATGTATAAAGTCTCATAACAAAATACTGGGGCTTTGAACAAAACATGTTCAAAGTCCCATTATTTTATACTGGAGTTAGTTTAGTGAAGCTTTATATAAAGTTCCATAATAAAATACTGGGACTTTGAACATGTTTTGTTCAAAGCCCCAGTATTTTATACTGACACTTGTCCGAAGGTGGCTATTTCTCAGCGAATTTATTTTTGACGGCTACAAATCAATTAGCGCGCGCCAAACAGGCCCCTACACGAAATTTTTACTCATGCTGTGTAAAAGGGGGGATTTGAAAAAATATGACACGGGAAGCTTTGGTTTGCCAAAATGCCCTCACTAACAGATGTTTAGCAAAAATGCCCTCATTAGTTTAATAAAAAAAATTTCGCACCAAAATACCCATACAAATCAGTAAAAAGATGTGCCCCAGTCCATCCCATTCCTTTTCTCCATTCACGCTATCAAGAAAACCATAAAATCCCATTACTTTTACAGATTTCTTTGTTCAAGAGAAGATTCAATGTTAGATTTCTTCAAGTTGCAAGGGTAAATTCTCTGCAACTATTGCCAAAAGTTTAAGTTCTGCTGCGTAGACTGAAAAATCTCTATAGCCAATACTTTAAAACCTACTGCAATGGGAGGCTGTGCAGAGACTTCTTGCCTATTGCCAAGACTTTAAGCCCTGTTGCCATGGTCTCTACAACTACAGAAAAAGTCTCTACAACTATTGCCAATAGCCAATATTTTAACTTCCAGCGGAAGGGGGAACTTGTACAAATAGTCTCTGCAAGTATTGACAATTGCCAGAACTTTAAATTCTAGTGAAAGGAGAAACTTGTACAAATAGTCTCTGCAAGTATTTGCAATTACCAAGACTTTTACCAATATTGCAATGCAAAACTTGCAGAGAAAGTCTCTACTTCTCTTGGCAATAGCCAAGACTTTAAGTTCTGGCAAGGGGGACCTTACACTAAAAGACTCTAAGAGTATTGGCAATTGCCAAGATTTCTACCTCTACTGCAGTGCTTTCTCTGCATCTCTTGGCAATAGCCAACACTTTAAGTTCTGGTAAGGGGGACCTTACACTAAAAGACTCTAAGAGTATTGGCAATTGCCAAGACTTCTACCTCTACTGCAGTGAACAAGTTGGAGACAAAGTCTCTGCAACTCTTGGCAATAGCCAAGACTCTAAGTCCTGGTGGAAGCGACAACTTACACAGAAACATCTCTGTAAGTATTGGAAATAGCCAAGACTTTAAACTCTACTCCAATAAGCAACTTGTAGAGAAAGTCTATGCAACTCTTGGCCTTTGTCATGATTTTAAGCTCTATGCAAAACATGAATATCTAATAGCCATAGGCAATAAAAACCTTCAAATCACTGGAATCAAGCAAACACAGGAAAAAAAATCCCAAATTTCTAGCACACAAAGAAGAGAAAAGGAGGCCACGAATGTGAAAAGAGAGAAGGAAATCTTTCAGCATGAATTAAACAAGTTGGGGGCTACACAAAGAAGAAAAAAGGAGGCCATGAATGGGAAAAGAGAGAAGGAAACCTTCAACGTGAATTAGCACAAGTTGGGGGCCACACAAATAAGAAAGAAGCAGGCCAGGAATAGGGAGAGAGAGAAGGAAACCTTCAGCGTGAATTAACACAAGTTGGGGAGCAAAATAGTCCTTTCATAAGGGGGGGGGGGGGGAGGGGGTATGATGTGGAGGGCATTTACTTAAAATATTTGTAAGTGGGGGCAATTAGATAAGACGATGTCTTATTGAGGGCACTAGGTGAATTGTTTTGGTGTAAAAGAAATTTTATTGGCTGTCCACTCACACACAAGAAACCTAAGCCTTTTCTTTTATTATTGTTTTGTCACTCTAGGGCTAAAAAGAGCAAAAAATTTCACTACATGTACCCTTTTAACCTTGGTTATGGTTTTTTGTCCCCACTAAAGAATGGTTTAACAAAATGGCCTCCGTAGGCAACACTTCACCTTAAAATTTTTTAAGTGTTCCCTCAGGAGAAACACTTCAAGAGTAAATTGCAAATGTTGCCTGCAAGGCAGCACTTCAAGTTATCTGGAGATAATGTTGACAGTGATAAAATGTCAACTGCTACCACGGGGCAACACTTGCAGCACTTGTCATTCTATACTTGAAGTGTTGCCCCCGTGGGTGCACTTTATACTTGAAGTGCTGCCTCCGTAGGTGCACTTGTCAAGTTATAACTTGAAGTGTTGCCCCCGAGGGAGCACTTACTTAAAATTAGTGAGGCCATTCTTGTAAAACCACTTTAAGTGAGGTCAATAAGGCAAACCATTGCCTAAGGTGTCATAGTTTTGTAAATTACCTTAAAAAGATTGATATGTTTTAACAGGTAGCCTGTCCCTTTTTGCTGGTGATGGAACGCCTCAAAACCATTGGAATGACTAATTTTTTTTGTTAGCACATCATTAAGACACTTAAAAATATACTTCCATATAAATTTTGGTCACTTTAAGATTTTTTTTTAAAGTTAAGGTCACCAAGCGTGTGGCTTTGTGACTAATTTTATTAATAATAAAAACAAATATTCTTACAAAGAAATATAAAGTATATGCTAAAATATTGTATATTTAGCCTATAACATGTACTATTTTCCTTTATTATACACCTCTTAACGCGTTGAGCACATAGCGCTAATACCACAATTAGAGAAGGATACAATAAATTTAAATAGTAAAATTAAAGAACCAAGGCTAGACTATAAATTTGTAACATAAAAATTACACAGTGTACTAAATTGCTTCTAACTAAATTCTTGATTGTGAGTAATCCCAACGCAAGCTTGCGAGAAATACTCCCCAAACTTGGAAAAGACAGCGCCCAAAAGCAGACAAAAGCACTGCTAACCAGTGAAGTTATCAGCTCAGCGAGTACCTCTGCATCCCTTATTCCAGCTGCTATTTGTGAAATGTTGCTGCACTTCTTATATTTTCTTGTGATGTTGCACCAATCTTCATAAGTTGGAACACTTCAGTTTGTCCAATCTCGCCAAAAACATGATCAAGCTGCCTTAAAATGAAAGTTGAAGAAACGATGTTTGCCATTTGAGAAAGTACAATCACCACTAATGTAAAACTCTATAGGAAGCTTATTTTTTAGAGCAAATGACAGAAACAAGAGGGCCTCAAAGAGCAGGTCCATGACGTTCAAAGTGCTGCCAGGCAGAAAATTCCTCGCCTCAACATGTGCTACAACGAGCGCCTTCACTTGAAGTTGTATTGCTCGCCCAAGAGCTCGTTGAGACTAGAGTTTCTCATGTCCAAAACTTATCTCTTAAGTGTATAAACAAGAATGCAGGCCTAGTGTTCCATATTAAACTGCCTGAAAAATTATGCAGCTTATAGAAGAGCTGTCGCCTCAGCGCACAACTTCACAAGCCACCTCCGAAAAAACCTATCAACCCAGGCCTGCAACTAGCGATCTACCTGTTGTTGCTTGTCTTGCAATACAACCTGCAAAACTAACAAACAAGTTAGAAAAAATTACCAACATCCTCTCCTCCTTACGAACTTGAGCATAATGGCCAACCACGACCTCCAGCTCCAACAAAATTCCTTGACCACGTTGCCATTGAGAATTAATCCAACAAACACCCTTCCCCCATCCTCCCACCACACCTTATTCATCTCCTCCACACTCTTGAATGGTAGGACGGGCATAATGTTTTATCAAAATTGAGAAGTTGCCTTCCTTTAGGTGAAAACTCCAGAAAACTCCAAAAGCATAATTCCATTCCATCATCTAGTGCTTTGTTAGCAAGCTAATCCACCACTTAGTTCTCTTCTCTAAAGGTACGGACAACCTTAAATTGCCATCCTTTAATTTCTTTAATTTCATCCACAAATCTAGCAATTGACCATGGTGGATCCCAAGCTTATTCAATTATATTTTTCAACAACAAAGAATCCGTCTAAATAACTGTGGGAGGCAAACCATGTTTCCTACAACATTTCATAGCTTCTAAAATTGCTTTTGTCTCAGCACAAACATTAGTGCAACTTCCCAAAGGCTTAGCCACAGCTCTAATGACATCACCTTCGGCATTTCTAACACAAAAACCAAACGACCCAGCACCTGGATTACCATGAGCAGCCCCATCAGTGTTGCACTAATACCATCCCCATAGAGGAAGTTCCTAGCTCACCCTCGTGTATTTAATAGTAGGAACATAAGCTTGCAGTTTACACACTATCTTAGCCCAAGAAACTAGGACCGATTTCAGTGAAGGAAATATAAGAGAAAGCAGCTTATGCAGCATTGAAGTGACTTCAAATACCATAGACGCATAAGATACCAGACGACCATGCATTATAGTATTACGATGCTTCCTTAAGACCCATAAATTAATAGAAGGAGCTGACACCAACAAGTGCTTGAGACAAGGTCATGCTTTAAAGTCCCACCACTTAAGAATGGCTTGATGTAAGTTGCAATTAACCAAAGAAATCCCAACATAAGATGAAAAATATTTCCAAAGCTTCAGCGCTATAAGATTAGTATAAAATACATGTTGTAACGTGTCTTCTCTAGCACGTTTACAACAATAGCACCTTGAAGCAAGAGAATATCCCATCTTTCTAAGAGCATCATCAAGAGGAAACTTGAATTTCCACATACACCTCATGTAAAAGAGATTTTAAATGGAAGCCCGTTCACCCACATTCTTCCAAAATTTGCATTAACTGCACCTTTTTTTCTAATAAACTCCCAAGCCAAATTGACTATAAACTTGCCATTGGAATTGAGTTTCCACCGCGGCTGATCTCTACAACTGTCGTGAATAATTGGTGGAAGTTGCAATACACGATCAGCTATAGGAGATGGAACTTTCTCTCTAAGTAACGCTTCATTCCACCCATTCCCATTATCAAAGTCCCTAACAATATTAAAGAAACAATCAACTTCCCATCCCGGAGGCAAAACCTTAAAGAAAGCACAAAATCCACTCTAGTTATAATACCAAAAGTGAGAATTACCCCCCCCCCCCACTTACCAAATTATTTGTTGATCAGTTAAATCCCTTACCATTAACATCTTCTTCCACACATATGAACCTTTATTATATTGAACTACCACAGCATTCAGCTTCTTGCAATACTTATTAGCGTGAAATTACTCTATAATGATGTTTTGTTATGAAATTCCACCATAATTTGCTGAGCAAGGCTAGTGATACATTATGAAGCAACTTGAACCCCACGCCTCCCTCTGAACAAGGAAGACACAAAGTATACCAGGAAGCCCAATGCCTGCACGACCCTTCTTAAGAGCTCTTCCAAAAAAAATTGCAAACATCTTGCAATTGATTTATGACTCCAACAGGAGGATTAACAGCAGAAAGCAGATGAATATGCATGCTTTCTAAAACATGTTTAATAAAAATTGCATGGCCTCCAAATGAAAGCATTTTAGCCTTCCAAGACTACAACTTCTTCATAACTTTATCCAGCATGTCATCATAGTAATCTTTTTTTCTTCTATTATAAAAAATTGTGCATCCCAAGTATGTAAAAGGAAAAGTAACTTGCGGCATTTGAGTAATATGCCGAACACGATTGACAACTTCTTTATCAACATTGTTATGTACGTATACGTTAATTTGGCTTTATTTACTCACTTCCCTGGGGCCTGCTCATTTGCACCCAGTGCCCCCATAATCAACCTCAAAAAGTCATTATTGGCAGAAGTAAACAAAATCGCAAAATCAACATAAGACAAGTGATTTATCATAGGGCTCCATTTAGGCATCTGATAACCACGATACATGTTATTCTAAAATAATAAATTGAGACCCCAGGATAATACCTTAGCTGTAATGATGAACAATGTAGCTGACAAAGGGTCACCCTGCTTCAAACTTCCTGTAGAATGGAAAACACATGTGGATTAGCCATTGAACAACACAGAATACCAATTGTTGCTCACTAACTTAAAGATCATATCCACAAAAGCATGACAAAACCCTATTTTTCTTAGGACTTTTGTGAGAAACAACCAAGACACACGAAATGCCTTCCTCATGTCAAGTTTAATGACTACATTGGCATGCTTCACCCTTTTATTAATATCATGAATAATTTCTTGAGCAAGCAAAATATTCTCAATAATACTCCTTCCTTTGACAAAACCAGCTTGAGTAGGGGAAATAAGTGAAGGAAGGAAAGGAGCTAAACGATCATGTATTATTCTGGATATGACTTTATTAGTGAAATTACTCAAACTAATTGGCCTCAGATCTGAGAATGCAGCAATATCATTCTTTTTTTGCAAGACGACCAAGTTAGTATGAGTAATATATTTAAGCGAGAATTTCACACAAAAGAAAGCATTTACCAATAGAGTCAAATATTCTCCAATAATGTCCCAACAAACCTGAAAAAACTTTCAACTAAAACCATCAGAGCCAGTTGCACTGTCAGCACTCAAACCAAAAACTGCCCTCTTAACATCATCAATGCTAGGCGCCCTAATCAACTCATTTTTCTGCTCAGCTGAAAAAATGGCAAGCACATGCATTAAAAGATCTAATTTGATGGTTCCGCCTCCTCACTAAACTGCTCCTCATAGAAAAATACAGCTTCATTAGTCATAGCTTCCTTTGAAGTAATCCAGCTTCCCCACCTATTCTGAATTCTATGAACTTGCAATTTGTTTCTTCTAACTTTAAAATGGGCATGAGAAAATATAGTATTGCGCTCCTCCTCCTGAAACCATTGCACTCCTGATTTTTGCCTCCAAAACTTTTCCTCGAATGCTAAATATTTAATCAAGTCTGCTTAAGCTTTTTTAATGTGTGGAAAAAAATACGCCACCTATTATTATAGGGATACGACTCCAGATGGCGAGACTAGACTTATCCTACAAGTCACCAGGCACAAAGAATACATTCCTATTCTACGAGTTACGCCCGTTCAAGCGGTATATGCGTAGGGCGCAAGGCATACATCCTGCCGCCTTAGGATTACAGTCTCCTAGTTAGGGTTACGTATATACCATCGCCCTGAGTTTATAGGCCCATGACCCTCATTAGTATTTGTATTTTACCATAATTAAGACTGGGTAATCACTACTATAAATACCTATCCTTACATTGTATTGTACATCAAACAATTCACCATTGAATCCGGTTATTCTCAAGGAATAAAACTCTTTACTTTTTTGTCTTTTATTTTCCTCTCTGTTTACTTACTTTTCCGTCGTATTTTACCATATTGTTTGTGACCCATTCTTAAATTTAAGTGTTTTACCTAGACGTCCAATTTTAGGCATAAATAGTTTGGCACCCACCGTTTGGCCTAGGTAATTGTAGGTATTCTACGAGGAAAAGGCGCAATCATGTCAGACGACAACTATACCCTAAAGAATACTGTCGACGCAGTAGACAAGTCTGTACAGGAACCTGGCGATCCCAGAGTGCAGCCAAAGGATCCCACCAAGGAGCCAGTCCATGTGCCAAGCGACGGTGAAGGTGATTCATCACGCGAAGGTAATTTTGATCTCAGAGGTTTCCCTGCTAATCTCCTCACAACCCTATCAGCACGGGCAGAGAAGAACTCAGTCAACATGGTCGAGGGTATATCTTAAAAGTTAGGAACAATGTTTGCTGGATCGTCTCAAAGGCCAGTATCCCCGCGAGGACCATCGCCCATGAACGGTACTCCAGTGTCCACTCCTAATCACAGACTCAACATGGATACCGCTTCTGAAGGATTAACGATAGTCAATAATCAAGACCTTAAAAGAACACATGTCATTCATGTCATTCAGGACATCCTAAAGGAGATGAAGGCCATCCACGATCGGATCGATAATGTACCGAGTACACCACCTCAGGTTACCATCGTAGATGAGCAAAAGTTTTATAAGCATGCATATAAAGCAAGTGGTGCACCGATCCACATACCAAAGCACTTCCACATGCCGGATAACTTGACGTACAACGGAACAACAGATCCAGATAAGCATATTGCTACGTATTATAATCCGTCAAGAGCAACAAAATCTTAGAAAAAAAGATCCAATCTGCTCTGGTGAAGAGGTTTGGCTCGACCTTAACTAAGGGTGCCCCTTCTTGGTACACTCAGATACCGATAGGCTCCATCGAGTCATTCACTCATATGCAAGATTTGTTCAAGAAAGTGCACTCTGGTGCCCGTATGGGAGAAGTGTATGGAGGACATCTTTGAGATTCGGAAGTGCGACGGTGAGCTGTTGAAAGACTATGTTGAAAGGTTTCAGAGGGAACGCATGGAGCTTCCTCCTATCCCGAAAAATATTATTATGGCAGCGTTTGGAAAGAGCCTGAATTCCAAAGGGTCACTAGCTACCAGGGAGTTGCAGCCTGTAACAACACGGAATGCTTTTCATCAAAGATACAATGAGAAGTTGCGCTTGGAGCCCGAACATTCCTTAGCCCCTGAAGCTCGCCTAATCGTCGAAGACATCACCCACCAAGGACATAAGCTGGAATACGTAGAAAAATAAAAAACTGGTTGAAAGGCGAGAGGATAATAGAAAAGCTCCGGCGTCACCTCACGAGGAATCACTCAGCATAGCTTGGGTCCCCGATAGGTTCGAAGAGTTGGGACTATGCATCAATGCTGTGGAGTTCGTGCGAGATCATATGAAGGATGCCTAAGTGCAGTGGCCCAGTAATATGAGGGCCGAACCTGGTAGAAAAAACAAAAAACTGTATTGCGAGTTTCATAGGGACCATGGGCATGAGATCGTCACTTGTAGAGCCTTGATCTTAGAGGTGATGAACATGCTCGATAAAGGTTATTTAAAGGACCTACTTACTGAAAGAGAAAAGCAAACCTATGCTAAGAATGAAGTCTCAGAGGGATCCCTAGACCTGCCGGAGCGTAAGAGGTTCCTCAACATAATAGTCCGTGGCCCGACGTTGCTTGGTGACTCGAAAGACGGGAAGGCAGCGCCCGATAGGGACCACGACCGTGAAGAGATGATTTTATTTAGTGACGAGGAAAGCACTTGCTGCAACACTTCTCACCATGATGCTTTGGTTATAACACTTCGGATAGAAGATACGGACGTCAAGCGCGTCCTAGTCGAGCGCTGTAAACCTCATTAAATGGGATATCTGTTAGCTTGATGTTTTGACCGATGATGAAGGAACAGATCGAAGGACTTGTTCCTTACACCACGGCAGCAAGATTAATAATATTGCAAAATCAATTAAGAAGGAAATTAATCATTATCCTATTTTCTAATGTTTATGTTGGTGTTCATGCAGATTTATACGTTATAAGAAAAGATTGCATAAGCTTTTAGATAAGACTCGGAGATAAGGAAGGAGTTCTATTAGGACTCAAACACATGGAGACTTTGAAGTTCTAATCAAGCAAGACTCTTTAGATTTTGAGGCTATAAATCAAGGAGATCTTCAGTTGTTAAATAACGCACAAATACAGAGAGAAAAAGAGCTTTAGCTTTGTTGAGTCAAAAGTGTATTTGAGCAGTCGTTAAACTACAGGGAACTAAATGAAGAACCTATTCCTTAGATTGAGTCTTGCCAACATCTGTAGTAGGATATATCAAGTTGTACTATAAGCTTACATAAGAAGTTCTGTGATAGTACTGATTATTCAAGTCCTGTTACTTGGAGGAACTTCACTAATTGTGAAAGGGGTCACTATAGGATTAGAGTTAGTTCTAGGTTAGTAACAGAGGAGTCTTGTAACCTAGTGAATCTTTCAAAATAGTGAAGTTGAAATCCTACTTGAGAAAGTAGGTCGTGGTTTTTTGATCCCAAGTTCAAGGGATTTTTCCACGCTAAAATCAGTGTTCTTTTACTTAAGTTTTACTTAATTCCGCAATTTACAAGTTAAGGAACACACAGAAGGAACTGGTCCTTCAGTGGTGACTCTTTTTTTTTTTAATCAAAGACACTAGAACATACTAAGTGTGCTTTTCAGGTCACACTTACCTGTTCCAATGCAGGGTTAGGTATAGACCCCGACCTGTTCATTAATAATAAAACATAAGTACAAATTGAGGGGGGCATAAACCTTACCTCCAATCTAGAGTGATCTAGATTATCTATGGGAGAAAGGGGTTTAGATATAGCTTCAGAACTCCTCACTAGTCTAGGATAGGGCATCCTAACTTCTAAAGTGAGTGTTGCTTTCCCTTTACAAAAAATGACTATCCTAGCTAATGAAACTAAATTAGAACTGTACAATGAAGGTATACAAGTCTTCACATGGGCTATCAGACCTATGAAGGATAGCCCATGTGAAGAGAGTACCGTATCAGCAAAAGGAGAAGGCATAAAATGCAGTGACACCTTCAGAGGGCCTAGAGGAGGCAGCAGTGAATCCATGAGATGGAGCAGCTTTGGAACCATGAGGAGTCTTGGCTGTTTGTGCACTGATTGAGCAGAAGCAGTAGAGTGTATCAGGTTCAGCTTCCTGGGTATGGCCAAGTCTTGGCTCAGATAATCAGAAGGAAGCAGGATCAGATGAAGAACAGCAGCATTCTTGGACAGTTGCAAACATTCATCCCTGGAGTTTGACAGAATCAGGAACAATTTCTGTTGAACTGCAGATTCAATGGGGAAACAGTCCAGTAAATTCATGCTATCATTTGTGAAAGGCAACAAAAACCAGAGACATCTGTTTGACCATTGCTGAGGGAGCATTAAGAGCAACAACAACATTTATGTTTCTTGCTTGGCTTCCAGTAGCATGCAAAACAGAATCAGATGAAGGAGCAGGTCAGGCATCAGACTCAGACAGTCATGAGCAACTAAAGGCAGAGTTGAGCTGATCTAGGGGCCTGTAATTAGCAGCTTCACAGCTTGATTGTTTGAGGTCCTCATAAAGACTTTCCCCAGTGCATTGCAATGCTTAGAGGGAAACAGTACAGCATTGAATGCCCAGGATTGAGGGATCATGAAACCATGAATAAGCCATGAGAACAAATAATTTAGGCAGATACTATACTCATAACTTAGAGGTTTCCATGTCCTTCATCTGCACAGCTGCACAAACACACAGTTTGCAAGAAATGGGGGCCAGAACATGTGGTTTGCCTGCAGACTGTAAGGCCTACCAGGTGTTCTGTAAAGAAATGGCTTGGGGGTTAGTGAGTACATTGGACAGGAAGGACCTTTGGACAGTGAGGTTGACTCTTTGATGAGTTGAAGTCTGCAATGAAACAGGGCAAACTCATGGGAACAGTTAGCCAAGCTTGGAGGGGGTATAGATATGTTCTTCTTCAACTTAGCTATTTGTTTAAACAAAAATAGCCAAGCTGAGTAGATCCCCCTACTAGCATAGAAGCACCAGTCTGGACTCAAAGAATTCGGCAGTACCAGCAACCAGTTTGAGGTCATGGTCAGACATTTCCAGGTTAAGAGGCCAAAACAACCTGGACCATTTTTATCCTCAAGACTTGAGGTCTTCAATGTCCACCAAATAAGATGCTGCAAGAACAAACTGTTAGTCAGAAATAGGGGCCAGGTCCTAAAACATGCCTGTAGACAGTAAGGCACACCTAAGGATCTGTCAAGAAAATGTATGAAGAGATGACAAGTGCACTGGACAGGAGGGTGTTTTAGAAATTGAGCTGACACTTTGTTGGAAGTTAGTCTGCATTGGCCCAAGGAAAGTCTCAAGAATGAGTTCCTGAGCCTGAATAGAGGAAGGGGTGTAGTCTTCTGTAGCTCAGCTATTTGTTTAGACAGATACAGCCAAGCTGAGTAAGTCCCCCTGTCAAAGAAGATATGCCACTTTTGGCTTGAGGAAATTTTCATGAATTTCAGGGACACAGGGTCATCTTGTTTCCTATTAGGAATGCTTGTTTGGTCCTGACAAGAAGTGTAAGGCCAACAAGTTTCAGATTCTGGAAAAGAACTGGCCCCGATGTGTAATCCTGAGCAAACAACAAGTTCTATAGGCAAAAAGGTCACAAGTATTTTTCCTAGTGAGTGTACAACAGACAAGGCCATCATGAGACCTAGAATGAACCTCTTTGCCTTCTCCTCATGTTGTTGATTTGAGGTCTTGAATCTCCACCAATTAAGAAGCTGCATTAGCAAACGTTAGTGAAAAAAGGAGGGCCAGACCATGTGATCAACCAGAATGAAGTGACTAATGGTCTGTCAAGAATTTTCTTAAGGGGTGAGTATTGATTTGGATTTTGGGATATTTTGGACAGTGAGTTAGACTCTTTTGAAGTGTGTAGACTTGACTCTATCAAGAGTTGTAGCATCACCAGGTCAAAGCAATCAGAGCTCAGGGCAATGATTTCTAACAGAAGAGAGTGAGGGAAAACTGATTGGTCAAGGCCATGTTTGTGGAATACAATGACTAACAGAATTAGCCAAAGACTACTTGCCATTTCCTGATTCGTTTAGGCAAGGAGAAGAACACCCAAAATTTAGGTATGAGAATCAGGGGGCCTTAGCCTCTTGTGGTTCTTGACTCTAAAGCTGGGCATGCCAATCTGGTCAGCCCTCAACTGTCCCTTGATCTGATCAGGAAGGGGTTGAGGCTGGTGAAAGAAGGTGGGAGCCTGACATTTATGACTAAGTTTTGATAGAGAATCAGCCACAAAGTTGGCTTCCCTATAACAGTGATGAAATTGAATGTCTTGGAACCTGGGGATCAGGGACTTAATATCAGAGATTCCTCTGAAAATTTGCCAGGGGAATTAGCAGGCCCTTTGATCCATTGAATTAATAGAGCAGAGTCAGATTCCACTATTACCTTCCTTATGCCTTTTTCTATGCAGAGTTGCATTCCATGTAGGACAGCTGCTGCTTCAGCTTGGTTGTTGGTGGTGATTCCCAAAGGGATTGCAAAAGCAGCAATCAGTAGACCAGCGTCATCTCTTATTACCCCACCTGCTTCTGCCTTGCCTGGGTTTTGTAGGGCACTCCCATCAGTGTTGAGCTTGTAGAGAAGTGGAGGTGGTAGATGCCATTTGACTTCAATACTAGTCTTGGTTTGTTTGAGGCTATCAGCAAGGAGTAACACTTCATTATATGTGTGGGGCCACTGGATTTCAGGGAATTTGATGTGCAAGATCATCCTTAACTCAGCTAAGACATTATAATTTGTCCTAAGCAGTGAAGAGGATTTATTCCCATACTTCTTCCCACATCTATTTTTCCATAGATGCCAAGCAATCAAGATAGGGACACACTGCAGGATGGTCTTCTAGGCCTTATTTTTCCATCTGTGAATCCACCAGTACATTAGATGAGCTCTCAAAGGCATTTGGGGGTTAACTAGAATGCCTGCAGGCTTTGAGAAGGTTTCCCAGACTCTATTGGCCAGTGCACCAGTGCTAAAAATGTGCTCTACTGTTTCTGCTTGAGCCTTGAGGCAACATACACATGATGAGACTATCTTATGTCCAAACCTGACAATTCTGTCATCAGTGGGCAATTTCTGTCTAAGTGCTCTCCATACCAAAAAGGAACATTTAAAGGGAATGTTCTTGTTCCAGGTGTGGTAGTCTATGAAATTAGCAGGTCTGGTCCTTCTAATATTCTGCCAGGCTGAAGCACAGGTGAACTGCCCATTTGAGGTGCATGACCAAATAGGGTAATCATCAGTTGAGGAGTCATAAAGAATAGGCACCTGTGTGATTCTTGCCACCACAGACTCTGGAACTTTGGCTAATAATTTGCCTCTGTCCCATTTGCCCTCAGTGCAGAATTTGTTGACAATAGTTTTGCCATACCTGGTTCCCCTTGGCATTAGGCCAGAAATAGGACCAGTGCCCATCCAGTTGTCCCACCAGAAGCTTGAATTGCCAGAGTGGAGCCTCCATGTAATAAAACTGTCAACTTCTGTTCTATTTTTCAACAACATCTTCCATGCCTGGGATTATCCAGAGTCCCACTTTTTTGACATTTTGTGGGATCTCTGGCAATACTTGGCTGTAAGGAATTGTCCCCACAAGGTGTTTCTTGATCTAAGAGTCCACCATTGTTTGAATTCCATGGCCTTGCAAACATCTTGTGACTTCCTAAACCCCAGGCCTCCCTCTGAAGTTGGAACAGTCAACTTAGCCCAGGATGCCCAATGATATTTGTTTTTCTCCCCTTTAATGCCCCAAAAAAAGTCTGCCATATACTTATCAATCTGGTGCATAGAAGTCTTGGGGGGAGAAACAGCTGACATATGGTGGATTGGCATAGATTGGAGAACATATCTGATTAGAGTTGCCCTCCCTCCAGGGCTTAGCATTTTTTCTTATCGTCCCTTGATTCTGTTCAAAACCTTCTCAATGAGACCAGAGAAGTAGTGAACTCTTTTCCTTCCTGAGTATATTGGACAGCCTAGATAATTGATGGGACCTTGTTTATGTGCAAAGGAAGTGACAGTCTGGATCCTGTCAATGGTGGCTTGAAAAGCATGAGGAGATGTGAGAAAAAAACTCTTTCCCCTGTTGATCAATTGGCCAGTCTTTTCCTCATATTGCTTTAATACTTGCATGAGGTTCTGCAATGTCCTTTTGCTGCCAGATATGAAGATGATTATATCATCTGCAAAGGAGAGATTGTTGATTCTGGGCCCCTTCTTTTCCATGGAAAAGCCCCTATAAGAAGGATCAGCATGCAGGGCATTTAATTTCCTTGTGACGAATTCAGCTCCTATGACAAAAAAAGCAGGGGCTAGTGGATCTCCTTGCTTCAAGCCCCTGGTTGAGTTGAAGAAGCCATGCCTTACCTCATTTATAACAATTGAGTACCAATTATTGTCCAGAACCCTGAGAACCATGTCAATGAACTCCTCACAGAACCCCAGCTTTCTTAGGATGCAACAGATGAATGGCCATGACCCTCTATCATAAGCTTTGGCCATGTCAAGCTTCAGGGCAACATTGCCACCTATGTTAGGTTTTTTTATATCTGACAGGATCTCCTGTGCCAGCATGATGTTCTCTGATATTGATCTTCCCTTAATGAAGCCACTCTGGTTCAAGGAGATGATCTCTGGGAGAATAGGGGACAATCTGGCACAAAGGAGTTTGGATATGATTTTGCAGGTATAGTTGCTGAGGCTAATGGGTCTGAGCTCAGTGAGTTTAGTGGGGGTTTTCAACTTTGGGGAGTAGAACTAGGCATGCATGTGTTATGAATTTAGGAATGGTATGACCACAGAAGAAGGCCTGTACCATTCTGACCACATCTAGCTTAATGATTTGCCAGCAGTGTTGAAAAATAGTCCCATTCAGACCATCAGGATCTGCTGCACTATTTGGGTTCATGGAAAAAACTGTCTGCTTCACTTCATCTTCTGTTGGGATTGCCCCGAGTTTGTTGTTGTGTTGTTCAGTCACAAGAGCTGGGATGCAATCCAGGTCTTCTTCATTGAAGCTTTCAGTTCCTCTGGAAAAAAGATGCTAATAGAAATGGCATGCCTCTTCTACAATCTCTTCATCTCCTTGCACCCAGGTCCCTTGGTCAGTTTTGATTCTGTGAAGAAACAGTCTTCTCCTTCTACCCCTCATCAGTGAGTGAAAGTACTTGGAGTTTGCATCCTCTTCTCTGAACCATTGCAAGTGAGTGTTCTGTTTGATGATAGACTCTTCTAACTTCATGTACTTGATGTATTCTGCCTTCAATTTCTGAAGCTCAGTCCTAGTCTCTTCTGTATTAGCATCAATCAACCTTTGCTCTGCTACATCCAGCTTGATCTCAAATTCCTTGGCTTTCATATGAATATCCCCAAATGCTTGCCTGGACCATTGACTCAGATTGTGGGTGAGTCTCTTCATTTTTTGCTGCATGACCCACATGGGGTTTCCTTGCATATGTTGACCCCAGCTTTCCTTGACTACTCCTTCAAACTCTGGATGAGTGGTCCAGCAGTCAAGGAACTTGAAGTATCTTTTTGAAGTCTGTTCCCTCATAAACATAGAGATCAGCATAGGACAGTGGTCTGACCCAACTGGTGACAAATGGGTCACTGTAGTAGTGAGGCATTTATCCAACCACTCATCATTAAACAAAGCCCTATCAAGCCTCTTCCACACCCTAAGTTCCCTACATCTTCCATTAGACCAGGTATATTTAGCCCCTGAGAAACCCAAGTCTATCAAATGGCAATCTTCTATAGCCTGTAAGAAGTCAAAGCTCTTGTGTATTTGGTAAGGGAGGCCTCCAAGTTTCTCCTCCATAGTTGCTATGACATTGAAGTCCCAGCTAAGCACCAAGGCATCCCAGAGTCAGCTAAATCCTTCATCACATCCCATAGAGGTTTCCTTAACTGTGGCCTGCACTTAGTATAAACAATAGTGATCATGTGAACCTCACCAAGCTCAATATGTCTGACTTCTGAGGTTATCTGTTGTTCATCAGAAGATAGGACTTTGACAGAGTAGTTTGAATCCCAAAAAATCCAGATTTTCCCATTAGTGTTTGCCCATGCTTCATTCATACCAGTAAAGGTTTTATCGGTTTGGAGATGGCTGCTGTCTATAAATGGTTCAAGGACAGCAATGAAAGAGAGGTTGTGAATTTTTTTGAGTGATCTGATCCTCTGAATAGCTCCAAGGTTTCTGATTCCCCTGGTGTTCCACACTAAGGATTTTATCATTGTTTTTTGGGGGTTTGGTTGGACTTGATTTCCCTCTTAGTGAGTCTAGGAGAAAAATGGTACTGTGATCTTAGGGAGAGGCAATGTTGATCAGTAAGGTCTCTGAGGTCCTCATTTGTAACTAGTTCAGGAGTATGAGTTGGTGAGAATGCTCTGATCAGGTTTTGAGCATGAAAGTCTGCTTCCACCTCTGATTCTGAAAGATGATCACTCTGCACTTGTCCATCCTTTTCCTCTTCAGACTGAAAAGGTCTGTATTCATCCTCTTGGCTGAAGACAGTAACCCGAGAGTTGAGCCTACACATTGTGTCTTGTTCGGCTCCTCTGATTAAGTCATGCAAGTGTTTCAATTCCAACTCATCCTCTGGATCACTATCCTCAGGGTTGTCTGAAATGCTGTTAACTGGTGACTCAAACTCCTGATATTGCAAAGGGGTGGTGTACTGGCTCCCTATGTTGATAATGGCCCCTGTTGGACACCATTCTGGTTGATGCTGCTTCTTTTGTTTACCTTTTTTATTTTTCTTCTTCTTTTTCTGCATGGTATTCTTCCTCTTTAAAGAAAAATCCTCCTCCTCTTCCAGCAAAATGCCTTTACCATTGTCTGGCCTGTCTGAATCAGAGTAGCTGTCTTCACTTTTGTCTGAAAGTATAGGAGTCCTATGTTCCTGCTCTGTGTTCTTATACCTGGGTGATGCCTCCTCCTCTTCTTCAGTCTGTATGGCTTTACCATTGTCATTTCTATTAGGAAACTGTTCAGAGGTACTTTTTTCACTCTGAGCAGGTAACACTTGAACTGGTTCTGCACTGTGATGCCCCTGATGTTGTTGATTCTGGTTAAAGCTCAATTCCTTCTCAAGGCCCTGCAATATACTGGGTTGTTTTTGCTTCTGAGTGTTGGCAAGGTTATTCCCTGAGGTAGATAAATACTAAGATGATTCGGTTTGAGTCATAGTTGTTGTTTTTGTTGTAGAAGATGTTTCCAAATTTATATGTTGCACCAGAAAGATATTTTTGTATTGAATATAAGGTGCTCGAAGATGGGAATATGCAACAAGCCATTGATCGTTTACATTGCATAACTCAAAAACAATTGAAGTTTTGCCACAAAGATGTGGATAGAGCGATAACTTTCTCTGAACGTTTACTTCATTTTACCAGGGAAGACATAGGTGGTTAAGTTCTTTATAGTATTAACTTTCATTTTAGTGTGAATTTCATGAAGAATTATAATGTATGGAATTGGGCACGTAGGAAATGTGAATCCGATCCAGAGGCAACTCATCGTAAAAGCATATGTGTTGTTTGAATTCATCGATGGTGGAGTTATTACCATTTGGGAAACATATGGAGGTTTTCTCTTAAAAAACTTTGATATTTTTATATTTTCTTTTGTTTATTTACAGTTCTCAAACTATTTACCAACTTTATTTATATTAAGTAAAAATAATTAAGGTAAAGATTTTGTTAATTTATAGTAGTTCAATTATTTACAAAGTAATGTGGAACTTATTATTGAAGATGTTGAAAATGATGAAGTATTTTCTATCAGAAGCCAGATATCCTTTGTGACCATCTCTAATAAATTGGGATTGCTCTTTTTTTTGGGTACTAAAACAATAATATTATAAACTACAACAAACTATTACATAACGAAGGTTAAGTCAACCCAGTAGTAGTGCCTTAAGAGGGCTCATCCAAAAGAGGGGATACAGTCCCCATTGAATGGGATCCAACTACAGGAGTCCTATTACAAAAAGAAACAATGCCTTAAACTTAGTCTGCCTTCCTTAAAATATTGTATTGTGGAAGTACAAAAGTGGGTGGTTTCACAAAAAGATTTACAGCACGAGCAGGCAGTATAGTAGAAGCATAACGAGCAAGCGCATCAGCAACTGCGTTTTGCTCTCTGTACACATGATTTATCAGTGGCTCCTATCATAACTAATTTTAAAGATTTAGAGGGAGACATTATCTACTGGTGCTATCTACATCTTATATTTTAAATTTTAATCTAAGATACAATTTTTGGTTACAAGTGGATAGGATTAGGATTGGAATTTGTGAAGAGAAAATATTATCTACTCGCTCCAGGATTGAGTTCGCCACGTTGTGAAGGAGCGAAGACGACTTCAGCTGTCAGGGTGAGCCAGCTTTTATTCTGGATGGCCACCAGTTTATTGTTAATTATTTCAGCTGTATTTTGCTCCCTTCAGGAGGTATATGTCTTCTTTTGTACTCTTAGATGTCTAGTCTGGATAATCCTAAACCTAGTATGTTGGGTAGTCAGCTGTAATTTCTTTTGTACAGCTTAAAGATATCAGTATGTCTGTGTTTTTGTTTTAAGTCTTGTCCTTATTTGTGAATTGTTATATTTATTTTCCTGATTTAATTGGTAAGGGTTCGCCCGACAGGTCTAGGGGAGGATGTCGGGTGCCCGCACGGCCTAACTGGATTCCGGGTCGTATCAGTGTTATTTTTTATTGGGTAAAATATGGGCTAAAGCCCACTTAACCCATATTAAAAATGGGTTCTTAATGGGCTGAAATTGGGTTCTTAACATATGGGCTCAAATAGAAAGTTATGTAACTTTTTGGCTCTTTTATACTCCACCCGTAACAAAAATCTCTTCATCTCTATTCTCTTTATTTTCTACAACTTTTCTAATAGGAATTAAGGCTCTAAATTTTTTGGACAAGCCATGGAAGAGATGTGGATATTAGGGTTTGGAGAAAAATTCTTCAATCTCATTTGAATTTTTGCTCTTCAGTCTTGCTGGTACAATTGCTTCTTCTTCTTTTTTTTAATTTATTGTTTCCTCCATTGTGATTTACTAACTCCATATTCTCTTTTGCTTCATTAGAGATGTCGACTGAGGTTGTTGCTGATTCTTGTGACAGAGGTTCTAATAGTACTTGTAAGCGAGCTAAAAGGTAAACTTCTATTGTATGCGATACTTTTATTAAATTGCCTCGTAGCACTGATCGAAGATTAAGAGCCGAATGCAAAGTATGTAAAACAACTTTTTAGCGGACTCTAAAGTTGGAACATCAACTATGAAGCATCATATTGTGGAAAAACATATTTCGAATACCATGAAAGACCATCACTTTGAACCAGTTGATCAAGGTATGTACCGTGAGAAACTTTCCAAAGCCATATACCCTTTTAGCTTTGTAGAGCATCAAGGTAATAGAGACATTCATTTATTTTTAAATCCAACTGTAAATACCATATCAAGAAATACGGCTAAGTCAGATATGTTGAAGATGTATGAAAGAGAAAAAGAGTGCATAAAAAAAGAGATTGCAGCTATCCCGAAAAGAGTTTGCTTGACATCGGATATGTGGACTTCATTGCCATCTAACGGTTATATATGTTTGACAGCACATTATGTTAATTTAGATTGGAATCTTCAAAAGAGAGTCTTGATTTTTCGTCATGTGCCCCCTCCACATTCCGATGCGGTTTTGGGTCCTTTGTTGATTGAGTTTCTTAAAGAATGGGGGATCGAAAAGAAAATTTTTACACTTACTTTAGATAATGCTTCTTGTAATAATGGTGTGGTAGATACTTTGAAGGAGCACTTGTCTTTGATGCGGTCATTAGTTTGTGATGGCCAGTTTTTCCACGTTCGTTGTGGATATCATATTTTGAACTTAATTGTTAAAGAGGGCTTAGGGAAAGCTGATGAGGCTATTGCAAAGATTAGAGAGGGTGTTAAACATATTAAGCATTCGGAAGGTAGAATATTAAAATTTGTTGAATGCATTAAGAATTTAGGATTACCATGTTCAAAGAAGTTACGTCAAGATATGGTTATCCAGTGGAATTCCACCTATCAAATGCTTGAAAGTATTATTGAGTACAAACAAGCTTACATTCAGTATAAGTTGGTCGACCCGGAGTTCACGGAGGTAATTAATCTTTCTAAGATACTTATGTATTCTATTGCTTCACTTTATTTTTTAATTTATTATTTTGGATTTTCTAATTTATTATTTTGGCTTTCTTTATTCTTTTAAGCTTGCGATGAATCCGACTCCGATGAAGATGAAATTGCTATAGACCTTCGGCCGTATCATGCCAAACTTTCCTCGGTTTGATGGTATTCTTATTTATTATTTTTTGTCTTGTTCATTGAATGATTTACTTTTGTTCTGCTTTTTGTCATGTGAGTGCTCTGTTTATTTCCCAATTATTAGTGAAATATGTAAGTGAAATGTTTTCTGATAATTTTGGATTTGCTTGCTTATTTATAGTACTTGTTTTGTTTAGTTATGAAGTTTAGACCTTGATAAGCTTGCTAAACTAGATGTCAAGAAATCACTTGTAATTCCATTTGGTTTTGATATGACAGTTGATAAACCACCATCAGTTAATAAAGGATTACTTGGACCACCAACTCTATTAGGATCATTATCACCTGATTCATTAGCAAATGTTTTCCATTCTGATGTTTCATCAATTGAATGTGATTCTAATACTAATCCACATTCTGAACATATCATATCCCCTGTTGAATGATCAAATACTACTTATGTACTCTTTTTACAATCTGAACAATATGCATCCATTGTTTTCAAGAATTGTATTTTGTTTCTATAAAATGTGAAATAGTTATTCAGTTATGTAAGAAAAAGGGAGTTTTATAGTTTAGCGAAGGAAGTGGCAGGGAGTAGGAAAGCCATGCGGGTCTTGTGGTTAGTTAAGTTTATAAGTGGTGAAACAAAACAAGACAAATTAAACACAAGTGCAAATATAACAATGTTTTGCTTGGTTGTGTACTTTGTTTTGGTTTGTCTTTGGAGGAAAGAAGAAATAGATGGATAAAAATTGTGACCAACTTCGAACTGAAATGTCATGCAACCAATCTGCTATAAAAACCAAGAGATGCAATGGTAAGCTACCTAGTTGTGGAACAATTGTCATGATTTTTTTCATTGTTATTCAATTTTTGCCACTGGGAAGTAGCTCTCTTCTGCACTAATTTTGTTTCAATAACTATTTTTAGATCAAGTTTTATTGCAGTATATATGACAAGTTCTGTTTATATTTTTGGGATTATGGATCTTGTATAAGAATTGGTTTTTAGTTGAATACTTCCCAGATTCTTTTGCCTTTTGTGTTTGGAAGTCTCTAGCAAGTAATTGTAGGAGGAAATGTTTTGACTTTATGTTGCAGCCTTTAACAATAAGTGGCTTGCACATCTAGTGCCTGATGACTTGGGTATATTTCATTTTAAATTCATTTGGTTGAATGCAATTTGGTTCAGCTATTACTGAAAACTATTCAACTCATGTTTAAGAGCTTATTTTGTTTGGTTACAAGTTGTATGATTTTGGCAGTTATGGATTTGGTTGACATTCAGTAACTGTTTGATTTCTTAGATGGTCTATCCATGGAACGTGTTGGTTGCTATAACTGTGTTATAACTTTAATTGTGCTCTCTTAATATATGTTTTTATTGCTTTGTTACAGGGTGCACTACAGATTTCATAGTAGGAAAGATTCAAAATTATAGTGTTCAATTTCATTTTTCCATTGTACATATCTCTTGTTATTGATGTAAAGGAAACCTTTAGTATAGTAAAAGTTAAAGCTCCTACTAAGTATAACAACAGCTTTAACTTCAGCAGTCCTTGAATGGTTGCTCATGATTTTTCTGTTTGTTGATGGTGGTTTCGCCTACTTAGTTACAAAGTTTGCTCAATATTACCAGTTGCAAGTTCCACGTCTGCTTTGCTCGAGGCTCGATCATGTTCTTGGCAAGGAAATAGCTGGATTCTACTGAGAATTAATCTGCCCGAATCATAAATTGGCCAGTGATTCGTCCTTGTCAATATTGGTGGAAGACAACATATACAACTTTGGCTAACTACTTGCTCATCCATTTGTAAGCACATGTCATATATTTTCAGCAGTTAGTGTGTGTTGTTTTTGCAGCAGAACAGAAAGACTTAATTTAGTCCGTTGCTTTTGCAGCAGAATAGAAAGACCAGAAAGAGAGAGACGAGCAGCAGCACTCATTGATGGAATTGGCCTATTGTTTTGTTTCCTACTTCCATAGTTTAGTACAAGATTTCAAGAAAGACTGTGTTTCCTGCTTTCATAGTGTAAACATTATAAAAGATTTATCTAATTCAATTGACATGTATAATTATATGATTCGGCTGTGAAATTTTTATTCATGGTGTACTTTATTTATTATTTCTTTTGGAAAGAAATCTAGAAAATAATTCTTGGTATATTGTCAGAAATAAGATATGTACTTAATTATCAAATGTTTAATGATGAAGTCGCAAGCTTAAACGTTTTATTCAGGGAATTATTTGGTGACAATTTTCATTACTTAAGGGAAGGATTTCATCTAGTCAAGAAAAATATGGGTTACCCATATAACCTTCCACTCAACCCATTTTATATCCATCTTTAAAATGGGTGGGTTGGGTTTTAACCCATATCTTCTCAACCCATTTTTAACCCGCCCAAACCCAACCCAACCCACTCATTTGCCAGCACTACATGTGAGTTATAGCAGTGCTTGTATTCAAAGACATTCCCTCTTTGGGAGACATTGTTCCCTCGTCTCATAAGTATCAAAACCTGCATACTAATTTTCTTGCTTTCCACTTTGTATGTATCCCTACTAACACGGGCTTAAGTTGTCTTCTCCTTGATGAATATCCAAATTGCTTGCTCAATGTTCTCTTGTCTGTATAACATGGAAAATAGGCTTTTGATTATCATCTTGTCTACAAATGCAGACCCTACACTTTCATCCATAGATGCGAATCATATGCCTCTTCAATACTATGCCCCCAAATGCGGACCTTATGCTTTAAATTGCTGAACTATGCCCACAAACATGGACCCTACTCTGCTTTAAATTACCGAACTATGCCCATAAACACGAACCCTAGGCTGCTTCAAATTGTTGAACTATGCCTACAGACGCAGACCCTACTCTGCTTCAAGTTGCTTAACTATGCTCACAAACGCGAAGCTTAATCTGCTTCAAATTGCTTGACTATGCTCACAAATGCGAACCCTACTCTACTTCAAACTACCGAACTATGTCCACAAACGCGGACCCTACTCTACTTCAAATTGTTGAACTATGTCCACAAACACGAACCCTACTTTGCATCAAATTGCCGAACTATGCCCACAAACACAGACCCTACTCTGCTTCAAATTGTTGAACTATGTCCACAAACGCGAACCCTACTCTACTTCAAATTGCCGAACTATGCCCACAAACGCGAACCTTACTCTGCTGTAATTGTTGTCATGTTTACAAATGCGAACCCTGTATATCCACCGACACAGATTCTATGCTTCTTTAAATGATGTTATGTCCACAAACGCGAACCCTATATATATCCACCGATGCGGATTCTATGCTCTGATAATTTGATAAATATTGCTTTACAAGAGTTCTTAGGTATACTCGGTACCTATGTAAACCTGCAATCAAAGAAAATTTGTGTGTTTTTAAGGAGAGGTTGACTTGGCATCTGTGTGTTGCACTCTGCTGCGTGTTTTGTATAATTGTCTCCTTGTAATGTCGTACTTTTCGAGCATCAAACCTTAGTGGAGCTGTGAGCAAAAGGGGATAACGAAAAGGAATATGCAAGTGTTTTGAGAAAAATAATGTTTAAAGAGTAATGCAGATTTATTTTTATTAAATCAAAGAATGCGACATGTTGTTTGGACATAATCTCCTCTATATCCATTTACTGCTCAAAGATCATCTGTTTTGAAATTTTAAGGGAAGCTCAAAATTTCTGCCCCAGTGTTTGATCCAGTGTGTTGTGATACATTCTTTAAATTTTTTGAGGAAAACTCAAAAAAATTCTGCCTAGTGTCCGATAAAATTCTCTTATGATATGACCATGCCTTGAGTTGGCTGCCTACGTATCCTCTCTTGAGAATCAGGTCACTACGTAGATCAAATTCTATGAAATGAATGTTGCTGATGTCGACTTTGATTTGTAGTATCTGTTGATTGTGTCCGAGTAAAAGGATTTCGGTTGTACTTCACGATCCATCTTTACCAATATTAATGCTCCTCTTATCAATATTGTGTGCTTGACATAAGTATCTTGCTTTGTCTCGATTTGGAGAAATCTATTTTAGGATCAACTGTCTCGCTCTAACTTCCTTGGTGAATGTCTTTGCCATTCTATTGCTTGTTGTGTTCATACTTTGCTATCCATGAATGTCACTTGCTCGAGTATGCTTTTGATTCATCCGGGATTGTCTAATTCTGCTTCTTATATGTATTTCTACTGTTTCACCTTGAATTGTAGGTCACCTTCCTAAATATGCCCTTGCCTCAGTTGTCTGCTATAAGATTTCCGCAATTAATCATGAAGTTCCTTAAATGTCCTTTGCCGAATCATCATAGCCTGGCCTGTACCCGTCTTTTTGGACTGCTTTTTCACATTGCAGTCGTAGATTCAATGGAATTAAAATAATTTTGCAGAAAGTGAATGATGCATATGAAAAATAGGAAATGCTTTTATTATTGGACTTGAGAAATAGTCTTCGAAAGGAACAAACAATGCAACAAAGTTGAAAAACAAAGAAAACAAAGATAACTACTCAGAGTCGTGTTTTATTTAAGAAAACAGCTAATGCCCCAGTTCCACTAAGGTTCTCGGCATGCTCAAAATGTGCCGCAGATTCAGTTGTTCGACATCATTTCAGTTTCAGCTTTCTGGATGTGCAGGGCTTCAGTATGCTTTTCGGGAACTGCATCATATTCTTCCATGAATAGCTCATTTCGACTGGTCAGCTCATCTTCTACATCACGAACACCCTTGGCAAGTCCTCCTACCTCGAGAGTTTTCATGTAACTTGCAAAGATGGATGCATGTTGCAGAGTTGGAATAAAATGCTCTAGCGAATGATAACATCTCGTATGTTTTGTAGTACTTTTTCCCTTGCAAGCCAAGATGTACCCCATGCTGAACTTGTATTCATCAAAAATTGTTTTTGCTTTTATGATTGTCCCTTCCAGATTACATTCCCTACCGAACACAATCATATTCACCTTCTCATCTCTATGATTAGGCTGTAGGTTATTGTACACATTGGGTGCCTTCAAATGACCTTCTCATCTATTAAGTCTTGTATCTTATCTCTTAGTGCAAAACATTTCTCTATCTTATGTCCCAGTCCACCTGAGTGATATGCGCACCTTTTACTATAATCAAAGTTAGGTGAAGGGTTGTCTGGAATCTTTTGAGGTATTGGGTGATGAGCCCAGCAGCTTTCAATTGTTCAAACAGTCGGGTGCGGGACTCAGCTAATGGTGTGTAGTTTCTTTTGGGTCTTTGCTTTGCATTAGGGTGAGGCCAAGAAGGGTATGGTGGTGCATTTCGGTAGTTAGGTTGAGTATTTTACTGGTATAGTAGACGGCTTGGTGTTGGGGTGTGGAATATAGGCCGAGGGGGCTGAGTGTTGTAAACGGGATATTCAGATGGTATGTGAGGGTATGGATAGAATGGTGGCGGTGTTTGGTAATAGTGGTTGAAAGCAAGGTCTTGAATGGTTGCAGCAAAAGAGACTTCATCTTTCTTCTTTTTGGAGAGGCTCGCATTTTCAGACTGGATAGCCTTATTAGTAGCTTGTAGCTCAGCTAAGCTAATAATCTTTCCACATTTTAATCCTTCTTCTACCTCATCTCCCATCAGCACTGCATCAGCAACCTTTTAGTTCTTCATATGCAAAAACTTGTCGTAATAGACATCCTCCTGTATGCAAATAAATATGTTAACTATTTCTTTCTCATTCATAGCGGGTTGCACCTTTGTAGCTTCTGCTCTCCACGTAGTAGCATATTCTCTAAACGTCTTCGTGGGTTTCTTTTTCAATTTTTCTAAATAGAAACAGTCTGTTACCATTTCGGTATTATACCCAAATATTTTTACAAAGTCTGCTGCCATATCTTCCCAACTGAACCATGTGCCTGGTTTATGTTTAGAAAACCAACTCAAAGCCTCTCTAGTCAAGCTTCGACTGAACAATTTTGCTCGTATTTTCTCATCTTCCCCTGCTCAAATCAACTTGTCACAGTATGTTCTCAGATGTGACATAGGGTCGCCAATACCATTAAACAAGTCGAACTTTAGTATCTTGTATCCGCCAGGCAATTTTAAATTTGGATAGATGCATAAGTCCTCGTAGGCTAAACCTTTAATGGTTTTGCCCAACTCAAACTTCTTAAAAGCTGCCTCCAGCTTGCAGACTTTCTCTTTTATCCCATCATCATCGGCTTCATCCTCCGCCCATTCATAGTTTTCGTGGTCTTTGAAAGGCGAAGTGAGTTGTTTGGTTTCAGTGGTAAACATGGGATTGTAAGGCCATGGATTTTTTATATTAATGGGAGGTAAGTTTGTGTTTAGGTAAGTAGGATGAGCAGGGAATGGTGCTTGATAATTAGCTGGCGGTGCTTGATAGGGGGCGGTGCTTTGTAAGTGGCGGTTGGTGTGATTTGGTAGATAGCGGGTGGTACTGTTGGTATGTGGCGGGTGGTGTTGTTTGGTAGATAACAGGTGGATCTACTGGTTATATAGCTGACCCATTTGGATCGACAGGTTCTCCTGAATGGGCGGACTTAAATACGGGTAAACTGGTCATTGTCAGTTTCTCTTCAAGTTCTTTAATTCTTTGCTCCAAAGTAGCAACATGTTCACCATATCCAACTGGGGCAAGCTTGCGGGGTGTTCCACTAGTCCCAAGGTTATCGTCACTAAGAGCAGCATTATTAAAACTCAGGCATAATGTTTCGTCTTCCTCTTCTTCTAGTTTATGAGAAGGAAGGAGTTATAATTGGGGATTTACCTCTCATCCGGTACTGATGCTCTGCCAGAATGCACAAGTCAACCTCAGGAGTGGGAGTACAACTTACACATGAAAACAATAAGTCAGTATCGAGATAATAATTACCAAATGTAAAGCATATCACTCCTTATAACGCAAGGGACCTCTCTTGTGCCGGAGGCAGGCCTAACAGAATCAACACACATAATATGCATGATAGACGTCTTTTGATGACACTTTTTGGACCAAGTTGGCTAATGGACTTTAACATGCCAAGTATGTTAAGACTTCCTAAGTTTGAGTATGGTATTTAAAATTGAACGTGTATCATGCGTCATCCCAATTGTTCTCGTAACGCAAAATGAACGAAAAATAATTTTATAAAATTATTGATTTTGTTGTATAAAAGTAGAATAATGATTTTTTTTTTTTTTGTGTAAATAGAAATAAATAATTGATTTTGTTACATAAAAGTAGAAAAAATTAATTTAAAGTGTATGTCTTCTTTGACCTTCCAAGTCTTCGTGACTTGTGACAACCTTCAACCAAAATAGACTATTAGACGAACCCCTTTTACGAGAACAAATGGTTTATATAAGACACGTTCAACCTTAAATAAATGCATACGTAACACATTTAAACGTCCCTTAGGGTCGAAGACCCGTTCGATTCGTTTAAATATGGTGAACTAGTAAACTTAGACACGAGCCGAAGTCGAATTTTTCCTAAATATGACATGATGCATGATTTCTAAACAAAGTGTAACTAAGAATTGGGAAATCAAAACAAGGACATGGTTCCCCCAGGCGGACAACCAAGGGGTAGGAATGTTTAGAATTGTTGGTTGTACTATTAATTCACTTTTTCAAAAGCCTGTCAACATACTGCTATAATTTCTAAAAAATTATTTTGCATAAATAGTCTGATTTCCAATCTGTATCACGATTTTAGCCCTTTTAATAGACAACAAACAAAGAGAGAATAGAAAATGTCCCCTGCATAGCCAATTCACAGAACATAGCAGCGTAGAAGCTACAATACATGTTCTAATTGCACCTTATAGTGCTTATACAAACCATAACTATTCCTAACGAATACATCACTAACACTTTATAACATGGATGCAAATTAAACAAAAGAAAGAGAAGAGCAAGGCCTTGTCCCTTATTGTTTCACAAGCTCTTTCTTGAACCAAATATGGAGTTCTTATACACTCAAAGAATCTGCGATAAAGAACCTGCGATGAATATGAAGCATGGTATAGACCTTTTAAGGCTATCCTAGATTGGTCCAAACATAGACCACAAGCTGCAGCAGAAGGGTTAGAAATAGGGCACAAAACAGCCCCCTCTCCCCTCCCCACAAGCACAAAGAAATGAAGAGAATCATTGCAGGACCAACAATCATCATAGATATGTCATATATGGTCGACGATACGCATCAACATGGCATTACCAGAGTCATTCATTCAAGTAGAAAGCATACCTTATAGAGATAATGAAAAGGAGAAAAGCTATGAATATGCAGCGAGAAAATAGTCAAATGGATTTCCTTGGCCTTCGTTTGCAAAGCAAAGTGTAAGAAAAAGAGGAAATGAGGCAGTGGTGAAGGTGTGAAAGTATTTTCAGAAAGGAGAAGAGAAGAGCCACTTTCAGCGTTACGGAGGAAGAGAAGAGGTGTCAAAGGTGTATTCAGTGATGAGAAGAGATGATAGGATCTATCTGTCTGTAAGTTGTCTAAAAGAATGAGTATTTATAGTGTCGAATAGGGGTATACTGACCCTAGGCTTGTAAAGGAAGAGTCATATTCAAAAGTGTCCAGATTTTGTTATCATAGCAAAGAAGAGTTCAGCCATGTTTAAGAGAGAAATTCAATATTTTGATTACTCTATAGTTAAGAAGATAATTAGCTTTTTTTTTATTAAGGAAAATAGAATCAATCAAAAGTGTGAAAAGGGGACCAAAATATGCAATCTGTCAAATTTGTTACAAAAAAAAAAAATAAACCTTTAGTTTTGCTAATTTGATACCATTTTACAATTGTCTAAGTATTCAAATTAGAAACAAAAAAAATATAGGAACATGAAGGGATAAGACTTGACAAAGTTTCATTAGTATTTCTTTCATAATTCGGCAAAAACAGTAGGCATTGTATATAAACATGACCAAGTTAGTAATGCCATTGCCAAATTATACACGATCAGTCCCAAAGGTCAGACGCTTCGGACTCAAAACGGATTCAATATTACGTCGTGAGTGGAATTTCAGAATCATTATACCATATTCTAACTAATCACATGATTAAAACTAACTTTTATTAACTTCAAACTTAAACGCTTGAATATGTAACTCGAATTAAGGACGATAATCAATAAGCATGTAATATCATAAATCAAGCACAAAAACAGATTAAAGAATGACAAAATATGGAAAGAAGTTATTGGTTTTCAGGTTGGATCAGGTCGGGTCGTAACTAACCTGTTTATTTCTGGCCATTTTTTGCTTAATTCAATGTCAAAATTTCAATGTCCTTGCCTTGTATGAGCTTGATTGAGAAAAATCTCATGATTGATAGTCATAATCTCAGCAAATTTCAAAGATTCATGATGATTTGTGACCAAATTTCTTGTTTCCATTCTCGGGTTTACAAGACGAGGAGAGAGAGAGAGAGAGCGATTGATGCGAGAGGAGGGGTGGATATACAGCGGAATTGGCGACGTTGGTTGCATTGCGGGTGTACCTGGACGGGGTTATGGTGGAGTTTTTTAGTTTGGGGTGTATGTGGACGAGTTTAACGGCAAAGAGATGGAAAAGATGAAAGGGGTGACAGCTGGTGGGTTTGAGAGGGTTGGGGGAAGTGTTTTAGGGCTTTTAGTTGGAAGAGTAAGTTGTAAATCATAAAAGGCAAGTTTTGTTATGGACCATTGGATCTAGTGTGTAGATGGCTAAGATTATGCCACGTCAACACGTATGAATACGTGTATACATACGTATATCATGTGGGGAAGTAAATTAAACACCAATTGTGCCTTGGGGTATGGTACCATGTGTATGGGCGATTTGTACACACGCCTAATGTGTGTATACTTTCGCTAGGAGTGTATCTTAGTGAGGTGTAGGCTTAGTTGGAGTTGGAGCTTAGGTGGTGTATATGTAGATAAAAAATGATGACGGGGACTAGATGTAGAAGAAATGGAGTTGTAAAATAACAAATTGGCTAGTATTTAATTAAAATATTTATAAATATAAATAATTAGTATAAAAATAGAAAAAATTGTAAATAATTATATATAAATGTATTTAATCACAAATAAATATAGATGAGCTCAAATAATACTACTTGAATATAAATAGCCATAGATAATCATTAAATGATGTCATAATGCATTAAATTGCACAAATAGCATTACGTATTTCTGATAGCCTAAATAATACAATTACGTAATATAGTCACAATTAAATAAGTATAGTATAAATAGAGGATTAATAATAGTATTAGGAGTTTTTACACAAAAGTACAATTTTTAGAACTTAATTACCAAACATAGCAACATTTAAGTAAAATAACCATATATAGAGGAAAACACAAGTTAATTACAAACATAGCAAAAACATAGCAATATTTTCTCATAACATATCAAACCCTTACATTATTCCTCCAATTTCTCCCTATTTCACTTTTCCTCCAACCATTTCCCGCAATTTCACTTTTACTCCTCCTATTTTCCCCAATTTCACTTTTACTCCTCTCATTTCCCCCAATTTCACTTTTTCTCCCATCATTTTCCCCAATTTCACTTTTACTCCTCCCATTTCCCCCAATTTCACTTTTCCTCATCTCATCCTCATTGTATCTCGTTGTATCTCACTATATCTCGATGTTTCTCAACTATCAACTATCTCGTATCTCATTGTATCTCAACTACCAACCACCTCGTATCTAACCATATCTCGCCTACCAACCAAATCGTATCTCATTATATCTCAACTACCAACCACATCGTATCTCGTTGTATCTCATTGTATCTCAACTACCAACCACCTCGTATCTAATCGTATCTCGCCTACCAACCACATCGTATCTCATTGTATCTCAACTACAACCCACCTCGTATCTAACCGTATCTCGCCTATCAACCACATCTTATCTCATTGTATCTCAACTACCAACCACCTCGTATCTAACCGTATCTCGCTTACCAACCACATCGTATCTCATTGTATCTCAACTACCAACCATTTCGTATCTAACCGTATCTCGCCTACCAACCACATCGTATTTGTATCTCAACTAACAACCACCTTTATTTGACCGTATCTCACCTACCAACCACATCGTATCTCATTGTATCTCAACTACCAACCACATCGTATCTCGTTGTATCTCACTGTATCTACGCTGTTTCAGCCCGTATCTAACTATTTCTGCACCATTTCAGGTTGTTTTGCACCGTATCTATCTATTTTTAAATTGTATCTAGTTGTTTCTAGACTGTTTTAGTATTGTTTCATCTCGTTTGTGCGTTGTTTCTCTTTGTTTCTAAATTATTTCATATTTTTGCGTTGTTTCATATTAATTTTTGTATTTTGTTTAAAACTTTTTTCACTATGTGTTTCTGACTGTATCATACTATTTAAACGTCATTTCAGATTGTATCAGACTGTTTCAATAGCTATTTCAGATCGTTTCAATGCCGTTTCAGACTGTATCATACTGTTTCAACGCCGTTTCAGACTGTATCAGACTGTTTCAACAGTTGTTTCATATTATTTCAGCGGCGTTTCAGATTGTATCATACTGTTTCAACACTATTTCAGACTGTTTCAACTCCGTTTCAGACTGTATCATAGTGTTTTAATGTCATTTCAGACTGTATCATACTGTTTCAACACCATTTCAGACTATTTCAACTCCGTTTCAGACTATATCATAGTGTTTCAATGCCGTTTCAGACCGTTTCAATAGCCGTTTCAGATTGTTTCAACCCATTTTAGACTGTATCATATTGTTTTAGCACCGTTTCAGACTGTATCAGACTATAAAAAACAAAGAGAGCATAAAAATTGTAAACCCGTTAACAAGTAAAAGTAAATTAAAATAGAATCATGAAGAACACTTCTTACTGTTGTTAAAAAAAAGAAGGAATTTATGAAAGGGAAAGTCGCTAATAAAATAAATAAATTAAAATAGACTAACGAATCCACATTAAGGAAAGTCACAAATTGAAAGAGACCTCTCAGGAATCCACACTAAGATTCTTGTCTGCACTCTTAGTTACTATACTAAGTTTCTTATCGGCATCTCTTCAGCTAATGGCCTCCGCAATGGACCTGAAGCTAAAGAAGACTCGATTCACGTTTCACTTATAGACACTATTCAAAACTTTACTGATGTTGACATTTCCTTAAATAAAATCGAACTCTTCCTCCTTTGGGCTTTGCCCAGTACTCTATTTTTAGTACACCACTTTCTTGGTTGGCTTTTTTAGTAATTTCAATAATTGTGCCTGTTTTAGTAACTTACTTTGGTTACTGCTCTAATTGTGAGCGGTATAAGATTAATGACTTTGAAGTTGAGATTCTTGTTTGTCAATCTGTTGCTGCTGCTACTTCTCTATTGTGTATCTCACATAATCTTCGTAAGTATCGGATTAGGAAATTGCTTTTTGTGGATCGGTATCATGGTCAATTGACTCAGTTTAGTGGATCGGAGTACTTCTCCTGGGAGCAGTAACGATGCGTCACAGCTTCTGGGTTGAAGTTCCATTATTGTTTGACTTGGATTTGGGGTTGGGGTTGGGGGTGATGGGTGATGGGGTGAGGGTGATGGTGGTTGCGGCTGATTTGATTTGAGAAAAGTGGAGAAAGTATTTTAGGATTTTTAGGAGAGTGGGGTGTAAGTGTAATTATCAAAATGAGATGTTTTGCTTATTGTAAAAATGTGCTAAAAAAATATTGTTATGTCTTGTAATTAGAAAAATATCACTATTTTTTGTAATTAAGGGTGAAAATTTGTATATTTATGTAAAAAACCCATAGTATTATGCACGTAAATGCATGTTATCTAATTCAATTTTGTTTGAAAAATACTATTATACCTTTTAATTAAATATAGCCAAACTACGAAAAACAGAGGGATAAAATTAGGTGTCAACACCTTTCCTTTTTAGTTTGTCCCAAAAAGAGTACCTCTTTCCATATTTAGTAGTAATTCTTTAATTCTAAGATTTATTTTGGACCACAAGATTTAAAGGCACTGGCCCACATTACACACAACTTTAATGTTAAACCAAAGTCTTTAAAAAAATTTTTAAAAAAACACTCCGCACCTAACTCAGGCGCTCATTTTGGGAGGGAGGAAGCAGTATCTTACTATAATTATAATGCAGGTAAACCTAACACTATATATACCCCTCCTCCATTGTATTCACAACAAGCAATTCACTACAAATACACCTATTCTCAAAGAACAATACATCTTTTTTACTGCTTTCATATTACTTTCCTCGTATTTACTTTATTGTGTATGACCCTCTCCAAAATTTATCTTGTTAACCTATTCATCATGTTTACGCTAAATAGTTTGGTGCCCACCGTGGGGCTCAAGAAATTGTTAGTTTTTTAACGAATGAAATACACAACCATGTCGAACAACAACGACAGTCTTCCACCAAATACAACTCATACCATCGATTTTACCGGCCAGGAAAAAGATATTGATATTTCCCACGATACACCACTTTACTGTTTTAAGGACCAGTTCCTTAAAATGTGTTCCTTTACTAAACTATATGCAGAATTAAAACTGTAAGTAAATGAACACCAGATATTAGCGTGGAAAAACTCCTTGACTCGGGATCAAAAAACCACGACCTACTTCTCAAGTAGGATTTCAACTTCACTATATAAAAAGACCCACTTGGTTACAAGACTCCTTCTTACTAACCTAGGACTAACTCTAATCCTTTAGTGATCTTTCTCACGATCAGTGAAGTTGTGTCAAGTCCACGACTTGAACCAGAAAGTTACAACTCGATTAATTGCTTCCTATAGTTGAACTAAGACTTGAACTTTTACAAGGCTCAATCTAAGGAACAGGTTCTAACTTAGTTCCACTGTAGCTAACTGATTATACAAATAAGCTAATGACACTTTTTAAGCTTTGCTCGATGCTCTCTGTATTTGTGCATCCTTCAATGGCTGATATGCTCCACGTTTTATAGCTCCAGCAGCCAAGAATTCTTGAGCAATTAGAACTCCAAAGCTCCCATGAGTTTGAGTCCTAATTGGATTCTTCTCTTTAGAATCCGGATCTTCTATCCTTACTTTATTTATGCAATCTTTTCGTATCCGTATAGACCTGCATAATTATCAAGATAAACATTAGGTTTAGGATAATTAATAATATCTCAACTTAAACGATTTTGCATGAATTATCTATTTAGCTGCAGTGATTCAAAGGAACATGTCCTTTGAATCCGTTCCTTAATCATCAGTCAAAACTCCAAGCTTATCCAAGCTAACATTTTTCCCCTTTTTGATGATGACAAATTCATAAGCATAGCTGAAAGTCCTTAATGTCCTGAAGTACAACTTATGCTCAAAAAATAATCAATCAGTGGAGAGTTTATCATTAAGGAATAGATTTTCAATTAGGTATAACTTCATGCAAAATCATACTTACTCTTCCCCCTTTTGGCATCATTGAAAAGGTTGCATAAAAATATAACTCAAGTGTTAGAATTAATCAGCACATGGCCATTTAGGCAACTCAAAATGCGAACATAAATCAGATTAAAGCAACTGCAAAACAATGATATTAGCCATCAAAGACAATTCATTTAATCAAAAGGTGAAACCAGGGGATACAAGCAAGTACTACAGAATTATTCAAATACTAGAGAAGGAAAATACTAAGGCACTAGACTAGGCTAAATCCCACTAGACAAAAGATGGCTAAAGGCTAAGGTGGTCAGGATGTGGAAGGACCAGGTCCCTGAGACTTGTTAAGCAACTCAAACATCTGTTTGAGCATTCCCTCATTGGTCTCCTTTGCCTTTGTGGCCTCTGCCTTCCAGTAATTCTTCTCCTCTTCCAACCTTGCTATTTCAGCAGCCTGAATAGCAACCTGTTGCCTAAGTGCCATTACCTTGCTGTTCAAAGACTGCCTCCCAACACCAGCCTGTGGAGGATCAGCCTGAACAGGCAAATCACAACTAATCAATGTGGCATAACCAAACTTTTCCTTCTTAGTAGCCTTCACTACCCCCTTCCAAGGGAATCTTCAATTTTGCAAACACATCAGTTAAGATGCAACCAAACGGCAAGGAATGCTTTCTCTTCCCAGCTATCACCCTTTTTATCAGGTGGATCATAAAACTGGGCCAGTTGATCTGCTTTTCAGTGTCCAACAGTTCCATAAGGACCAGGTCCATGAAAGTGGCAATTCTTCTTTTCTCCTGCCTTGGTATTACAATCTTGTTCACAAACTCGAACAACACTTGATGTTGTGGGTGCATCTCACTTTTCTGCACAGCCCTGGGTTTCTCTTCCCCTTCATTCTCAGCAAACTTCCTAGTGATCTCCAAATCAATTGGCAAGTTTGTCAAGTCAGGCCATACCTTCTTGACATAACTGTCATACCCAGTAAAAGGAATCCCCAACAGCTCACCAAGTTCCCTGGTGTCAAACATAATCACATTTTCATTAACAGAGGTAGTAATCCTATCATCTTTGACGGAGCAGTTCTTGTAGAACTCTTGCACCATCCCCTTTGCACATCTACCAGAAATCTGAAGGACCATGTCCCTCCAGCCCTGAGCATGCAGTTTTTGCAGCAACCATAGCATTCCTTCTTCTTGCACATCAGATAATACTCTACCCTTCAACACCTTCCTGGTAAGCATGTCATCATGAACAGAGTGTACAGTCTCATCTCCCTCAGCTTCACTGTCACTTTCATCCCCAGCAAAAGACTCATCACTGTCACTAGCAGAACTCTCATCCACAACAGTTCTTTTAGAGGACCTGGTCCTCTTAGCAGATTTCTCTACAGCCTTCACAGAACTTCTTGTTACCCGTCTTTGAACAACTTTTCTTTTCTTAGATTTAGGAGCAACCTCCTCAGCATCTGTCATCTCATTATCTTCAACATCATCAAATTCAAACTCCTCCAGTTCTTCCTCTTCTACAGGGTCAACAACCTGTTTCCCTTTCCCTTTTCTGCTTCTTTCTAAAGCAGCAGCTAACTGTTCATCAGCAGCTTTAGCAGCACTTCTTGTCCTCCTAACCCCAGAAACAGGGGTTGAGACAGAAGGAACAGGTCCTTTTGCCTTTGAGGAACTTTCTCCTTTCTTCTTAATTCCTGGCTTATAATTGTCCCCAATTTTCTTTAACTTAGCAGCAATTTCAGCAGTCACATGGTCATCAATGGGTCCCTTTCTAGCTAATTTTATTTTCAGACTCCTAATGTTGATCAAATCCACCAAAGGCCTATCACTATCACTTATAACTTCATCAACATCTATAACATCCTCCATGAGTGCTCTAAAAGCAGCCTCTGGAGACCCCGATGACCCATGCATGGGTGCTTCCAACCTCTTAACTGTTTCTTCTTCCCCCTCAAGAACAGCCTCAGACCCCCTCTCCCTTTTCTTCCTCATCTATCACAACATTCAGAGGATAGGTGAAATTTACCTGATACTGATACAGAACCATAGCTCGTGACAAATCCTCAACCTGCTCAGCAATTGATTCAGCTGTGGGAACTGGTCCTTCCCCCTGAATTTCAAGTTCAGGTACTTCTGGGATTATTTCAGGAATTTTAGGGTTTAGGTCAGTGGTATCCATGGGTGAAGGAGGGTTGAGATTTTGTGGTTGATCAGTGGTGGGTGCAGTGGAAGAATTTTCAAGAGACATTCTAGCAATTCGAATTAAGAGTCAATTGATGATTCTTTCTGAAATTTTGAGATTTTAGTTTGTGAGAAAAGTAAAAGTATAATGGGGGAGAAGGAGTGTATTTATAGGATGAATTAGGTAGTAGAAGTAGAGTTGGAATCGATCACAATTACCTCAGCACAACATGCAGCCGTTATGGACTCTTGGGAGTCTCCCGGAGAAATAGAGTCGTTGGACTGTCAAGTTACCTTTTCAGAGTGGGAACTGTTCCTCCGATGGGACTCTTATGCAATTTGGATATGGTTATAAAACTTAGTGGGATTTATCCTAATTACAAGTTACCTATAGCCTTTGCACTTCTAAATTAACTGAATAATAACGAGTACATATCTGCTTTTAACACGAAAATTCAGTGTCCTTCCAATTTACAATATTTTTGATCATCTGAAATTCTAAGAGCATAAGGGTAACATCATTCAATTTTAGCAACTCTAAATAAGAAGTATAGCATAAGAGTATACATTTAAGTATTAAGCTGAACTGAATCATTCATAATGACTTGAATAAAATTCATTTTGAGTGCAATTTTCTAGCCAATTATGAAGAGCATTGATGATTTTATGTGAATTTAATTATATCTAATTCCAACCTATTTCTTTCAAAATCATCTCTACCTAGAGATTTTGTAAAAATGTCAGCAATTTGCTTTTCAGTGGGACAAAATGCTATGGTAATCAAACCTTTTTCATAGTTGTCTCTTAGGAAATGATGTCTTATATCAATGTGTTTAGTCCTTTTGTGATGCACTGGATTTTTTGTCATGTTAATAGCACTAGTATTATCACAATAGATAGGAACAGTTCCTACATCAATACCAAAATTTTGTAATTGTTGTTTGATCCATACAACTGTGAACAACATGAAGCAGATGCCACATATTCAGCCTCAGCAGTGGAAAGTGCCACTGAATTTTGTTTCTTGGTTCCCCAAGAAACCAAACACTCACCAAGAAAATGTGCCATACCTGAGGTACTTTTTCTATCAACAAGGAAACCTGTATAGTCAGCATCAGTATATCCAACAAGATTAAAACTATCACCTTTTGGATACCAAAGTCCCAAGGGACCTGTTCCTTTCAGATACCTCAATATTCTTTTAACAGCTTTCAAATGAGATTCCTTAGGATCTGATTGAAACCTAGCACACAAACCAACACTGAACACAATATCAGGACTACTAGCAGTTAGATAAAGTAAAGAACCTATCATACCCCTATACAATTTTTGATCAACTGATATTCCATGTTCATCAAGATCCAATTCTGTGGTAGTGGCAATAGGTGTGTCAATTTCCTTAGCATTATCCATATCAAATATTTTAAGTAATTCCTTAACATACTTTTGTTGATGGATCATAGTTCCATTCGAGGTTTGCTTAATTTGTAAACCCAAAACGAAATTGAGTTCACCCATCATGCTCATCTCAAACTCACTCCCCATCAAGTTTGCAAATTCCTTACTTAAATTTTCACAAGTAGCACCAAAGATTATGTCATCTACATAAATTTGAACAATTAAGAGATGCTTATCTTTTTCTTTCAAAAACAATGTACTATCAATTTTACCTCTCTTGTATCCATGCTGGAGTAGAAATTTTAATAGCCTTTCATACCATGCTCTTGGTGCATGCTTGAGCCCATACAAGGCCTTGTCCAACTTGTACACATGTTCAGGGAATTGTTCACTTTCAAAACCTGGAGGTTGCTTGACATACACTTCTTCTTTCAAGTAACCATTCAGAAATGCACTCTTAACATCCATTTGATGTAGAGTAAATTCTATGAATGTAGCAAAGGCTATAGAAGTCTTATTGCTTCCAATCTTGCAACTGGAGCAAAAATCTCATCATAGTCGATGCCCCCCTCTTGACTATATCCCTGAACAACTAGCCTAGCCTTATTTCTTGTTACCATGCCATCCTCATCAAGTTTGTTTCTGAAAACCCATTTTGTTCCAATTATGGACCTGTTCCTTGGCTTGGGTTCCAGATGCCAAACTTGACTCCTTTGGAATTAATTCAATTCTTCCTGCATAGCATTAATCCAATCTGCATCCTTCAATGCTTCTTTCATATTTTTTGGTTCCACAAGAGATAGGAAAGCACTAAAGGCACACAGATTGTGATTTTTGACTGCTGATCTAGTTTGAATCCCAGCAGTCTTATCTAAGATTATTTGATCCACAGGATGTGACCCTTGATACTTGTAAGGCTTGGGTGTCAATCCATTTTCAGAAGTCCTCTGCTGAGGAACAGTTCCTGATAGAGTAGCACTACCAGTTTGTGAGGTGGAACCAACATTTGTTCCCCCTGTTTCAGTGCCACTCTTCTCAGTTCTGTCCTGAGGAACAGTTCCTTGCAGTTCACTTCTCATATCCAGAGTCTGCATTTGTGGATTAAGTTCATAATCTTTCAGCATTCCAATTTCTTCATCCTCCTGTACCATTACCGAAGGAAACACTTCCTCCTTGGAAAGCTGAGAGTGAATGGAACAGTTCCTTGTGTCCTGTCATGTGCTTTGAGCAACCACTGTTCATGTACCGTTTTGTGGCTCCTCACTTTCACTCCAGCCTGCAAAAAGAAAACTAGGGGTTAATTTTAGGAACCCAAACTAGTTTGGGTCCCTTTCCTTTAACAAAAGGGTGAATTAAATCTCTCCTAGCCCAGAATGGCAATGCTTTCTTTGTGTGGACACTTTTCTTAGCCACATATTTTTGAACAGGTTTGTAGGACCTGTTCCTTTGTGTAGCTTTTTCAGAAGATTGACATTTTCTTTTCAAGTGACCTGTGTTTCCACAATATGTACATAACCAATTTTCATAAAGAGTTAGGTACTTACTCTTTGAGCCCCATTTGGGCAATGACTGAGATTTCATAAACCCAATACCCTTCCTATTACTACTATGATTTTCATGTAACCATTCTAATGCTTTACAGGATTTATTTCATTTAACATTTTTGTCCAGTTCATCTTTGGTTTTGATCAAGTCTTCTTCCAAAGCTCTTATCTTTTTATTTTTCTTGTACAGTTCATCAACTGTCACTTTCAATTTCTCTTCAGAAATGATCTAATGAGAATTAGCAATGCTTTTACCATTTTTAACTGTTTTAACTTTTTATTTTTCATTTTCTAGTTCCTGAACAGTTGATTCAAGTGTGAGGACCTGTTCCTCAAGCATTCTAATCTTTCTTTTCAGAAAGTCATTTTTAATTGATGCCTCTTTGTATTCTGCTCCTAAACTATCAATTTCATCATGCAGTTGATGATTGCCATCCCTTAGAGATTTAAATTCATTTAACACAGTATGAAATACTTTAACTAATCTCTCTCTAGGCATGATTTTCACATCTTGTCTAAGTTTAGAAATAAATACTCAGCATCTTCTTCACTGTCTGAGTCTTCAAGAGCCATTAGAGCAAGATCCTCATCCAGATCATCATCAGATATTTCATCCTTACTATCTTGCCATCCTGCAAGCATTGCTTTGAGAGTTCCATTCTTCTTTCGGAACTGTTCCTTAGTCTTACTTCTCTTTTCAACATACTTCTTTCTCCATTCTTCTTCCATGACTGGGCATTTGCTAATGTAGTGCTCCATGCTTCCACATTTGAAGCATTCTCCTCGCTGTTTCATGTTACAAGATCTATCTTGTCTACTAGATCCCTTCTTATTCATGAATCTTTGGACATTTCTGGCTATAAGGACCAGTTCCTTCTCATCATCAACAAAATTGTTAGCAGCAAATAAAGCTAAATTAGGTTCAATTTTAACTGATTCTCCTATGTTCTTGACTTTCTTCCTCAGTTCATATGTTCTTAGATTATCTATAAGTTCATCTAAGGAGGGAATACTAAAATCCTTGCTTTCAATGATAGCGCATGCTTTAATTTTCCAAGAATCTGGAAGTACTCTAGTCAAGATCTTTTCAACTCTTTCTTCTACAGTTAAGATTCTTCCAAGAGAGATAAGTTCAGTTGCAATAGCATTAAACCTAGTGTACATTTTAGAAATTGTTTCTCCTTCTCTCATTTTAAAATTTTCATATTCAGCAAAGAGAAGTGTACCTCTAAATCTTTTAACCTGATTGGTTCCTTCATGAGCAACCTGCAATGCATCCCAGATTTCCTTACCTGCAACATCATTGAACAATGGTGGCCTAACAGTGGACTGACCCTCGGAGTTTTCTTGTGGTGCACTCATTCTAATCCTAAGGTGTTAGCCTCTTCAAGGATAACCCGCTCTGATACACATTGATATTTCCCACAATACACCACTTTACTGTTTTAAGGACCAATTCCTTAAAATGTGTTCCTTTACTAAACTATATGCGGAATTAAAACTGTAAGTAAATGAACACCAGATATTAGCGTGGAAAAACTCCTTGACTCGGGATCAAAAAACCACGACCTGCTTCTCAAGTAGGATTTCAACTTCACTATTTAAAAAGATCCACTTGGTTACAAGACTCCTTCTTACTAACCTAGGACTAACTCTAATCCTTTAGTGATCTTTCTCACGATCAGTGAAGTTGTGTCAAGTCCACGACTTGAACCAGAAAGTTACAACTCGATTAATTGCTTACTATAGTTGAACTAAGACTTGAACTTTTACAAGGCTCAATCTAAGGAACAGGTTCTAACTTAGTTCCACTGTAGCTAACTGATTACACAAATAAGCTAATGACTCTTTTTAAGCTTTGCTCGATGCTCTCTGTATTTGTGCATCCTTCAATGGCTGATATGCTCCACGTTTTATAGCTCCAGCAGCCAAGAAGTCTTGAGCAATTAGAACTCCAAAGCTCCCATGAGTTTGAGTCCTAATTGGATTCTTCTCTTTAGAATCCGGATCTTCTATCCTTACTTTATTTATGCAATCTTTTCGCATCCGTTTAGACCTGCATAATTATCAAGATAAACATTAGGTTTAGGATAATTAATAATATCTCAACTTAAACGATTTTGCATGAATTATCTATTTAGCTGCAGTGATTCAAAGGAACAGGTCCTTTGAATCCGTTCCTTAATCATCAGTCAAAACTCCAAGCTTATCCAACCTAACAGATATGTCTAAGGAACCAATCCATGTAGGAGAAGAAATTGACCATGACGAGTCACGGCATGGAAGCCCCGCTAGGGCCAATGATAAGGTTGAGAATGCTTTCGACAAGATTCTCAAAGCCCAAAAGTAGCAATCAGTTTAGAACTCACCGAAAATGGCCGAAACACTAGCCAAGTATCTGGAGGCAATCTTAGCAAAGTCAATGCCAAGGCCAGGATCCCCACGTGGATCAGAGCCCGGGGGTACTACCCCGGCCTCTAGGTCAAAACGAAGGATCGATTTGGAGATTGTGCGCGAAAGTTTGATGGCGGCCAACAACCCAGCACCCGCTGAGTCTCCTGTCATTCAAGGCATACTCAAGGAGTTGAAGGTGGTACACGAACACACAAACAACATACCAGGCGAAGTACTCTTGGAGACCGGTGTGGACGAACAAAAATTAGTCAAGCATGCATATAGGGAGCACACTGCACCGATTCCAATACCTAAGCACTTCTGTCTGCTAGAAAACCTCAAGTACGACATAACTATTTACCCTACAGAGCACATAGATGCCTTCTTTATGACAGTGAAGAATAATGAGATTACAGTGGAAGAGATCCAGTCTGCTCTGGTGAAGAGATTTGATTCAACCATGAGTTAGGGGGCCCTGACATAGTATAACTCAGCTGCCTGAGGGGTCGATTAAATCTTTCACCATATGCAAGATCTATTTAAGAAGGCACACTCTGGTGCGCAAAAATAAGAGAAGGAGACGGAGTATATCTTTGAAATCTGTCAGCGAGAAGGCGAATTGTAAAGGATTATTTGGAGAGATTTCAATGGGAACGGATGACGTTTCCTTCCTTACCTGACAGCATTGCTAAGGTAGCCTTTGACAAATGCTTGAACCCTTGAGGTTCGATGGACATATGTGAGCTATAATGGAGTTTCCAAGAGCACCAAGTGACGACTTGGGACGCGTTATACCAGTGGTACAATGATAAGCTTTGAATTGAGCTAGACGTTACCCAAGCTTCCAAAGATAATGACCGAAGGACATGAAGAAGCAGTCCCACTCGATAGGAAGAGACGAACAGTGGAATGATAAAATGATGAATGTAATATCAGGCGGGTCCTACGAGATCCTCAAATAAGCACAGTGACGCCCGAAGAGCGACTTTCCACGAGAAAAGCTCTGATTCTCAAAATTTTAAAATTTTTTGGCTACGAGTGAATACGGCTGAGTTAGTAAAAAATCACTTTAGGAGATTAGGCCCATGAGTACACTGGCCTCCGAACATCAAAATCCATTATGGGAAGAATTCATCAGCTTATTCTGATTCCACCGAGGGAACACTCACGACACCACTAGTTGCAAAGCACTCATGCTCGAGATAGCTTATCTACTAACAAGGGCACCTTAATGACTTGTTGGATGATAAAGGAAAGCAGCCCTCGATATCAGGACAGGAACACAAGTGCAGCATAACCACGATCTTAGTTGGGCCACAAATCGAGACTGAGAAGGCCAAGGTAGTGATGGTTTGTGAAGCCCGGGAAGGGGGAAAAAAATATCCCGTATCAACACGATTTAGTTCACGGGAACGACATTAAGGAACTCCTTTTTCTGCACCATGATGCTTTAATCATCACTCTATGGGTACTCGACACCCAATTTAAGCGAGTACTAGTGAACCCAGGAAGCCCTATGAATATAATTCGATGGGAAGTTATTTATAGCATGGAGCTGCTAGGAAAGGTAGTCATGAGCCCATATACGATAACCATTGCTCGAGCGAGAGGTTGGTAGAAGAGATTCTACAGCCCCAAGATATGTAGAGCTTTTGTCAGTATTTACTTGTAAACCTGATGCCTCTTAGAACTTTTGGGATCCCAAAAATAGCAGTCTCACAAATTCATTATCCCCTTTATTGAATGAAGCAGATAATTAGCAAAGCTAAGTTGGACAATATGCATTTTTCACACATAGGGTGAAAGTTAAACTCTGGGTTCTTTCTTAATTGCTTGAAAATTCAAGTCAGATACTCTATGGATAGGACAAAAAGGTAGGTAGACATGGGGTCCCTTTACCTTAGTCCTTTTATGGATATGAATTGAGGAGATAAAGAGCCACTGATAATAATGGAGTAGGACATAGTAGTCGTACAGTTCATAATCCACTGCACAAACCTTATTGAAGTATTTGTTATAGATATGTCCATTCAACAGAGTAATATGTCTTCCTCATATCAATCTTCAACATGAATCTAGGGGATATTTCTTTCTCATTGTACTTTTGCACCAGTTCACGACTTAGAATAATTTTTTCAGTTAGGCATAAAGGCTGACTATCCACACCACCTTGCATTCTCTTGATAAAGATCTTAGAAATGATCTTATACAGTGTGATGCAACAGAAAATTGGCATTATTCTGACACCTTAGAAGGGTGCTTAACTTTTGGAACTAGGGTGATTATAGTGCAATTAATAGGTTCATATATCTCTCATGAGGTGACGAACTGCAAGACAGCCTTATTGATGTCCTTCCAAATAATTGGCCAAGCTTTCTTGAAAAAGTAGGCATTCATATCATCACAATCAGGTGCTTTTAGATCTTATCAGTCATGGATATATGCATATACCTCTTCTTAAGTGATTGTTCTAATGAGCTATTTCTGCTGATTTTTGTTAAGGACACAACTATCTCCCTTGGTAATTGGATTGGCAGCTGCTATTTGATGAGTTGGTGAACAAAATAGTGCCTTATAAAATCCCAAAATTGCCATTGCAATCTCTTCTGTGTTTGGACAGTAGTACTTGAGCTAGTTGTCAAGCTTTTAATTGTATTTTTGTACACTACTATTATTCATGCTTGTAAAGAAAAAAGAAGAGTTGGAATCCCCCAGGTTTAGCCATTGAACTCTAGAGTTCTGTCTCATGATGCTCTCCTCAATATTTTGACCAAATTTCCAGATTGTGCTTGAGTTATTTCTCATTTACTATGAGGTCTTGCTGTTGGCAGCCTCTCATTTGCTCTTGCACCTCAGCTAATTGGCTTCTTATGACAGATAATATTTTTTCAATACTAAAAAAAATCTCTGCTTGTTACTGCTCTGCGTGCTTGCTTAACCTTTTTAATTTTCAAGCATACTCCCCGTATGTTGTTCCTTTGGCCACCATCCTTCCAGACTTCTGTAACTACCTGTTGAAAGTTTATGTGATCTGGAAGGTAGTTTTAGAACCTAAACGGTTTAGGCCCTCTCAATCTTTCTACTATAAGTTACATACTTAATGATGAGTGATCAGATCAACCAAGGTCTAGTACATTAACTTCAAGCAAGTGCATTAAAGTCATGTATTGAGTATGAACTAGGGCTCTATCTAGCTTATTATAGACATGCTTGTTAGACCAAGTAAATTCTTCTCCACTGTCTTTAGTTCAGTTGTACTAGTATCAATGAGGTATTCCCTCATGTCTTGCATTTCAGCCTCTATTATGGGTGTGCCCAGTATTCTATCCCCAAGGTCCACCACTACATTGAAGTCCCTCATTGCCAGCCAAGGTCTGTGACACATTCTATGAAGCACTCTTAGTTAAGCCCATAACTTTTTCCTATCTTCAATAGTATGCAACTCATATACAACTGTCATATCAAATACACTATTCACAGTTCTAACCTGAACTACCCTATGAGTACATTAAATTGATTCATGAAAATGCAGAAATCGACATAGTTGGGTTCCACAGGACCAGGATTCTCTCTTTTTTTTGCTGCTCCTAGCATTAGCACACGACTTCCACCAAGGGTCAATCTTTATAGTTAGTTTAATAATGTTGTGCTATTTTATTCTATGCTCTAGTATGAAAATTAGTATTACATTATTCTTCTTAATAAATAACTTCAGCTCTTTTTGCTTATAAAGCTTATTGAGATCCTTAGTGTTCCATGATATTATAAGTTCATTGAGGAGTAGTAGTTGTTGGTCCTCGATCACTTCATTCTTCTCCCTATTTGTTTTCTTTCTAGTCATCTTTGCTTGCTAGATTCAATATTTGTTGGGTGTTATCAGCCAGGATGTTGTAACTATTATCAGCACCATATATTTTTATTGTTCATAACTCCTTAAACTCTTTTTGTAACAGTCTTGCCCTTTTTAGCTTGTTGCCATCCTGACTCTGGGGTTAGTAAGTGAGAGTCTCATTTGTTTTTGTATGCATGTCCGACGTGGCTGGCTATGAAATGTTACTTTGTTGCACTTCTTTTCGTTGATCTACTGCTTGGTTGTTCCTGGTTACCTACTAGTCTTATTGCCTTTGTAGCTTGTTCTTATTCTGTTGGGCATCTGGCTACACTTGTGGAGGGGGTCTACATATGCAACCTACCTGTAAAAAAGTTGACAAAATATAGGCTCCTATTCATAGACTATTTGATGTTCGAACATGTGACTTCGGGTTCAATACCTTAATAGATATGGAAAGTTCTCCGGTTACATCTATTTCAATCAACATTCTAGCATAGGATATCCTCTCAAGGAACTTCCTATTCGATTGAGTAAGTCCATGCCTCAATAATTAAGGGTAGATTTGGTAACTTTATCCAAAAGGGAACAATTTGTAGAATTTTATTATTAAAATTAGAATTGGCTGACCAACTTTTGAGGAGTGTAGGTCTGCTAAATATAGTGTAAGGTCCAAAATACATCACAACATTTCGATCTTCCAATAACTTGCATTTAACAAGAAAGTAACCATCATTATGATAACACTGTTGGTTTTTTCACAAAATTCTAGTTCGAGGCCATAAATCTTTCAAGGGAAGCAAATGTTGTTGCTTCACTAAGAACATAGAGAATAAATATGTGCTTCCTTTTTTCAGTTTCTATTTCCACTTCATTCGTACTTAATTATACTATTTTCACTCCATCTTTCATAACAAGGGCAATAATAATTTGTTGCCATGAAATAAGGAGTTCCATTGTCGTTGCTTCTATTCCTCTAAAGCAAGGTCCAATTTTCATTGCTCAAATTTGGTGGTTGGATTTGGCTTGTACTAGCTTGTGTCAGTAACTTTCTAGTACCATGGGTCTTATTAGTGTTGAGCTTCGTATCTTCGGTCAAGCTATTGTTTTGCTTAGCAATATCGGCTTAGCTTGTGCCCACTTGATTAAGCTTAACTAATTCAACCCCCACCTTAGTATTTGCGTAATTGAGTTGGGTATTAGTTGAAGTCATCACCGCCGATGGAGTATTGCTCACACTTCTTGATTTGGGCAGCGCCGACCAATTTTTCTCAATGACCTATTTTTCGGTGGAATTCATGCTATTAGAGATACAATAATTGACTCTTGTTCAACTCGAATTTCTTTCCCTACATTCACTATAATTTTTCGTTTAGTTAACCCACATACTTACTAAACGAGCAGCCAATACCTTCACAAAAAATAGTATAAGCCTTTACCAAGTTAATCGTGAGAGTGTTATGCCACCTCTCCTTTGGGATAAAATAGTACTAAAATTGTGAGATAAATAATCCCGAAATTGATAATTTCGGAATGAGACTTTCTAATAAGCATGTGATAATATAATCCCAGATTTAACTTTATCCTTCCTACCAAATGACCCCAAAAGGTATTAACACTTAATACAACCTTCGTTGGGAGAGTATTGCTCACTCGTCTAAATCACATTTGGTCTGCTCTAGTCGGACCATGATTTATTGTAGGAAAAAGGTTTGACCCAATTCATTTAAAAGTACAACGGTTTCTGCTCCAGATTTGGAGCATAGTGAGAGTACTAATTAGTGGATTTTTCAAAAAGGTAGTGTGGGTGGGGGAAAATTCTACAATGAGCCTCACATTCCATGTCATAGTCATGTGAGGTTAAATATTTTAGTTAAAAAAATCAGTGGGGCGCACTCTCTTTGATTACCACAACATTTTATATTCATGTTACCCCAGGCCCCACTCGTTCTTTATCTTCTTCTTTATAAAGTTACTAGAATCCAACTATTCCTCTTCCAGTCCTCTGTCTTCCTCCATGGTTTCACTCCCTTCATCTTCTTAACTGTTTTCTTTTTTAGCTATTTAAAATGAATGCTATTTTTTTTTTCCAAAATATGAGTGAATTATCGAAATAGTAATATGAATTTACGAAAAACAATTCAATACTCACAAAGATTTAAGTTTAGTTTCTCTATAAATGAAATTTCAACACTAAAAAAAAAATGACAAAAAGGATATTAATATGACAAAAAAAATAAATTATAATCTTGGTCAAACTAAATTTCAACACTAAAGAACATGATAAAAGAGAATATTACGGTCGAACCCATTAGTATGATTTATCTCTAAGGTTAGTAAAAGATAAAGCTTTAGTTTCACATATTTCAAAATTAATAAATATTTTTTTTTAATTTGAGGATTATCCAACAAAAAAAAAAAAGGTGAGATTGAACTTTGAAATTTACACTCAAAATATAAAATATAACCTCAACCAAGATCTGAAGAATATTAATGCTATCTTTTAAATGAGAATTGAGGCCTCGACTAATTTTGCCCTTCAAATATCATCCGAAATCTAAATCCAAAATTTGTTAATATAGAACCTTGCCAGAAACTCATCAAAATACTTGACCGAAAAAAAAAATTCGCATATTTTTCTTGACCTTTACCATATCTACTGCTTACTAATTTTCATTATTTTGAAAGGAAAAGGAAAAAAAAAACAAAGAAAGAGGAGATAGTACAACTCGTAATTGAAAGAGTAGAGAGATAAAAAGTACTTCCTCTGTCCCAATTTATGTGTCACTTCCCTTTTTGGTCTATCTCAAAAAGAATGTAACATTTCCTTATTTGTCAACTATTTAATATACTATCTCTATTTTACTCATATTGGGCCCTACTTACTTTAAAAGCTACCAACAACTTTTTGATTACTCCAATCTTCCCTCTCCTACTTTTTCAAGGCTAAATTTGAACATTTACAAAGTCAACTTCTATTTCTTAAACTCCGTGCCAAGTCAAACACCGCCACATAAATTGGGACGGAGATAGTAGAAAAATAGTGCTAAATTAGGACCCACACATCCACTTGTCGGTTTCTAAACCCATAAATTAGGACCCACACATCCACTTATCGGTTTCTAAACCCTCACACAACTATGAGGTGGCATGCCTCTCACACCATAAAACTTTTCGTGGATGGAGGACATGAACATGAAAACTAAATCCAATAGTCCTACTCAGCATTATTTTGTCCAATTCTATAAAAAGAATACAATATAGAGAGCGGAAGTAAGATGATAAAGACTAGACTTGAGAGAGAGAGGTAATTACTTTCCCCAACGCTGCAGGTTTTGCACTGCAAACTAAGCTTTAATACCTGTGCTTCAACAGCACGTACGCAATATGTTTTTTACTATGCCCCACCCCCACCACTTGGCCTATACCCCAAACGACAATTCTTTAATGATTTACGGCATCCAAGCTTATTTTTTCACAATTAGTATGGATTTGTGTTTGATTAGTACAGTTTTTTACTCGATATTTGTATCTCTTCATTTAAAATATTTGCTAATTATTGAAAATCTTTTGCTTGTTATAAGTAGAGGTGAACCTACGGCGGTTTGGTTCGGTTTACTATTAACCAAACCAAATATATCATTTTCTTAAATTTATAAACCAAACCAAACCAAACCAAACCAATATAAAGTTGGTTTTCACTTTTCACGATCTCGATTTTCTTAGTTTTTTCAGTTATTTTTTGTTTTTCTGATTTTTATTATATAAAGTCTCTACAACAAATATGCAAGTGTTGCTTTTAAATATTTCATACAATCAACTATCGATGTATAGACAATTAGACATCAAGAATAATTACATATACATCTTAATAAGACAATGAAAAACAATATACGTAAATTAGAAAACTAATAATGGAAAGACGTGATATAAATGAGTTGAGGTAGTTTTATCTTTTTTTCCTTAATTAATCGTGTAGTGTGTTGCTTGTGTGCTAGTGTTTAGATGATAATTTAGTGATATCTATTGATTCTTGATAATATATAGAATATAATTACTTAAATATTAATTAAGAGAGATAATGTAATTGATCACCCATTCCCTTATAAATAGGCACATCTAATGCTTAAAGATTTCATCAAATCTGTGGCTAGCTAAAAAATATGGAGTATAATTAGTTTAAGTTTATACAGTATAATAAAAAGGTTGTGTATTTATTTAGTGTTTAATATTCACTAGAGTGGTATGCCATGTAAAATTTCCTTAAAATCATATATAAAGAAGTTCATAATGAATAATTTTTTATCTATAAATATATAAAAATATTATTTATAAAATATCGGTTCGATTTTTTTTTTTTTTTTGGGTAAAACCAAACCAAATCAAATATGTCTGTTTTTATTTTTTCATACCAAACCAAACCAAATCAAACCAAACCATGAGTCCGTTTTTTTTATTCGGTTCGATTTGGTTTACGGTTTGGTTCGGTTTGTACACCTCTAATTATAAAATTAATAATGTTACTTTAATAGTATCTCATAATATGGAGAGATAGGAGGAATGACCTTTATTTAATTAATTAATTTAATACAACTTATTTGGCAAATAATTGAATTTCTACTATGTTCTTAAAAATGTGAATAATTAGTATCATTTAGCATTATTGTCGAAAATCTTCATCCTCAAAACACCAAAGACATTAACTGCACAAGTTCCACTGTCTTTCGAGGCTTCCGTTCTCGAGTCTTGCAACTTCTGAGAGAGGTTTGAACGGATCCTTTGACCTTAGTCCTCACCCCATCTCTTTCAGAAACTTCTTTGATCAAGAAAAGGTGAAGAATCTTAAGTCACATGTATTGTTGTAAATTCATGATATTACTAACCTTTGACCTTACCCTATTCTGCAAAAGCATTCTAGCTTTTTTTATGGATAACAATGTTGTTGTCGGGACTGCTCGACTAATTCTACGGGGTACCTGCTGTCGACGCCTATTTTTCCCCGAATTCCGTAAGGGTTCGAAATTGGCTCGACTTATTGGGACTCGCGGGTAAAGACTTGGAGTCGCCACCTAATAATTTATTTAACTAGCCGTATTAGGGCACCTACTTTATTTCTAGTCGATTTTAATGTTAACTCCGTAACTTGATCTACGAACCGAAAATTCTGAATAAGAGTTCAAATTAACCCAAGAGGAAGGTGTTAGGCACCTCTCAGATTCCACCAAGTGTGGTTCCCGGCCGGACTAAATAATTGGGATTTAAAATAAATTAAACTTAATAAAATTGAACAGTTTTCACTAGAATATACAAGTACACATAATTGGATTTAAAGTCAAGGATTCATCTTGTCGAATTGTTTTCTTCCTTAGCAAACTTCAATTAAGTGGACCTTGCAAAATAAACGAAATTAGTTAGTGTGCCGAAAATTGAACAATAAGCCAAAAATACAATAGTAAATATTTTGAAACATTTGTCTCCTCCAATGATGTCGCTTTTAATGAATCTCGTCAGGAAGTACCTCGCAAAAAATATAAAAGTGAATTAGTAAAGTAACAAACGACAAAAATAAGTAAAGTAATAATAAGAATAATTAATAATAATAATAATAGTTGTAGTAGTAGTAGTAATGATAATAGAATAATAGTAACGATAATAATGAAAAATAAAAATGTTATTAATAATAAAAAATAATAGTAATTATAATAATAATAATAATAATAATAATAATAATAATAATAATAATAATAATAATAAAAGGAAAAATGGAAGTTTTGAAAGTTTAGGCTCAGAATATGTATTGCGTCAAGAAGAGCTTAGGGATGTCAGTACGGCTGCAAACACGGAGCCGGTCGTGTTGCCATGCCAAGCACTTCCAATCCCACTACTCCGCTATCGCTTACTTTGCAAAGTGATATGCATCGTCATCGCCTTTTGTGTATTTTAGGGGGCGTGGGAACGGGTCGTTCAAGTGTAGCATCATATTCAAATAGGCCTCAAATAAATAATTTATTTTCCTCAGCCATAATTGATATAGAATTCGTCAATTCGTTGTAAAGCCTCAAACAAAATATTTTTATAGGCCTACAAGTGTAGTATCGTCCAGGAATTGGTGCCAAGCCCGCAAAGATCGAGTAAACAACAGTAATCCATAACAAAGGATGACCTGTTTCCCTTCAACAAAACAAACCACAAGTCAGTGTCCAATTTATCAAATATTAGCAATAGCAAAACACACATAAAAGCTGGTCATAAAAACAAAGCTCCATAGCCGACTGTCTCCATATGTAAATGAAATAGGAACTCATAGATCAGAAAAGTGGGCCTTCTCGATGATGGCGTAGTGAGCTGAACCAGGATAAGCCAGACAAACAAAACGAAGAAACAAATCGCAGAGCTCCCGTTCTCCGATGGGAAACCAACGGCAGCGGATGATTGGAGCAGTAACGGGAGGCGGAGGAGCAACAACCCACGGCTGGTGGCGTCGCTGCCAACCCCACCATCCCTTTTCAAATCCAGTCACAGATCTGAGAAGAACTTCGGAGAAATAGATGAAGTCTCCGATCACGAACAAACATTGGTGTCCATCCACCGTTATTGTTATCGCCGGTGGCACGAGCTACCACGGCAGATGGTGGTAGCGTTTCGCACCACTGTTCCCCAAATCCCCAATTTCTCCCCTTTGGCTCTGTTTTTTATCTCGTTCGTGGGTGTGTGCGTTTTGATGGTTATTGATGAAGGTGAGGGGGTTAGGCTCTTGTGTCCGATCTTTGTATGGCACTGTATATTGTTTGTGTATATGGTGTGTGTGATTGTTTTTTGGGGAAGATGATGAAGGAGAAGTACTGTGTCTTGGGGGTGTGGGGTCGGTTGTTGTGGGTATGTTCTCCAGCAAAGTTCACCACTAGTTCGCTGGTGAGTTCTCAGCCAAATTGCTACTGCCTATATGTAGCTGTAAGGGAAATGTCGTGTTTGCGAGAAAGCTATGAGAATGAGTGACTAAGATCTAGGGAGAGATGAGCTTTATTCTGGATAAAGGAAAAAATAGAGAGAAAATTCCCCCCTCCCCTCATGAGGATTGTGAACATGAATTTATAGTAGGGAATTGGGGTGTTAAGAATGGTAGAAAAAATATTGATGGCATAATTCATGGGAATCTTGTATGGTAATTTTGATTAGGAAGAAAAATAAGAATCTCATAATAAGAAAGATGGACTAACGGCTAGTAGAAAACAATGGAACAAAGATGTAAACAAATCGGGTGGAGGATATTACAGCGTGATTCTTGTAGCTGAATTTATCCAAGATCAAAGCAAAGAAAAAATCATGGAAAATAAACTATTTAATTGGCTGATGAAATAAGAAGGATAAACTAACTAGGAGCTAGCGTGATTCTACGCATATGTGATCATGGTTGTGTGATTTGGTAATAAACTTGGCTGAATTTTAATTTGAAAAAATCACTACTAGATGAATGTAAATAAGTGAAAATAATCCAGGAAAAATGTGACTTAGTACATAAAAAAAGAGCTAAAATAATATACTAATTAGTTATAAATAGCAACATATAATTATAAATGGTATTAATAATGCAAGAAATTGTGTAAGTAGTGTCTAGACACATGTTAAGGAAATAATCTAAGCAATGAGATTACGCAAAATAGCCGCATTTAAACAGATATTGTATGAATATAGAATAGCACAAATAAATACATTCATTTCTATATATATTTTGTTTGAAAATTACTAATGTATCTTTAAGTTAATTATAGCCAATTATGGAAAAAGGAGGGACAAAATTGGGTGTCAACAGCTGCCCCTCTTTGCCCGGAGATGATGAAAAGAATCTTCGGGCAAAGATAGTTGACGGAGTAGCCAATTTTGTCACGACCGGTATGCAAAATGATTGAAAAAGGAAAATTGGAGGTTTGAGGTATTTCGGCCGAACCCCGGTCTCTGAGTTGCCTACATATCTCGGGTTTCACGAGAATCAAGCCATGTGTAGTTCTAGAATGGCACGTTGCCTGTGTGAGATGTTTATGACGCACGATTTTAGATGTCAAGAGTAAACTTGTCGGAGTATGTAAAGCTTACATTTGTGTATGCTTTGCCTCTTGGCGAAATAAATGATTGAAGAATAAAGCGGAGGCACTATCGAAGACGAAATATCATCAATAGATCGAGCGTGGGAAAAGAGCTTGTAATCGTCCTGGTTATGAAGATGTGGTGCACGACGCACCCATAAAGAGGAGTTTACACGGACATAGTTTCCACTTCATCTCGATAAATGAGTCATCTTGCCTTCAATATTGTCTCGACTGAGCTGAGAAATATTTGAGGAGCGAGCGTTATAGATGCGCACGATTCAATTAGATGGGAAAGATTAAGCACGAAAACACGCACGATTGACACAGATGGGCTTGGATAGGAATGAATACAAAACTGACATCCAATCGACAAGGAAAGATCAGGTAGGTTACTTGTGCGAGTATGGAAATATAGATTCAAGTGCTTTGGAACTCGGCAAAATAGATAGCTTGCGAGTATAACAAAAGCATTGTCTGAAGGACTAAGCTTCTTGGATGGTGTTCTAGAATGGTGCGTAGTATGTATTTGAGGTTTTGCGGTTGCACAAATTCATGTGCGATAGTGATTTTCTGGGGTGCAAGTGTAAGGGTATGGGAAATGGTGCGGGGTTTGTCGAGAGATCGGGGAGTGACCTGCAATAAAACCAAGATGAATGCAAATAGAGATAAAGGTTTATAAAGTAAACTTCCCTGTTGAGCTGAGCTCTCCTTCGTTATGTAGTTGTCTAGTCTGTTTCCAGGTGCTTTGAGTGTTGGGAAATACATGCTTCTCCTCTGGGGATATTCATTTATGTGCATCTTGTCAGGAGATAATCGTTTGTCGTGTCGGGTTGTATACCTTGGAACATTGTCACGTTGTTTCCTGCAATAAATGGTGAGCTTTTGTAGATAATATTTGTAAGTGTAAAATGGACTTTCCTGTCATTGGATTGTCAACTGTCAATGTGTCGTGGTCCCTCGTTATGAGATATTTGCGTATCATAAGTGCCTGCTCGTCATGAGCTATTTTGCCTGCTCGTCGGGAGCTTATTTTGCCTGCTCGTCAAGAGCTATTTTGCCTGCTCGTCAAGAGCTATTCTGCCTGCTCGTCAAGAGCTATTTTGCCTTCTTGTCAGGAGCTTTTGCCTGCTCGTCAAGAGCTATTTTGCCTCCTTGTCAAGAGCTATTCTGCCTGCTCATCAAGAGCTATTTTGCCTTCTTGTCAGGAGCTTTTGCCTGCTCGTCAAGAGCTATTTTGCCTCCTTGTCAAGAGCTATTCTGCCTGCTCGTCAAGAGCTATTTTGCCTTCTTGTCAGGAGCTTTTGCCTGCTCGTCAAGAGCTATTTTGCCTCCTTGTCAAGAGCTATTCTGCCTGCTCGTCAAGAGCTATTTTGCCTTCTTGTCAGGAGCTTTTGCCTGCTCGTCAAGAGCTATTTTGCCTCCTTGTCAAGAGCTATTTTGTCTATCGCGCCGGGCTGTGTACCCTGCGAACAAAAGTAAAGTGCCTGTCGCCGGGCTGTGTACCTTGCGAACAAAAGTAAAGTGAAGTGCTAAAAATAAAATGTCATTATCCTATCTGCAACGCCGCTAGGAAAGTCGTCGTTTTTCTGCTTTTATAATGCTTTCATGAATGTTGGGCCTTTGGTCAAGTTTTCTTCAGAGAACTCCCAGTTTCTGTACTTCATATCTCTTGAAATTTCTGCCCCAGTGTCAGCTTGCGTCTTTTGGGAATTTTTGAGGGGATCCTCAAAAATTCTGCCCCAGTTTGTTGCCTTTGATGGATTATCATATCATGGTAGTGCCTGCAAAAATAAATAAAAATACGTGTGTATGTCTAATTCTAAGGCGGACGAGCCTATTGAAGTGGTGCCTGCAAAACAAAATATATGAGTTTGTCCTATTTTAATCCGGACAGAGCTGATCGTCATATTTTAAGCCTGACGAGGCTAGTCGTCATATTCTAAGCCTGACGGGGCTAGTCCTATATTTTAAGCCTGACGGGGCTAGTCGTCATATTTTAAGCCTGACGAGGCTAAAGTGCTATCAGGTTTGTTGTGATTGTCTGTGAATCTTGTGTTTGTATTGAAAAATCTGCTCTCAAAGAAAGATTCGTTAGTCGAAACAAAGTGGTTGCATTGCACTGAACACCAGTGTATTGGCTTGAATCCGCATTCGTCCTTTAGTGTGATGATTGATGACTCTGATTGTGTGGGTACTTGCATTCTCAGACTGAGGTTGGATTTGTCGGATGTGGAGGTTGTCCCCAAAATTGTATTTGTCTTGGGTTGTGCTAGGTATTTTGCGGTGTCATGTTATTGAATGTTTGAGTGGTAGGTGAAGATCTTTGTTGGATCAAAATCCTGAATAGGTCTCTAGGGAGTAGTTCGTTTGTTGATCGCAATATCTTTTGATTGAGCTAAAATAGCAAAGGCGTGAGTTTTTTTTCTGTCCTTGATTGTGTTGGCCTGATAAGGTTATTGTTGAAAGTCTTGACAGAGAGGAGGTTGTTTATTTTTCAAGTTGGGGGTACGGTGCGAGGTTGTGAGTTTTGCCAGTTTTAGTTGTATAGTGATCAGATTTCTCTCTTACGACTCTTGTGTGAGTATATTGTCAACTGATTTTGGTTCGTTCATACTATAAGTTGTACGGAAGTGGAATTGGGATTGTCTGAGTTTCCTCGGTGTCATATGCTGGCGGTTCAAAAGACTTTGTTCTAGGTGAAAATGTTTTCAGCTCGGCTTGCCGTTTTAGATTTTTCTGAATGCAGATTCTTGACCGATTTCAGTGTTCAGATGCAAAGCGACCGTAATAGAGTGATAAAATGCACAAAACTGTGTTAGGACATTTAGCAAAAATTTGATGCAAAAACAACACATATAGCTTAAGAGAATGTCTAGACCGCGGATGATACATTAGCACTTGAATTTTAGAGACTGACAAATTATATAGAGGTTGAAAGATTGCTTGGGTGCTTTATGTAGCAGTCAAGACAAGGATTTTTTTGTTAAATGACTGATGCTCGCTTGAGTAGAAGATGGGTCTGGTTAGATTTCAATCAAAAGTTGACAAGGATTCGAGTAAGGGATATATATATGGCTAAAAAGGAAGTTGGCTTTTGTCGAACAGTGCATTTGTCATCCTTTCTCGGAAATTTGTGTGTCATGATACCCATGTGTCTTTGAGAGAGATACTCAATGTCTCTCATACTTGTCAACCGACTGCTGCAATTCAATCTTTGCCTCAACTTTTGCTTGTCAGGTAGATTTTGTTGCCAAGAGACCGATCCTGATGTATCATATATATTCTTAGATCGGTGCTTCAGTCAGGGCCGTTATCAAATTAATTCATAGTTTTGTAAGTGTCTCAAATAGCTTCATCTTGAGATCATCGGCTCGTCCTACACTTGCTAGTTGGTAGGGATATGCTTCCAATACTCAGCAAGAGCTCCTAGCTTCGTCATATAGTGGAGTCTTTGTTACGGCGCCTTTGTATTCTTTTCTAAATTGAATCAACCTCTTAATTTGGTTGTTATGCATAAACCTTTGTATCATCAAGCGTGTTCCGATCATTTCTCACTTCCTTATTACCTTGTGATAACACTTTGAACGTCTTTTCGGCCATGTAAAGGTGCAAGTTTGGAAATATTTTGGATCGCTTTAAATGTATTACAATATGGACTAGATTTAACAAAATGATCCTCAATCGTTGTGTCAGAACGAAGTATTTTGGTAAGTCATGTGTGCCTTTGAGTTTGACCAACAAATCTCTTGTCCTGTCAATTTCCGCTTTGTGCGTATAGTGCCTGCTATTACAAACTCTTCTTATTTTGAAAAATCCTTGATAAGTGCACTTTGCTTAACCAAATCTTCTGCCTTGGTATTCAACTTAAGCCAACCTTTTGGATAATAGGTTTTGAGTTCATAAAGGATAGGGAATTATCAAGACATGCAAAAGATTTCTGATATCATGATTTAGTCATAGAGTAGGGAGATGAGGTGTCTTGGTAGGAGATTAGATTTGGGAAGGGATTGACTTAGGTAGAAGGAGACCTAAAGCAATCAAGCAATTCACGTAATGCACATGCATCAGATAAAAATGCATTCTATAATGTAAAGGACCGTTTTACGCACGATGATTTGAAAAGTGCTTTTGTGCCACATGTATCATTTCATTTGCTATAAAATTCGCGGTCTAAATGAATACTGCATTTATTTGACATTGGTCTTTATTACAATGGTTGATATTGAAGGAAAAGACTAAACATTGTTGGGAGATTAAATCATGGCCAGTTGAACATCTTTCATGTTGATCCATCCCTAGAAAATTCATCTTCTTCCTCTTCGGACGAATCTTCGCTAGACGAACTTGCCCCTGACGAGTCTCCTTGGAAGATGATATTGTCTGCGTCAGTTAAGAGCCGGGATATATCGAATGTGAAGTTTTTCAACATTTCCCAAGCCTTCCTTCCTTTCTCCTCTATTCCTTTATTTGCCATAGAGTCTATTCCTTCGCTAGCCCACACGCCGATAGACTCTATGCGTTTTGTCAGGAGTTCTGCCTTATTGCGCCATTTGTCTTTTTCTTTGTTCTTTGCTTCGACCAAACTTCGCTTTTTCGCTATTTTCTCTCGTGCCTTTGCCAGTTGTTTGTGTAGCCTTTTGCACTCAGATTCCAATTCATCGGCATTTCTTTTCCTTTTCTTTGTTGCTCTTGGTTGAACTGCCTTTGCTATGTCTTTCCTTAGCCAATCTGGATAATCTTCATCATAGCCTGCATCAAATCTGTCTCGTCCAATAGTCTCAAATTCCATTCGATGCCTTGCTTTCCAAAGTTCTAATATCTTGTCTTTGAATGGTATCACTCCTCCGAAAATATCGGCTTTGAAACTTCTGATATCTGCAATTTGGGGTACAATCTGCTTTCTCCCAGCTTGTCTAAGTGCCCTTAAAGGAGTGTATGGGTAAACTCCTCTAAAGCCCACTAAGATGAGAAATGAGTCTCTTTCGGATCGTGTGATTACTGTTGTGCTGGGAAAGTAATCAAACATCCATTGTATGTCTTCAGATGTCAACTGAGAAAGCCTGTGGTGCCAGCCTTCGGTGGTTGTTGGCCGGTCCCACTTTTCAAGAGTTTGTCCATGCGGGCGGTATGGGTGAAGAGGTAATTCTCTCTTGGTATGGGGTGGAAAGCTTGGTCTATGCTGTTCATCCTTTGCAAATGTTCTATCAACCAAGTTTGCAAAAGCAAATTGCAACCTTCGAAGAAACCAGCTCCCTTCTTGCATCTTTCTAAAGCTTGGTAAAGTTCTGCAACGATCATAGGTACCAAAGTATATTTCTTGTCAAAATCTTTGAGTAGGACATCAGCGATTGATACTATGCAAACGTTGACTCGTCCTTTGTGTTGTGGGAACACGACAGTCCCTAAAAAACTGGTGACAAAAGCAAGTACTCTCCGCTCTTGCCACTCTGCCTGGTTAATGCTGAAATAGTCTTCAGCTTCTTGAAATGCTTCTCCATACCCAAATTTGATGTATAGGGATGTTAGAGAAATTCCCGATTGCCGTATACTGTCTGTGCATAATTCGGGCTTAAGCCCTACCATTTCGAAGAACTCCTCGGCTGTAGTGTTCTCAGGCATCAAGACTTCTTCACTTTCAAATGGTAATTGAGTTAACCCGCCTATTTCCTCCAGTAGTGGTGTCAACTCTACACTCCCAAAGTGAAAAACTGCTCGATCTGCATCCCAATAGTGTACTGCTGCTCCTACTATCCCTTTCATTGCCGTGTGCTCCATTAGTGAAATCAGGTTCCCAAACACCACTTTAACTCGGTCTTGTTGATCTATGCTTAAGTTTCCCCACCAATCTCTTAGCAACTGAGGGACTTCAACAACCATATCAAATGTTCTAGTGGTCATGATCTTTTGGAAAAGGTGAAGGACGATAGGAAAAGGAAGAAGAAAATGCCTAAAATTTGCTTTATTGCAAACAAATGATCAACGTGTGGCACAAGCTTTTGAAAATAATGCAACAGAGATGTGTCGTTATGAGTTGAGAACCCTTTAGACACTTTAGAAGGAAATTGCTAATGGACTTTTAACAAACCACGGATGGCAACTCTTTATATAATGCCTAAAGGATAAATGCGCATTATGTGTCATCCCGTCTATCAAACGGTCAATTCTGCTTCATATTGGGCCTTTAATGCCTTTTCGGTTACCCTTTGTGCGTTTGAATAATTCCAACCGCTTAGGAATAAACAGTCGTTTCTGATTCAGTTTCGGCTTTGATGCCTCTTGGGTTACTATTTGTGCCTTTGAATGGCATTGAATGCAGAATAATTCCCATAAACGGTCTACATTTGCACGTTCAATCTTTTAAGTGTATGCCAATAAATCATGCTTAACACTTTTTAAGGCCAAAACCCGTTCAGATTATTTGAACAAGTTGGCTTATTGGACTTGAGAACAAGTCGCCTAATGATATGTCATGATGCATGATTCCTAGCATTACTACTAAAGAATGGAGTTAGCTAGACCGAGTATTATTATCCTCCTAAGCGGACAACTCAGGAGTGGGAACGTCTCGGGCCAAATAGGTTCTAAGTTATTCCTCCTAAAAGGAGACTTTTGTGAGGGAAGAGGTGGTCGTAACCACCGCACGATTTAGAAACTTGCCAGGAGCGGCGGAAAGTATGCATGATATGTACAATTTTAAAAAAATGCACAAGTTTTGAAAGAAATGCACATGTCCTGTAAAATGATGCACACATATTGAAGTATTTCGTAAAATGATATTAGAAGGATAAGAACAAAACAAATGCGTTAGTTTCAAAAGATATGATTAATATAAACTAGACAATATTAAAAAATCATGAAAAAGAAAAAATGCACATATTAATATTTTACAAAATAAGTTTTTTAAAAGGGATAACAAAACGAACGCACATTAGTTTTGAAAAATAGAGTTAATAGAAACTAGACAATATTAAAATGAAAAAAGAATTAAATCAAGTGAAATTATTTTTTTTTTAAAAAGATTTATCAATTTTATAGAAAGGGTGCACATATTGAAGTATTTCAAAAATAATTTTAAAAAAATGAGTAAAAAGAGAAAACGAAACAAACAAGTTAGTTTTAAAAAATAGGATCATGGAAACTAGACAAAAAGAATTATGAAGTGAAATTGTATAAAAGAAAAAGATTTTGCAAAATTTATGAAAGATTAGAAAATAGTAGAAGTGTTGGACGCTTTGTAAGAACCTTCCAAGAGTGGGTTTACTAGACAAGAACATGGTTCCCCCAGGCGGACAACCAAGGGGTTGGAACGTTTAGAATTGTTGGTTGTACCACAGACCAACTTATCCCAACCGTCCCCCTAAAGGGTTTTTTAAGAGTGAAACGGCCTTGAGATCCACGTAACCGTTTATGGTGTGTGCAAGTGTAAAAAAATTCCAGCAGTGGAGGAAATATAAATAAAATAACAATTACAGTTAAGAAAACACAAATAAAATAGAAAACTAAACTTCAAACCTGCAAAAGGAAAAGAAAGAAATATTAGTTTTGAGAAATAACGAAAACGAGAAAATAAATGCAAAGAATCCCAAAAAGTCCGTTATGGTTAGAACCTTGAAATTCCCAAGCGGAGTCGCCATCCTGTCGACGCCCATTTTTCCCCGAACCCCGTAAGGGTTCGAAATTGGCTCGACTTATTGGGACTCGCGGGTAAAGACTTGGAGTCGCCACCTAATAATTTATTTAACTAGGCGTATTAGGGCACCTACTTTATTTCTAGCCGATTTTAATGTTAACTCCGTAACTTGATCTACGAACCGGAAATTCTGAATAAGGATTCAAATTAACCCAAGAGGAAGGTGTTAGGCACCTCTCAGATTCCACCAAGTGTGGTTCCCGGCCGGACTAAATAATTGGGATTTAAAATAAATTAAACTTAATAAAATTGAACAGTTTTCACTAGAATATACAAGTACACATAATTGGATTTAAAGTCAAGGATTCATCTTGTCGAATTGTTTTCTTCCTTAGCAAACTTCAATTAAGTGGACCTTGCAAAATAAACGAAATTAGTTAGTGTGCCGAAAATTGAACAATAAGCCAAAAATACAATAGTAAATATTTTGAAACATTTGTCTCCTCCAATGATGTCGCTTTTAATGAATCTCGTCAGGAAGTACCTCGCAAAAAATATAAAAGTGAATTAGTAAAGTAACAAACGACAAAAATAAGTAAAGTAATAATAAGAATAATTAATAATAATAATAATAGTTGTAGTAGTAGTAGTAATGATAATAGAATAATAGTAACGATAATAATGAAAAATAAAAATGTTATTAATAATAAAAAATAATAGTAATAATAATAATAATAATAATAATAATAATAAAAGGAAAAATGGAAGTTTTGAAAGTTTAGGCTCAGAATATGTATTGCGTCAAGAAGAGCTTAGGGATGTCAGTACGGCTGCAAACACGGAGCCGGTCGTGTTGCCATGCCAAGCACTTCCAATCCCACTACTCCGCTATCGCTTACTTTGCAAAGTGATATGCATCGTCATCGCCTTTTGTGTATTTTAGGGGGCGTGGGAACGGGTCGTTCAAGTGTAGCATCATATTCAAATAGGCCTCAAATAAATAATTTATTTTCCTCAGCCATAATTGATATAGAATTCGTCAATTCGTTGTAAAGCCTCAAACAAAATATTTTTATAGGCCTACAAGTGTAGTATCGTCCAGGAATTGGTGCCAAGCCCGCAAAGGTCGAGTAAACAACAGTAATCCATAACAAAGGATGACCCGTTTCCCTTCAACAAAACAAACCACAAGTCAGTGTCCAATTTATCAAATATTAGCAATAGCAAAACACACATAAAAGCTGGTCATAAAAACAAAGCTCCATAGCCGAGTGTCTCCATATGTAAATGAAATAGGAACTCATAGATCAGAAAAGTGGGCCTTCTCGATGATGGCGTAGTGAGCTGAACCAGGATAAGCCAGACAAACAAAACGAAGAAACAAATCGCAGAGCTCCCGTTCTCCGATGGGAAACCAACGGCAGCGGATGATTGGAGCAGTAACGGGAGGCGGAGGAGCAACAACCCACGGCTGGTGGCGTCGCTACCAACCCCACCATCCCTTTTCAAATCCAGTCACAGATCTGAGAAGAACTTCGGAGAAATAGATGAAGTCTCCGATCACGAACAAACATTGGTGTCCATCCACCGTTATTGTTATCGCCGGTGGCACGAGCTACCACGGCAGATGGTGGTAGCGTTTCGCACCACTGTTCCCCAAATCCCCAATTTCTCCCCTTTGGCTCTGTTTTTTATCTCGTTCGTGGGTGTGTGCGTTTTGATGGTTATTGATGAAGGTGAGGGGGTTAGGCTCTTGTGTCCGATCTTTGTATGGCACTGTATATTGTTTGTGTATATGGTGTGTGTGATTGTTTTTTGGGGAAGATGATGAAGGAGAAGTACTGTGTCTTGGGGGTGTGGGGTCGGTTGTTGTGGGTATGTTCTCCAGCAAAGTTCACCACTAGTTCGCTGGTGAGTTCTCAGCCAAATTGCTACTGCCTATATGTAGCTGTAAGGGAAATGTCGTGTTTGCGAGAAAGCTATGAGAATGAGTGATTAAGATCTAGGGAGAGATGAGCTTTATTCTGGATAAAGGAAAAAATAGAGAGAAAATTCCCCCCCCCCCCCCCCTCATGAGGATTGTGAACATGAATTTATAGTAGGGAATTGGGGTGTTAAGAATGGTAGAAAAAATATTGATGGCATAATTCATGGGAATCTTGTGTGGTAATTTTGATTAGGAAGAAAAATAAGAATCTCATAATAAGAAAGATGGACTAACGGCTAGTAGAAAACAATGGAACAAAGATGTAAACAAATCGGGTGGAGGATATTACAGCGTGATTCTTGTAGCTGAATTTATCCAAGATCAAAGCAAAGCAAAAATCATGGAAAATAAACTATTTAATTGGCTGATGAAATAAGAAGGATAAACTAACTAGGAGCTAGCGTAGTTCTATGCATCTGTGATCATGGTTGTGTGATTTGGTAATAAACTTGGCTGAATTTTAATTTGAAAAAATCACTACTAGATGAATGTAAATAAGTGAAAATAATCCAGGAAAAATGTGACTTAGTACATAAAAAAAGAGCTAAAATAATATACTAATTAGTTATAAAATGCAACATATAATTATAAATGGTATTAATAATGCAAGAAATTGTGTAAGTAGTGTCTAGACACATGTTAAGGAAATAATCTAAGCAATGCGATTACGCAAAATAGCCGCATTTAAACAGATATTGTATGAATATAGAATAGCACAAATAAATACATTCATTTCTATATATATTTTGTTTGAAAATTACTAACGTATCTTTAAGTTAATTATAGCCAATTATGAAAAAAGGAGGGACAAAATTGGGTGTCAACACCTGCTATCTCGTACTAGTACAAGTATCGAAAAAGAAAAAAGGTTCTCCGCTTATGGATAGTTTTTATTTTGTTGTTTGGTGTTTGGTTTCCATTTATGGATCGTACCACCATAGATATTAATGTCGAAAAATTTCACGTTAAGGATAAAACTTACTCCCTCCGTCCCAATTTATATGTCGTAGTTTGACTTAGCACAAAATTTAATAAAAAAGGAAGACTTTTAAAACTTGTTGTATAAAATAAGTCATAATATTTGTGTGGCTATAAATAAGTTTAAAAGTAACTTTAAAGTTGAACTGTCGCAAAATTTAGAAATATGACAATTTTTTTGGAACGGACTTATAAGAAAAGTATGACAAATAAAATGAGACGGAAGGAGTATTATTAAAGACGGCTTTGTTTTCTGATCTTGAGTTCGAAATCAAGATATTTGGATAAAGATAGAGGGCTAATCATCCCCATTACAACCTTTGGTTACAACTTATAAATAACTTCATAGATCATGAAGAGCAAACAAGTTGTCAAAAGGAAACTTTGTGCCAATTCCTTTTACTATTTTAACTTTGTATAAAAAGAAAATTCACTATTGCTTTAGTTTCTTGATATCATATTATTTCAAAAATATATGGCTTGGTAGAATCAGCTAAAATATACACTTACCAAATTAGTAACACTAATTTTGCATTCGGGTCCAAGGAGTTGGCATGAACTTGGATGCGGTTTTGGCTCCTAGTCGGTATATTAATAACATATGATTGAGCTTGATTCGATTTGATATTATTGCAAGCTCGATCATACTTGATTTAACTCCATCACCCTTCATACATGTCCAACTCTGATATATTTTATACGATATAGAATTTTAGAAATGTACTATACTTTGTTTTCTGCTATTTCATTAACTCTTCTAAATTAAATTAAATTATGATATTTAAGTTTATGAAACTTAATAAGATTAACTATCTTTACATTACTGTGATAATAAAATGAACCGACCTTGCAGTAGTTTGATATTTTCGAATTGAAAATAAATAAATCATAATTCAATTCATACTCTTTCAACTTCCTCAATTTAATTTTAATTCATAATATTTCAATGCGTATTTTTATATACTTATTCCGTTTCAATTTATGTAAATCTATTTCTTTTAAATCAATTAAAAGAATAATTTTTTTTTTAAATTTAGAAATAATTTAATTCCAAATTTATCATTGTACTCTTAATGAGTTTGTTTATAGCCATACAAATACCAATAATTTATTTTAGATTACAAATTTCAAAAATTTTTCTTTTTTGTTAAATATTTTACTAAGTCAAATAAGTTAACACTAATTGAAACGGAGGTAATATCCCATTCAGAGTCCCAGAAACTAGTACTTCCCCCATTTCAATTCACGTAGAAGCATATTAATACAAAACATCACCTAGAAGCATATTAATACCATTTTTACCATAGAAGCATATTAATATGCGACGGTTCTACAAATTTATAACCACACAAATATTTATAGCTTATTTAGATCATAAATTTTAAAACTGTTTCTTCATTTATAAAACTTCGTGCCAAGTGTAATAGTTTCACTTAAATTGAAACAGAAAAAGTTTAACATAAGGCAATATAATAATTGCACGAATATAAGACCAACCCATCATTTATTTTTATAAATTTTTTTTAGTCAGTTAAAAAAATGACCTTTTTCTAAATTTAGAAATAATTTAAGTCCAAATTTATCATCATAACCTTAATGAGTCTGTTTATAGCTATACAAATATTAATGATTTATTTTAAATGACAAATTTCAAAAGTTTTTATTTTTTGTTAAACTTTATACCAAATCAACAATTTCACATAAATTGAAACGGATGTAATGTCTTATGTAGAGTCTCACAAACTTGCACTCCCCCTGTTTCAATTCAAGTAGAAGCATATTAATTCGAACATAACCTAGAAGCATACTAATACCATTCTTACAATAGGAGCATATTAATATACGACGATTTTACAAATTTGTAATCACACAAAAATTTATGGCTTATTTTAATTTATAAATTTTAAAATTATTTTTTTATTTATAAAATTTTGTGTCAAGTCAAATGAGTTCACCCAAATTGAAACATAGAGAGTTTAACCTAAGATGTATAATAATTGCACCAATATAAGACCAACCCATCATTTCCTTTTATAACATAATTAATTTTAAAAAATCTTTGCCACCCTCTTCCTAATTATTCCCAAAAATAACCCCCCTCCCCTCTCTCTTTTAATCTTGATACTTTCTATTTAAAACCCTAACCCCCTAGTACCCCATACTGAATGTGTTAAACAATAATGGATACATATGAAGCAACAAAGATAGTATTATCAAGAATCCAAAATTTGGATTCAGAAAATGCTTCAAAAATCATGGGATACATATTAATACAAGACCATAGTGAAAAAGATATGATAAGGCTTGCATTTGGTCCTGAAACTGTTCTTGTTTCACTTATACACCAAGTTAAACTTCGTTTACGACTTTTATCAAACACTTCATCTACACCACCACCTTTTATACAACATTCACCTAGAAGCATATTAATACCACCAAACAATGGTGGGTCCCACAATGTTGATAGTTGCATGTATTATGCTAAAGGGTATTGTAAAAATGGGAATAGTTGTAGGTTTATGCATGGTGGATTTGGTGAAGAAAGTGATTATTTTGATGAGATTATGAGAGTGAAAGTGTTACAGCAGCAGCAGCAGCAGAGGTTTATGGCTAATCATCATCCATTTGGTTATATCAAATGTATGAACATTTTGCCTGATAATAATCAAAGGTACTGTTTTTTGTTTTCGTGTGATTATACTGGGTATGTTGTTGTTTAGGTTGAGTTTTAAGTAAAGTTGTTGACTTTGGTGTTTTTCTGAATATGGGGTTTTTTGATAACTGGCCTTATACTATGTTTGAAACACGGTGGATAATGGGCCCGCCCCACCCTTCTTTTTCACTCAAATACCATGCTTTTGTATGCCATGTGACACGGTTTGAACCCTTGATATGCGCCTAACTCATGCATCCAGTTTTGCTTGTGTTGATTGAAATTTAAGTAAAGTTGTTGATTTTGGTGTTTTTCTGGATTTGGGTGCTTTTTTGATTACTGAAAAGTCCCCGAGGGTGTTATACTGTGTTGAAACGCGGTGGATAATGTGCTCGCCACACTACCATTCTTTAACCTGCCATGTGACAGGGATTGAACCCGTGATGTGTGCCTAACCCACACATCACGAGTTGAGTTTTGCTTGTATTGGTTAAATTTTAAGGAAAGTTGTTGACTTTGGTTCTTTCTTGAATATGGGTTTTTGGTTCTTGCATTTATTTTGACTTAGCATTTTTTTATGCATCCTATAAAACCAATATTTCCACCAATAGAGGTTGTGGTAGGGTGGTAATACCCCTTAGTACTTAGCCAGAAGTCTAGACTTCGAGCCCTGGAATGGAGTCGCCTTTGTTAGGGAGCTTTTACCCCCAAAGTAGGATCTCTCGGTGCAAGTCTGAAGTAGTCGGGCTAGACAATCGATGAGAAACCAAAGAAAATAAAAACAATTTATTTCCTCATACGTTTTTGTCTGGCCAATTTTTTACAATGCCCCTTATTTTCTAATTTCTACTTTTTTAAGGATTCTAATAGTATTGCTAAAAGGTTCAGTACTTCCACTGAGATAATGAAAGATCGTTTCACCATTTTAGTTGGAAATTTAGATGGTTCTCGGAAAAAGAAATAAACTTTTTTGAGCTAGTTGATGGGATTGAGCTGATTTTTGCTTTTGTTGGTCGTATTTGAAGGAAAGTTATCGACTTTAGTGTGTTCTTGAATGTGTGTTTTGGGCCTTGAGTTGTTTTGATTCTGCCACTTTTGTGCTGACTTTTATTATGCTAACTAAAATGTAGTAGCATGGTCAGTGATGATTCAACTTGTTTGGAACACAGGCGTAGTTATAGTTGTTTCAGTATAGTATGCTAATTATTTTTTATTTTGGTTGGTCATTGTAAGCTAGTCTTGAAATAGTCAAACGGTATGACGTTTTTGAGAATACCAAGCTTTATCAACCCCCCCTTCCCCCACCTTTCCCAGATTTGTTCCTAATGGAAAGTAACTAAGCGTTTGGATGAAATGGGTCTCAGTGGAGCCTAATGGGTATTGAGGATTCACATGCATGATCCCAACCAGTTTGGGATTGTGTTTCCAAGTAATTTTCGTTACTGATTCTTGAATGTATCCTTTTTTTTCTTTTTTAATTTATTTATATAAGTGACTTATTCTTGAATGTATCTAATGGCATTGTGTTGCTTTATAGTCTATTTACTTGCTCCATGGATGAGCTTATGTTAATATGTTTGGTAGATTCAAATGAATTTCTGGTTTTGTAGTAACTGCTTAGATTTTTCGGTTGGGACATTCTTGAGGGTGAGATTTTGAATATATTCTACATTTTCAAGTTATTGTAATAGTTATGGTCTGAATTGCAGATCGGCTGCAGCAGCATTGATGACAACTAATGAGTTCCACAAATATGGTCGGTCCCTACCTGACAGAAATGATTTTTCATCAATGGGGTTAGGTGGAAACTGGAATTCTAGTTCAAGGCAGATTTACTTAACATTTCCTGCTGATAGCACATTTAAGGAGGAGGATGTATCTAATTACTTTAGGTTTGTGCGTCATGCTTTTAATGGATTAATGTAAATCTTCATGTTAGAATGAAAATCTAATGTTAGGTGGTCCTTAATCTGTTTTGAAGTATGTATGGGCCAGTGCAAGATGTCAGAATTCCATATCAGCAGAAGCGCATGTTTGGATTTGTTACATTCGTCTTCCCTGAAACTGTGAAGCTTATCTTGGCCAAAGGGAACCCTCATTTTGTGTGTGATTCTCGCGTGCTTGTTAAACCCTACAAGGAAAAGGGGAAGATCCTAGACGAGTATGAAATCATTGTCTTTTGTTATGTTGATTTCTGATACCTACGTTGTGCATGACTAATGTTCCAGTCTCAATTGAAATAAAGGAAGCAACAGCAGCAGTTCATTGATAGAGGAGAGCTCTCGGCATGTTTAAGCCCATCTGCAGTTGAGTCTGGGGAGCTCTATGACACTCCCTTTGGTGAGTATATGTGCCTTGGTTACACTTTCTTCTCCAATTGTAGGGTGGAGCTGGAGACACTTAAAAATGTCTTTATCTATGCAGGAGCAAGGATGTTTTATAATTCCCATGAGGACATGATATTGAGAAGAAAACTAGAGCAGGATGCTGAATTACAGCAAGCCATTGATTTTCAAGGCAGACGGTTAATGAATTTGCAATGGATGGACATGAAGAACCAACATCACGGTAATCACTTCCCACCCAGCCACTATCCAGGTGTTCCATCCGTTTCCCAGACGCAACCTCAGTTCCCAAACAGTCAGGGTCTTGTTTGTTCATCAAATGGCATCAACCAAGAAGTCATAACAGGTTAACTCTTGGAACACTGTGTCTTTTTTCCTCTTCGGTCTTTATTCAGGTGTTGGCTAATTTCATTTTTCCTGCAGAAAGTAATGGTGTCCAGGAACCCACCAAACCACCTGTAAATGCAGCTGATGAGAAGGTCTCTCAGGAGACGCCACACACAAATGAAAATGGAAGTCTCAGCAAGGAGCAGGCATCGAAGAACGATGACTCTGATCCTCAAGAAAGGTACTATTAAATGTCAACTCTTTGGTGGAATTTCAAGGTTTATCCATATGATTTTTAGTTAAGGTTCTGCATTGAAGCCTTTTTGTAGCTTCAGATTGAAGTTGCCTAAAGTGATGTAATTGCTTCTTTGCAATGTAGTTTGTGTTTCACTGCAGTTCTTAGGTTACTGCTCTTCTTTCTAATGTTTCCTGAGTATTTTTTGTCACTCAAGGACCTTGGAGCACGTCGTTCCAGACAACCTACTTGCTTCTCCCACGAAATCAGATGCAGAACATGTCGTATTTTCCACTGCTTCAGCTGAAGCTTGCATTAGTTCCCCAGTGACAGCTGCTACTACTGCAACTAATACTAGTACTAGCAATATCCCTGTGCTTCCGACCACTTCTTCCTTGAACATGGCTTCTGTTGAATCATGTTACATCCAGATACCGAGGTAGTACTTAAGATCGTCTGTGTTCTTTCTTTCTCTTGGTTTTAAGAGAGAGTATTTAACATGAAGTTGTCATTCACCAGGTTTGTTTCTGGCCAAGAAGCCACTGAAACTTAGGTGTTACGGTTGAGCATGGGTAGTGAGGAGGGATTATCTTGGTAAGAGATTCTGCTCTTTGGCCTCATGTCTTAGATTTCTTTTAAAGTACATTCCCTGTCTTCGATCTATCATTTAATTATGTAATATAGTGTTCGATTGTGTTTGTTTATGCAGAAAAGTTGGTAGCATTATATATACAGGTAGTAAAGAAGACATTAGCTATATAGCCGAACTATACTCAACAGAAGAAAAGAGCAAAGAAGATCTCCTCAAGGTTATTGCCATCATCAATACTATACTACTTACATAATGCATAGGTATAGAACTGATAAATTGATGAACTGATTATTGGGAGTAGGGTCTCTTTGTTTATTTTGTAGCCTCTTTTGTACTCCTAGTTGTGTGCTGGACCACACAGAACAATAGCATAACAAAGGTTAGTGTAGTAACCCTTAGATATTAAAGTAGTTTTTTCCTCTTCCCTCCTCTTAGTTATAGCTTGCTGTAATGTGAATCTTAATGTAGAAAAATGAAATCTTTTGGATTACCATATTTCTGTCAACTGAGTATAGATTTAACTTGTCAGTAGTTAAAATATGATGTGAACCTGACCCTGCCTACTTGATTGAATGATGAATACAAAAGGGCTCTGAAAGGGAAGACTGGTAAAGATTACTACCTTTTTTTCCTTCATCTTTCATCATTCATAAGGAGTAGAGGGATTACATTAGAAAAAGAAAAAACAGAATAAAAGGGAAAAGGGTGGGGATAAAATTGAAGTGTGTTCTTTTATGCATTTAAAGGCAGCTTTGGGGGACTTTTTGTCTCATTTTGTGGTTTCCTTTATGTTGACATGAATGGTGAAGGGCCATACTATCACATGGTTACTGACACCATTTGAATGGTATCAAGGTACCCACCAACAAGGCTCCTTTCACTTTCAGTACCATAGACTTATTCATAGTACTTAATTATGTGCCTGGCCTTTTGTTTTATGGGTTCTGGTGTCACTTCTGTTTTGTCATTCATCCCTTTAATATACTGTGCTCATGTACTCCAAACTTGCTCTATCTATATCTGTTCAATAAATGTGTCTTTTTGATACTGAGAAATTTGCGAATTATAGTTTTGAAGATTGGTGGATAATAAATCCACTCCTCTACCGTCCTCCACTCAAATACCAATAGCCGATTTGGTTATCGTAAGGATTTGACCCAAGTCTTGTATTTTTAAGCGGAGAAGACTAGAAGAGGCGACATGGTAGAGTCTAAACAAGATTGTGTTATGATGTTTAGATCTCCCCAAGGAAAATTGTTTGAAGTGTAAGAATATAAAATGATAATGTTTATATCATTGGAGTTGGTGGAGATTCTCAGGTGGATCCTCCTGTTTTTTTGCCTCGTGATTCTTTAATGGGAAAACGAAATGGAGTTTCTTATGTAAAAAAACATCCCCTGCTCTTAGAAGTATTATATTGATAGACGTTCTTGGTAGGCCTTAATTTTTATACCAAGAATACGATTAAATTCTTTTATGTTTTAGTGGACATAGGTTTTTATTCTTCTTTGGAAAAGTTAAAGACATCCAAAATTGTATTACTGTAAGTTATCTTCTAGTTTAATTATTTGAACTTTTTAAAAAATCCAGCCTTAAGAATATCTTATTGGTAAGTGTAATATGATACATCTATAGACAGTTCGAGGGAATTTTAAATTAGGTAAGACATTCTCAATAGACCAAAGAGAAAAAAATATAAATAGCCAAAATTAAGTTTGGCCTTACTTTCAAATAGACGCCTAGCTAAATTCTACTGTACACAAATATATTTACTCAATTTTTTTTCTTAAAACTAGGGAGAATACGTTGAACTCTTAACAGAATTATTTTTAGTTTAGGAAACCCAATCATAGTGGAATTCCTCTTTTTCCTATTATAAACTCAATCTTCAACAGAATTATTTTTAGTTTAGGAAACCCAATCATAGTGGAATTCCTCTTTTTACTATTATAAACTCAGTCTGTAAAGTTGTATTCCACAATAATGATTATCTATAACCTGTGGATTCTGAACATTTAACTATGTACAAATTCCTTTATAATAGCAAATGGACTTGTAATCTTTTTTTTTGGGTAAGTTAATCATATGATATTAACATATTCTTTTTCACACCTCATCAATTTTCAAATATAATAATTTTATTATTTATACAATATTGTGCTTTTGATCATGAAGTATTGTTTATTTATTCTACTGTATTCATATTTAGATCAAAAAATATGCATTTTCTATTCATACAATATTCACGTTTTATTCATACTGATTAAAAAAAGTAACATTGTATATGCATATTTAATACTTCATAAAAATATCTTATTGATATTATATAAATATATCAGATAGATCAAACAAATAACAAGTCTACATATTTGATATAGACTTGATATTTGTTTGATATATGAGATATATATCAATAAGACGTCTATACATAATTTTTATCTCAAATATGTAAAATGTCATCTGACTTATCTTCATGTATTCTAACTTTAAATCTCAAATATATATTTTTGTGATATTGTTAATATACATCTGATATGTATTAAGTATATTTTTAAAGTTTATATAAATATGCATTAAATATATATTGTATGAACACCAAAAATATTATTGCACAAATCAATAGACATAACCCATATATAAATAACTATTTTCATAATTTATGATATTTTGATAACAAAATATTGATAAGAAGCATGAGTAAGAAAGTCAAAGTTTTCACTTTAACTTGTAGGAGTAGAACGAATTATATAATTTGAATAAGAAATAGATTTCAAGTTCTATCAATGGAGTTACTGATAAAAGGGAGAAAAATAAGTGATTTAAGATTTAAGATAAACTCCATAAAATCAGTCATCACCCATCATCTCCCCAAAAATAGGCATTTAAGATGGTGGATGTTTTCTAAAATTGAATGGCTATAAAAAGTAGTAGACATATGAGTAAATATCTATAAATCATAATAAACAAATAATGTATTTATTTTTTATTGATGACTCTTGTGGATATCTATGCCACGTAATTTTCTCTTTACCAAAATCCCGATACAATTATTGTGTTCGGAATAAGGCTGTCTAATAGCCCGGTTTGCACCGGACCGGACCGGGTTCGGACCGGCAACCGGACCAAACCGGCACGGACCGGCGCAAGCCGGGCCAAATTAAAAAAAAAATGGCCCGTTCCCCGACCCGGCACCCCCAAAATGAACCGAATGGACCAGACAAAAATGAACCGGAACCGGTCCGGATCGGGAAATCTGATGGGCTTTAGAAAAAAATAGCCGTTGGGCAACGTCTATTTCATGCACAGCCGTTGGCCCAACGGCAAAAAACGGCTATTTTTGGCCCCCCACTCCCCAGGCGCCCCCATATCCCCCCAACCTATTTTTTCTATAAATACCATCATTTTTCATCAATTTATTCACAATTTCTCTAATATTCTCTCTAAATCTCTATCAATCTCTCTTATTTCTACAAAGGCTATTTGCTAAATAATTCAAAGTTGCTCTTGCAAAAAGGGTCTAAGTGCTAAATTGCATTACAAAAAAATATTTGGAGTGAAGTGGAATATTGTTCGGTGCGGTTCCGGTCAAGTTTCAACTTTCACTTCCTAAGTTCTACAATCTACATTCTAAGTTCACGATATCAAGTAAACTCGTTCTTACTTTTTATTATCTATTTTATTTTTGTGCAATATTATTGTTTGTAGCATATTTTAGTAATTTGTTTGTAGCATATTTTAGTAATTATAAAAATGTCTGGACTGTGGAGATCAATTACTGGGCGTACGGGTAGCGGTCGTAGATTACGTGCTTCTAACCGAGGGGGAGATGATAGACGTAGTCGTGCTTTAGGTAAAAGACCAATTGGTACTTCTAGCGCTCCTTCTCATCTAGATGGTTTTACTCAGGAAGATGACACGCAATTTTATCATGATATAGATTTTGATCAACCACTAGATAATGATATGTTAGAGACACAATATGAAGAAAATACCGAAGGGGCTAATTTAGATGATGAAACACCCACTAGTCAATTTCAAGGTGAACCTGAAGAAACTGAATTACCACCTATGCCTCCTAGTAGAGAACCATATGTACGACCTGAAAGATCGGATGTGTGGAAATTTATGACTAAAAATGTTCCGGCTCAGACCGCTAAATGTGATCTTTGTAAAAAAGTTTGGGATTTTAAAACCGGCAGGCATAATAGTGGGATGGGAAAGTTGAGAACACACTTAGAAAACCATCATAAGGATGAATGAGAAAGGAGGCCGGGTGGCACTCGTTCAGGGAATAGAATAGCTCCATCGCAAGGTAGTGGAGTCCAACAGAAAATTAACCCAGTGACGGGGGGGGGGGGGGGGGGGGCTTATGCATTATGATAAGAAGAAAGATAGGGAACAAATGGCAAAAATGATTGCGGTAGAGTGCTTACCTTTTACATTTGCTTCTTGTCAAGGTTTTATTCGTTATATTCAAACCGTATATAATCCATCTTTTCAAGGTTTTCCAAAAACTACGGTTAGAAGTGATATTATAAAATTTAAAAATAAATATAGACAATATTTACGATATATATTTTATCACTTTGATTGTAGAGTTTGTCTTACTACTGATTTGGGTCGTGGTGTTAATGGGTATGAATATTTAACAGTTACTTGTCATTTGATAGATCTTAACTGGGTAATGCAAAAAGGAATTTGAGCATATTGTGCTGTCGATGAACCACACATGGGAGCATTTATTAAGAGAGAAGTTTCGGATATTTGTAAGGCGTATTTCTTAGTGATAAAATTTTAAGTATAACTCTCGATAATGATGCAAACAATGATTTTGCTATTAGTAAGTTAATACCCGCATTGCATCCCCCTTTTGAAGAATTGTTTCATGTTAGATGTGCATGTCATATATATAATTTAGTTGTAAAAGATGGCCTTAAGTTATTTGATCCTACTATTATGAAGGTTAGACTCGCAATTAGTTATATTTTTAAATCTAAAAAACCGGATAGATGGAGGGACTTTAAGGTAGAGTGTGTGAATGAAGGTTTAAATCCTAGAAGAGTTCCCAAGGAAGTTTCAACTAGGTGGAACACTGTATATGACTCTTTGACTATTGCTTACACTTTACGAGTGCCTATTACTAATTATTTTAATCGCAAAGTGGCTGTAGTGTATCACCTAGAAGATTCTGATTGGCTAAATGTTGAGCGTCTTCTTCTTTTTTTAGCAAAATTTTTTTATGCTACTAAAGAATTTTCCGGTCAATATTATCCTACAATCTCTACCATGTTGTATTTTATAGCTGGAATAGCAGAATTACTTAACGATTATAGAGTAGTGCCTGGTTATGAAGTTGCGTAGAAGCAATGATTGAAAAATTTAAAAAATATTTTTTTCCGATTCCACCACTTTATTGCATTGCTTCTGTATTACATCCATGTTTTAAACGTTTTAATACGGAAATGCTAATTAGAGAAATTTATCGGACTTTGAGAATTACTGATGAAGAAGCACCAAGTATAGAAATAGTTTGTGCGCAGGTAATTGTAGATTGCCAACGGATTTATGAAAGGTATAGGAGTGCAGCTGATAATGTTGTTCCAAGTGTTCCAAGTGGAGCTGGATCAAGTTCAACGCAGGCGAGTAAAAGAACTGCAACCGGATTGGGAAGTTTTTCCAGCCTTAATCAAAGGCTTTCTAGCAGGCATTCGAGTAGCAGCGGAGGGTTCAACGAGCTTGATGTTTATTTACTTCATGCTTGCAAGGAAGTTGATTATTTTGGAAGCGAGCAACTACTGCCATTTTGGAAGGATCAACAAGCACAGTTTCCAGTTTTAGCAAAAATGGCGCGGGATATTCTAACTATTCAAGCATCATCAGTTGCTTCAGAAAGCGCGTTTAGCCAAGGAAGATTACAAATTGGAGATCATAGACATTCATTGAAGGAAGAAGCAATGGAGACGGCCGTATTATTCAGAGATTGGATTAGATCGGAGCGAAGAAATTTTGGATTTGCAGAAGATGAACTAGCATATGTAGAAGCATCAACAGAAATTTTATCAGGCGATGGAAGTTTGGACAATGAAAATAATTATGAAGAAGATGACTCTTTGCCACCGGTTTCTCCAGAGGTGCCAGAAGAAATTATTCAGAAAATGAGAAGATTTTTTATTAATATGTAGTTTTTGCAATTTAATATCTATGTACTTTGCAAAAAAAAAAAAAATTCAACAATTATTCAATAAAATGCGTTACGCCTTGCTATTAAGTAAATTATAACCCTTTGTTATATTCTCAATTATCCTTTGCTATTAAGTTATCTCTTTGCAATTCAATACTAAATACTAAATACTAAAATACTAAATACTAAATACTATTTACTAATTACTAAATACTATTTACTAATTACTAAATACTATTATACTACTAACTTAGTATTAAGTTTGAAAAAATAACAAGTGTTATGTCTTGCTACTAAGTTATCAATCATTGTTTTATATATTCTCAATTATACTTTTATAATTTAATACTTAAATATTAAATACTAAAATACGACATTACTTAATAGTTAATACTTTAATACTAGATTACTAGTATTATATAAGTTAGTACATAAAAAATAGATGTCCAAAAAACAAAAACTACAAATGGTATTAAAAACAAACAAATAACCAAAAAAAAAAAAAAAAAAAAAAAAAACGACAGAACCGGGCCGGACCGGACCGGCCCGGCCCACTGCAACAATGTCCAAATCCGCTCCCTTTTGAAAAATAGCCGTTGGCAACGGCCATAAACGGCTATTTTTCCCACCCTCATACCCATAAACGCCCCTACAGCCCTCCCCTACCTATTTTTCCTATAAATACTCCCATATTTCATCAAATTAATCACAATTCAATATTTTCTATTCATTTCTCTTAAAAAATTTCTAACAAAAGGCTATTTTTATAAATTTTCTATCAACTTGGCTGCAAATGCAAATAATCCTAATCAAGTCAAGGTGCTACTACAGCAGGTCCGTCTGGTGGTCCAAGAAGAACTAAAAGATCCGAAGTTTGGGAATTTATCACAAAAGATAATGATACCGGCAAAGCTCAATGTACTATTTGTCAGAAAGTTTGGAATTGGGATGATGAATCAAATACTGGAGGGACAGTGAGGTTTAAGACCCACTTGGAATACCATCATGCCTACGAATGGGCAACTCGTGGTGGTGGCAAATATCTGCAACCACATGATAATTGAGTGTTGAGTCGCTGAAGTTGAAAATTTATGTATTTTTCTAATTTCTAGTCTATTTTCATCTTTTTATTTTCTAATTATGCATTTCCATTTTCCAACTTAATGTACTGTGTGTATTGTTGAATAACATGTGTGTTTTGTGTTGTTTATTTAGATTTTAGTCTACCAATAAAAGATATAATTTAAAAAATAAAAAAAATTAACGAAACCGGACCGGACCGGGACCGGAACGGTTTCGTTTGCCGGTTCCGGTTTCGATCCGGCATTGGTGCAACTGCACCGTTTGACCGGACTGGGACCGTACCGACTTTTTTTTAACATAACACCGGACCGGACCGGACCGGTACAGGCGCACCGGAACCGGACTGGACCGGGCCGGTGGACAGCCTTAGTTCGGAAGGATTCACATTTACTGGTAATTTATTTATTATTTAAATGGTCGAAAATTGAAAGGGAGTTTCCTGGTTAAAAGTTTTGTTGGTTAGGCCTATTGCATGACGACAGCACAGCTTTGTAAAAAACTTTTCAAATATAGCATTTAAGTTCGGACGAGATCTGAAGTTGAGACTATAATATTTTTGGAGAAGTGACTATTCCCTAAATGCGATGGTAAAAGCCACTATTGTGTACATTTTTGTGTAAATTAAATCTTGAACTTTTCTTAGCATGCTTGTTGATCTTTTCACTAAAACGGAGATAGCTATTGGATTTTCACGACTCTGTTTTAAAAGGAAGTTTTGGGACTCGCATCGAACCGGGGCTGATGCAGCCCAAAGTACTGATCAAGCGCTCGACAATCCACCAAAGTCAATGACAGATTAACCGAGGCCAATGACATGAAGCCAAGTCAAGTTGCTCCATGACATGCACATTCAATTGGCTTGGCCGGGAGGAAGTATGTGTTCGGAGGAGGAATCGCAAAGTGCTAGATCCAAAGGCCACATATTCAAATTTGCCCGAGGACAAAGTGACCGAACACCAACTCTTGGCGACGAGCAGCACAGAATCGAACACAGCAAATTGTGTTCGAAGTCAAGTGAGCGCCCGATGACAAATGTGTTCGAGCAAGCAACCAAGTACCAAAGTCAAGGCTGCCGAACACTCACCCAAGTGTGATCGAGCAAGAAAACGAGCACCGAAGTCAAGGCTGCCGAACACACTTTAGTTCAGCCCTGCGTGGCTTGTGTTAATTGGTCACATGTGACCATTTTACTAGTTTACCTTTAGTATTTCCTATATAAACCTTGTTCCATTCCATTGTAAGTAGCTAGTTTTTGAATACTGATGAATGAATAAAATTGCCGAGAGCATTTTCTTGTCTCTGATGTGAGCAGAACCCCAGTGTGGGCTTTTTGGACTTGTGGCTTTCGGTAACTCCGATTGAACATTTCTTCTTTGATCATTCAGTTTGCCAGAGGCAATATTCTCTTGAGGATTGTTGCATAGTTTAGGTGCTCTTTCCTTCTACTTGAATCGTACCAAGACCAGTTCCTTGGTGCCGTTCAAGCAAGTAAAGTTTTGTCAAACTTCTATCTCGTTTTTCTGCTGTTGAATCGGTTGCTAAGCTTGTCTTCGGATTTGGCTTGCACCATCTTGGTATCAGAGCACGGTTTGGGCTTGTTTCTACAACTCCAAATCATGTTCGAAGTTATCTTTAAATTTCGTGCATTTGTATCTTTGTTTTCCATTTCGTGTTCTTGTTACTGTTAGTGTTGTTATTTTACAAAAAAAAAAAAAAAAAAAAAGAAAAATTCAAAATTTGGGTTGATTTGTTGGTTGTTTGAATCAAACAACCGTTGATTCTTGTTCACCATTGTTTCCTGATTTCAACGAGCACCTGTCGTACACGATTGACGACTAGGGTTTCGTGGTGAAATTTTGTACTATTTTGAACATTGGTGGTGACTGAAACTCGAACACCAGCATGAATTGGATGATGTCGATGAAGACTGGTGGTTCTTGAGTATTTTGTGGTTGTTTTGCGCTTAAAATTTCAAAGTCTATGATTTAAACCGTCGTCCGTATGCTGGAAAATTGTTACCATCGTAACAGTGTACGGACACGAGGAGCTGAATCTTAGCTCAATGGACTTTGAATTGAATTCCTCCGATTGTTGTTAAACTGGAGTGAAAGCAACCTAAATTCTGTTAGCAATCGTGGTCAGTGATCGGAGTTGAGTTGTCCGTACACCGGAGCTAAAAAGTCACTGTTCCATTGAAGAAGAAATGGGTAAAGTTTTAAATCCGAAAACCCCAGGTGAAATCGTGTCGGCTTTAAAAGAGAAAACGGATAAGGTAAAACCCTATCCGTACCAAGGAGGGACCACTTTGTACGAACAAGGTTGTCGTATTCGGAGAAGAATATTCAAAGTGGAACCGAAGGATAGATTATCGTAGGATTTCACTTTTCTTTGTGTTCGAAAATTCACGATAGTGGATCTCTAGAGTAAACATTTCTACTCGAGGTCTTACTATCGCATCTGAGCTTTTAGGAAATCGTGCGAGGGGTGACCGAAGTCCAAATTTCGTAGAAAATTTCTTTCGACTCCCCGTGCTTAGTAAAAGCGTAAGTTCCATCGAGTCGAACATCACTTCACTCTTCCCGAAGAGACAGTGACTATTGTCGAACTTGAAGGATCTTAGAGGACATTGATCAATTAGACGAGGCACTGCTAACAAGTCTCTGAGTGACCGAGGATACCTACCCCCCCTCCCCACAAAATTGAGCGCTACCGAGTGCCACTAAAAGGTGAGGGAGTGTGTGAGGTTGTTTTCAATAACGTTTGTTGTTTTGTAGGTATAATGGCTAATGAAGGAGATGATCCCCCGAAGGCGACCTTGGATATTATCATGTCCAAGTTGGAAGAAATATCCTTGAGACTTGAGAATATTGAAAGAAGGACCCCGAGCGTCCAAATTGAATCCGGAGAAGGAACCAGCCGAGGTTCTACTCTAACTCCGGCCCCTTTTAAGGAGGTAGTGAAGAGATATGAGCTGAAAACCGATGTAGCTCCACAAGAGCATGAGTTGGCATTCCTCAACCTTTGGGCAATCCCCAAAGTTATGTCCCACTTCCCAAAACCATCCGGAATGTTCCACCATTCGATCAAGCTGATGAAACTCAAGTTGGAGAAGGAGCCGAAGATGGAAATGATGACTATGGTTATGGTTTTCCTTATCAGAACAGGAGACCGATGATGGGAAGAAGGAATGTAAACGGAGGTAGAGGTCGAGGTCGAGGGCCACACTTCGGTTACGAAGGAGGGAATCCGAGGAGAGAATATGGTGCCTATGGTGAAAATTTGGGAGCTCAACTGGAGCCCTACCAAAGAGGTCGAGATCACTTCAACCTCAACAGTGTGAAGATCAATATGCCCACGTTCAAAGGGTGCAGTGATACTTCCAAGTACATCGAGTGGGAAGTGACAATGGATCGAATTTTTGACACCAATGAGATGACCGAACTGAAGAAAGCCACTTATGCTATATCATCGTTTGAATCTTATGCATCTGTATGGTGGGAAACGGTGAAGAGATCGAGGAAAAGGTCAGCATTGCCCTTAAATCTTACATGGGAAGAACTGAAGCGGGTAATGAGAGAGAAATATGTCAATGCTTCATATCGACATGATCAACTCAAAAGGCTTTATGAGTTGAAGCAGGGTTCACAAACCGTAGATCAATACTACCATGAGTTCTTACAAATTCAAATGGCCTTGAATATGGAAGAGGAGGATGAAGAGCAAGCTGCTGCTCGATTCCAGAAGGGGTTGAGTCGAGATATAGCCTTCCAATTGAGGTTTCGCAAGTTGCAATGCCCATTTAGGGTATATGAAGCTGCAGCTGAAGCCGAGAAATGGCTCAAGGAGGATAAGTTCAACCGTTACCGGAGTACATCTACTACCCCGGTAAGTAGACCGAGGGAGTGGAAGAGCCCGAACACTAGTGGCAACAGTGCACAACCCGAAGTGAAGAAGATTTATGAAAAGCCAACGCCAAATGTGGGAGGTAACTCTAAGACTCAGTTGAACACACCATCATCTTCTTCTACCCAATGCCGCAAGTATAGAGGATATGGTCATTTTGCTAGAGACTGTCCTACTCGAAAGGCCATAACTCTTATCGATGGAAGACCCCAAGAGCAGGACAGTGAGCCCGAAGAGGAGAATAGTGATGAAGGGGAATTAATTTCCGAAGGAGAAGATACAATCGAGGATGATAACCCTCAAGCATTTCTTGTTGTGAGAAGGAGCTTGAGTGTGATGTTAGCCGAAGACAATGAGAATGTGCAACGTAAGAACCTTTTTCATGCTAGATGCCGAGTCATGGGTGTGGTCTACTCGATGATCATTGACTCCGGTAGTTGTGCTAACGTTGTGAGTCAAACATTGGTTTCACAATTGAAGTTACCCACCTCGAAGCACCCGAACCCATATTGGTTGCAATGGCTTAATGAATGTGGTGAACTGAAGGTTGTGAAACAAGTGTTGGTCAAGTTCAAAATTGGCAACTACATTGACGAGCTCATGTTTGATGTGTTGCCAATGCAAGCTTGCCACCTTCTATTTGGGAGGCCATGAAAATTTGATCGGAATGTTGTGCATAATGGCAAAGCAAACACTTATACTGCCACTCACGAGGGAAGAAAGTTTGTGCTTAAACCGTTGACTCCGAAGCAAGTCAGTGAGGACTATAAAAAAATGAAGGAGCTAAAAGAAGCGGCTAAAGCTAAGAACCCCATCGGTGGACTAATTGTGGTCGAAACAACAGCTCCATCACCCGAAGTCAAAAATATTTGTGCAATCATGCAACTGGGTGAAATTTACGAGGCAACGACACCGGTCGAATGATGATTTGCCTCGTGCATAAGGTTATCCTTTTAACTCCAAATGATGATTTAACTAACGATAACCCTTTGCCTTTGTCTGTTCGAAAAGTTTTGCAGGACTTCGAGGACATGTTTCCCTAGGAAATACCTGGTGGATTGCCTCCATTACGAGGAATCTAGCACCAAATAAATTTTGTACCGGGGTCACAAATCCTCAACAAACCTGCATACCGGTGTAATCTCGAAGACACCAAAGAGCTCCAAAGGCAGGTTGATGAGTTGCTAAAAAAGGGCCTCGTTCGAGAGAGCTTGAGTCCTTGCGCCGTTCCTGTTATCCTTGTCCCGAAGAAAGATGGAACATGGCGAATGTGCGTTGATTGCCGAGCAGTCAACAAAATAACGGTAAAGTATCGTCATCCTATCCCTCGATTAGATGACATGCTAGATGAGTGAAGTGGTTCTTCATGCTTTACGAAGATAGACGTCAGGTTCGGTTACCACCAGATCCGAATGAATACCAGAGACGAGTGGAAAACCGCATTCAAGACCAAGTTCGGTCTCTATGAACGGTTGGTAATGGCTTTTGGCTTATCCAACGCACCGAGCACATTCATGCGACTGATGAACCATGTTCTCAAACCATTCATAAATAAGTTTGTTGTCGTTTACTTCGATGACATCCTTATTTATAGTAAATCTGTGGATGAACATGTCGAACACCTAAGGCTAGTGCTTGATAAGCTTAGAGAAGAGAAGCTATTTGCTAACCTCAAGAAATGTGCCTTTTGTGTCGAACGTGTAGTCTTTCTAGGATTCGTTGTCAGTGCTAATGGTGCTGAAGTCGACGAATCAATAGTCGAAGCCATCAAAGATTGGCCAAGTCCAACCTCGGTAACACAAGTTCGTAGCTTCCATGGCTTAGCTAGCTTTTACCGGAGGTTTGTTCGAGACTTTAGCACCATGGAAGCTCCTTTGACCGAGCTGGTAAAGAAAGACCATCCATTCGCGTGGGGAGAGTCCCAAGAGAGGGCTTTCCTAGAGTTGAAACGGAGGCTATGCTCTGCCCCGTTGTTGCAACTCCCTGACTTCGGCAAAGCATTTGAAGTCGAGTGTGATGCGTCCGGAGTTGGGATCGGAGGAGTGCTTATGCAAGAATCAAAGCCGATCGCTCACTTTAGCGAAAATCTTAAGGGTGCAACCTTGAACTACTCTACGTATGACAAGGAGTTGTATGCCCTCGTTCGAGCACTTGCCCATTGGCAGCATTATTTGTGGCCTCGAGAGTTTGTGATTAAAAGTGATCATGAATCTTTGAAACATCTCCGAGGTTAGGAAAAATTGAACCGAAGGCATGCCAAATGGGTCGAATTCATTGAAAGTTTTCCCTATGTAATTCATTACAAAAAGGGAAAAAATAATGTTGTGGCCGATGCGCTATCGAGGAAATTTGCCTTGGCGACCACTCTCGCCTCTAGGCTCATGGGATTCGAAAGCATCAAGTTGATGTACGAAGACGATCCCAAGCTAAAATGCATTCGAGACACAATCTTGAGTGGTCGAAGGGTTGAGAAATATCAGTGGCACGATGGCTACCTCTTCAAGAATGGGAGGGTTTGTGTGCCAGTGTCATCGTGGAGAAAGCTCTTAGTTCGAGAAGCTCACTCGAGAGGCTTGATGGGACACTTTGGTGTCGACAAAACTCTTGGTATTTTAACCGAGCAGTTCCATTGGCCAAAAATGCGACGAGATGTGGAAAAGCTTTGCAACGCTTGTCTCGTTTGCAAGAAAGCTAAATCGAAGTCCAACCCTCATGGATTGTATACCCCGTTGCCTGTGCTTGATCGACCTTGGGTTGATATATCCATGGATTTTGTCTTGGGGTTACCGAGATCGAGGGGAGGACATGATAGCATCTTCGTTGTCGTGGATCGATTTTCCAAAATGGCTCACTTCATTCCTTGCAAGAAATGCAATTGTGCACAATATGTTGCTTCCTTGTTTATTGTTCATGTGTTAAAATTGCATGGTGCGCCACGTACAATTGTGAGTGACCGGGACTCGAAGTTCTTGAGTTATTTTTGGAAATGTTTGTAGGGTGCCCTCGGCACCAAACTACTATTCTCGACGTCTCACCATCCTCAGACTGATGGACAGACCGAGGTAGTTAACCGAAACTTGGGGTCTTTGCTTCGTGCAATGACCAAAGGCAAGGTCGGAAACTGGGCTGATCGATTGCCCATGATGGAGTTTGCATACAATCGAACGGTGCATCGAATGATAAATATGACACCGTTCGAGTGTGTGTATGGTTTTAATCTTTTGATTCCACTTGATCTAACCCCATTGCCTCGAGATGTTGTTATTGATTTTGAAGGTACTTATCGAGCTAAAGCTCTGCTCGAGTTGCATGCCAAGACAAAGAAGAATCTCGCGGAAGCTTATGCCAAAGTGGCGTTGAAAAAGAACAAGGTACGAAAGAAGTTGGAGTTGAAGAAGGGAGATTGGGTTTGGGTTCACTTCCGAAGAGAGCGATTCCCGAACCAAAGGAAAGGAAAGTTGGCTCCTCGAGGGGATGATCCATTTCAAGTGCTGAGCAAGATTAACAGCAATGCTTATGTGATCGACCTCCCCGGTGAGTATCCAACACCTTCAATGTGGCTGACTTAACTCCTTGTGTTGTAGGCCAAGTACCAGAGACAGATGATGAAGCGATTTCGAGGACGAAATATTCTCAAGAAGGGGAGGATGATACAGCCCAAAATGCTGATCAAGTGCTCGACAATCTATCGAAGTCAATGACAGATGACACGAAGCCAAGCCAAATTGCTCCATGACATGCACATTCAGTTGGCTTGGCCGGAAGGAAGTATGTGTTCGGAGGAGGAATCACAAAGTGCTAGATCTGAAAGCCACATATTCAAATTTAAGTCCGAGGACAATGTGACCGAACACCAACTCTTGGCGCCGAGCAGCACAAAACCGAGCACAGCAAATTGTGTTCGAAGTCAAGTGAGCGCTCGATGGCAAACGTGTTCGAGCAAGCAACCAAGTACCAAAGTCAAGGCTGCCGAACACTCACCCAAGTGTGATCGAGCAAGCAAACGAGCACCGAAATCAAGGCTGCCGAACACACTTTAGTTCAGCCCTGCGTGGCTTGTTTTAATTGGTCACCTGTGACCGTTTTACTAGTTTACCCTTAGTATTTCCTATATAAATCTTGTTCCATTCCATTGTAAGTAGCTAGTTTTTGAATACTGATAAATGAATGAGATTGCCGAGAGCATTTCCTTGTCTCCGATGTGAGCAGAACCCCAGTGTGGGCTTTTTTGGACTTGTGGCTTTCGGTAACTCCGATTGAATATTTCCTCTTTGATCATTCAGTTTGCAAGAGGCAATGTTCTCTTGAAGATTGTTGCATAGTTTAGGTGCTCTTTCCTTCTACTTGAATCGTACCAATACCAGTTCCTTGGTGCCGTTCAAGCAAGTAAAGTTGTGTCAAACTTCTATCTCATTTTTCCGCTGTTCAATCGGTTGCTAAGCTTGTCTTCGGATTTGGCTTGCACCAGGGGCACTTGCACAACGCCCTTAGACTTTCGGGCAGAGCTTAGATCCGTGAGAGTTACGCCTCAAGCGCCCGGCGATACGCCCCGAGCACGCCCAACGCTCAATGCCCGGGACTCGCCTTATAGAACCTATGCAAATAATCTATCCAATTCCCTAATTAAGATTGTTCATCCACAATTTTCTTTAAAATGAAGTTATATTCATCTATAGATGTTCAAAAATTAAGTATAATTCAATTAACGAGACATAATATTACATGTATTATAATTGAGAATATCATAAGGGTGAATATCATCGGTATACTTAATCTAAAAATGCACAGTCGATGTTTATAATATCATCACTTGTTATTGGTCTTCATGTTTTATTTCCGTCACTCAAAATTGTTAGACTTCAATTATTTTGCAATTTAGAAGACATTTTATATTTATCAATGAAGAATTAATATTTTAAATTATAGTTGTAATAAATTTTATTATTTATTCACTTTTTATAGTAATAAATTTTTATTTTTAATTGTTTGAAAGTTAAGGCCTTATGATTTATTTGTATCCCATAAAAACTGTAATATTATTCAATTTCTTACAATTATTAAAAATGTTAGATCTTTTGTTTCTATAATATTTTTCTTATTTTAAATTTTCTTAATCTTTTTTGTACTTTTGATTTTTTTGGCTCATTATGATATTCTATTAATTTAAAATTAATTAAAAAAATAAGGTCCATGGGACTTACGCCCATGTCTCGGGGCTTACGCCTCGCCTCATTGTAAGTAAAACGCCTCGCCTTACGCCCCCGCCTTTTAAAACATCGTTCACGACCCAATTTCTTGGACCGTGATGACACTTAAGCGATTTACTATCAGGCGAACTAAAAAGTGGGTGAAATTAAAACTGATGGTTTAATGATAATAAGGCTAAACCAACATATTATTTAAAAGATAACAGTACTAAATGAGAAAAGAGTAATAACAAAAAAATAACAAGCACCCCAAAAATGTCGACATAACTATGCCAAATATATCCATGGCACAACCCAGAACATAAGAAAAGTCTAAAATACAAAGAAAGATAGGACGATGTGCTATCATGAACGATGTGGTTGGCTCACCTCAACGACTCCGGTCCATGGCCTCAAATAGATCAAGAAATTCTAGTTGTCCAACTAGAAGATAGATCTGCACATGTAAAAAGTATGTTATGAGACAAAGCGTAATATGATCATCGACAAGCCCGCTATTTTAACCCTCAGGACAAGTCTTTGAAACTACACAAGAAAGTAGCATTAATAAGGCCAATTTACACACCACAATCTGATAAATGTGATAAAGAAATACTTAATAATATCATTCCCTATAACTTTTCAGCTTTCCATATACACTAGTATACAACACAATAGCATAGGTTCTCACCATCATTGTGGCTAGACCACTAGCTCAACTATATAGCATAGGCCCTTGCCATATTAGGCTAGACCAGTAGTTAAATTTATCTAACGACATAGACCCTCACCATATAAAGCTAGATCAGTGGCCCATAAACTATATAACATAGACACTCACTAAGGCTAGACCTGTGACTAAATTTTATCTAATGTATAGGCCCTCACCATATAAGGTTGGACCAGTAGCTCCACAGTCGAAATGCCAACGATAAAATACAACTATAATACAGATAGTTTGAAATATATATGTGTAACTCCACATTATAAAAACAAACACATCTAGTGTTACATCCACAAGTAATACGTATATCAATATCGCGCTCTTTTACTCAAATAGTAATAAACCATGATGTAATACCACATTCAAGTCAATATCAAATGGTATGCGCTTGTCCCACAACACAACATACTAGTCGTTTAGAAAGCTTGTACCACAAATTATACAAGTTCAATCATGTTCTCTTTGGAAAAGCGAGTAAAATAGAGGTCAAGTCTCACTTACCTCGAAAGAGGTAAGAGTAACATCCGAACAAGCATCGAAAGTCACCAAGGAAAAACTCCAATCCAATCTCACTATTCAAAAATAGAATTAGAGCGTTAAAATAGGCTAGGAGGGTGAAAATCCCTAAATTATGGTGCCCGGGGCCACCTCGGCCCGAAACCCGCCTGTCGGGCCTCATTTCGGATTCCGAATCCAAACTCAATAAAACATTACTCATTCACCCACAAATTCATATGTTCGAGAACCAAGTCCATGTTGGAAAATTTGTGAAGAAGAATAGGATTCGAAGGCTTGAAACACGTACGAAACGCTTTCCTAAATGCGATATTTGCACCCTCTCCTCAACGAGATTGCTATGTGTTTAACGCAAATAGTTTTACTGGATATGACAGCCCTTTGAATAACTGCACTGAGCAAACAGTGAAGAAATTTGTCTAGAAAAGCAAGAATTCACTTGATCTTTTGGACAAAGCAAATGAAGAAGAAAAATAAGTGGAGGAAAATTTCCGCAAGATAAAAAGTTACACTGGGTTTCAAGAAATTGAGTTTAAATAGAATAGGTGATGCACCTTTTCACTTAAATCACTTCTAGTAACAATAATTATAATTGTATTTATATTTAAGCAAAATTCCAATAATCCCTTGTTTAAATATAAACTGACTCAATGTAAGACTAAAAGATCAAGTTATTTTTATGCATAAAGTAATATATTTTTTGATTTGAATATTACTTTAGTATAGCACTACAAGATGAAATCGAAATCCCATGTAGCATATAGCTTTGAACATATTATTCCATGTGATAATATCGGTGACACTATACACATAAACATTTTATTCATATTTTCGACTCAAATACGCTTAGCACTTTTATGACCATGTGCTATCCAAAGTTCATGAACATTTATGAGAGTAACTCCAACTCTCAATTGAAGCGGCACCACTTCGATGTTCATATAGGCGAAGTTCTGACAGTGTCTGTGCCACGTTAAAGACACTTGTTCCTTGAACTGAACCTCATTAAGAGTATTTAACTCAACCCTCTAACCGTGATAATCAGTACTAGTATTCTCATACTTAAGTACTGAAACACGCACGTATAAATAACTTCTTATTACCCTTTTGAATCCAAAACTATTCATTTTATAGTGTTGGATATGGTTGCTCTTTGAATCCAAAACAACTCATCTTATAGCGTTGGATAGAGTTGTCATTATTGGTGGACCTGATTAAGGAGTTTTAACAAAATCAAATTTGAAGTTATTTTCATAAACTTCCTTCAGTTAAATATATCTGTCAAACTACTCTTTGACTTCATAAGTGTGAGATAGATAATTACCATTTTGATTAACTTTCTCACATTAGAGACTTATATGACTTGAATTACAATGAGATATACTTTCTCGAGTTATAGTTGCTTGACTATCACAAAATTGAGCTCACATTTTGTGTAGTCAACTAAATTTCAAAAAGAATTTCTCAACTACTCAACTCCTTTGCGTCCTTCTATTAATAAATTCCAACTTCATTGTTAGATGTATTCTTATTTCTTGATTTTCAAGAAATTTGCCGACGCAAACATCCAACATAAAAATTTGTCGTCCCACATAATCAATACCCAATATGCGTTAGCATATCCTTCAATAAATTTGATTATTGAAGACTCAAATAACTAGTTCTCCTAATCAAGAATATGATTCCGAACTCTTTCATTATTCTTTAATTAACTCAATCTTGGATCAGGTGACATATTAACGAGATTTACTCAATATATAACCCCACTATTTTTCTAAACTTGATAACCACAATGGTGTCAACTTGTCCAAGATCCTTTATTTCTAATGAGAAAGATAAAAATCTCCTTCTTTCTATTATGCTATAGAAACCTCTTTTTCTTTATAATTCCATTCATGCCATTATTTAAGATCAACATATCATTAAGACAAATTTTACGAAAGGCCACGACTTTTCAAGTAAGAACACGACCTTTCATGTCCACTAAGAAACTAATCTATGGGGTTTGACACAATACATAATCTGATTTATTAATCATAGTCAAAACACCCCCCCACACTTCAAATATTTCAAGTATACTTTCATAACACTTAAAAACACATATGAGAACTCAAATTTTATAAGAGATCACCAACCTATATGTGGAAAATTGTTGTTCATTCTCATGATAACAAATACAAAATAGAAGTATCATTCATCTCATGGTCTCAAAATGATAACACAACTTTCAAGTGTAGCTATGATCAGCCAAACAAAATATTCTACTTTGTATAGTCACTCCATTGTAAAAAAATAAACTGCATGAGATTTCTATGCATTATTCAACACTTACGATTTTGGCATGAAATTAATAATTTATTATAATTTAACATATAAAAATTGTTCTCCCTAAGTTTGGTATGCATGAAGACACATTAAGGCATTCACCCTATCACAATAGATCAATATAAATCACAAAAGATAAGATATGAATAAAAGAGTAGAATTGAGAAAACAAAACCCGGATTGCCGATAATGACTAGAGCAAGCCAACTTGAAGATGGAATTGCCGCCATCCAACTTCTTGATTGGATTTTTGGTGTTGCACTTGTCTTTATCCTCACTGTTTAATTCCACTCTGATCCTTGCTTGATTATACTTGAACAGAACCATTAACCAATTGGAATCCAAATGTTGCGACCATTGCTTCTTAATTTTCAGTGGAAGCGAAGCCGCGGGAACATGTTATATTGCCATTCCTTTCGCTCCAAAGTTTTGGTCTTCCACTTTGACTTCATTGAACTACAACATGCATAAATTTAGATCTAGCAGAGTTCCACAAACCGTAAGTACGGTAAGGTTTTGAAACCCATGAAACCTAATCTGACCTTCCAATAAAATTCATCTCAACTACGTCTCTGAATGTGAAATCAATTGTTGGAACTGAAGTTTGAATCCAACTTTCATCAGACAGTTAAGGAATCACAACTTCCATATACAGAAAATCTCCACCAAACTTAAATACTTGGAACTCTCAGACAAACCCAAACCAAAACAAATTCCCCACAAAGGATAAACATCTTAAGCCTTCTAACCAGTGACTATCTTAATATGTAAATATCTCTTTTAGATTGTTGGAAAATTTGTGAAGCAGAATAAGAATTGAAGGCTTGAAACACGTACAAAACACTTTTTTAAAAACGATATTTGCACCCTCTCCTCAATGAGATTGTTATGGGTCGCAAATAGCTATAGTGGGTATGACAAGTCTTTGAATAACTGCACTCAGCAAAAAGTGAAAGAAATTCATCTAGGAAAAGCAAAAATTCCCTTATCTTTTGGAAAAAGCAAATGAAGAAGAAAAATAAGTGGAGGAAACTTTCTGCAAGATAAAAATTTATACATTAGATTTTAAGAAGTCGAGTTGAGTTTAAATAGAATAGGTGATACCCACATAATAAAAGGATATGTCCTTTCATTTAAAAGACACATTTTCACTTAAAACACTTCTAGTAATAATGATTATAATTGTATTTATATTTAAACAAAATTCCAATGTCCATCCGACCTCACTAACATCTTCAAATCTCCCTTTTACTTCACTTTTCAGTTCGAACTCAAAAACCCTAACAACATTTCAAGGTTCACCCAATTCATGATTTAATATCATGAAACACAATTAGTCATTCAAAATTTCAAAGATTTAGTACTGAAACTAGTAAAATACTAGTAAAAGAATACAATTTTTATCTTGAAAAGATATTACTAAACTTGAGATTTTGGAGTTGTTAGAGTACTTGTAGCTTTCAATGAACTTCACTTGATACAAGCTCCTCAAATTCGAAAGAACTAAGATCTCTCTAGTTGACTAGCGGCAGAAGTGACTGCGCTCCTAATAGCTCCCTTAATTGTGTTGTTTTCTTTATTGTGTATGCTCTTTGTTGTGAAAAAAATAGACGTAATTTAACTTGACACAAAATTTATGAAAGAATTGAGGAGTTTTAAAGCGTATGATATGAATAAGTTATAAATATTTGTGTGACTATAAATTATCTCATTAAAAGTGATGTAAGAGTGAGAAGTTTGAAGTTAGATTATTCCTTCATTTAATTTAATTTTTTTATGAATTAATAAAAAAAGTTGTGTCATGCTTTGTGAAATAAATGAAGTAGTAATTTGGTTTTAGAGGTTACTTAGTTTTTAAGTTGCCTGTTTACCTTTTTTTTATTAAAAAAAATTTGCTAACTTATTTTTGTTTTTGTTAGATGTCTTGACAATTTATTCTAATGGTGTATTTCTGGCACGACCCGGAATCCGGCTAGGCAGTGCGGGCACCCGACATCCTCCCCTAGACCCGTCGAGCGAACCCTTACCAATTAAATTAGAAAAATAAATATAATTCAATTCATAAATAAAAATAAGACTTAGAAAAAGCACAGACATACTGATACCTCTAAGCTGTACAAAAGAAATTACAGCTGACTACCCAATATACTAGGTTTAGGGCTATCCAGACTAGACATCTAAGAGTACAAAAAAAGACAGATACCTCCTGAAGGGAGCAAATGCAAGTGAAATGATAACCAATAAACTGGTGGCCATCCGGAATAAAAGCTGGCTCACCCTGACAGCTGAAGTCGTCTTCGCTCGTTCACAACGTGGAGAACTCAATCCTGGAGCGAACTTGCCGAAACGAAATAGATAGACAAGAAACAACCAACAAACAAGGGTGAGTCAAAAGGACTCAATAAGTGGGGCAGACTAGCCACCTCAAAGAATAGGATAGCTAGCCAAGGAGAAAAGAAATAGATAGACCAAATTCCTTTTATTTAAATTATAAAAAGGGAGAGCCAGATAACAACCGGAAATATGTAAGAAACTTATAAACTCAACCAAGGATGCGTGCCAGAAACATATCAATAAATAAGCAATGCACATATAAACAGAACAGTAGTCATGTACCGCAAGTCTACACAATGGTATGAATTGAGATGAAATGAAATGAAGTGAGATGAAATGAAATATGATGCGAAGGGTCATATGTGCCCGTAATCCCATCCCGAAGCGGAATACTCCTGCATTCGAGGGTAATCCAATCTGATAACCAACTGGAGCGGGATACTCCTGCTCCTGGGGTAGAATACTCCTGCACCCGATATAATATAAACCAGAGGCGGAATACTCCTACACTCTCCTGGGGCGGAATACTCCTGCACACGATATAATGTAAAGTTGAGGCGGAATACTCCTGCACTCAATATCTGACATAAGAGCGGAATACTCCTGCTCTTGGGGCGGAATCCTCCTGCTCCTGGGGCGGAATACTCCTGCACCCAATATGATATGCAATGTAATGTATATGAATGACATATAATGCATATGAATGCGATGTGATGCAATAATAACCCTTCACCGGCGCGGGACTCTCCTCGACAGCCGGGAAGTAGATGCCAACTTACAGCCAGGGTACAATGCTCAGATCCTCAATGCAATACCAGCAATAGGACATAACATATAATTTACAATGTAAATCTAAAGCTAAGGCGTAATGAGTACGCCTATCGGCAGCTACACACGTAAGGAATACGTGGTAGAAAATCCACGAGGCCAGGTGCCTCCAAAGAAATGGATATAAACACTTACCTTGTTACAAAGTTAGCACAATTACTCAACAACCGCTTTGTCCTTTGAATTCATTGCCAAACGATCCCACTCTATTCAATAAGCAGAAAAATATATCAAATTAGGCTAAAGACTTCATTCCTCACATATTAGGGCAATCCAGGTAGGAACATGATACCCTATTCGCATACGCAATACGCAGGCCAGGCCTATGTACGGGGTTTATGGTTACATAACCAAACCCTAAATAAATTACATTTATAAGTTGCGCATAACTCACTGAGTACGAATATATAATCAATTTCGTTATCGGGGTCCATTTGACCCTTTAAACTATTAATTGAACTTATTAAAACGATGTATAATATTCCAAGTTTTACTGTTAAAACATATTCAAAAACACGTAATAAACTCAAATAATATATTGGGATCATTACCTGATTGTTTCAGGGTGAAAATTCTACTTTTCTCCGGCTCCTTTTCTTATTTTCTGGCATTTTTTTTTGTGTGTCATCTCCATTTCTCGTTCCTCTATTCATGTTCCATTTTTTTGCTTCTGCTTCGTTTTCCGTTTTTGTACTTAGCAAGTGCTAAGTAGCTAAGTAGCATTTATATGTGTCCACCGCCATATATTTCTCTTTATTTCGTTTTGTGTTTTTGTCTTTTTTTGTCTTCCTTTTTTTTTCATTTTTTTTTTAATTTCATTTTCGCGACGAAAATTAAAATGGTACCCTACGATATTCGAAATAATTCCAACTTTTGCATACAAGTTATACAAAATATATGTAACATATTCGCGAAGGGGATCTCAAATCGGGTTCCCAAAACTGAAGATGCGAATTTAAATGGAAAAGAAGTCAAATTATTTAACTTTCGGCATTTTAGCGGAAACTAGCCGAACAACATCGAAATTCACTTTTGAAAGTTCACAAAGGTCATAAATAATCATACGAACCCAACGGCGCTTTCGGATTTCGAATCGGAGCTCATTCGGCAAACCGAGCTCGAAAATCTCTTTTTAATATTTATCGCCAATAAAAACTGAAACCTTCTTCCGATGCCTACCAAACGATGTCTGTTTTAGCTCAAATTTTACAGACAGGTCCTAATGGACATTACGAATATTTTAAAATTATCAACACGCCAATCGGAGTCCTAACTTCCGAAACGACTGACCGAGGTCGTTTCATTCTCCTCCACTTAAACTCTCGTTCGTCCTCGAACGAGCCTAAATCTAAAGCAAGATTCACGCTTATAACGAAAGAACTTGCACGACCTTCATAAAATATCTCACGGAATTTTTCTCATGATTACAGAATTAAAACTATAACACGAACACCGTACTCTTGGAATAAAACATATCTGGATAATATGATAACACCATTGCCCGGATTATTCTGACTAAGATGATCCTTCCTCGATCACGAGAGGAGAGTTCTACATTTTTGAAACAAAGATACACGAAACTTTGAATGAGTTAACATGATTAAGCCGATAATCACCTCTTCAATATAACTTTCGATATAGAACAAGTCGATGGAACTAGGAATTAGCTCACACTTGATGCAATAGGGGAAACTTTTGAAGTACCTTGTCATTACACACTATAGAAGATTTGATGCAAGCTATATTATATTTTTACGAACGCACTATGCAACATGTTGACACCCAATTTTGTCCCGAAATTCTAATTAAAGTCAAAACTAAAGTCAAAATTAATTTAATCAGGGTCAATTTTAATTGAATTTAAAATGAATTAATGAATATTTTGAAGAAAAGGGCTAACTTTGCAATGCATAACCTCAATCTTGTCTCACAATTGCAACACCTTTATTCTATCTAAGATCAAAAGGGGCCAAAATCGTTCCTGCTTCTAAAATCCAGCCTAGCTATGCAAAATACATATATACATCACACACGCTTACTTTCACCCTCAATTCAGAAATTCGACCCAAATTCCCTTGACCCAAAATCCCTAAACCGGTTTTCCCTTCTAACCCGAATCCACCCCAAAATTTTGAAAGAAGATCAGTCCAAAAATTCCAGCTGGTCAATTTCGTACAAAGTTCTTATCCATTTTCTGCCCGTTAGGAGTCGTTTTGGGTATTTTATCGCAACCCTAGGACCCTAAATTTGATGGCTATAAATAGAAGAGGATAAGAGAGGGTCTGGGGCAGCGGCAGTGGAGCCGTTAATGGAGTGAAGGGGGGTCTTGAGCAGCAGCAGTTAAGAAAAAGGGGAGTAAGGGGAAGGGCCGTTAATAAGGAGAAGGTGGTGACAGTAAGAAGAGAAAATGCATCAAGAATATAACAAATACAAGTTTCATTTTCCAGTTTAAACATCATCTTCGTTGTCATTGTTTTCTGGTTTTCGAATTGTGTCGTCGTGTCGCCATTCTAGTCTTTACTTGTGTTCGAGTCGTAGTCTTCGATCCTCGCCCCGGCTCGCTGCCGTAAAACAGGTAATAACCTTACCTTAACTCATTTTCTTTTGTTTTGAATATAGTGTGCCTGAAATTATGTATTTGATGCTAATGTGTTTCTTGAATAAATAACACTGTTTCTGCTAGTACATAAGCTTAGTTTGTACTTGTTATCCTAGTCATTCTTCCGAGATACAATGTTTATTGAAGAAAGACTTTTCTCCTTTAGTGTTGTACACTCCTGCTTTGATTTAAAAAAAAAAATGCTATTTTAGCATCCTAATAGTCAAATTGATGAAACTGGGTGCTTAAATTACCTCTTTAGGTATGTTGAGTTTTAATAGAGATGTTTGTATTAGTTCTATGGTATACAGGAGTTGATTTGGAGGTCTGTGAGTATGAATGATATCCAATATGTCTTATACACAATTTATTCATGTCTAAGCATAGTGGTCCTTGACTGTTTAGGACTCAATAATGCTTTATGGCTTCATCTACATAGTTAAGCTTAAGTATCCTGCTCTACGGTCTGATTGTCCATGTTTTTCCGTTTAAAAGTCCTGCTTTAGCACTCATGTGAGTTAATCCTAAGCTGTAATTGTTCAAAAATGGTATTTCAAGGTAATAAGGTTGGTTTTTTCTCATGTTGTTCTATCTAGTTTCTGAAATCATTTTCTTGTTCTCTTTCCTTCTTGCTTGCTTTGTTTCAATCCTTTGTTGTCTGGATTTCAAGTCTTTTGAGCTGGTAGTAGAAGGGTTCAAGTAGTTATAGGCAGTGTAAGAGGGTGTGCAGGTGGATTCTGTTAAGCTCAAGGAAGCTATGTAAGGTGTAAGGGTGGTGATAGAATGTAGTGAGGTAGCAGGTTTCCTTCCTAGCTCTGGTTTCTGGCTTTATTTTAGTCCTAGTGTCCTTTGTTTCCTTAGTTTCTATTGGCTTTGTGAGTTCAGGAGGGAGCTTAGGGAATAAAGAGGTGTTTGCTTGATCCGGTTGAGGTGCAAATGATATATTTGCATGTGTGTGAAAGAATGTAGGGAGGCTGGTGGGTGTGTTTGTGCAGGTGTGAGAATAAGAGGGTGATGCAGGGGTGTTTTAGAAGTTGCTTTAATGGTCTTAGGATGGAGGGAAGGTCTGATGTAGCTTAGGGAGTTATATTTAGTTTGTAGATGGTCTGAGGGTGTTTAGGAAGAGTTGCAATGAGTTTTGGCAGCTGTTTAGATTTTGAAATGATCTTAGATTGAAAGGGTCTGTTATTGTTCTCTCTGGTTGGTTCAGGAGTGGAAGTTGGTAGTTGAGTTTAGAAGTTTAGGAGTTGTTTAGATGTGGTTAAGTATGTTAAGGTCTGTGGTGGTGTTAAAGGAGCTGCAGTCATTGGAAGTTTGTCTCTGATTCTGTTTGTAAAAGGGAGTAGGAGGAAGTGTGCAGGGAGATGTAGTTAGTTCGGGAGGCAATAAGGTTGCTTCAGGGGTTTGTTGAGTGTTGTTTTGGTGTTCTGTGAGGTGTATGTTTGGTAGTAGTGGAATGAGGCAGTTCAGGTTGTCATGGTTGCGTATGCAGATTGTTGTTTTTATGTATGCAGAGTGTGTATATGTGAGCATGTATGTTTCTGTGTGCCGGTGCGTGTATGTGTGATTAGATGTATGTCTCTGTGTGCAAATAAGTGCTTTCTTAAGCTCTCTTTTCTTAGTTTCAATTTTCCTCATGTCCTGAAGACTGATCTTGTTATTAATCTAAAAGTTTAGTATAATCGCTACACCAACTTGGCATTTGTGACTCTTATTATGGAACCTTGTCAAATCTAAATAAGCCATTAGTCATTTCTCCTAGTTAGTATCTGAGTGGGAAATTTTGGTTATTTATTTCAAATCCTATAACAGATCGCTTAGTTTGTTTCCATTTTATTGGATTCGTTCTTTATGGATAATTAAAAGTGTTTTCTTGCTAAAATCTGCATTTGACATATCCAATACATTCTTTAGCTATTTGTTGTTTTCCGTGAGACATTATTCAAAGGATATCCGTAGTCATAATGTAATTTGCTTGGTTGTCGAAAAGAAAAAGGAAGCTAATTTCTCATATAAGTTTTCTAACTCTCTATTTGTGTGTTTTTGTATGCTTCATTTATACTAGTTAAATTCCAAATGTTTTAGTAGGCCGCTAGTATGTTTTAAGTCAAACTTTAATCAGCTGGACTTTCATTGTTGAGCTAATAAAAGTTTGTCCCGTTTAGTTTAAGGTCCTACCTGTATTGCATTAGATTCATTTGAGTTTATTAAGTCAGTTCCTAATCCTTCATTTTTTTTATTTTGTATGAACAACCTTGGGGCGAGTTCGAGGTAAACTTACAAACGGGGATGGTGCATTGCATTGGGGGTCAAGTTGGCGAATCGAGTTGAGGTCGAGTTTTGCACCCCGGAGTCGGATTTGCAAGATTGAAGACTTTCAAAATTAAAAATGCTTTGTTGAGTCGCTTAATATAACTTAGGCTCATGGGCGTAATGTAAAAAATAAAAAATAGTCATTCATCCAAATTTTCGGCTTCTTCTAAACCTCCTCATTCCCAATCCCTTAGAATTCGCATGTCACTAGGAATTTTCCCCTTTATTAGTTATAGAATAATTTAATTGTTTATTTTCTAATGAATATTTATTTTGAGTTATTATGAATTAATTATTTTCTTTAGAATTGACATCTTATTTACGAATTGTGAATCTTTTAGTTAAATAACGCGTGCAATCAAAATTCGAAATTAATAAAAAGTGTAACTTGGTTTTCTTTATCCATTAAAGTGCAACTTCTTTTCAAATTAATTGGTTTATTCCTATTTTTGGCGAAAATTGCATTTTTAAGTCTAAATCTATTTGATTGGTATTTTTTTAAAGCATAATTTATTAATTTTAAACACTTTAAATTAGATATTTAAAAATGCATTTATAAAGGTATTTTGTGAAAATCGAAGGATTAACCACATTTTGTGGATTTTCGAAAGTGCTTTTCAAATGAAAACCTTCTTTCGGAAATAGTTGAACCTCTTACTTAGAATCTCTGAAAATAGACCATTTTTTTAAAACGGAGTGCTTGCACGCACTATTTAATTACTTGGTTCCTAATTCTCCTAAATTAGGTGGCGAATCCAAAAGAAAGCCCTTTAGAGTCCCATTTTGTTGAAATATATCCGAAACCTATCTTTTCTTAAAGAAAAGGTAATTTTTGGGGTTCAACAGCGTGGCGACTCCGCTGGGGATACCTTAAGGTTCTAACCGCAAGGTTTTCACAAGATAACTCTTTATTTGTTTAATATTTGCAAAAAATAGCATGATTAGTTAATTTGATTATTTGCAATTGTTTGTCACTAAAAGCATGTCACTACACTTTATTTGCGCATATATTAAACTGGCATTCCGTTCATATTTCCCCCATTCCTGGGAGCTTCTTCATTGTTATTTATACCCGCGAGGTGTATGCATATACACCCGCAATTCACAAAAAGCCCTTTAAGAAAGAGTGCGCGTACCTGCGGGGTGAGCGGATAGTTTTACTACCGCGTGACCGCTTGCCAGTCAAAACAGCCTTGTGTCTAGTAAACCCACTCTAGAGTTTTCGTTAGGAACATGCATGCATAAGCCTTAGATTGGACCCGGTCCTTGGTACCGCCTCCATAGTTAGGAAAATCGCCTTTTTTGGTTGACGGGTTTAGACCCAACAACAGTGCATATTATGTGATTATGTGATAACGGAACTTCCAATCCAAGCCAAGTTTTGCAATTAATTAAATTTAGAATACTTTTATTAATTTTATAGACTAGAAGATACTTGAATTCAAGAGGTATTCAAATAAGTCATCAAGTTGAAATTGAGAAGATACTTGGAAGAAGATAACAAGTTGGGGCAAGAGACGTCGAAAGGACGATAAGACGTTCGATCCATTTGATCAATGTTTGATTCAAGTAAGTTTTTGGATGCAAACCACATTTGGGACCAGATGTCAGAAATTACACTGATTGTGCAAGCAAGGATTGATCGAAACAGGCCCGCACTTCAGTTCCATTGCCTCCTTGAGCCTGATGCAGCATAGTTATAACAGTTATTTATATTTTCATTGTACTCAAAAGATGTATTTAAATTATGCCTGATACTTTCTATATTTTTGATGTAACAATGATGTACTCCAAATCAAGTTATAATGAAATAGAAATTATTATTACTGTCATTGTCACTTACTCTAAATTCGATTATTGCAAAACCGGCTTGGACTACTTTTCGTTATCACCTATTTGGCGTCTTAGGCCCACCTCTGGCACAAAGAGGCACCTTACAGGGTAGGACGCGCCCGCATTTTCATTTACGCTCAACTAATTGTGATTGCCACATGTCAAACTTGTTTACAATGCAAAGCGCTACGTGATTGTATGCAATGTTGTTAATGACACGCAAACTAACATAGTTTACCTTTTGAATTTTTCTTTTGTTTTGATTATTCCCCAAAAGAGAGAGTTTGATTCGAGTTGACTCCCGAGTTGGTTAAGCGTCTAATATAAAGTGAAGCAAGCAATGACTGATTTGACTAATGATCAGACTGGTATCCCTGAATCGTCAAATGAGCAAGCAGTTGTTGTTCCTGATGAACAAATTGCTAGAATGGCCAAGCAGATTGAATGTATGCAAGCTGAACTAGAAAGAATGAAAGGGTCGAGCCACAGAAACGTGCCATCCGTGCTATCAACTCTGAATCCCAATGTTTAAACTGCCAATCCGAACATGCCTTTAAATTCCAGTGTCATTCATAGGCTTGCACCAGTTAACAACATCCCAAATGCATTCATTAACCACAACAACTTGCCTCACTATCAATATTTACCTGCCAAAGATACTCCTCGTCCTTCACAATCCAAAGCACCCATTGAAGTGCCTATAATTGTAGAAAAGCAGGGAAAGACAGTTGAGCAAGAGGTGATATTCCAAACGATGAAAATCATGCAGCAATCCATCAAGGATTTGCAAGTGTCTAGAGGACGTCAAAGCATCTCCTACCGCAATCTTTATCTTCCTCCCGGGTTTAAGGTGCCAAAATTTGATATGTATGATGGTCATAGTGACCCATTTGTTCATTTGACCAAATATCTCAACCGAATGAGGGTTGCGAGAGGTAAAGATGAACTTCTGATGGCCTTCTTCAGTCATAGTCTGGAAGGTATTGCTGCTGAATGGTTAGCAAGACAGGATATAAGCAAATGGCGTGAGTTTGATGACATAGCCAGTGATTTTACAAAGCAGTTTGAGTACAATGTCGAGATGGCTCCTGACCTTATAACCTTGTCCAATCTGAAGAAGAAACCAACAGAAACCTTTAGGGAATACGCACTGAGATGGCGTGAGCAGGTTGCAAGGGTGCGACCACCAATGATTGAGGAAGACATGGTAAAATACTTCATCCGAGCCCAAGACGATTCTTATTACATGCACTTGCTCCCTATGATGGGTAAACCATATTCTGAACTTCTTTTGATGGGAGAGATGGTTGAAGAAGGGGTTAAGACAGGGCGACTTGTAAGTTTTGCTGTAATGAAGGCAACTACGCAAGCCATCCAGACTGGTATGGGCAATTTTGAGAAGAGAAAGAGGGAAGATGAATTTGGAATTGATATGGCTGATATCGACCAAAGGCCAAACAAGAAGCCAACCTTCAGAAACTCATCAAACCAATCTATTTACAGAAGCACACTGTATCCAACTTATCCAAGTCAGCATCAAATTCCACCCACGCCATGTCCAGTCTATAATGCCCAACCCAATTACCATCAATTTGCAGCAACTGCTTATCACCCTTATTCACAACCGCAAGCATACAATTATCCGCAACAACATCTGCCACCAGTAGCCCGCCAATCTAAACCATCAGGATCGCATCCCAAATATGAGAAGAAGCAACGTCGAAAATTCACATCTTTAGGTGAACCACAGGCTCAATTGTATGAAAGATTAAAAGATGTGGGAATGCTAGAACCTTTATCAGGAAATGGTACATTTGACCCTCCCCAACAATGGGTTGATGGAACCAAATATTGTGCTTACCATGCAGAATTTTTCAAGCACGACACTAACGAATGTGTTGCTCTTAAACACAAGATCCAAGATTTAATCGAAGATGGATCAATCCAGATGAGAGAACCAATGCCCGGAGATTTAGTAGCATGACTGCTGTTGAAATGGTCTCATTTGCAAAAAAGGCTCACTCTTACAGTCTGGCCAAAAGTTATCAATCCAAGTGCAATCAAGTTAGCTTAGAAGCGGCGCAAGCAAGTGTTTTTCTCATTTTATTTTGATTGTACTGCGAACTACGCGTAACCTGACTCCCAGGGCTGGGATACGTAAGCAACTCACATAGAGCTCGGTTACACTAGCATAGGAATCCCCTATTTCCTCTTTATGTAATTGAACTACTTTTGATCTGATTCCTGAAATGGCAAGAGGATAAGTAAGAAATCCACATCGAATTCGATCAGATTTTATAATGCTTTAGGTTTGTTTATCTTTGATAATGTAATTCCGAACTATGCATCTGGGCAGATGTGTAGGCATTCCAATTCGGATTCGGCTTCGCACTTAGATTGCCATATTCCCCAAAAAGTAATGTAAGCAGAACTACGCACAGTCTGATTCCCATGGAGGGATACGTAGGCGCTCTTAACGGGCTCGACTCTATAATATTAAAATTTTCAGTCTCCCCTAAGGCAAGCTACTGGGGCTATTTTGCAAGATAATTTGAAGATTTGAAAGATAGCAACTGGGGCAATTTTGCAAGATAATTTGAAGATTTGAAAGATAGCAGCTGGGGCAAATTTTGCAAAATAAGTTGAAGATTCAGGAGATCATAACTGGGGCAAATTTTGCAAGGCAAGTTGAAGATTTGAAAGATCATAACTGGGGCAAATTTTGCAAAAAGCCGTATTGCTCGACAAAGAGTTTGTTGGTCAAGTCTCAAAAGACGGATCACAAATCTAGACAAAGGGAGAAGAAGGAAGCTGTTGAAGAATGAAGGCTCGAGTCAGCATGAATCAAACGCTCCCCCCTCCCTCCCAAAACTAACAATTTTTCTTTGAGAGCAGGGACATTAAGATCCGCAAAGGAGGATAAACATCTTAGCAAGTCAATCTCTAAGATTCTCATCGCTTGGATTGCAATAATATTTGGATAAAGCTCGTACTTCATTGGCTCGATGCTTTTCCACTTTGCCGAAAGATATTGCCAATCCTAAGGGGTTCACTTTGTTTTATAATCAAGACCATTCCTCTGTGGAAGAGTTCAGAGAGTATAACGTATTCACATTCTCACGCTTTCGAAAAGCGTCTTTATATTTCAAGCTTTCGAGAAGCGTCTTTATGTTCACGCTTTCGATAAGCGTATTTGTTGCCCCGGAGGCGTATTTATGTCACCTCGAAGGTGTTAGTTATTTGAATGCCTCTAAGGCGTAATTTTGTTGCCCCGGAGGCGTATTCATGTCACCTCGAAGGTGTTAGTTATTTGAATGCCTCTAAGGCGTAATTTTGTTGCCCCGGAGGCGTATTTATGTCACTTCGAAGGTGTTAGTTATTTGAATGCCTCGAAGGCGAAATTTTATTGCCCCGGAGGCGTATTTGTGTCACCTCGAAGGTGTTAGTTATTTGAATGCCTCTAAGGCGTAATTTTATTGCCTCGGAGGCGTATTCATGTCACCTCGAAGGTGTTAGTTATTTGAATGCCTCTAAGGCATAATTTTGTTGCCCCGGAGGCGTATTCATGTCACCTCGAAGGTGTTAGTTATTTGAATGCCTCTAAGGCGTAATTTTGTTTGCCCCGGAGGCGTATTTATGTCACCTCATTTATGTCACCTCGAAGGTGTAGTTATTTGAATGCCTCGAAGGCGTAATTTTGTTGCCCCGGAGGCGTATTTATGTCACCTCGAAGGTGTTATTTATTTTAACGCCTCTAAGGCGTAATTTTGTTGCCCCAGAGGCGTATTTATGTCACCTCGAAGGTGTTAATTATTTGAATGCCTCGAAGGCGTAATTTTATTGCCCCGGAGGCGTATTTATGTCACCTCGAAGATGTTAGTTATTTGAATGCTTCTAAGGCGAAATTTTGTTGCCCCGGAGGCGTATTTATGTCACCTCGAAGGTGTTATTTATTTGAATGCCTCTAAGGCGTAATTTTGTTGCCCCAGAGGCGTATTTATGTCACTTCGAAGGTGATAGTTATTTGAATGCCTCTAAGGCGCTAATTTTGTTGCCCCGGAGGCGTATTTATATCACTTCGAAGGTGTTAGTTATTTGAATGCCTCTAAGGCGTAATTTTATTGCCTCAAAGGCGTATTTCTGTCACCTAGAAGGTGTTAATTATTTAAATTCCTCTATGGAGTAATCTTTTATGTTCTCGAAGACGTTTAATATTAGCACACTTTCTTGAGCACATTTTGTAGCCTCCTGAGGCGTTTATACATTTTCTATACATATTTTTATAGCCTTACATTGCTAATAAGTTTGTTAAGACATGCAGAATAATGTGAATACTTCGGACGTATTCTTACTTTTGGTTGGAGTACAATCCAAGATTGCATTCAAATTGACTCCTTATGATTATGCTTTATCATGGATTATTGCCGAAAATGCGGCTTTTTTTTAACCCTCATGATTATATTTAGAGTTCACTTTATGTTCCTATTAATTGAAGCTTTTATTGCTTTATCTTCAGTCTACCGATGGCCCCGAAGTCAACTTGCCTCACAAAGCCAGATTTCTCTATTAGTCGATTGGAGACAAGCTTATCATTGATATTGCAACCAGCATCTACAAGTTTTATTGTCGTTATTCCTTTATTACTTCATTTATTAAGCTTTATTTGCAGTTACTCGCTTACCGTTTGTCAAGTTTATTACAGGAAATTAGCAGCATCGCAGCAGCATTTGGAGCATAATGTGGAACTCTTTCTTAGTAGTGACTGGGGCAATCGTTGATATGAGCTAGACTCGTCAACGAGGATCTGAAGAATCGCACTCGAACAAGAAAGTCTATCCTAATCTTTCATTTTGGATTAGGGTGTCAATTTGGTTTCTTTTCTATTCGTGCGCCTTTTCTATCAATCGTGCGAATTTTCATGTCCAAGTGTCGTTGAACTACATATGACCCGATTCTCTTTCAGCCCGAGATATGTAGGCAACTCGGAAACCAGAGTTCGGCCATGTCCATAAGCCTCGCCTTTTGGTCCTTGAAAAATCAAAGGTCTTGGTTTTATCGGGACAAAATTGGTTTCTCGTCAACTTCTTTACCCTGAAACCTCTTTCATCCTTTTCGGGTAAAGAGGGGCAGCTGTTGACACCCAATTTTGTCCCGAAAATTTTAATTAAAGTTAAAACTAAAGTCAAAATTAATTTAATCAGGGTCAATTTTAATTGAATTTAAAATGAATTAATGAATATTTTGAAGAAAAGGGCTAACTTTGCAATGCATAACCTCAATCTTGTCTCACCATTGCAACACCTTTATTCTATATAAGATGAAAAGGGGCCAAAATCGTTCATGCTTCTAAAATCCAGCCTAGCTATGCAAAATACATATATACATCACACACGCTCACTTTCACCCTCAATTCAGAAATTCGACCTAAATTCCCTTGACCCAAAATCCCTAAACCGGTTTTCCCTTCTAACCCGAATCCACCCCAAAATTTTGAAAGAAGATCAGTCCAAAAATTCCAACTGGTCAATTTCGTACAAAGTTCTTATCCATTTTCTGCCCGTTAGGGGTCGTTTTGGGTATTTTCTCGCAACCCTAGGACCCTAAATTTGATGGCTATAAATAGAAGAGGATAAGAGAGGGTCTGGGGCAGCGGCAGTGGAGCCGTTAATGGAGTGAAGGGGGAGTCTTGAGCAGCAGCAGTTAAGAAAAAGGGGAGTAAGGGGAAGGGCCGTTAATAAGGAGAAGGTGGTGACAGTAAGAAGAGAAAATGCATCAAGAATATAACAAATACAAGTTTCATTTTCCAGTTTAAACATCATCTTCGTTGTCATTGTTTTCTGGTTTTCGAATTGTGTCATTGTGTCGCCATTCTAGTCTTTACTTGTGTTAGAGTCGTAGTCTTCGATCCTCGCCCCGGCTCGCTGCCCTAAAACAGGTAATAACCTTACTTTAACTCATTTTCTTTTGTTTTGAATATAGTGTGCCTGAAATTATGTATTTGATGCTAATGTGTTTCTTGAATAAATAACACTGTTTTTGCTAGTACATAAGCTTAGTTTGTACTGGTTATCCTAGTCATTCTTCTGAGATACAATGTTTATTGAAGAAAGACTTTTCTCCTTTAGTGTTGTACACTCCTGCTTTGATTTTAAAAAAAAATGCTATTTTAGCATCCTAATAGTCAAATTGATGAAACTGGGTGCTTAAATTACCTCTTTAGGTATGTTAAGTTTTAATAGAGATGTTTGTATTAGTTCTATGGTATGCAGGAGTTGATTTGGAGGTCTGTGAGTATGAATGATATCCAATATGTCTTATACACAGTTTATTCATTGTCTAAGCATAGTGGTCCTTGACTGTTTAGGACTCAATAATGCTTTATGGCTTCATCTACATAGTTAAGCTTAAGTATCCTGCTCTACGGTCTGATTGTCCATGTTTTTCCGTTTAAAAGTCCTGCTTTAGCACTCATGTGAGTTAATCCTAAGCTGTAATTGTTCAAAAATGGTATTTCAAGGTAATAAGGTTGGTTTTTTCTCATGTTGTTCTATCTAGTTTCTGAAATCATTTTCTTGTTCTCTTTCCTTCTTGCTTGCTTTGTTTCAATCCTTTGTTGTCTGGATTTCAAGTCTTTTGAGCTGGTAGTAGAAGGGTTCAAGTAGTTATAGGCAGTGTAAGAGGGTGTGCAGGTGGATTCTGTTAAGCTCAAGGAAGCTATGTAAGGTGTAAGGGTGGTGATAGAATGTAGTGAGGTAGCAGGTTTCCTTCCTAGCTCTGGTTTCTGGCTTTATTTTAGTCCTAGTGTCCTTTGTTTCCTTAGTTTCTATTGGCTTTGTGAGTTCAGGAGGGAGCTTAGGGAATAAAGAGGTGTTTGCTTGATCCGGTTGAGGTGCAAATGATATATTTGCATGTGTGTGAAAGAATGTAGGGAGGCTGGTGGGTGTGTTTGTGCAGGTGTGAGAATAAGAGGGTGATGCAGGGGTGTTTTAGAAGTTGCTTTAATGGTCTTAGGATGGAGGGAAGGTCTGCTGTAGCTTAGGGAGTTATATTTAGTTTGTAGATGGTCTGAGGGTGTTTAGGAAGAGTTGCAATGAGTTTTGGCAGCTGTTTAGATGTTGAAATGATCTTAGATTGAAAGGGTCTGTTATTGTTCTCTCTGGTTGGTTCAGGAGTGGAAGTTGGTAGTTGAGTTTAGAAGTTTAGGAGTTGTTTAGATGTGGTTAAGTATGTTAAGGTCTGTGGTGGTGTTAAAGGAGCTGCAGTCATTGGAAGTTTGTCTCTGATTCTGTTTGTAAAAGGGAGTAGGAGGAAGTGTGCAGGGAGATGTAGTTAGTTCGGGAGGCAATAAGGTTGCTTCAGGGGTTTGTTGAGTGTTTTTTTGGTGTTCTGTGAGGTGTATGTTTGGTAGTAGTGGAATGAGGCAGTTCAGGTTGTCCTGGTTGCGTATGCAGATTGTTGTTTTTATGTATGCAGAGTGTGTGTATGTGAGCATGTATGTTTCTGTGTGCCAGTGCGTGTATGTGTGTGTGTGTGTGATTAGATGTATGTCTCTGTGTGCAAATAAGTGCTTTCTTAAGCTCTCTTTTCTTAGTTTCAATTTTCCTCATGTCCTGAAGACTGATCTTGTTATTAATCTAAAAGTTTAGTATAATCGCTACACCAACTTGGCATTTGTGACTCTTATTATGGAACCTTGTCAAACCTAAATAAGCCATTAGTCATTTCTCCTAGTTAGTATCTGAGTGGGAAATTTTGGTTATTTATTTCAAATCCTATAACAGATCGCTTAGTTTGTTTCCATTTTCTTGGATTCGTTCTTCATGGATAATTAAAAGTGTTTTCTTGCTAAAACTGCATTTGACATACCAATACATTCTTTAGCTATTTGTTGTTTTCCATGAGACATTATTCAAAGGATATCCGTAGTCATAATGTAATTTGCTTGGTTGTCGAAAAGAAAAAGGAAGCTAATTTCTCATATAAGTTTTCTAACTCTCTATTTGTGTGTCTTTGTATGCTTCATTTATACTAGTTAAATTCCAAATGTTTTAGTAGGCCGCTAGTATGTTTTAAGTCAAACTTTAATCAGCTGGACTTTCATTGTTGAGCTAATAAAAGTTTGTCCCGTTTAGTTTAAGGTCCTACCTGTATTGCATTAGATTCATTTGAGTTTATTAAGTCAGTTCCTAATCCTTCCTTTTTTTTATTTTGTATGAACAACCTTGGGGCGAGTTCGAGGTAAACTTACAAACGGGGATGGTGCATTGTATTGGGGTCAAGTTGGCGAATCGAGTTGAGGTCGAGTTTTGCACCCCGGAGTCGGATTTGCAAGATTGAAGACTTTCAAAATTAAAAATGCTTTGTTGAGCCGCTTAATATAACTTAGGCTCATGGGCGTAATGTAAAAAATGAAAAATAGTCATTCATCCAAATTTTCGGGTTCTTCTTCTAAACCTCCTCTTTCCCAATCCCTAAGAATTCGCATGTCACTAGGAATTTTCCCCTTTATTAGTTATAGAATAATTTAATTGTTTATTTTCTAATGAATATTTATTTTGAGTTATTATGAATAAATTATTTTCTTTAGAATTGCCATCTTATTTACGAATTGTGAATCTTTTAGTTAAATAACGCGTGCAATCAAAATTCGAAATTAATAAAAAGTGTAACTTGGTTTTCTTTATCCATTAAAGTGCAACTTCTTTTCAAATTAATTGGTTTATTCCTATTTTTGGCGAAAATTGCATTTTTAAGTCTAAATCCATTTGATTGGCATTTTTTTAAAGCATAATTTATTAATTTTAAACTCTTTAAATTAGATATTTAAAAATGCATTTATAAAGGTATTTTGTGAAAATCGAAGGATTAACCACATTTTGTGGATTTTCGAAAGTGCTTTTCAAATTAAAACCTTCTTTCGGAAATAGTTGAACCTCTTACTTAGAATCTCTGAAAATAGACCATTTTCTTAAAACGGAGTGCTTGCACGCACTATTTAATTACTTGGTTCCTAATTCTCCTAAATTAGGTGGCGACTCCAAAAGAAAGCCCTTTGGAGTCCCATTTTGTTGAAATATACCCAAAACCTATCTTTTCTTAAAGAAAGGATAATTTTTGGGGTTCAACACAACATCTCAGCTGATGTTAGTGTTGTTCCGCAAGCTCCTTGTGGGAATGTAGTTACTTATATCCTAATGTATGTCAAAGGTTCATCTGAACAGGGTCTATCATATAAGGATAAGGATCATGCAAATAATACTAGATAGTATGATGCAGACCAGGAATAATCTTCAGACTGAACATCTGCTTCAGGGTATTGTCTTTGAATTGGAAATATTATGACTTGAAAAAGTAAAAATAAAAGAGACATGTAGTTGGACCATGAGTCGAGGCAGAATACCAGCAATAAAGTTGATTACATGTTCACTTATAATGTTAAAGTAACTTCTTAAAGAGTTGAGGTATGAAAGAGATATACACACCAATGATGGATTGTCGACAAGTTGCACTAGACCTTTAACTCTAAATTTCCATGAAGTAAAACATCGTCAGTATGAGGATCCAGTTCTAGTTGAATACAGACAGATAGCCAGAAGAAAATTGGAGTCACCATACAGGGTTACTACTGACTGTGTTTCCATGTATAAAGATAGACTTTGTGTTCCTGATGTTGCAGATTTACGTGGACAGATTATGATAGAGGCAAATTATTTCAAATACACTGTTCTTCCAGGTTCGATTAAGATGTACCATGATCTTAAGCAGAGTTATTGGTGGGACGGAATAAAGTGTGACTTAGTAGAATTTGTGGCTCAGTGTTCTAATGCCAGCAAGTTAAAGCCGTGTCATCTTTCCAGACTTTATGCTTTCAGCAGATAGGTACGTATATATGATCAGGTTTCCAACTTATCTCTATCATTAATAGATTATTAGTGGGTTTAGCAGTGATCGACACTCATTGTCGGTCTCTGTCGTGGCCTTACTTTGGGTCGTGAGAAAAGTGGTATCAACACCTCAGAGATTTAATATTACCATTCAGTATTTGGAGGAAGACTCCTCCACTTAAAGCACAAACTCATGCAGCCATTTGAATAGGAATAACCATCCTCACACAGTCTGCTGGACTAAAGAAGATTTAGCTAAAAGCTGAACGTAGGCAGACCTAAGCTACCAACTACCCTTTCGAGTTGCCAAACAGCTGCAACTCTCAAGTTCACAACTCCATACCTTTGCCGTAAACACCACCGCCTGATGGATGGTACTTCTATATAAAAATTTCGGCAGAGTTTCCCCTAAAACTAGATGATCCGCAAAAACAAAACCAACACTATACTATACATGGGAATGGATACCCGGATAAACTGATAACATAAACATGTTAAACGGATAACAAGATGAGACAACTGGATGACATAACAAATCCGCAGATAGAATGTCTGGACAGCACTACTGTCCTGATTTTCAACCTAATTTTCAGAGTGTAGATCAAATCAAAGGTTAAATGATGCCTCTCATTACCCTTTGTAGCCTTAAATAACAACAATGTGCTTACCCAACTACCTTGACACGCACTCTGGATCAACATAGGGAACATCACGAGTGGCTACTAACCACCCAAGCTCACTAGTATCGGAAGAAGAAGAGATGGAAATGGATCGAGGATAGAAATAATTAGAGCTTTAGGAAGTTCATCTTCTTATTTGCTTGGCTATCAAAGCTAGACTTCTTCCGAGTCAGGCGAGCCAAAGAATCGAAATTGAAGAGATAGACATTAAATAAGCTTTATGAAATGACATCCATGCCAATTTGACCTCCGAATAAGAAGGAAACTCTGACAATTTATCATAACCCATTTTATAACCCAGACAAGCTCATAGGATAACATGACTTTACTAGCATCTCGAACCGAGAGGAGATACGTAGATCGAGCATTACTTACTAGCCACTTTACGCTGGAAGAAACAACGACACTTCCTTATGGCGACGAATAAGAATCACATCATCCTACCAACACCGATTTCCGAGAAGAGAGGTAAAATGACTTGACATAATAACACAAGGTGGCATAACAGGATGCCAAGCAGGCAATAGCAATACTCACCGCCAAATCTCTCATATTTAGATCAGATAAACTAGTAGAGTACCATAAATGCCAGGAATAAATCGTATCAGAAACTCACCCCACTACCGCAACCGATTCTTAATTACGAAAATATCCAAGGAAACCGTCGAAATATGATAAGACACACCATTTCCAGATCGATTGGAAAGATAAATCTTACTTACAGATAAGGGAAGAAGAAACACACGGGTCTACTACATTGGATGCCTCAGCATCCTGCCAGACTAGCAGTTCATAAAACTGCCTCTGCAGCTGAATCGAGCCACTACCCTGATAATTACTTCTAGAAGAACCACTACCACTACGCTCTCGACCTCTTCTGGAGGGTGGCATTTCTCTGATTGATTAAAATTTAAATGAAATTCCTGCGACTGTGCAGGTGCCTGATGACAAGAGAGAGGACAACTCCCTACTTGACAGATTAAGGGAAAATTCCTCAAAGGATAATCAGACTCACGACAGTGATAACACCTTTTCGCTGAAAAAGGAAGCTGTACAGATTGTTGATAGCTGCAAAGAGAAAGCTGAGCCTAATCTTGATGAACTACTCGCACACTCTAAGAATCACGTGACACAAGCTGAGATAACCTGGAAGGTGACCTCCCAAAATAATCAGAACTTTTACCTCCAAATGAGGTACCATGGTTGCCCACTAGGGCCACGAGATTTCTTGCTCTCCCGCTCTAACTTATGGTATGCCTAATACCTCTGACCAATATCAACAACAACATCAAATGAAGTTCCAACCTCAATTTCTCGAGCCATCTGGGATCTCAAGGAAAGAGAAAGGTCACCAATAAATCTTTGAACATTCTTGGAAGGTTTATGGACTAGTTCTAGTGCATATCCAGCCATCCTAAAGAATTTAATCCCATATTCTAAATCTGACAGGCTACCCTGTCTAATCCACTCAAATTGGCGACACTTTCCATCTCGCTCGCAGCACGAAAGGAACTTTTCCACAAATCTAGAAGAAAAATCAAACCACGTTAGCTAATAAGAGAGGCCCACCAATTCAAGGCTGGACCCCTGAAACTGGAAAGAAGAATAATCAACACCATACCGCTTGATATAATCAAAAGCCTGAAGGATACGCTGGCATTATTTTATTTTAAAAAAATTACGAGGTTTATCTGATGCATTGCTTAAGAATATCGGAAGGTTCAACCGCGTAAAATAATGCAACCTCTTTAGGCACTCGGACCGAACTGATACCTCAGCTGGCTAACCAGCCAGAACAATTAGAGGTACAACACATACTACCTGCGGAATATAATTTACTGCAGCAATATTAAGAATCGGAAAAGGAGCTCCCTGAGATCGAATGTCTGCACATGCGGCAACCTCATAAGTTACCTAGCGAATAATAGGTTTTTTGCGGTATCTGCATCACCAAGATTCCCGTAAAAGCATCGTAGAGAGCCAAGGGAACCACAAGGCCCTGCTCCCTTGCCCATCGCGAGCTCGTACAGCTGGCACCTCCGTAACTAGATCGTCAGCACAATAAAAAACTCTCGGGGCTTCGTCAGTACTAGCCCTACGCTAGACTGCTTCGTTTTTAGCTCATACCGTTTGCTGATTTATTGCGCGAGGGTTCACAATTACCACGAAGGAATTAACGAAAATACTTTTGCATCCTAGACCGACGCACGATCAGAAAAGAAGGAAGTGAAACTTCCTAAATGCCATCATAGCCTCTCGTAGATAAGTACGGACGTCTACGTACCCATTAGCGAGACTCTACTAGACACTGTCTTAGTCTGGATAGACTTTAAATTAGGCTCTGATACCAACTGACACGACCCGAAATTCGGCTAGGCCGTGCGGGTACCCGACATCCTCCCCTAGACCTGTCGGGCGAACCCTTACCAATTAAATTAGGAAAATAAATATAATCCAATTCAGAAATAAAAACAAGACTTAGAAAAAGCACATACATACTGATACCTCTAAGCTATACAAAAGAAATTACAGCTGACTACCCAATATACTAGGTTTAGGGCTATCCAGACTAGACATCTAAGAGTACAAAAAAAGATAGATACCTTCTGAAGGGAGCAAATGCAACTGAAATGATAACCAATAAACTGGTGGCCATCCGGAATAAAAGCTGGCTCACGCTGACAGCTGAAGTCGTCTTCGCTCCTTCACAACGTGGCGAACTCAATCCTGGAGCGAACCTGCCGAAACGAAATAGATAGACAAGAAACAACCAACAAACAAGGGTGAGTCAAAAGGACTCAATAAGTGGGGCAGACTAGCCACCTCAAAGAATAGGATAGCTAGCCAGGGAGAAAAGTAATAGATAGACCAAATTCCTTTTATTTAAATTATAAAAAGGCAGAGCCAGATAACAACCGGAAACATGTAAGAAACTTATAAAATCAACCAAGGATGCGTGCCAGAAACATATCAACAAATAAGGAATGCACATATAAACAGAACAGTAGTCATGTACCGCAAGTCTACACAATGGTATGAATTGAGATGAAATGAAATGAAGTGAGATGAAATGAAATGAAATGAAATATGATGCGAAGGGTCACATGTGCCCGTAATCCCATCCCGAAGCGGAATACTCCTGCATTCGAGGGGAATCCAATCTGATAACCAACTGGAGCGGAATACTCCTGCTCCTGGGGCGGAATACTCCTGCACCCGATATAATATAAACCAGAGGCGGAATACTCCTGCACTCTCCTGGGGCGGAATACTCCTGCACCCGATATAATGTAAAGCTGAGGCGGAATACTCCTGCACTCAATATCTGACATAAGAGCGGAATACTCCTGCTCTTGGGGCGGAATCCTCCTACTCTCAATATGATACAATAGAGCGGAATCCTCCTGCTCCTGGGGCGAAATGATCTTGCACCCAATATGATATGCAATGTAATGCATATGAATGACATATAATGCATATGAATGCGATGTGATGCAATAATAACCCTTCATCGGCGCGGGACTCTCGTCGACAGCCGAGAAGTAGATGCCAACTTACAGCCAGGGTACAATGCTCAGATCCTCAATGCAATACCAGCAATAGGACATAACATATAATATACAATGTAAATCTAAAGCTAAGGCGTAATGAGTACGCCTATCGGCAGCTACACACGTAAGGAATACGTGGTAGAAAATCCACGAGGCCAGGTGCCTCCAAAGAAATGGATATAAACACTTACCTTGTTACAAAGTTAGCACAATTACTCAACAACCGCTTTGTCCTTTGAATTCATTGCCAAACGATCCCACTCTATTCAATAAGCAGAAAAATATATCAAATTAGGCTAAAGGCTTCATTCCTCACATATTAGGGCAATCCATGTAAGAACCTGATACCCTATTCGCAAACGCAATACGCAGGCCAGGCCTATGTACGGGGTTTATGGTCACATAACCAAACCCTAAATAAATTACATTTATAAGTTGCCCATAACTCACTGAGTACGGATATATAATCAGTTTCGTTATCGGGGTCCATTTGACCCTTTAAACTATTAATTGAACTTATTAAAACGATGTATAATATTCCAAGTTTTACCGTTAAAACATATTCAAACACACGTAATAAACTCAAATAATATATTAGGATCATTACCTGAATATTTCAGGTTGAAAATTCTACTTTTCTCCGACCCCTTTTCTTATTTTCTGGCATTTTTTTTATGTGTCATCTCAATTTCTCCTTCCTCTGTTCATGTTCCATTTTTTTTGCTCCTGCTTCGTTTTCCGTTTTTGTACTTAGCAAGTGCTAAGTAGCTTTTATATATGTCCATCGCCATACATTTCTCTTTATTTCATTTTGTGTTTTTGTCTTCTTTTGTCTTCCCTTTTTTTTCTTTTTTTTTTTAATTTTCTTTTCGCGACGAAAATTAAAATGGTACTCTACGATATTCGAAATAATTCTAACTTTTGCATACAAGTTATACAAAATATATGTAACATATTCGCGAAGGCAGATCTCAAATCGGGTTCCCAAAACTCAAGATGCGAATTTAAATGGAAAAGAAGTCAAATTATTTAACTTTCGACATTTTAGCCGAAACTAGCCGAACAACATCGAAATTCACTTTCGAAAGTTCACAAATGTCATAAATAATCATACGAACCAACGGCGCTTTCGAATTTCGAATCGGTGCTCATTCGGCAAACCGAGCTCGAAAATCTCTTTTTAATATTTATCGCCAATAAAAACTGAAACCTTCTTCCTATGCCTACCAAACGAGGTCTGTTTTAGCTCAAATTTTACAGACAGGTCCTAATGGACATTACGAATATTTTAAAATTATCGACACGCTAATCGGAATCATAACTTCCGAAACGACTGATCGAGGTCGTTTCAATTTCTTACCCTTCAAGACAACCCATTAATTCAGGTGTAACTACTTTTTCTTGTAATTGTATATTTATTTATTTATTTTCGTCCAAATATATATATATATATATATATATATATATGAAAGCATACTTGGTTCATTGGCATGCTGTCTACACAAAGAAAAGCTTAAATAATGTTTAGAAGTTTAATTAAATTTTCTAACTTATGAACACTTAAATTAAGTGATGTTCAACATTCCTAATTATAAGATATCCTTCCTAAAATTAAAAAGCAGAAAAACGTAGCTACTGATTTTTTTATTTTGTAAATTTATATTATTGTATTTGAACCAAATTTCAAATGAACATGCAGATTCTTTTTCTTCTTTATCACTTCTTCGGAACTTAAATTAAGATGTATACCCTAAATCAATTTCACAATATTTTTTAATGAATTAAAACGTTGATTAGAGAAATTGAGATGCACTCTTTCCTAATTAAAAGAAGCATTATGTAAAACCGAACACACCAAACGTGAGGAATGAGAATTGAGAGAAAACTCTTGCTTTTATTGATGAAGGGAGTCTCCTATTTATACAAGAGAATCATAAAGAAAATCTAAACCTAAACTTAAGACCAAGTAAATATAACAGACTTGACCCAATATACAATTTATATAACTAACCTATTTACATATTTGATCTATTTACAATATAACCTTCATTACATTATAGTACAACTGTTAGAGCTCTACAGTCTAGAGCACATACTTATAGGAGTAATTTGTTTTCGGAGTACATGAAAAATGGAGAGTTGTGTGGAAAGGGTGGATGAAGTGGGCCAGCATGTTTAGAGATAATGCTAGGTCCAATAAAACCTGTGACACGGAAAATCAATGGGCGTCCACTGATTTACTAAATTCTCACACGTGTCCAGGTATTTCTGGAATTACTCATTGGAGTATGATTCATGCAACACAGAGTTCAACTAATCATAGCAGTCCAATTAGTAAAACAAAGTGAATTGTCTGAAACGCCCCTTAAGCAGGACAATGGGAAGCTCCTCAAACTCCCTCTTCTATAGTAGTATAATATAAAATATGCTAATTGAGCGGCATAATCAGGTCATATAGCTGCAGAGAATAAAAGATTCGGGGGCTCCTCCTCAGTTCTTTTGCTAAAAGAATAAATGTGCATCTTCTCTCTAATAAAACTTTCACTTGAGCCCTTTTTGTCTAACTGTACCCCTTAGCATTAGGCATTTTCTCATCTCTTAGCGTAAATTAATAATTTAAGTTGCCACTCACAATATATGCTGAGAGCTTGAGATCAACACAAACAAAATATAAAAAACTTCCATGATACTCCTTAATGATTGATTGTTATTTTTAATAATATTTTAATATAACCAAACAATTGGTAATCTTATCATATGCTATTGCTCTTGCACAGTTGCACCGATACACCAACCATATATCTTCTTTTTTTTTTTTTTTTTTTTTTTTTTTTTTTTTTTTGTGGCTTTATTGAAAGCCAAATCAGCACTTCAACGTATAACATGCTCCTAAGTTTGCCAACCAATCACTTTAACACTTCTTGGCCTTCCAACTCCACTCCGTAAGATATCCATCCTTATTTTTTTGGGTAAATTTAATGCATTGGCCAATAAGTCAGCGTTATTTCTACTTTGCAATCATCTTATAAAGTTCATTTTACTACTTTGATCGTCGCCAGCGATTCAACACTCTACTCATTAACACTACTTGCCATAAACGGAGCCACTCAAGTAACTATTGATAGAACTAGATTGTAGATTAAACTACAATTACCCAGGACCTATCATGTCAAATCATCAAGAATTAAAATACTAGATGCGGAAGCGTACCTGAATCTATAGGAATGGGTGAAGTCCTGCCGTCTCGCGGTTAGGTCTTCCAAACCATTATGAGGGGTGGCTGTCACTCTTTCAACGATGGGATATTAGAAAAGAAAACCCCTCGTCTGGTTTGGGACCATAACCCTATTTATAGTTGCACACACTTTATGTATTTCTAATTAAGCCCATCATTTAATTAGAATATACATCCGGGTATCTACACATAAGACCCACACTTTATGAGGTATTTAATTAGGCCCCTCAACTTTAAACTTTAGTAGATCACTTAATTGGGCCAACCTTTAATGATAGCAGTCAACATACAATTTTATTAATACATATGTATGTGTAAGTCCATAAATTCTTACAACTATATGATATTTAGTTACAATAAAATTTTACGTGCCGTTACAATCTCCCCCATTTATACTCAAACAACTCTTGGTACTTATCCTTGGTTCAAAACACCCTAGGACCTTAGTCATACTTCATATGTCTTTTATTTGCATATCACAAAATTTAGACCTCAAAATTTTGGCTCACTCCCCAAATTTTCAAAAATTTCGACAGAGTTTCCCCTATAGCTGGACTATCCAAAAAACTAAACCTATACATTGCAACAATTTGGGGGTGCATACCTAGTCAAGCACAACAACGTCAAATAAGCATCCTAATATATAAAGTGATAAATACATCAAAAGTGTAAAACTTTCTCAAACCTTTAAATAAAACACATACCTAAGGCCTCGAATAAGTGTGGATAACGCTCTCGTATATCGGACTCAAGCTCTCAAGTAGCCTCTTCTAAGGACGGTTCCTCCACAATACTTTAACGGAAGGAATCTCTTTCGACCTCAACTTATGAACTTCCCTACCCTCGATAGAGACGGCACCTCCTCATAAGATAAATCTTTATCAACCTTTACTGAATCTATATCAATAACATAAGACGAGTCATGAACATATTTTTGGAGCATGGACACATGGAATACTAGATGAACAGACATAGACGGGGCTAAATCAAGCCTATAAGCAACAACCCCAATATGCTCCAACACCTCAAATGTACCAATGAATCTAGGACTAAGCTTTCCTTTATTCCCAAGCTTCATGACATCTTTCATAGGTGACACTTTTAGAAATACTTGATCACCCTCCATAAACACCAAGTCTCTACTCCTCCGATCTGCATAAGATATCTGCCTACTCTGAGCTGCACGTAGACAATCCTGAATGATTTGGACCTTATCCAAAATCTGTTGATACGAAAATTAAAGATAAGAAATTAAAAATAACAAGAATTAAAGCAGGACCCAATTGATTAGAAATGGATTAAGATAGTGGATTAGGGAAAAGTGGCCTAATCACCCGCTTAATTGTCTAAACAAAAGAACCTATACTAATTGATCCTCAATTAGTCTAAGCCTAATTGCAAATCAAGAAAATCAATTGTGTGCTTAAGCATTCAAGCTTAGCCAATAAAACTCTCAAAGTTAATGTCATCAATGTCTAACCCTAAAATAATGAAAATAAGTGTCTTATATAATATTTCTAAAAATGGCACAAGTTGCCTTAATTACCCCTTAACATTGGGCCTTCAAAATCATTAGCTAAAAGTGGGCTTCTGGTTCTCGTCTCAGCGCGTTCGTGCAGGAGCTCGCGCTATCGCGCTGTTCATTAAATCAGAGCCTCGCGATCGCGGCTATGGTCACGCGATCGCGAAGGCGTGGGCCTTCAACCAACATCAGCCTCCTGCGCGATCGCGTCTGAGGACACGCGATCGCGCTGATCTGTATTTCCTTCTTGCATGATCGCATCTGATGACTCGCGATCGCGGTAGTCTTCTTTTTGACCTTCCGCGATCGCGGTAGTCTTCTTTTTGACCTTCCGCGATCGCGTCTGGTGACTCGTGATCGCGATGAACATTCTCAGATTGTGAGGCAGTAAGTAGGCAACAATGCCCTAAAGCCTCCAGCACTATGCCCCAGCAGCTGCAACTGCTGCAACTCCCATGCTTGGCTCCTTGTAAATGGTTTGCCCATGCATCGGGTTGCATCATCTGCTGAACTAGATATGGACTCAGAAATTTCATCTCACCAGGTTCAAACCAACCGATTGGAGAACGGCATCAACGACCATATAAAGCTTCAAACAGTGCTATCTGAATAGAAGATTGATAACTGTTGTTGTCAGCAAACTTAGCCGAAGGCAAATAACTATCCTAATAACCTCCAAAGTATATAGCACAAGCCCTTAGCATGTCTTCAAGAATCTGAATAGTCCACTTGGGATGACCATCGGTCTGAGGGTGAAATGATGTGCTAAACTCTTTCTGAAATGACTTCCAAAACTGTGCCGTGAATTGAGTACCACGATCTGAAATAATTGAGACTGGAGCACCATGCAATCTCATAATATGATAAATAAAGATACGAGCTAAGCGCTCGACAGTATACGTAGTCCTCACTGGGATGAAGTGAGATGACTTGGTGAGACGATCCGCCACTACCCATACTGAATCATGCTTGTTCAGTGTCAAAGGCAATCCAACCATGAAGTCCATAGTGATAATGCTCCCACTTCCATTCCAAAATTGGCATGGATCGAGCCAACCCGGTTGGTCTCCTACTCAAACTTTACCTGCTGAAAATTTAAGCAGCGAGATACATGATCAACAACATCTCTTTTAATTCCTTTCCACCAATATAACTCCCGAAGATATTGATATATCTTTGTACTACCGGGATGAATAGAATTTTGGGAACTGTATGCCTCTGCCAATAACATATGTCTCAACTCCCTAAAATCCGGAATACACAACCGGCCATTCAGCCGAAGAATACCATCATCTCTAATCATAAATTCAGTCACTCCCCTACTTAAGACTTTATCTCGTATATCACACAAATATGAATCGTCAAAGCCCTTACATATACGAATCTCTGCCTGACATAAAATCACAAAACCTTACTCCACTAATGGAAAAGGCCTGCAACTCTCGAGCTAATGGCCTTATATCAATATCAAGATGAGCAAGACCACCCATAGACTTCCTACTCAATGCATCAGCCACAATATTGGCTTTCCTGAGATGATACTGAATAATGATATCTTAATCTTTCACCAATTCCAACCGACGTTGCTTCTCATTCAAGTCCTTTTGTGTAAATAGATATTACAGACTTTTGTGATCCGTAAAATTTTCACAAGGCTCACCATACAATTAATGCCTCCATAACTTCAACGCGATCACCACCGCCAACAACTCCAAATCATGTGCACTTTTCATGAACTTTCGGTTGTCTCGAGGCATAAGCTATCACATTACCATTTTGCATAAAAACACCACCCAAGCCAATACCAGAAGCATCACAATAAAAATACCAGAAGCATCACAATAAACTGTGAATCCCCCGGATCCACTAGGCAAGGCCAATACAAGTGCCGTAGTCAATGCAGTCTTGAGCCTTTTGAAGCTAGACTCACAAGCATAAGACCATAGAAAAGAAACATTCTTCTAAGTTAATTTATTCAATGGCGCTGATATGGAAGAAAATCCCTCCACGAAATGTTGATAATAGCCCACCAAGCCTAAGAAACTCCGAATCTCAGTAGGAGAAGCAGGTCTAGGCCAGTTTTGGACGACCTCTACTTTCTTGGGATCAACTCTAATACCATCCTTGGTCACTACGTGACCCAAGAATGACACGGTATCCAACCAGAATTCACATTTGGAGAATTTAGCATATAGTTTCCGATCCTTCAAAGTCTGAAGAACAATTCTCAAGTATTGTTCATGCTCCTCTCGATATCTAGAATATATAAGGATATTGTCAATAAACATAATGACGAATAAAGATATGATCTGAACACACGGTTCATCATATCCATAAAGGCTGCCGGTGCGTTCGTGAGACCCAACGACAAAACTAAGAACTCGTAGTACCCATATCTAGAGCGGAAAGCGGTCTTAGAAATATCCTCAGACCGAATCCTCAACTTAGGATACCCTAACCTCAAGTCAATTTTGGAAAAATGAGTGGCACCCTAAAGCTGATCAAACAAATCATCAATATGTGGCAAACGATGTTTGTTCTTGATTGTCACTTTATTCAATTGACGATAGTCCATACACATGTGCATAGAACCATCATTCTTCTTTAAAAATAGCACCGGAGTACCTAAATTAGACACACTTGGTCTAATGAAACCCTTTTCGAGCAAATCCTAAATTTGTTCCTTCAACTCCCTCATCTCGGATGGAGCCATACGATATAGAGAAATAGATATAGGTTGAGTTCCTGGCAATAAATCAATAGAGAACTCAATCTCCGGCATAGGAGGCAAACCCGGCAAGTTATCCAGAAAGACCTCCGGATACTCACATACCACAAGTACTCGATCGATGGACAACTCATCTATCCGAACATCCCGAATAGAAGCAATGTACCTTTCACACCTACTAGCTATCATCTTCTGAGCTTTCAGGAAAGAGATGATCTTGTTCTTCGGAGAAGATCATAAACCTCGCCAAATAACCCTAGGCCACCTATGTTCACGGTCTTGGCATGGCAATCCAATGTTGCGTGACTAGATGCAAAACAATCCATGCTCATAATCACATCAAAGTCCACCATATCCAACAACATCAAGTCTAAAAATCCATGCTACATACAAAAATCACACACTCTCTATACCCTTTATCAACCGATATAGAATCCCCAACATGAATCGCCACCAAGAATGAATCATCAAGATAAAGCAGATCGTTGCCAAAGCAAGGTGCAAATACAGGAGACACATAGCAGAAAGTAGATCCCAGATCTATAAGAGAAAAATCACTATAAGAACAAATAAAAAGTGTACCTATGACCACAACATTGGATGCCTCCCCATCCTGGCGTGTCATAGCAAAGACCTAGGCCGAACCTCCAGAACCTTGAGCTCTCTGAACTGGCTTTCTAGGTAGGACTTGAATAATAGGCCTAGCTGCATGGAGTGGGGAATATACCGTAGCTGAAGAACTCTAACGTCCTACTAGGGCAGGTCTAGATGAAGTACCATGGAGGCAATCCTTAACAAAGTGCCTCGGATCACCACAATTGAAACAAACTTTACTACCACCTCCTCCGTGTCCACCACCTGATCTATATTTCCCATAGTGTCTCTGGCGACATATCCCACAAGTAGGTGGACCAGATTGAGAAGGACCCCCATGCCTCTAAAACGGATGAGGCCTCGGAACAACTGAAGAAGTACCATGAGATAGTAAAGAGTGGCCTAGGGAAGCCTGGGCTGAGTATAACCATGAGAACCCTAGCCAGAATGTGAGGGGCCACCAAAAGTACCAGAATGTCACACCCTCTTGCTGGCCCGCTCCGCATCTGCTCAAGCATGAATATCCTCTATACGCCTCGCAATATCAACAACATAATAAGACTTGTTTCCAATATGTGAGGCAACATCCACCTGAAGACGAGGGTGAAGACCCTTTACAAATCTAAGAACTTTGTCTCTCGGAAATGCCTCTCTGTCTCAACCAATCAAACTCGCGACTCTGGGCATCAAGGTGATTTTGAGGCACAAATCTACCCATAAACATAGTAACAAACTCGGTCCAAGTCAAGGGAGGAAGATCACTCGGCCTCTGTCTCATCATAAAAGCCCACTATATCTCGGCATCCCCAAAAAAAATGGAAAGAAGCGCATCTCACTCCAAGGGTGTCCTTGGTACCCAATACAGAAAATATCTTATCACATTTCTGGATATACCTCTGAGCAGTGCAAGTAATTGGTGCACCATCAAACTAGGGAGGCTTGAGCTTCTTGAAGAGCTCAATTTATCCGAGCTACCTCCTCATCACTCATGATAGGAGTATGAATAATACTATCCAAATGAATAACCGTCTGAGGAACCACAGAAGAAGGCTGACCAACAGAACTAATAATCGTTGTAGACTGAGGAACTATTGGAGTAGTCTCCGAAGTCGGTGTACTCATAGCTGGAGTAGCTGACTAATGTACCACAGGAAGTACCAGCATATCATTCATAAGAGGTGCCTGAGATCCGAGAATACCCATCATCCTCAATAGAACCTCTGTAGGAATTGATACTGTAGAACCAGGTATAAGAGAAGGTATAGCTGATGGAATAGGTGCGACTGGAACCTCAGATCATACAGGTGATACTATACTAGCCTGTCTAGTTGAAAGGGGCCTGCCCATGGGAGCTCTGGTAGTAGTAGATCTCGGCTGAGTGGGTGCCTACGCTCCATCCGAGGTGCTATGTGTGGCTCCGCTAGGGTCGACTCTGGCGGCGCATCACCAGCTCCAGGAGAAAACGATCGTGTTTTCACTATCTGTGATGACAACATTAAAGGATTAGTACTTACATAAGCTATATAGCACGAGAATATATGAAATGAAGGGAAACAAATTTTCCTAAAATGCCTTTGCAACCTCTCACTTATAAGTATGGTCGACAACATACCCATCAATAAGACTCTGCTCCGACACTGCTCCATTGACTTCCTAGGACTTGACTCAGAACCTAGGCTCTGATTTGTCACGACCCAATTTCTTAGACCGTGATGGCACCTAAGCGATTTACTCTTAGGCGAACCAATACGTGAGTGAGAAGTTAAAATTGATGGTTTAATGACAATAAGGCTAAACCAACACATTAATAAAGATAAACGTACTAAATGAGAAAAGAGTGATGCCAAAATAATAACAAGTACCCCAAAAATCTCGACATAACTATCCTAAATATATAATATCAATGGAGCATACTAAGAGTTTGTACAATCTATGGCACAACCCAAAACATAAGAAAAGTCTAAAACATAAAGGAAGATATGACGGTGTGCCACCATGAATAATATTGTTGGCTCATCTCAACGACTCCAGTCCACAGCCTCGAACATATCAAGAAAGTCCAACTGTCCAACTAGAAGATAGATCTGCACATGTAAACAATAAGTTATGAGCAAAAGCCCAGTGTGAAACTTGTGGTTTTAAACAAATCATAAAAATTTGTTGTGAAATATTTAATTTAGTAAAATTATTACTAAGTCTAAAAAGTGGTCATTCTTTTTTAGATATATTAAAAAATAAATGTGGTCATCCTTCTTGGAACAGAGGGAGTACTTAATAAGCTCCTTCCAAAATATTCGTTAGGCCTTTTGACAATATGTACTTGATGTTGGCAGGGGCACCGACTAATTTTGTGGCCTAAAGCCAAATTTAAGTCAGGGGCTTTAACTTGAAAAAAAAAAAATCACAAGTTTACCCGCTTAAAAATTGTAAAGTAGGTAGGATAGGAGATTTTTGTTTAAAACTCCAAGAACTCACAGATTTTAAAGAAAAATTGAAGAATTTATTTGGCCACCAAATTTTGGAACTTTTTGACCTTTTTCAAAAAGATAAGTATTTAGATGTTGGAGTTGTGTCTGGACATACATTTTACTTGAAAAAATATTGATGTTGTATGTAAAAAAAATTATTATTTGAAAAACCTTTTGAAAACTCATTTTCAAAAAATTCACAAAAATTTCACCAAAAAAATATTTGAAAAATTCTCCAAATTTTATTAAAAAAATGGGAGCTATATACATGTCCAAACACCACTTTAAATTTGTATTGTTTTACTTTAAAATACTAATTTTCTAATAAAAAATAGATTTATAACCTATCAAGAGTAATAAAAAAATGGGCCCCATAAATGTGGAGCCTAAAGCCTATGCCTTACTGCTTTATGGTAAGGCCGGCCCTCATTGTTGGAAAAGAGTATGTGAAGTTAAGTAAAAAAATGTATTTCTTTTATAGAAAAAAGTTAAAATTTGACAGTAAAAATCAGTAATCAGTTAAATACTTTTCGAAGAAGTTTTTCAATATTAACTAGAATTTTAATATGGGTGAAAATTATTTACACTCCCAATTTTTTTAAAAAAAAAATCAAAACCCCCCCCCTCCCCCCAACTATGAACAATAGTCATTCTTCCTCCTTTTTCTAAAATAACTTTCAAAATACCTACTTTACCCTCTTGATTATCAAGTTTTTTTTTTTCGTTTAATATAATAAGTTTTTATTCTTTGTGGACTAACTTCTAAAATTAATAAATATTACTCTAAAAATGAAAAAAAAGAATAAGAAATAATAATGAAATAATTAATTAAACATTTAAAAAAGTTAGATTGAGAGTCTGTTTGGCATTGGTGCTAAAAACTGCTTATTTTGAAAAGTATTTTTGCCGAAAGTACTTTTGGATAAAAAATAGTTTGTATTTGGCCAACTCATTTGAGAAGTACTTTTGATAAATAATTTGTGTTTGGCTAGTCTTTATGAAAAGTACTTTTGAGTGTCAAATTACGAAAAAGATATCACAGTTCATTTTATATTTGGATTATTAGAAATAGAAAAATAATTTTTAATGATAATCATAAAAGTCTTTAATTAAAAAAATTACTTAGTTAAAATATAAAACATAAAGTAGAAGATATAAATTTAAGTTTTTGAACAACATAAATGTAGTTAAATCAAAGTTATAAAAAAACAAAGAGAAATATAATATTTCAAAAGAGATATGGTTAATTAATGAGAGATAAGTGGGTTAGGATTTTTGGTAAGGATATTTTCGTCTTGAAAAAATTAATAAACTGCTTCTACTTCTACTTCTGCTTCTTGAAAGAAGCAGATATTTGTAGTTCTTCCCTAACAGAATAAAAGCTGCTTCTGGTGCTACCGCAAAGTACTTTTTTTTTTGTTTGCCAAACACCTCAAAATTATAAAAAAAAAATTGAAAAAAAAAAACGCTTTTAGTTTGGAGAAGCATTGCCAAACAGGCTATGAAAGTAATTTTTTTTATATCGATAGTTCTTAATAGAAATCAATACTCAAATTTAGTCTACCACACAATTGAAAATGATATAGAGTGAACTCATAATCATATACTTAGTGCATGCAATACATGAAAATAGATAGCAAATAGAGACAGATTTTACAAAAAATTTAAAATATGATAATAAATTTAAAATTATAATTTTATTTATGATAATTAAAAAACAAAGATCTATATACAAAATAAAGAATATGTAATGCACTTAATACTAAATTACTATTAAAAATGGCATTATATTTTATAATTAATTCATAAAGAGATCATACTCTTTATAATATTAATGAACTTAAATTATTATGTTAACATATAATATTTTTCAAGTTATAGGTAAAACATAATACTATATGGTTAAAAAAATTATATCATCATAAAAAAGTATAGCACAAAAATGATGAATGAAAAATTTAAGGGCAAAATAGATATTGTACACGATGAAAGGGAAAGAATGATCATTGTTTATTGTTGAGGAAGGAACCTGGTTTTTAGAACAAAATTGGGTGACGTAAATAATTTTCACCTATTTTAAAATTGTGATAATATACGAGGGATTCTTTCCTACGATGTCCAGACTTGTGATATTCTTTCTCTATTACTATTACGTCATGACTTGTGTGTATTTCAAGTGGTTTCATTTTTCTGGCAGAGCAAATCTCTGTGCTGAAATCTCTGGCATGGATATATTTTCCATCTCAGGAAAATTCTTTGTACGGAGTATCTAGAACTAGAATGAACTGCGCAACTTAAGATTTATTATGCCACTTAATATATAGCTAAATCTATTCAATAAAAGTTGATGTGGCATAATAAGAGCTAATGTTGCATAAATATAACTAAAATAATAGAAATATTTGCCATGTCATTTTTTATGTGGGTTTGTGTCCCTTTTTCCAGTCAAGATAACTTTTATGTGATGAGGGAAAACCTGAGTTACTTTAAAGTATAAATCAAAGCTGAGTGACTTTGGTGAAATAGACACCAAATTGTATATGTTCCTTTTCCAATAGAAAATTTGTCTAAGGTGTCATATGCGCCGACCTTTAGAAGCTTATTGATTGTCTTCTTCATCCGTCCTCAATCAATCAACCATATATTGTTGTTGTTGTTGTTGTTGTTATATACAGTTTTTGTTAAGGGCTCAACGTCTTCACTAAGATTTAATATATATATATATATATATATATATATATATATATATATATAAAAGCATTCAAATGGTCATAACCTGAGTTTATGCGCCAAGTGAACTATTTGGACAAGATCAGGGGGTTATTTATGTATTTGGCCAAAAATTAAATTACAGTTTTTTAAGAAAAATTTACACCACATGACTACCCTAATAGCTAAACTACAAAAAATATCAATACTTTTACTATATTTACAAAATATAACAATAGTTTTAAAAAATGATCCTACATACCATTTTTTCATTTTCACTCTCCCCCAAACATAAAACCCTAATTTCTTCCTCTCTCATTCTCTCCCCTTCTTCACCCATTAACCCACCCACCTTCCGCCGTCCCCTTCCCTACGCCGGCGACCAGCCGGTCTGCTCCTCCGGCGAAAACTAGCACCGACACCGCTGCTCTTGTTCTCTTCCGCCACTACTGCCATCGTTGCTCTTGTTCCCTCCCGCTGAATCGTTGTTGTTGTTGCTGCTGCAGCAGTGCAGCGACATCGCTCCTCTGCGGCGGCGCTGCAGCACTGCAGCGCCGAGGCGCCGACGGCTCCGATCTATATTTTTTCCGGCGATCTCGTATTTTCCGATATGCTCTTTTTTTTCTCCTTTTGTATGTGTATATATGCATATGGTTATATATGTATTTGTATTTTGTATATACATATTCAGACCTGCTTCTTTTTTTTCTTTTTTCTTTTTGTTTTTAATTTTGTTTGTGTATTTATTTGTACATACATGTATATGATTTGTGTTTATGTGTATGTTTTGGTGCATAAACACATGTATATTTATGTTTTGTTTTTATTTGTATATTATTTTTGTGTGTGTGCGTTTTTTTTTTTTTTTTTTTTGTGTGTTTTCAAGTGTATGTTTGGCCTTTTTTTTGTAATGTATTTAGTATATTTTTGTATATAGTAGTATTTACGTAAATGTGTGTGTCAGATCTTTGTGTTTTGTTGTATGGCTGTGTATTTTTCTAAATCAAGTATATGTTTGGAAATTTTTTGGTTATATATTTTGTATAGTTGTGTATATAGTAGTATTTTATGTGTATGTGTGTGTCATATTTTTGTGTAAAATTTCTTTTTTATGTTTTGTATTTGTGGGTTAAATAAATGTATATTTTGTATATTCTAGTTTTATGTATGTTTATGCATTTTCATTTTTTATTTTTTTTGTATGTTATAAGTTTTTTTCTAGATTTTTTTTATTCCCAGCGACTTGTCGCTGGCGGCCGGCGACCGGCAGCCACCTGCGGCAGCACTTTGTCTGGAGCAGTTGGCTTGGGGAGGAGTAAACGCTTCATTTGTATGATTTTAATTGAAGTTGTATATGTTATGTAAAAAAACTATTGCTATATTTTGTAAAGTGGTAAAACATTGGTATATTTTGTAAATATGAGGTTAGGATTGTATATTTTTGTAAATCTCCCTTTTAAATCTCCGGAACGCGACAACACATGAAAGAGAAAAATTGGGACGCCCTACTTGCACTATAACGTGACTGATGCCGGACAATCCGTCATGAGACCCTTCGCTTGGAGTCGAGCCAAGAAGGTACAAGAGGTGCATTTACACTTGGAGAGGAAAGGACTTGAAGAATGAAGCAATTGAAAGCCGTTCCGGATGATTTCGGCCTAGGCGCCCCACCTCGAAGGCCCAGGCGCCCTGCCCAAAGAATACAGGGGCTAGGCGCTCCGCCTAGCCCATCCCACTGGTCAAAAATGTTGGCGCTCCGCCTAAAGTTTGGGCGCTCCGCCCGGATTGCTGAAGGGCGAGATTTTGGTTGTTCTTTTACCGTTTTGGCCCTGTGTGGTCTATTTACTTAAAGCCTAACATGTGGGCATTTTAGACCTTTTACCAAAGCTTGGGAAAATATTATAAATACCCAAAGTCTAGCATATTTCATTAGTTAGTCTATTTTGAATGTTGAAGAATTGAGAGAAATGCTCCTTTGTTGAATGAAAACCTTGTTTGGGACTTGAATCTCCTAGTGGATGCTAGTTGACCTTCAACCCCGTCCCGATCATTATATTTGCGAGCGCTAAGTGTGACTCGAGGGTAGTTGCATAGCGTTAGGCAACTCTTGACCCAAATCGGGGGTTTCACGGAACAAGTTCTTTGTGGATACCCCATAGGGAGCTCGGGACGAGCCTCGCTCCTGTCTTATTTTTCTTTCCGCGTTTTCCCTGCATCAGTTTGGTATCAGAGCCAGGTTTGAGATTTATTTTTACAAACCCTCGATTCTTGTTCATCGTGCCTAGTATCTTTTCTGTTTAGTTTCTTGTGTTTGAAGTTATTAGAAAGAAGAAAAAACAAAAAAAAAATTTTGAAAAAGTTGAAAATCTAAAAATTTGGCATATCTTGTTGGTGTGATTGATTCTTGATATGGGTGTTATTGGAGGTCGATCCTTGTTGAAAACCCATTTTTTGATATCTAAATCTCGTGGACTGGATTGGTGTTACGGATTTTGAAAATTTGAAATCCCCAATTTTCTTAAACCATTGCAAAACCCTTGTTCTTGAGCTTGTGATTTAATTCTTGGGTTTAGTTGATTGTTGGTTGTGAATTTGATATTGGGGTTTGATCTAGATTGAAAAACAAACTATTTGGTACCAATTTTTTGAGATTTGGAGTTGTATAACACCAAAATTGAAGAATCAAAACCCATTTGAAAACCCTTTTTGAAACCCACTTTGAATCTTTGATTGATGATTGTGCTTTGATTTTTGGATGTTTATGGTTGAAATTCATTTGGGTTTGAAGAGAATAATATTATACAACTTTGGATACCTCATATTTGGACAAAACATGGTGAAATCGATCCAAAATTTGGGTTGAAGAAAAATGTTGTTGGAAGACCTGGAACCCGTGCTTTAGGCGCTCCGCCTGAATTCCCACTGGTGATTTTGGCATGCGCTCTGCCCTCCGCCTACCCACTGGGCGCTCCGCCTAGTTCACTGGAGGTTGATTTGGGTAGTTTTTTCTAGGTTCTCTTGTTTCTTTTACTTGCATAACATCTAACTAGTACATCTCTAAGTAACTTTCCTACTTAAGAGGTACTAGTCCATTGAGCTTTTAGGGAACTCGTGCCTAGATTGGAGAGTAGAACTCCAAGAAGATTCGTAGATCCTTTTGACTCAAGTCCTCACTTTAAAAAGCGTATCATCCATTGAGTCGCATAAACTCCACTCACCCCGGAGTACACTTGATTTGTGGATCGATTTGAGGATTGTTGTTCAACCGCGTGAAGCTTCTAGATTCAAGTTCGATTGAAATATCCACCGCCACTAAACGTGTGAACCGAGTGATACACAAGTGAGGGTGTGAGTGAGGTGATTTCACTAGCGTTTGTTCATTTTGTAGGTACAATGGCTAACGAAGGAGAAGATCCTTTGAAGAGTGCCTTAGCTACTATCTTGGCCAAATTGGATAGTATGAATCTAATGATTGAGAACCTTGAGAAGGGGACCACGAGTGTCCAAGTTGAGAAGGGGACCCCGAGTGTCCACCTTCAAGCCGGTGAAGGTACAAGTAGCTCAACCTTTACCCCGGAGCAAGTTATTGAGTTGCGTAGGCAACAAAAGGAAAATAATGAAAATGCTAAAGTTGAGCAAGTGTTGGTTAATCCCCAACGAGTGGGCATTCCCCACATTTTGGGCAATCCACAAAGAAATATCACACTTCCAAGACCCATTTGAAATGTTCTACCTATTGAGCAAGTTAAGGAAGCTCAAGAAGGGTATGATGCTCACTATCAACCTAGGCGAGGAATGAATTGGGGTCGTAATGTGGATAGGGGAAGAGGCCGAGGTCGAGGACCACCCATGGGAATGTTAGAGGGAATGCTAGGAGGGATTATAGTGGTTATGGAGACAACTTTGGGAGCCAACCGGAGCCTCACCAAAGGGGTCGTGAAAACAATAATCTCTATAGTGTGAAGCTCACTATTCCTACTTTCAAAGGGAGTAGTGACCCGGTTGAGTACGTTGATTGGAAGTTGACTATGGAGAGCGTGTTTGACACCAATGACATGACCGAGGAGAAGAAAGCCAAATATGCTATATCTTCCTTTGAATCCTTGCTTCTGCTTGGTGGGAATCGGTCAAGAGGAATAGAAGGAGAAATGCTATGGCCATTAATGTTACTTGGGGTGAATTGATCCGGGTGATGGATGAGAAGTACTTGACTCATCAATATCATCAAGACCAATTCAAATGTCTTTATGAGTTGAAACAAGGCTACAAGACGGTTAGGGAGTACTTCAATGAGTTTGAGCAAATCGGATGACCTTAGACATGGATGCGGAAGAAGATGTACCGGCCATGATTCAATTTAGGAGTGGGTTGAACCGAGAGATAGCATCACAATTGAAGTTTCACAAGTATGACAATCATTATGATCTCTATGATGATGCGGTTGAAGCCGAGAAATGGCTCAAGGAAGAGAAATTCACTCGCTACAAAGGTAGGACTCCTATTCCCATGAGTAAACCAAAGGAGTGGAAGGCTCCAAATGCAAGATTACCAAGTGCAAGTGGTGCAAGTGCTAGCAAAGATGTGAAGAAGCTGTATGAGAAGTCTACACCACATGTGGGAGGTAATTCTAAAACTCACTTGAGCAACCCTACTTCTACTTCTACTCAATGCTATAAGTGTAAGGGGTATGGTCACATTGATAAAGATTATCCTATTCGAAAGACCATGGTTGTGGTAGGTGAATTGGCGTATGAACAAGATAGTGAACCCGAGGATGAGGAAGTAGAGGGAGATGAAGAGGTTGGTGTGGAGGAGGATGCGATTGAGGATGATGACCCTCATGCCTTCCTTGTTGTGAGGATGAGTTTAGGTGCCATGTTTGTGGAGGATAGTGAGAACTTGCAAAGAGAAAACCTTTTCCATGCTAGATGCCGAGTCATGGGTGTTGTTTGTTCCATGATTATTGACTCGGGAAGTTGTGCTAACGTTATTAGCCAAACACTAGTTTCCTAATTGAAATTTCCCACTTTAAAACATCCCAATCCTTATCATTTGCAATGGCTTAGTGAGTGTGGCGAATTGAAAGTGGTGAAACAAGTGATGGTTAAATTCAAGATAGGGAACTATGTGGATGAACACATGTTTGATGTGGTCCCTATGCAAGCTTGCCACCTTCTATTTGGAAGGCCATGGCAATTTGATCGAAGTGTAGTGCATGATGGCCGTGTGAACACCTATACGGTCAAGCATGAAGGGAAGAAGTTTGTGCTCAAACCCTTGTCGTCCAAGCAAGTAAGTGATGACTATAGGCGAATGAGGGAATTGAGAGAAGCGGTAAAGGCTAAGTCGGTTGTTGAGACTAGTTCTTTGGCCGAGAGCTTGGTGGTGACTCCACCATCTTCTACCGGTAGCATTTGTGCCATGATGCAACCGGGTGAGCTTTTGAAAGGGAATGATGGCAACAAACTATCATTTGCTTAGTGCACAAAGGTATGATTCTTGCTTCCGAAATTGATTATTCTTCTAACCCTTTGCCTAGTGCTCTTGAAAGTGTTTTGAAGGTTTTTGGGGATATGTTCCTGGATGAGATGCCAAATGGTTTACCTCCCTTGAGGAGTATTGAACATCAAATTGACTTTGTCCCGGGAGCCCAAAACCCAAACAAGCCGGCCTATAGGAGCAATCCCGAAGATACAAAGGAATTGCAAAGACAACTGGATGAATTGCTTACTAAGGGCTTGGTTCGTGAGAGTTTGAGTCCGTGTGCCGTTCCCGTCATTCTATTCCCAAAGAAAGATGACACATGGAGGATATGTGTTGATTGCCGAGCGGTCAATAAGATTACGGTAAAGTATCGACATCCCATACCTCGTTTAGATGATATGCTTTATGAGCTAAGTGGTTCTAGCATCTTTTCAAAGATAGACCTTATGTCCGGTTACCATCAAATCTGGATGAAACCCGGGGATGAATGGAAAACCGCATTTAAGACTAAGTTTGGTCTATATCAATGGTTGGTGATGCCCTTTGGCCTCTCCAGCGCACCTAGTACTTTCATGAGGCGAATGAATCATGTGTTGAAGCCATACATCAAAAAATTCGTGGTCGTCTACTTTGATGACATTTTGATATATCGCAAGTCATTAGACGACCATGTGAACCATTTAAGGCAAGTGCTTGAAGTGTTGAGAGCCAAAAATCTCTTTGCTAATGTGCCTTTGGTATTGAAAGGGTAGTCTTTCTTGGGTTTGTTGTGAGTGCCCAAGGAGTGGAAGTGGATGAGTCCAAGGTAGAGGCCATTAGAGATTGGCCTACTCCCACTACTGTGACTCAAGTGAGGAGCTTTCATGGTCTTGCTAGTTTCGATAGACGATTTGTGAAAGACTTTAGCTCCATTACCGCTCCACTCACCGAATTGGTGAAGAAGGACAAGCCTTTTGTGTGGGGAGAGCCTTAAGAGAAGGCCTTCCAAGAATTGAAAAGTAGGTTGAGTACCGCCCCTCTATTGCAGTTGCCCAACTTCGGAAAGGCATTTGAGGTTGAATGTCATGCCTCGGGGGTGGGAATTGGTGCTGTTTTAATGCAAGATGGAAAACCCATAGCCTACTTTAGTGAAAAATTGAAGGGTGCCTCCTTGAACTACTCTACATATGACAATGAGTTGTATGCCCTAGTGAGAGCTCTTGCTCATTGGCAACATTACCTTTGGCCTAGAGAATTTGTGATTAAGAGTGATCATGAGTCACTCAAACATCTTAGAGGCTAAGAGAAATTGAACAAGAGGCATGCCAAGTGGATAGATTTCATTGAGTCTTTTCCCTATGTCATTCAATAAAAAAAAAAGGAAAGACAATGTTGTGGCGGATGCGCTTTCTAGGAAGTTTGCTCTTGCCACTACTCTTGCCTCCAAGCTTATGGGTTTTGAGATTATCGAGTTGATGTATGCTCATGACCCTAAGCTAAAGAGAATTCATGAAGCTCTTGAGAAAGGAGAAAAAGTTGAGAAATACCAATGGGTAAATGGCTATATCTTTAACAATGGTAAAGTTTGCATACCCGAGTCCTCATGGAGAGAATTGCTTATTCAAGAAGCACATTGTGGAGGACTCATGGGTCACTTTGGTAGGGATAAAACGTTGGCCATTCTTATGGAGCAATTTCATTGGCCTAAAATGGGGACGCAAGTTGAGAGACTTTGCAATTCTTGCTTTGAGTGCCAGTATGCTAAGTCCAAATCGAACCCCCATGGTTTGTATACCCCTCTTCCCATACCTACTAGCCCATGGATGGATATGTCTATAGATTTTGTTATGGGATTACCACGGACTGGGGGGGGGGGGGGGGCCATGATAGCATTTATGTTTGTCGTGGATAGGTTCTCCAAGATGGCTCACTTCATTCCATGTAAAAGTGTGATGATGCACAACATGTTGCTTCTTTGTTCATTGATAATGTGTTAAAGTTGCATGGTGTGTCTCAAACCATTGTAAGTGATAGGGACACTAAGTTCCTTAGCCATTTTTGGAAGAGCTTGTGGGGTGCCCTTGGCACCAAGCTATTATTCCCTTCCACCACCCTCAAACTGGTGGGCAAACCGAGGTGGTGAACCGAACTTTGGGTGCTCTCTTAGAGCTATGACCCGAGGTAAGGGTGGGACTTGGATTGATAAGTTACCTCTCATGGAGTTTTCATACAACCGCACTTTGCATAGAATGATTGGCATGACTCCATTCGAGTGTGTTTATGGTTTTAACCCCTTGATTCCCCTTGATCTAACCCCTTTGCCAAGGGAAATGGTTTTTAATTTTGAAGGTAAAACCCGAGCCAAGGCTTTGGTTGAACTCCACACTAAGGCGAAGAAGAACTTGGAGGAAGCTTATGAAAAGGTGGCCTCCAGGAAAAACAAGGGACGAAAGAAGGTGGAACTCAAGAAGGGCGACTATGTGTGGGTGCACTTCCGCAAAGAAAGGTTTCCAAACCTTAGGAAAGGGAAGTTGGCACCCCGAGGAGATGGACCCTTCCAACTGCTTTCAAAGATCAACAACGCTTATGTGGTGGACTTGCCAAGTGAGTATAATGTCTCTAACACTTTTAATATTTCTGACTTGACTTCTCTTGATGTAGGAGATGATGGAACCGAGGGTGATGATGCTTGGATTTCGAGGACGAAATCTTCCCAAAAAGGGGAGGATGATGCCGGGCAATCCATCACGAGACCCTTCACTCGGAGTTCAGCCAAGAAGGTCCAAGAGTTGCAATTTACACTTTGAGAGGAAGGACTCGAAGATGGAAGCAATTGGAAGCCGTTCCGGATGATCTCTGCTCAGGCGCCCCGCCTAGAAGGCCCAGGCGCCCCGCCTGAAGTCTAGGCGCCCTGCCAAAAGAACACAGGGACCAGGCACTTCGCCCAAGGGGTAGGCACTCCGCCTAGCCCACCCTACTGGTAAAAAATATAGGCGCTCCGTCCGGATTACTGAAGGGCGAGATTTTGGTTGTCCTTTTACCGTTTTGGCCCTGTGTGGTCTATTTACTTAAAGCCTAACATGTGGGCATTTTAGACATTTTACCAAAGCTTGGGAAAACATTATAAATACCCCAAGTCTAGCATATTTCATTAGTTAGTCTATTTTGAATGTTGAAGAATTGAGAACAATGCTCCTTTATTGAATGAAAACCTTGTTTGGGACTTGAATCTCCTAGTTGATGCTAGTTGACCTTCAACCCCGCCTCTATCATTCTATTTGCGAGTCCCAAGTGTGACTCTAGGGTAGTTGCATAGCATTAGGCAACTCTTGACCCGAATTGGGGTTTCACGGAACAAGTTCTTCGTGGATACCCTGTAGGGAGTTCGAGACGAGTCTCGCTCCTATCATATTTTACTTTCCGCATTTTCCCTGCATCAGTGACTATCTGATGATGAAGAAATTTTTGTATGCCGTGCATTGTAGTGCAAATCGCTGAGTCTAACACCTACATAAATCCGCAAATCAGAATTCTCTTCATTTCAAACACTTCAGATGGCTAGGGTATGCTTTAAGAACTATTCTTTGTTTCCTTCTTGTTAATTGTTTTTTTCTCTGTCTTTTATGAAATTGTCTATGCTATTATGCATAAGGTGACAGTACAAGTTGAACTCACACATAGTATAAACCTTCACTATATTATAAGCCTCACAGTTAGTTTCTTGGTTGGCAATAGAACCAAGTTACTCACACATAGTATAAACCTTCACTAAATTATAAGCCTCACAGTTAGTTTCTTGGTTAACAATAGAACCAAGTTACAAAGATATATATATATATATATATGTGTGTGTGTGTGTGTGTGTGTGTGTGTGTGTGTGTGTGTGTGTGTGTGTGTGTGTGTGTGTGTGTGTTTCACTTGGTGCACCTGCGTAAGACACTAGAGGAGGGGGGATGAATAGTGTCCTTACCTGATTTTTCAATTCCTAAAACTTGCCTTAAACTTTTATCGCCTAACTTACAAAGAACCAGGTTCCTTGCAAGTTTCACCAATCTCTGAAACTTAAACTTAATGCGGAAACGTAAATAACACAGAGATTTTTACGTGGAAAAATCCTTGCTCAAGGCATCAAAAACCATGACCCAAACTCTTGGGATTTCAACCTTCCACTAAAGGAAAACTGAGCAAGTTTTAGACTACAATGTATTGTAATCAAGGAACTAGACCTCTCTAGTACCTAGAACCTTCGAAGCCACATGTTAGCTTGTTAGGTTGACTCTACTTCACCAAAGAGTAATCTCTACTAAATGCTTCTTAACAAGCTGATAGATTACAACTCGATAGCCTATAACATAAACTAATACAACTGACTTAAACTATGAAACTGCTCCTTCGTAAGGTTCTTCTGCTCAGCCTTTGTTCTTGCACACAATGCCTCTCAGGATCTGTTTGTTCTTGATTTGCTCTATTGAGATGTCTTGAGTGCGTAAATCAATTCTGGCCAAATTAACTTGTATTTATAGGGTTTGTCTTAGCCGAATCCATCAAAGCTTCGAACTCCCTTTCCACCTTGGAATCCGTTACAAAGAAGGTTTACCCATATTGCCTTATATGAAACCTAAGTTAATTTACCTTAGTTTCCAATCCTTTTCTACTTAGGAACCGTATTTTAGCACCGCCACAAGCTTCTTCTTTTCCCGGTAGGATTGAAACTTTGACTCCAGCTGTTCTTGTTCTCCTTCTTCAACTCTAACTCGAATATCCCGTTGAACATCTCAGCTGTGAACCTTTTCGTAGTCCACTTAGCACCAGGTCCTTTGTCATCTTCAAAACTCATTCTTCAACAAATTTCCCCTTTTTGATGATGACAAACAATATTGTCCCACCGAGGGTATGTAAGCACAAGAACCTGTAAAATTTCAAACACTAACCAAAAACCAGGGTAATATAGTTAGGCAACCTAAACAACATCTAAGTTCCCCTTTTGGCATCATCGAAAAGTTTAGGCAACCTAAACAACATCTAAGTTCCCCTTTTGGCATCATCGAAAAGTTCCACAGTTGTATGAACCTGCTCAACTTAGATTATGTCTAGTTGACTCTAGTGCCATAGGCAACTAGCCAACTTTTATACGTCAGGAACCTGTTTCAGACAATTAAATACTAGCAAAGCAGGATATTTATATCAACATAAGTGCCAAACCGGCTTAAAACATCCAGAACATCATTAAAATATTACAAACCAAAATATAATAATTGTCTTAAAACCAGGCCATAGAAAGAACCAACGAGGGGACTTCGAAAAGGAACTGGTTTAGAATTGGGGAATATCAGGGATGTTAAAGTGAGCAAGAAACAAGGTGACGCGAGTTTCCTTCACGTTCACGCTCCAGCTTAGAATCTAGCCTAGTGTTTTCTGCATTCATCCAGGCCAGCTCATCATTCTGCCTCTCAAGCTGCTTCCTGAACCCCTCAATCCTTCTGTCCACTATAGCGTTTCTTCTTTCCTCAGCTTCCTCCTCCACATGCTCTGGTTCATTAACAGGTTCACCATCCAACACATAATCACAGGATTTCAGAATGTTCCTCCCAAATACATCATTGTGATCTGGATCAGTCCACTTTCCAACAGGCACCCCAAAGAAATCAAATACCTTACTAAGCCGAAACCCATAGACTAAGGCATGTTTACCTAACCCCATATCAGCTACCCTACCAATGTGGTTGATCATCACTTCAGGCAGATTTATACGAACCTCGCGATCTAGCAGGTCCATATAGGTCAGATCTAGAAAAGAGCCTTACTGCACCTCTCCGACCTCTGCAACAGGTTCTTCAGGACAAATTCAAATAGCAACTGGTAGAAGGGTTGCATTACCTTCTTCTTTACTTGCGTTGCCCTTGCTAGCCTAGGTCTCCCTGCAAACTTTTGGGTCATCTCCAAAGTCCCCTAGCCGGCCACGAGTTTCTCATATACTCACTGTAGCCCTGAGAAGGAACACCCAAAATCTCACCAAGCTCTATACAGTCAAACTGGATCACCAGCCCTTTCACTATGGTTGTCACAATTCCTTCACTAACTGTGCAATTAGAGTAACACTCTCGAATCTCCTGCTCTCTCAGCTGTCTAGTTCGATCACGAAATAGGTTCAACCAACCCTGAGCATTTAGCTTAGTACCCAGATGTGTCATACCCTCTAGCTCAAGGTCGGTGAGAATTTTACCCTTCACAAATGGCAGACTCCTAAAGTAAGCCACTCTCATCTTCTTGTCTTCCTTATCATCTCCAGCCATCAACTTTAACTTGGAACCTCTCCTACGAACCTCAGGTTCCTTCACAACCTTCTCCTGCTGCTCTCTAACAGAACCTTGAGTAGCAGGTCTCTTAGCATGACTCACTGTCCTTCTACTGCTTTCTCCCGTACCTTCAGCATCACCAAAACTTCCAACTTTAGAATTACCCACGAACTCACCTCCTTTTACCAGCTTTCGTTTCTTCACAGTTTTTCCCTGTTCCTCAATCACAGGCCTTTTACCCAATCTCCTTTGTTCCTCTACTTTCACAACATCTGTTTCACTAGAGGAACCTTCACTAGCTTGAGGAGTTGGATTAGCCTCAGGAAACACAAGATTCAAAGGTTCAGTAAAGCCTACACCCTCTATATTTTCTTCCACATAATCATCAATTTCCCTCATATCTGCATCATCACCTGCCACAGAACCAGAGAACGAACCAGGTTCTTTCTCAGGTTCCTTAGTAGGTTCAGCAGAATTTTCTTCTCCCTTATCCCTATTGGTCCTTTCCACTACAGGAACTGTCACAGGAACAGGTTCCTCGACAGCTTCAATCAGTTTCTTTATCAACTAAACCAACCCCTGTATTAAAAGACTTTTCTTATTCAAGGTTTTCTCCTACCTCCCTCTCCTTTATTCTAACTTCAGCCACTAATTCCTTTCCTAAATCTACAGGCTCAGAAGGTAAACTAGTTTCTACAGCAACAGTACCAATAGGAGAACTAGAGTTTATCTTTTCGGTTTCTTGAACAGTTTCAACCCCTTCTTCCGTACCGGCCACTGAAACACTTTCCCCCTTGCTAGTTGCTTCCTCCAACTTCTTTTGCCTCAATTTCGCGAATTTTTTTCGCCACCGCTACGGAGCGACTTGCAACTAGTTGCTTAGCCTTTTAATTTAATTTAGAAATTTTGAGTTTAGAAGAGGAGGGACAGGAGTCGATTTTAGAACCAGTCGACATTGTTACAGAGTGTTGAGTTTTTCTTAAAGAGAGAATGAGAGAAATTGTCTAGAGAGAATTTTCATCTTTTACACCGATAGAAACAATGTATCTCTAATTTCTTAGTAGAATAGAGAAGGTTATAGGTTGTATCGGAAAGGGGAACGGGTGATGGGATGTGAAAAAGCTGATTTAACATAATGACGCATAGGAGCTGACGCAGCAGGTTCAAAGAATTTGAATTTTAAACACCCACCATTAATCCGACGCCAAGTAAGGTTAATTGGTAACAAATTGGCCACTAACACAAGTATTATACTCAGTAAGTAAAATAGAATGTTACCTGAATGTCTATGTACCAGGTTGTTCAATGATATCCTTTATTCAAAAAATTTTGCCAGCATCTAAGTCATAAAAACAGGTTCCAAACAGGTCAGCAAGCAAAACAATTAAGTTTCATTTATAGAACCAACTAAACAAAGTTAAGCTAGGTAAAACAAGGAAAGTTCTCTAGCCAATCATTGGATGAACCAGGTGCTGGCTCGTTCAGTGTATCTTGGTCATCCCTAACTCAAGCCTGTTCTTTTCAAATTGTACCATGTTCAATGCCTTAGTGAAGATATCAACAATTTGATCCCCAGTCCTGCAAAAATTCATGGTAATTAGGCCTTTTTCAACATTGTCCCTTAAAAGTGATGCCTAATATCAATATGATTTGTTCTCTTGTGCCGGACTGGGTTCTTGGCTATATTGACTGCAATGGTATTGTCACAAAAGACTGGAACTGATCCACACTTGATTCCAAAATCCTCCAACTGCTGCTTGATCCATAATAGCTGTGAACAACACAAAGCAGCTGCTACATATTCAGCCTCAGCTGTAGATAATGCCACTGAATTCTGCTTCTTAGTAGCCCATGAAACTAAACAAGGACCTAGGAAGTGTGCCATCCCAGATGTACTTTTCCTATCAACCAGGTGACCAGCATAGTCAGCATCAGCATAACCAATTAGATCAAAACTTCCACCTTTTGGGTACCATAAACCAAGATCTTGAGTTCCTTTCAAATATCTCAAGATTCTCTTGACTGCAGTTAAGTGTGACTCCTTTGGTTTTGACTGGAACTTTGCACACAACCCAATACTATAAACAATGTCTGGACAACTTGCAGTTAAATATAGTAAAGAACCAATCATCCCTCTGTACTTAGTTTCATCAATTGAAGGACCAGTTTCATCCAGATCTATCTTCGTTCCAGGAGCAATGGGTGCGTTCATATCCTTAGCAGACTTCATATCATACTTCCTTAAAAGCTCTTTGATGTACTTCTACTGATGGATCACCGTGCCTTCCTGAGTTTGCTTGATTTGTAAGCCTAAGAAGAAATTCAGCTCACCCATCATACTCATCTCAAATTCACTTCCCATCAGGTTGGCAAATTCCTTGCAAAGGTTCTCATTAGTAGCTCCAAAAATGATGTCGTCTACATATACTTGAACAATTAGCAGGTCCTTCACTTTCTTCTTTTGAAACAATGTATTGTCTATTTTACCTCTTGTAAAACCATTCTTCAATAAGAACCCAGACAACCTTTCAGACCAAGCTCTAGGAGCCTGTTTCAATCTATACAGTGCCTTGTTAAGTTTGTAGACATGATCAGGAAACTCAATACTTTTAAAGCCAGGTGGTTGAACCACATACAGCTCTTCATTTAGATAACCATTAAGGAATGCACTCTTCACATCCTTCTGGTACAAATTAAACTCCATGTAAGCTGCAAAGACAATTAGCATTCTAATGACTTCCATTCTAGCAATAGATGCAAAGGTTTCATCATAATCGATTCATTCTTCTTGACTGTACCCTTGAACCACCAATCTTGCTTTGTTCCTTGTTACTATACCATGTTCATCCATCTTGTTTCTAAAGACCCATTTAGTACCAGTGATGGACCTGTCCGCTGGTCGAGGGACTAGGTGCCATACCTTACTTCGTTCGACTGATGAAGTTCCTCTTGTATAGCAATCACCCAATCTGGATCCTCAAGTGCTTCTCGTACATTCTTAGGTTCTATTGAGGACAGAAACGCAAAGAATGCACAGAAGTTCTTTAAAGCTCTTCTAGTGAAAATTCCAATATTCAAATCAGATATGAGGTTCTCCAGTAGATGAGAACTTTGATACTTCCAAGGTTTAGGTTGAATCTGCTGAGTAGTGTTTCCAGGAGGAGCTGAGCCATCCAAGTCGCCTTCATCTTGCTCTTCTGTTCCCTCTGTCTGATTTCCTTCTAGTTCCCCCTGAGTCTGGTCCTTATCATCATGATTACTTTTATCCTCATTCAGATTCTCAATGTCTTCAGCGGGTTCATCTCTCGCAAGACCAATCTCCTGATCATCATCTTCTTGTCTGTTTGCAACAACTTCAGATTCATCAAATACCACATGTACACTTTCTTTTACAGTCATGGTCCTCTTGTTGAACACTTTATAAGCTTTACTCTGTGAAGAATATCCCAAAAAGATGGCCTCATCACTTCTAGCATCAAATTTCCCTAGAGGTTCTTTCCCATTGTTATGCACGAAACACTTGCACCCAAAAGCTCTGAGATGTGCAATATTAGGTTTCCTGCCTCTAATCAGCTCATAAGAAGTTTTTTCTAGCAAAGGACGGATAGAACAACGATTCAGTAAGTAGCAAGCAGTATTGATTGCTTCAGCCCAGAAACTCTTTGACAGACCGCTTGACAATAACATAGTTCTAGCCATGTCCTCTAAGGACCTGTTCTTTCTTTCAACTACACCATTCTGCTGAGGGGTCCTTGGTGCAGAGAAGTTGTGATCCACACCATGTTATTACAATATTCTGCGAGCTTAGCACTCTCAAACTCCGTTCCATGATCGGACCTGATACTTACTAGTTGAAGCCCCAGTTTCTTCTGAATAACTCTGACCCTATCTTCGAACATATCATATGCTTCATCCTTCGATTTGAGGAATAGGGTCCATGTATACCTGGAGTAGTCATCAACAATTACCATTATGAACCTCTTAACTTGTGAACCAGCTCAAGTTGTTTGGAAGTGCTAACCACTTTCTTTGACTTGAATAAAGATCTTACATGTTTCCCCTCACACACGCATCACAAATCTTGATGTCATTGAACCTCTTGATTGGCATTCCACGAACCAGGTCCTTTGACACCAACTTATTCAACTGAGTCAAGCTTGCGTGTCCTAATATCTTGTGCGACAACTGACTATCATTCTCCAGCATATTCAGAGAAGTCAAATTATTCTCAGAAAGAGAACCTAATGTAGCCTTGTAAACATTATTTGCTCGTTTCCCTTCCATTATCACTTCACCAGTTTACAGGTTCTTTACAGTGCAACCTACAGATCTGAAACTCATTAGCTTTCCTCTATCACATAGTTGAGATATACTTAGAAGATTGTGCCTCAATCCGTCCACACAGAGTACATTGTCAATAGCATGATTGAGAGATCTCCCAACTTTTCCAATACCAACAATTTCACCGCTTTTGCCTCCTCCAAAAGCCACACTACCCCCTTGAAATGCTGCGAGTGAGAGAAAGTTTCTTCTGTCTCCTGTCATGTGCCTGGAACACCTACTATCAAGAATCCAGCTTGGATTTTTCCATCTCACTCCAGCCTGCAAAAGAAAATCAAGGGTTAGTAACAGGAACTCAGAAAATCTTGGGTCCCTTTTTGTTATAGAATGGATGAATCAAATCTTTTCTAGCTCAATAGGGTAAAACTGATTTTTTATTGCACTGTTCCTTTTGCAACACTGCGTTCATTCTTGATCTGACCAGTCTTACCACACAAGAAGCAGAGTTTGTTGCTAGGAATTCCTACATATTTACTATTACGGTTCCAAGCAGGTAAAGGTTTTCTATGTCCTAGACCAGTTTTACCTCTATTATGATTTTCATGCATCCAATTCAAAGCTTCAGAAGACTTGTTCCATTTAGTGAGTCTGGTGAGCTCAGAGTTAGCTTTTCAAATTTTTTCTGAAGAACCCGGTTCTTCTCAATTTCCTGATACAGAACCTGGTTTTTCTTTTTAAGCTTAACTTCAAGGTTGATTTGAGTCTCACTAAATCCTTGATTACCAGACACTTCTTTCAGTTTTTGATTTTCAAGTTCGATTGCAGAAACTTTCTTTTACTCACTAAGCACCTGTTTCTTTAATTGGCGACTTTCAAATTCAAGGGCTGAGACTTTCTTTTTTAGTTCCAAAACTTGAGCTTCACTTGCAGTTAATTCCTTTTTAAGATTAGTTTTAGCTTTTTCCAAGTTTTTATTTTTCATTGAAAAATCAGACACAACTGAAATTAGTTGGTCCTTCTAAAAAAGTACTAGTTCCTTCTCAGTCCTCAAATTTTCAATGCCTTCAATTAAAGTCAGAGCAAGAAAATTTAATTCCCTAGGGGAGCAAGTATGAAGTCTAGTTTTAAGTTCATCGAGACTTACCTCAGGTGGATCATCAGTGGATGGTTCATCATCAAGAGCCATCAGAGCTAATGGAGAGTCATCTTCAGGTTGTTGTTGTTGTTGTTGTTCTTCTTCTTCTTCTTCTTCTTCTTCTTCTTCTTCTTCTTCTTCTTCTTCTTCTTCTTCTTCTTCTTCTTCTTCTTCTTCATTACCTTCACTTTCAGAAGGTCCCCATGTTGCATAGAAGGACTCTTTCTTCTTTCTCCTTAATGCTTTGAAGTTAAGTGGACGTTTGGTCTTCTTACGTTCATTCTCCTTTGTAGCCCCAGACTTTTTCCACTCAATATCCACAACGGGCAGTCCTTTATGGCATGATGCTTCTTGTTACACTTGAAACATCCTGAGTAGTCCGGACTATCAACTATGTTGTTCTTGGCATGAGTAGCTCTGGTTCTTCTTTTCTCAAGACTTAAGGACTTTCTTATAGCATTGACCAAAGCCATCTCATGTTCAGAAACTTCAAACTTAGAACCTCCAGTTATCTCAAGAGCTAGGTTCTTCTCTTTCTTAGGTTCCACTTTGATTCTCGACTGTTTCATCAGTTCATGGGTTTTCAGACTACCAACGGGTTCATCCAACTCAATCTTATCAAGTTCTTTTGACTCAATGATAGCTGTAACCTTTGATTCCCATGAATCAGGTAGAATTCTGATAATCTTTTCTACTGAATCTTTATTAGTTAGAGTCATACCCAGGGACTTTATCTCATTCGTTATGATTATGAACCTAGTCATCATGTCCTGGATAGACTCAGATTCTCCCATAGCAAATAACTCGAATTTTCTCTTCAGCATCTGGATCCTTGATTTCTTTACTCGTGAGGTTTGTAGAGCATACCAAATTTCTTTAGCAGTCTTGTATGAAGAAACTCTATTGTATTCATCAGGGCCAAGTCCATATATGATGAGCCGCTTAGCTTTGGCATTCTTCTCAACCATCTTAAAATCAACATCAGTATACTCCGATATCTCTTTGGGAATAGTTTGCTGATTGGGTAGCTGTCCAACAGTTTTGCTGGGAATAAGAGGTCCATCCTTAGTAATGACCATAGCTGAAAATCTTCAGCTTAAATGAAATCCTCCATCTTGCCTTTCCACCATCCATAGTATTGGCTATTGAACTGAGGAGGCCTGTTAACATATTGTCCTTCGGTTATGATCGGTGGTGCACTCATTGTTCAGATCCTTCTCAAGATATTATTCTTTATGTGAGTGAACCTACTCTGATACCACTTGTTGCACTTGGTGCACCTGCGTAAGACACTAGAGAGAGAGGGGTGAATAGTGTCCTTACCCAATTTTTCAATTCCTAAAACTTGCTTTTAACTTTTATCACCTAACTTACAAAGAACCAGGTTCCTTGCAAGTTTTACCTATCTCTGAAACTTAAATTTAATGTGGAAACGTAAATAACACACAGGTTTTTACGTGAGAAAATCCTTGCTCAAAAGATCAAAAACCACGACCCAAACTCTTGGGATTTCAATCTTCCACTAAAGGAAAACTGAGCAAGCTTTAGACTACAACATAATGTAATCAAGGAACTAGGCCTCCCTAGTATCTAAAACCTTCCAAGCCACACGTTAGCTTGTTAGGTTGACTTTACTTCACCAAAGAGTAACCTCTACTAATTGCTTCTTAACAACCTGATAGATTACAATTCGATAGCCTATAACAAAAACTAAAACAACAAACGTAAACTATGAAACTGCTCCTTCGTAAGGATCTGCTGCTCAGCCTTTGTTCTTGCACACAATGCCTCTCACGATCTGTTTGTTCTTGATTTGCTTTATTGAGATGTCTTGAGTGCGTAAATTAATTCTGGCAAAATTAACTTGTATTTATAGGGTTTGTCTTAGCCGAATCCATCTAAGCTTCGAACTCCCTTTCCACTTTGGAATCCGTTTCAAAGAAGGTTGACCCATATTGCCTTATTTGAAACCTAAGTTAATTTGCCTTAGTTTCCAATACTTTTCTACTTAGGAACTGCATTCTATTTTAGCATCGCCACAAGCTTCTTCTTTTCCCGGTAGGATTGAAATTTTGACTCCAGCTGTTCTTGTTCTCTTTCTTCAACTCTAACTCGAATATCCTGTTGAACAACTCAGTCTTCTCAACTCAACTGTGAACCTTTTCGTAGTCCACTCAGCACCAGGTCTTTTGTCATCTTCAAAATTCATTCTTCAACTATATATATATATATATATATATATATATATATATATATATATATAAAATTGCAAGGAATACAATGAACAAAGTAATACTAATAACCTAATAATTGGTCCATTGAAAAATAATAAGTTTTGAAGTGACATTGACAAATGTATATCCTTAATATATTAGAGAATACACCAGAGATACATTTGCATATGAGGGGAAAGGCATAGCGTTTCTCCTTCTCAACTAATCGCTATACAAAAAGTTGAGTTGATATTTTGCAGTTTGATTGGGATAGAAGAGTCCAAAATGGTTCTCTGTGACTTCTCCTGGCTTTTCATTTTCATCAAACATAGCAAACAAATAAGTTTCTATAGTCCTTCCAGGTTTCTTCGGAGTTCCTGCACCTCCTTTTACGTGATTAACCAAATTTCTATAATAAGTCTGAGCATTCTCAATAGTTGCTGCAGGGTTCCCTTCTGAAGGCCAACCAGTCTCTGATACAATAATTTCCACATTTGGTCCTCCAGCTTTCTCTGTTGCGTAATAGATAGAATCCAAAAGGGCATCGAAAAGATTGTGATATCCTGTGGAATTTGTTCCTTGTTGGTTGAAAAGTGCATAAGATAGTGGGACATCAGCAGTGTTATAAATGTGGCCAAAATATGGGTAAATATTGGCTAAGAGTGAAAGGTTATTTCGTGCTAGAAATTCAATTATTGGATTAATGAAGCTTTTGAAATCTTCGCGAAATATACTGTCTTTGGGTGGGTAAGTATTGGCTAAGAGCGCTGAATATGTTGCAGTTGAGACCTTGATCTTGTTTTGCAATCCTGCTGCTGCTAATGCATTGTAAACATTTTCCATTACTGGAAGCACATGTGGTGAATTTTGACCGTTATTTGTAGGAGAGACTTCATTCCCAACTGATATATATTTAAATTTAACTTCTGGGAAATAACTTATTATGTTATCTCGGACCCAACCACTGGCTCTTGAAGAATTAGTTAGGGCTTCAAGATCTTGGTTTGGGACATCAAGAATAATTTCGATGTTATTTCCTTTGAGAGCATTGAAAATGTTTGTATCTGGGTAGTAGATTCTCATCCTTCTGATACCATTGGCCTTGTATAAGTTAATGACATCTTGATCTGAAGGTAAATTGTTGGCAAGTTTTCCATAGCATACTCCAACATTAGATTGTGCTCCTGCATGAAGAAAACGGTAAATAAAATTTGCCTCAAATAACATCATGGATAATTAAACGTACAAGTAAGAATTTAACTTAGGTACATAGACTGTTTATTAAGAGTAGTTTAATCCATCCAATCATTAAAAGGATAATTGCATGAAATTTCCATAATAGAACTAGTAACCTGAAAAAGTAAGACAAATAACCGCTATAAAAGTTTATACTTGTGGAGTAAAAACTTCATAATAGGATAGAGTGCGACCTGTCATTTGGATATCGCACATTAAAAGCCCAACGAGAACAAGAACAGCTGCAGGGAAGCCATTTTTAATGCGAAAAGCCATAGCTAAAATAGAACAAAATGAGAAAATAAGAAAATCCTAGATTATATTTGAGCTGAAATTATGCGTTTAGGGAACCATTAGATTGGTTTCTTATATAGACAAGAAGAAGAAGGTGGTCAAGACAGAAATTAGTATTGAAATCCACAGCATACCAAAGACACTTCATGGCATAATTAGTGCAATTTTGACACAAATGAAGAAAAATTGCAGAAATTCCTCTCAAAACTCATGCTGGTACATGGAATTGTCCGAGAAAAAATATGGATCCCAATTAATATCTGCATGATGATTGTTTGGGTTGTCATGACATGACACGTGATTCAATTAGGTGTAGTTTGATAATAAGGTATGCTTTAATTTTGAGAATTGAGAAACATGTTCACATGCACAGGGATTAGACTCTTTTTACCTGCTTGAGAGTTTGAGATCTAATACCAGTTCAATTTTGCTACGGAGGTCGTAGGTCACCCACAAGATTAAGATGTACAACTGTGATTTTAGGACAAGTTTAAGTACCAACTTACCAAATAAAGTATTAACACATACTTCTTTTCTTATATATCTTTCAAACATTATCTCTCTTTATCTCATTGCGGAATTTTTATTGTTTAAGTTTGTAGATCAAAGATATCAAAAAATTTAAAAGAACTTTCCGGTGATACTACACTTGTTATAAGTAGTGGGTTGAATGAAAATAATTTTCATCCTTCTACTTTGGTTAAAAAATCAAATACATCCTCCAACTTTGAACAATAGCCTTATTAATCCTCCTAATTTATGCAATGCCTATTATACCCTTGTCATTTTCAATCTCATTTACTATTTAATATTTTCATAAATTTTAAACTATATTGATGCCCATGCCAAATATGTTTGAATCATTTATTGTATAATAAATAATCATGACTTTTTGTAAGAAAAATACATATTCTTAACATTTATTTGATATATTACTTGCGCTGAACATATGTTAAAAAGATATTATTCTCTTCACCCTCAATTATGTAAATAAATTATTGAATTTACTTATTATTATTATTATTATTATTATTATTATTATTATTGATGAATACTTGGAAGAACAAACTATTATGATTAAATTTATTCATTTTCTTAATATTTTATTATTGCAACATTATATATGCATATAAATCTTTTGTTTCACATTTTATTTTATAAATATAATTTATTTATTCTATAATTAAGTCCATAATGTAGACTAAAAAGAAAAAAAAAAATACAAAATATATTAGAAAATAATTAGACATGTTAATAATTTAAAGGGTAAAATAGGTATTTAAATTATTAAATTGAGATAAAGGGATGAGAATGTCTATGGTTAAAATCGGAGGATGTCTTTAATTTCAAAAAAGCAAAATTGAAGGATGAAAATTAGATTCTATTGTCTATCATAGTGAGGAGAGCTTTGATGTTTATTAATTTTTTATTTTTTTTTATTTTCTTACATGTTTTAAATAGTAACTTTTAGACTTTCGTACTTATATATCGATTTCTTTCTACTAGACTGCTAGCGTGATTTTGTAACCATTTTTGTATGCATTTTTCAAATCAGAAATTATGTGTTTTTCAAAATTTGATATCAATAGAAAGAACTACACATGAAACTTGAAGTTCTAGAAGGTTAAGGAAGGCCACATACTTTTCCGAGCTAAATTTTGAGGGAAGAATTATGATTTGGTTTATACATTTTAGCTAATTACAGTAGCTAGTATAGTTCCACATGGTAAATATATATTCGTACCCAGTATTTACACCAAGTCATAAAATTTAATTTTAATTGTTAGAAATTATAGTGAAAATGCACATCATTTAATCATGGTTAAGTACTATAAACGTGATATGTAATACACATGTCATGCATTTATTAGAACAGTATAAACACTAGGTGCATGTTACTTTTTACCATTCCACTGAACATGTTGATTATCGTTTTATTTATGAATTTTCCAAATTGGATCTTTCTCTTTACTGAAGTTAAGAGTATAAATGAACTCTTATTTCCTTTGTTAAGATAGCGTGGTGTATCTGCATAAATAAATACTAATAAAATTTGAAAAGGGGAATCAAAATTAAGATACTTATCCTTAAATGGATTTGGACTTTTTTTTTTTTTTTGGTTAAAACAAGATTCCATTAATTTAGCAAAGACTAAGAAGGATTACAAAGAGAGTTCATACGGCTATTAAGTTGACCTGCATTAGTACAAAAACTAGCATAGGAATTAGAAGAGAGTGCATTAAGCACATTTAGGTTTCCTAACTTAGCAAAATATTTAAGATTACTATCTGATATTGTAGTAGCAAAAGTTGTGCCCACACTATCTTCCCATAGAGCATGTTGGACAAAATTAGGTGGCACTGCATAGTGATATGTAGTTGAGTTTTTGGACATATCCGGAGCTCCTTGCACTAGAAGGTGCGCAACCTTGTTGCCCTGCCGAAAGCTATGCCTGATCGTTGTTATTTGGAGGGAGCACATCATTGACCTGCATTTGAGTACAATAGAAGAGTAAGTAGGGTCAGGTTTATCCAAAAGGTGAATTAAATCTGTGGAATCTGTTTCCACTTCAAGATGAGAATAATTCTGATCAATGGCTAAGGTAAGACCATGATGTAATGCCATTAATTCAACATGCATAGGATTTAGGCCCTGAATTTTTTTGTGGTAGCCTAGAATCCATTCTCCGTTAGAATTACGAAAGACACCCCCAATACTAATCTTTTTATTAGAAGAGTTGAAAGCGCCGTCGGTGTTTAACTTAATAAAGTTTGATGAAGGAGGATGCCATTTTGTATTGATGTTAACAAGATGGGTAGGGCTAATCTCTTTTGAAGTAAATAACTTATACTCTACAACTTTAGATTTAACATTACTAAAGGATATGTCATTTGTCGTATTATTAATATTATTACTATTTCGGTTTAGCCAAAGATTCCATAAAGTAAAGGAGAGAAATTCAAGCCAATTAAAATGAAGAGTAGCTAAATTTGGGGAGAGATTACATAGATCATCAAGCCAATTTGGGGAGTCAGGTAGACTACAAACAATAGAACAATTGTTCCAAAAGTTTTTGGCTATGTAACACCCTAGAAAAATATGGTATAAGGATTCTTCCTCACCATTACAAATAGCACAAACTGGATTAATATTAATACCAATCTTACTAAGATAAAGACGAGTAGGAAGACGATTATGCTGGCATTGCCATAAGAAATATTTTATTTTATTAAGGGTATTAAGTCTCCAGATCCAATTGAAATCCTTTCCACTACTCATGAAATTCTCTATGGAAGTGTAGGTGGACTTTAGGGAGAAGATACCATTACTAGAGTTATTCCAAATAGGATAGTCCTCAGAATTAGAAAGATAAAAGGAGTCAATTATAGAACTTCTGAGATTATCCGGAAAATGGAAAGAAATTTTTGAGAGATCAAGAGAGTTATTTACTAGGAGATCTGCTAGTTTAAGATTATCTTCTCTTAATCGGAGGGGACCACTGATCAAGCTTCTTAAGTTGTACCTACTAGCCATCCAATTATGATACCAAAAAGAAATATTCCTACCATCTCCTACAATCCATTGGGTATTGTGACAACATATTGGCCAACCTTTAATAACATTTTTCCAAATAAAGGAATGAGATTTTAATTCTGATTTAGTAAGATATTTCTTAGAAATAGTAGTAGCCCATAGAAAAGAGGGGTTTGAGACTAGTCTCCAAGTTAACACAGTGATCATGGCCATGTTTTTGGTTTTAGCTTTAGTAATGGATAACCCTCCAAGCTGCTTAGGTTTTGTAATGACATTCCAAGAGAGGAGGTGCAATTTCTCTTAAGACTCTGAAGTACCCCAAATAAAATTTCTTTGGATTTTATCTGGAGTTTTAAGGGGTTTAGAAGGAAGAAGATGGAATTGCATGATATGATTTGGAAGGGTATTAAGGGTAGACTTTACTAAGGTTGACCTCCCTGCTAAGTTTAGGAAATTTGATTTCCAGTTTGCCAATTTAGATTGAAAATTATCTAAGAGGAATTGATAATCCTTAGCTTTAGGCTGTAAATTTAAAATAGGGAAGCCTAGATATTTCCCAAAGTTTTGCCCTATTTTGATATCAAGAATGGAACTTAGAGGACAAGTTAGGGAAGTAGGAGTATTTTTAGAAAAAATGATCTTTGATTTAGCCAGATTAACTCTCTCCCCAGATAAGTTACAAAAGAGGTCAAGGGTGGATTTAATAGCTAGAGCTGAATTTACTGTTGCTTTAGACATAATAGTGATGTCATCCGCAAATAAAAGATGAGAGAATCCTGGACCCTTAGGGGAGAGTTTTATAGGGTTCCAAATATTAAGGTCGACTTTGTGATTTATATAAATTGAAAGTAGTTCAAGACACAAAATAAAAATATAGGGGGACATTGGGTCTCCTTGTCTAATACCTCTAGAGTGGTTGAAAAAATTTGTCTTAGAGCCATTAACTAGAATAGCCATTGAGGAGGATGCGATACAAGACAGAATTAATTTAAAAATATTATGAGGAAACTTAAAGAAAGCAAGCATAGATCTAATAAAAGCCCATTCTATTCTATCAAATGCCTTCTCAAGATCAATTTTGACAAGCATTTCACCCTTTTTACCTTTCATTCTAGAAAATTTGTTAACAAATTCCTGAATAATAATAGCATTATCAGAGGCTCTCCTATTCTTAAGGAAGCTAGCTTGATTGGGACTGATGATCTTGTCAAGGAAGGGTTTGATACGGTTAGCTATGATTTTAGTTATAATTTTGTAGATAGTGTTGCAAAGACCAATGGGACGAAAGTCTTTAAGATGAATTGCATTCTTAAATTTTGGAATGAGACACAAATAAGTAGTATTAGAGTAACTAGGAAGAGAACTACTAGCAAATACTTGATGACAAAAATTTTTAACTAAATTACCAATAATATTCCCGAATTTTTGGAAAAAGAAAGGGTGGAGTCCATCCGGACCTGGAGCCTTATATGGACTAAAAGAGGACACTGCCTTAGTTATTTCTGAATCATTTAAAGGAAGATCAAGACAAGAAAGATCCACTCTTGAATACCAACTAGAATTTTGGTCTACATAATTGAGGGGGCTACTAACGTGACCCGACGAATAAAGATTTTCAAAGTAGCTTAAAACATGGTTTGTCACTGCCTCTTGTTCAAAAATAATGGAGCCATTTTCATCTTGAAAATGAGTAATAGCATTTTTCCTACGCCTATTAAGGGTTAAAACCTGAAAAAATTTTGTGTTAGCATCTCCAAAGTTTAACCAATAACCTCTAGATTTGAGACGCAAAAAATCCACTTCATTCTTTAATAACATTTTATATTCTGAAATTAATTTAATTTCTAAGTCATGCAGAAAAATACTTGTAGAATAATTAGGAGAAGATTGGACTCCATTTATTCTAGCGAGCAGTTTTTTCTTTTTTTGAAAAACCAAAAGTGGTGTTATTCCAGTTTGAGATATCATTTTCAAAAGTATTTCTAGCATCATGGAAAATTCTATTAAGCCATGCATGATGAATAACATTTTTAAAATCCGGATGGGACATCCACATTGACTCAATTCTAAAAGGTTTACTAATGCGCACATTCGACTGTTTAATTAGGTTAATTAGGATAGGGTGATGATCCGAGTAGGTTTTAGGAAGATGGACAATCGAAGCATCCCTAAAGAGAGTAATCCAATCATTGTTAGCCAAACACCGATCCAACCTTTCTCTTATGATCTTCTCGAGTTAACTTAGCTCCATTAAACATCAATATAATCCAAGATAACTGACATGTGGACATTGTTATTTAATTTGAAGGGTTGAAATTTTTTTCATTTCATTCTTTAAAATTGTATTGATACTTATTGGAGTTAAGTTTACTACAGCATATCCAAATCTCCAAAAAGATGTATTGCTAAGAAACAGAAGCTTTTTGGGGAGTCAAAAGTATTTTTTACTTAAAAGTGTTTATTTTTAATAAATTGAGGTTTTTTATTTTTAAAGCACATATCACTAGGCAAGGTTTTATTAATAATTAATAAAATAAATAGACTATTACATTTTGAGTAACATATAAATTTGCAAGAATTAAATAAAAGTGTCTAGATAGTGGTAAATTAGCTATCATTACAACAAATTTGGCTTTAAGGCCACATTTATTTTAGACAACGCCTTGAAAGTGTTGCTAACACTTTTTGTGGGCAAGCTTTGTGAGGGGCGATCTTTGGTGAGTGAAAGACCACTCTTTTTAAGTGTTGTAATATGATAAAATATGTGGCAGTGTTTATTCACCTATGTTACAACACTGTTGAAGTGTGCTATTTTTTAATCTTAAAAGCAACACTTATGAAAGGTGCTCTAAAAATTCAAATTACTTTTAACATTTTCCCCCAAAAAATTCTCCCAAAAATATTTCCCTCTCAATTAATATATATATATATATATATAATCCAGCGTATATTTTCCCAATATTTTAACTTGTGATTATCACACAATCGACTTACGGGTGTATTGCCTCTTCAACCATCGCTGCTAATGCTGTTGTTACCGCCGTTTGCTCTAACAACATTTCAGCGCCTAAGTAAAGAATTTATCTATACTCAAAAGGTATAATATCTTAAACCCTAATAAAATTTCTCTCATAATGATCAGAGAAGTTTGGTTCGCTATACTGTATACAACGTGGTTTTAGCATCTCCAGTTCTTTGGAGTATTTGCACCATCAACCTATCTTTTGCAAGCTTTATTTGCGTATAAGATTTTCCCATATTTTTACTCGGTGTACACTACAACAAAAGTCACATTTACCGGAAAATGATATGATTTTTAGCGGCATTAACAATTGCCGCTAATAGTTTTACCAGCAATAACCTATTACCAGGCAATGTCGATGTCGCTAAAGACTTTCCCGGCAATTGATTTCAGTGCTGGTAAAGGCCCTTTCTATTGCCGCTAAACGACCCTTGGTTATAACGGTATTTGTTTGCCAACCATTTAAATTTTCACTAAATCTAACACAAATAATGGCTTGATTCATCACATGTATTGCCGATAAAAACCCATTTTAGCCAGTAAAATAGGACCACTGCTAGCGCCACTTTATTGTGGCTTTAAATAATTCTCAAACTATACAATTCTTTTTCATTCGGAAAAAAAGCCTTTACGAATAAAATATACTAACATTCATGGCGAAGTGCAAAGTATTTCATTAAAGTCCATCAAACAAAAGCACATCAATATTTTTTGTTTCAACACAAAAAAAAAAAACATGAACATAGCTTTAGTCCAGTATGTAGCTTCATGTCAACTCTAATAACTAGTGTTAAACTTGAATAGCCTATAAGCGTTTATGCCGCTCTTGATATCAAGGTAAAGTCCACCATACCAAGTCCTCAAAATGTTTCTTGTAAGAGTCTCCTTTGATTGAACAGCTAAAACTCCAACTTCCCTAATCTGCACATTTAAAAAAATGATATATGAAATATCTTTAAAGAGGAAAGATGAAATATGAGAAGTCTCACAGGCCGGAATTATGAGAAATTAATAACCAGATTTGAAAAACAAAGCTGTTAAATAAGTGTACCCATCAGAGATGTAACAAGCAACCAATATGCCTAGAAGGGACTTGAAAATTAGGAGCCAACTCCATGCCTTTACAATCTAGTAATAGGTCCTGGTTGTTGAGCTTTCCTGTAACTATGCATGAGTCCTACAGTTTGCCAATCAAAATAATTCCGACATTCCACTGAAAACAATATATGGATCCTCCATTCTTTCTTTTCTCCATCAATTCTTTGACCATTTATCAAATTACAAACCAGTAGAAACACCAAGAAAATAGCTCTTTTTTTCTCCATCATTAATCATACACTACACAATTGAAATGAGGATGCCTGTATTGATGATCTTGATTTCATAATTTGGTGAAAAAGTCAAAAGGTTGGTTTTTGTTTTTATGATTGTTTTGTGAATCTTTTTTGTCTTGTTGTTGTATTAATGTAAGGATCGTGGAAGATTAAGGAGGAGTATATATTATTATTGATTTATAGTAATATGTAGTAAAGTGTGATCTGTAATGTTTGTTAGTGTAGTTGAATATGGAAATATGAAGCTGTCTATCATGACCATTTATACCAAGACCAGAAAATAAGCTTCATAAGGGCAATTCCTCTCTGATTTTTGGGTGATCAAGTATAACTCCTAGGGACAATTACCCTTCTCTAACTACTAAATTTAACTAAGATTAAAAACCAGATGTAGGCACAAAATTTCCCAAACTCATTCAAGGAACCAATTAAAGATACAAAAGCATCCTGACTGATGACTTAATGGAAACACCAATTCGGATGATTAGCAACAGTTTCAATTCCAACATCCAGTAAGAAGTTGTCTTTAGAAATTTGAGGAAGAGATGATAAGCGATAATCACAACTAGTTTCAAAGTAAAGCTATAATCACTAAAGATATTTAACGTAGTATCATTTTCCTTAGTCAGATTAATCGAGCAAATTCATTACTCTCCAAATTAAACAGATGAGTCAAGCATATTTCCTACTAATGATAAAATTATGTAGAGAGAGAGAGAGTAAGGAAAGGAACAGGAAAAAATACATAGAAGCAACTTCGTCTAACGTTTTTACTCCAAAAGAGGAGATTCAAGCACAAACAGGTAAAGAAACATACCAGGCAAATAATAATAGTAACCAGGTATAGTAGGGTCATGTACTCAGTACAAGTAATTGTAAGTTATATATTAAGAAACCTATGAAATCGAATTACCCGCCCAGTAGCTTCTATTGAAATTCTAAGGCATGGATAACTCTGGTGGAGCAGATCTGCCAATAACTTGTCTCACCTAGGATAATTTAGACAGTAGCCAAGCTTGATTTTGTTTCATCTGATCTATTTCTTTATCTTGCTTTTTCTTTAACTCCTTTAACTCCTTCACCTCTTGTCTAACCTTTGTGCAACTTCATTTGACAAACCATCCCCATCAGTATTTCCTAATGAAGATGTACTACCCATAACAAAGAAGGGATTGGACCAAGTCCTAAACCACGGACATAACCACATCTTTCATTCCCCGTGACTTGAGAATACACATATCCTTTCCAAGCTACACTTCCAGGAGGTTGTTCATTAGATATCTCTTTACCATTTGTAAACTTTTCATTCATCATTTCTTGAGCATAATTGAGATAAAAAATTACGTAATGTAATAGCATAACAAACACATTAAACTTGATAGAATTGCATAAGAAATTACGATTGCTTTTGCAGACTCCTCATTAATTGGTCTACCATCCTTGCGCTGAGCATGCGTTAATATGAATACTTCGGCACGTGTAGGCTCTCTCCCATCTATAGTCTAATACAATAATCGACGTCAAACAATTTTATAGGCTCCCTCGCAACTACAGTCTGATAAAGCTATAATTATAAACAAGATTTGCAGTACCTACCCTATTACACATAATTGAAAAATGCTGGTAATGAAATAGCATTACTGGAGAACTCTACTTTAATAACTCTAATGTAAACTCTGCAGTCCGACCTAGTGCTTGAATTAGACTTTTGTTAATTTTACTGCTCTTTGATTGTTCAAGAAAAGAGGAAAAGATCTTATGTTAGAGTGGATCCTTGAAATAGAATGTACATTTTCATCCATCAGTGTTACAATACTCTTGGATCCTCCAGTGTAAGGTATCTTTTGATTGGCCCTATTGCGTCTATTTAATTGCCTATGCTTCTATCATTTTAATACAAAAACAATGTCTTATAACTAATGTACGCAAATCAAAGAAAATCATAACAAGGGAGCCATGTAAAAGTCATATCTTTGCTTTATCCGAGATCCAATAAGTGACAAGACCAATCTATTGATCCCTTGGTCTGCGACTTAGTTTATTTTTCAGCAACACATCTTTGGTCTTATACTTTCTCATGTAGATGCTTCTCAAGTCGCATTTATAATCTTTCCACTTCCTTCCTATAATTTAATGTATAGCACAGAAAACCAAAAATCAGATTACTTATCTACTTAAAATAATTAGTCCATACCCGCACAAATTTTAGTAGCTTCTTCTTATCGTCATCGTCAAAATTTCTCCAATCATTAATGTTTAAAGGGGTGAGCTCTGGAGTTCTAGAAATAATGCCTTGAAAGCTGGCAAGCCTTCGACCCTCTTTTCCAATTGCTTGGTTACGACTATTGAATCGCACAACAATTGTCTTTCCAGGAGGCAAACTCCAAATATCTTTTAGTAATGTAGGCCCACGAACCTTAACTTCATCTGAATGACCTATCATATATTCAACTCAAATAAATATTCAGAAAAAATTGACTCTAAATATATAATTAGGCAGTCAAAATATAAACTTAACGTGCATCAATGTCCTGCTCGACTTCAACATTATCAGAACTATGCAATTGACTAGACTGACCATTGTCTACTTGCACTTGAGAGTAGTTCTGATTATTCAATAGTTGCTGAATATAAGGCGCCACTTCATCATCATATTGTTTTTGAGTGGCCAATTTTTTAGCAATTCTAGTTCTCATACTTTGTTCTCCAAAATGAAATATCTAGCTGCAAGAACTTGTAAAAGTAAAGATATATGAAAAAGCTTGATCTAATTCACCAAGTCAAAAAAGCTTCGTCACTAACTTTTTTATTGGAAAGCTACCCAGAGAAATACAAAAATTCACATGATAATCCCAAACGAAACTTTTTCATATTTCGAACTACAAATCAGGTATATTAATGAGGAATAACAAAACTTTACATTAGAATTATTAATGTAAACTCTAGTTTAATAAAAAAAAATCATATGTTACCTCAAAATTTGGAGGTCAATGAATAGCTAAATCTAGTTCAATTGAGAAATGGAGATTGATGGAGATATGTATGGAGAAAGAGTTATGTAAACTTAGTTCAATTGAAAAAGGAAGATATAGAGGTTTGAATTAGACAGAGCGATGGGGGATTTGAAGTGAGAGGGAGATGATATCTGTGTTTTGTTTTCCTTTTCATCAGGGAGGAAAAATAATTTAATGAAGTACCTTTTTATAGTACTAATTTTTTAGTGGCTATTTGATGTTTGGCATTTTATGCCTATATTTCCTTAATATTTCCTCACGTTTGGATACTTTATTCGCTCGTTTTATGGTTTATGAATGTGGTTTTACACTAATTTTATGTCGTGTGTATGTAGGTTGTTATGCAGTGCAATTGGAGCTTTTAAGAGCATGATTGAGCAAGAAAAGATTGGATTTTGATTGAGGATTGGGTTGAGCACACGAAGGCACGACACGAAGCGATCAAAGGAGCAAGAAAACACGAAATTGGCCTGGCGCTGTAGGGCACGTGGCGCGCCACCCACCGCGCCCAGTGCCCCAGCGCTATTCCTTGCGCGCCACGTGCAAAAGGCGCTCAAAATCTGACGCTACTGGTTGTCTGGGCGCATTCCGAGGCGCGGGGCGCCCGTTATAGCGCCCCGTATGCGGTTTTTCACTTCCTATTTCGTCTAGGATTGAGTCTAACTTATTACTAGGTGTTTGTAAACACTATAAATAGTCTTTTACTTAGTTTTTGAGAGGAGTTCAGACTTGGGAGCAAATTGGAGAGCTCATAACATCAAGAACAAGGGTTTTTCTTCTTTCCATTAATTTATTACATCATTACTTCATTATTTCATCAAATCTTTCTGTTGTTATTATGAGTATGCGTAGCTAATTCTATCGTTCTAGGGTTAGAGTATTACATGAAAGTTGATGTTTGAAGATTGATTCCCATTAATTGAATCCCATAACGGGTTACTTATTCTTTCTTGATTTCACTTGTGTAATTGTCAGGGCCCGATTATTACGCATTATCTATGGTTTTTAGATTGAACTCGAAAGAGGGAATTTAATTACGTAATAAGAGAGAATAGAACTAGTTTGTGAACCCGGGCATCGGGGAACCAATTTGTGAGTAGGATAGACATATACTTGCTGCCCTAGTTTAACTCATTACAGAATTCGTTAATGCGTGCACGTGATTCAACCCATAGACATATAGGGATTGGAGTAGCCTGCATAGACCGTGAAGAATCGAAAGGTTTTCACGCGTACATTTAATCTGTTAGTTAGTAACCCAGGATTTAAGAAGTGAAATCAATTGGAAAACTCAACTGGATTGTTCGTAACTCTGACCCTGGACCGTCTCCTTATTACTGATAACAACCACGTTTTGCTCTATTATTTGAATTCGCTTTTACCCTCTTAATTACTGTTCTTTAGTTAATAAGCTCATCACTATTGGAAAAAGATCCCTGAATAGTTTATATAAATTGTTTGCTAGAATTCCGTCTGAATAGTCCTCGTGGGAACGATACTCGATTTATCACTTTATTACTTGTCGACCACGTATACTTGCGTGTGCGTTTGGGAGCAGCACTATTTCATGAATTGCGGGTAAAACCTCACTCTTTAGTGGCTATTATCTATTTGCCGGTAATATTTGGGTCTAAATATTAAATTAGCGGCTATAATAGTATTGCTAGGTAATTATTTGTCGGCAAATGTATATTTTGTTGTAGTGGTAATGGCTTTGCAATTTTTCTTTTGCTTCTCTTTTTAATTATGAATACCGTTTGGTTGTGTTGACTTAATTGTTGCTCCACAATTTCACTTAGTTCCATTTAAAATGTTTCAGAGGAGTTCATAATTGGTTTTCTAGTATATATTGAACTATGCCTGCTCATGTGATATTGTTACTTGCTAATTCTCATATTCAAAGGTTCAGATTTCATATATCAGAGGAGTTCATAATTGGTTTTCTAGTATATATTGAACTATGCCTGCTCATGTGCTATTGTTACTTGCTAATTCTCATATTCAAAGGTTCAGATTTCATATATCCGTCCACTCGTTAATCTTTATTTTGCTTATTTTTATATGTATTGATATGTAATATCTTTAGAAACTTGTAACAATATTATGCACTCATATCAAGTTTGGTAGTTTATGATTAGAAAGGCAAAGGCATTTGTTATATGTATTGATATGTAATGACTGTCAGCTCGAAATCAAGGCTATTTGGTCATCTCTTTCGACTTGTGTGCTCAACGACGAACTTTTTGCTGTAGATTTTTCTTTGTTAGAGCAGGTATGATGGGATGGTTACTTGTCAATCTTTCAGTTCTTGCAAAATGTATTCTACAGGCCAAATTAAGCCAGTTGATGATTCTTTACCAGCTATTTAATGGGGTAAGTTAGTTGCTGTATACTTCCAAGTTTGGTCTTTCGAGTATATGCTTGTGATATTTAAAACTTCTTTTGCATGCATGTAATTGCAGCTATACATCCTTGATAAGTTCTTCTATGAAGAGTTCATGACCTCCACGTGAGTTGGCAGCTTTCTTCTCCTTTAACCTGTTTAAGATAGACAAGTTGCTGTGAAATAAAGTAATGTGGAGAACTATTATTTCTCTTTTCTTTCCCCTTCCCCAATTAAGGTCAGGAATACCTCTTCAAATTTTAAGAGTAAAGAGTATTTAGTTATTTTTTTCACATTAAGTAAATCAAACATGTAAGCTGTAAGTAAGCAGCTTGAAGCTTTAGTTCACAAGCTCAGGCATCTAAGATGTTACATGATCGGAAATAAGTGAACATACTAGTTAATGATTCTCTTTCTCAGCATGGCCAATTTGCCCATGGAGTCATCTACACTTCCAACAGATGAGCGAACACCTGAGTGATGTCGCCAGTAGGAAGACCTGAGTATTTTGTTACTTGATAAACAATTAAGGAGTATTCTCTGAGCATTCATTTAGATATCTATTGTTGTGTTACTAAACTGAATTTCCTACTTGATACACAAATAGGGAAGGTGAATTTTCTTTCTGCTTCAACTAGTTAAATATTTCTTGATATGTTTGTTACCTTTTATTTAGCTTTGTATAAAATGTTACTTGGATGCTAGAGAAACGTGTAATACTTATAATTTATAAACGTAAAACCACAGGTGCATGACAATGCTCTAAGGAGCTAATTTGATTAATAAACTAGGAAATGTGTTATGATTGAATGTCTAATTGGTCACTAACTTTTTTATACTATGTGCTAATTGACCACTTAATATACTTATAGCTGCTCATGTATTGATTTGTACCGGAAAATTTTTCAATTATGATGCTAGGGAGACTCTGCAATGAATCAACTCCTTTGCTTGCTACTTCATTTGCCTCACTTGGTTTTAACAGAGAAGTCTACTGCATTCTTGTTCACGTAGGATGAGCTCCAAAATAAAAGCTGCATTTGGTTTCAAAGAGACTACGACCAGACTCTGCCCAATATATGAATCAGCTTGGAGCATTCTCATCTGTTATTATGTCTGGATGGATATCTTCACAATAAAGCGGAGCTTGAAGAATGTCGTTGCAATAGTTTTGGTGAAGAAAATAATTGCCTTCGAGTGGATAAGAAATGATTGTCTTCTTTAAATTTCACTGTTAGCACACATTTCAAAGAAAATTGCTTTATTTGTTGACGCAGGATATGAAATTTATATTTGTTATTCAAAGTTCACTGCAAGTGTGCATTTGATAGAATTTTGTTATTATTATTTCATGTTGTGCTTGAGATATTCATACTTGAGCAATAAAAAAATTTGTTATTACAATATTTTTTATGTCGAAAAAATGTTACTTTATGTCCACCAAATTTTAGCCTATATATTACTAAAAGCTACGGTTTACGACTGCTGCTTTAGGAGCTACCCTTGAAAAGTGTGGCCTATAAAGTAACAAAAGCCACACTTCTAAAGTGTGGCTATAGGACTTGAAAAGGGTTGCCTTTACAAAGCGTGGCTTTTGCTCAATGAAAATGTTGCTTTAGACCAAAGTAACGCCTCTTTAGGCCATCCCCTGAAAAGCGTAGCCTTAAGTCAAAAAGTGTGGCATTTGATACATGTCTAATTGTTGCATCTACCTCATTGGGTTGAGCATCATACAATGCTAATACCGCTAATTGAGACAAATTTAATACCTTTAACATGCGCTTCACAAAAAGTACCACGACTAACTAGTAGTACTAAACTAAATGATAAGAAATGTACAATTATGTATTTGATGACCAAGGAAGAATCCACCATTTGTGACTATTCTTGATCACCAAGCTTCCATGGTTACAAAGGATCTTGAAAAAACACCGTTGGCATTGATTTTAATCAACAAACAGACCATACACCTGCTTTCCATACGTCGCTTGAGAGGTGTATAAGCTGGAAATCAAGTGTGCATGTCGTGCCTTTGAAAATTTCTATAGTGAAAATTCCGCAGCCTCTGGATCTTGTAAGACTGGGTAGCACGATGTTCAAGAATTGGGGCGCATGGCGTGTTAAACATGGTGCAGCATGCGACCCTCTGAAAATCTGCTCCCTCGTTCCAGACTGCTCCCTTGTCCCAATTTTTTTCAACTTTGTCTTGAATCAACAAATTGACAATGGAACCACCTAGCACTTGAAAAGAACCAGCTGCAATTATGTACATGATCATGAAATTTTAATTTCTGAACATCCTGAGACATTATAAAACCTGCAAATTTAATAGATGAGTTAGCAAAAAAGACCATCACGATCTCCTCCATATGAATTTGATCGCAATAACCAAAGCGTCATGAAGGATGGACTGCCTACGCCATGTAAACTGCCCCTCCTTCAACCACCTACATCTACTTCCTTCTGCCATATCAATCATACCTCCCTCTCCGCACCTTCAAATAAGGTGCATTCATTTTATCATTGTTAATAATCTTTCTTGCTTCTGCCCCCAACTCCTGAAAAGAACTTGCCATTACACTATCATGATCAAGTGCATTACTAACAAGATGATCGGCCAACTTATTACCCTCTTTGAATTCATGACTAAACAAAACCTCCTTATTAACAATAAGACTCCAAATCTCCTTCACAAAGTTAACAATCTGCCATGGAATCTCCGACCTCCTTTCCAGCACGTTCTTCATTAGGATAGAGTCAGTCTCAAGATTGTTATGTGAAAAGGAAGTTGTAGCTACATACCTCATCCTATGTAAAATAGGAAGTACTTCAGCCCTACTATTAGTACATATCAGATCATCAATTTCTCGCGCCTGAGCATGAACCGAGTCACCCCTCTCATCCCTAACACAAAAACTTCAACAACTCCTCCCCGAATTTCCCCTCGAGGCACCATTCATATTACACTTAATCCAACCAACCTGAGGAGGCAACCAACTTACCTTAGTGTATTTTAACTTAGGGTCGTATGAATCAAGAGCCTGGAGTAAATCAACCCACATACAAGGAGCATACTTGAAATTTCTCCTCCTAACCCGCAAAAACATGATGATATTTTCCATACCCTGATACGCCAGTCTAGTATTTGAAAGCTCTTTTCCATGTCGTAAAGAATTCTTCCTCTTCTACAGCCCCTAGCTAATAAAGATAACAACAACATGAAAAACAACGTGGAGAAGGCTACTAAATTTTGCTTTTTTGTAGTCCAAGAAACCAAACAAGGACCTAGGAAGTGTGTCAAACCTGAACTGCGCTTTCTATCTACCAGATGGCCAGCATAATCAACATCTGTAAAGCCAATCAACTCAAATTTACCACCTCTAGAGTACTGATGTTTGGCATTTTATGCCTATATTTCCTTAATATTTCCGCATGTTTGAGCTTGTTTTGCACTCGTTTGATAGTTTATGAATGTGGTTTTACACTAATTTTATGTCGTGTGTATATAGGTTGTTATGCAGTGCAATTGGAGCTTTTAAGAGCATGATTGAGCAAGAAAAGATTGGATTTTGATTGAGGATTGGATCGAGCACACGAAGGCACGACACGAGCGAGCAAAGGAGCAAACGGAACAGAAAAATGGCTGGGCGCCACAGGTGGCGCGCCGCGCCAGGCAACGCGCCAGCCTGGTGGGCGCGGTTTCCCACGCGGCGCATGGCCAAAGCGTGCAATATTTGGCGTGTTCTGGTTGTCTGCGCGCGTTCCGAGGCGCGGGGCGCCCGTTATAGCGCCCCGTGTGCGGTTTTGCACTTCCTATTTCGTCTAGGATTGGGTCTAACTTATTACTAGGTGTTTGTAAACTCTATAAATACTCTTTTACTTAGTTTTTCATGGGAGTTGAGACCTTTGGAGCAAGTTTTGGAGGAGAGGGGAGGAGCCCTAGATGTCTTCTACACAAGTTCTTTCTCTCTTTCTCGTATTCTTCTCTTTAATTCTATAGTTTGTTTGTTCTCGGGTTAGAGTAAATACATGAAGGTTGATGTTTGAAAGTTGATTTCTATATATTGATTTACCATTACAGATTGTTTATTCTTTCTTGATCCTAATTGTTTGATTATTGAGGCCTGATAATTGAACACTATCTATGGTTTTTAGATTGAACTCGAAAGAGGGAATTTAATTACGTAATAAGAAAGAATAGGACTAGTTTGTGAACCCGGGCATCGGGGAACCAATTTGTGAGTAGGATAGACATATACCTGCTCGCCTAGTTTAACTCATTACAGAATTCGTTAATGCGTGCACGTGATTCAACCCATAGACATATAGGGATTGGAGTAGCCTGCATAGACCGTGAAGAATCGAAAGGTTTTCATGGGTACATTTAACCTGTAGTTAGCAATCTAGGAAATCAAGAAGTAGAATCAACTGGAAAACTCAACTGGATTGTTCGTAACTCTGACCCGGGACCGTCATCTTTTATTGATAACAACGTAGAATTTGCTCTGTTACTTGATTTCAATTTCTTGTTTTTATTACTGCATTTAGTTAGTAAATTCTCAACCATTGGAAAAAGATCCCTGAATAGTTTTAGGAAATTGTTTGCTAGAATTCAGTCTGAATAGTCCTCGTGGGAACGATACTCTACTTATCACTTTATTACTTGTCGACCACGTATACTTGCGTGTGCGTTCGGGAGCAACAAGTTTTTGGCGCCGTTGCCGGGGACTATTACTGACTAATTTCTTTTTTTGAACAATTTATTATTTTCTATTCAGGTTTAATTTTTTTTTTTAAAGTTTATTATTGTATTGCTAATTCACATGGCATCTATTAATGAAAGTGGGTTGAATGATGGTTGCTCAAATTTTATTGATTCTTGTCTACTTTGTGGAGGACATCACTTTTGGGAAAATTGCTCGAGTCTTCCAACCCTGCGAGACTGGTTATGTGAATTTTCTACCACCTTTGATTGGAATTTTTGTAAATTGTGTGGTGGTCGGTGGAATGATTGTCCTAAGTGTCATGCTCCTTCCCCCAATAATTTTTGTGATGATTCTAATGATGTTTGTGAGTTTGACAGGAGCGATAAAGTGCAGGTTGTTAGCGAAACTTGGCTAATGGAGCAAGCCAAACTCTTAGAAGCTTATGGGGATTTCAGGAGTGAACTTGCAAATATGACGAGGCAATTTATAGAAGAGAGGGTTGTGCTCAGGCAAGAGATCGACGAATTTGGCTTGACTATTCACGATTTGGAGGAGAATTTGAGTGATATGGTTGAGGTATCTAATGCCCAATTATCAGTTGTCGTGAATAGTAGATTTGAGATAGAAGAGCTTAGAAGCCAATTTGAGGAGCAAAAAGTGGAATTCCTACCATTCGACCCAATAGCAGTTGATGATGCCAAGGTTGAGGAAATCACATTAGAGTAAAGTGAGGAAATAGAAAACATCATATGTGAGGACTCTAGTGTTTGTGCAAGTGAGGGTGTCAAAAGTAATGCAACTTTAGAATGGAAGCGCATTGGACCTCATTGCAATCATTTTTCAACATTGTGTTTGGATGGTGACATGAAAATTGAGCCACCCGAGCCTATGAAGAAACAAAAGGAGGAGGAACAAGGTGCCTATATTTTAGAGTTTGTGATGCCGAGGAGACAAAACGACATACCTCATTTAAAGGCTAAGAAGTGCAAAATGCGGCATTGTTTACTTGGTCCTGTTGTATTTTTGCCACCACCCCAATACCATAGTTGTAAACTTGAGGCAAAGTTGGGGATTCAATTCATTAGTTCAAGGTGGAGACAAAAGTGATGAAGTTGTCTTCGTCGTGCCACGACGTTAACTAAGGCGCTTCTTGGGAGGCAACCCAATTTGCTTGCTTTACTTTTATTTATTTTTATTAGTATTTTTATAGTTGTATATTACTTTGGGTGATTCTTTGGATTGCAGGCTCATGTAATGTCGAGGCTAAGTGTGGGGTGTCCTCACCCTTGCCCAATATTGATGACCTGATGAGGGAAGTCTGAGTACCTCATACTATATGGAAGCTTGGAGGATGCTAGCACCAAGGACTAGAATCTTCAGGGAAGTTTTCTTTACCTTGCGCTTGCTTATTTTTAGCATTGAGGACAGTGCTTAGTTTAAGTGTGGGGTGGGGAACTACCCTTTATTTATTTTTGAGGTTAGGGATGCATGTACCGTAGGATTTTCTTTTGTTACTTGACTTTATTTTGATTTGTTTCTTGCTTTAATATATGAAAAAAAAAAAATTAGAAAACCAATGAAAAATTCCAAAAAGATTTTCCTTTTAGTTTAATTTTATTAGTGGTACATGTCATCCACCCCGTGGTTTTTCTTATGGCCTCGGTTCTTTTCCACGGGGAGACCTTTGAACCGGGTAGTTTTTATTTTTAGGATTAGAATAGTTAGTATAGGTGACCCTAGACGAAAGAAAGAGGTAGAATGCTAGGTGCCTTTGATTTGTTTGATACCGGTGGACTTGGACTTGATTGCATGTGCTATTTGTGGTGTCCTTGGGTTTTAATTGTGATGCATGCCTAAAAAAAAAATTTGGAATGATCCCCTTGAGATGCTTGAGTCCGCTTGCTTGACTTGATTGTGAACCTTTGTGCATTAGTGCTTAAATTTCCACAAGTTGCACTCTAGATGCTTGATTGAGAGTTGTTGATGGAACCTTTTTGTGTGGATCATGTGCAACGTGTGTTGTGAGGCATATTCTTATTTTGCTCCATGTGTGCATATTAATGTCTAGAACTTGCCCCGTATGTGTGCAAAGCGAAATCCTAGGTTTGCTCTAGTCGGGAAATGATACAAGGCCTTCTTTTGTTTGCCTACCCTTACATATATACCTTGGAAAAAAATTGTTGTTGTGATTTCTTTGATTCTTTTTGTTGGTACCCACACCCCGAGCCTACCCATTTGTTCTAAATTGACTCTTTGGCCCTTACTCCTTAAGCACTTTATTGATATTTTGTTGTTGATTGGAGTTGTGGTTGGATGTTGGGAGGTTTTTGAGTGGAGCTAATGAAGGGGAATAATTGAAAAAATTGTGAAAAGCATTGGCAAGGTTGGATGAAATTGAAAAGTGAAAAAATAGCAAAGTTGAAAAGAAAAGAAAAAAATTGTGGAAAAAGAAATAAAGAGAAAAGAATATCAATTCCTTGCTAGTGTGTGCTTAAAAGAAAAAATGCTACTTGTTGAGAAGGTGTGTGTGTGTGAAAGTTGTTGATTGGGTAGCTTTGATGAGAATTGTGTTTGGAATAATTGTGATGTATTAAAGTGCTTAGGGAGGTAGTCACTATTACCATATATATCCTACCCGCCCCTTAGCCTACATTACGACCTTTCTAAAGTTCTAGTTAATCCCGATTGGAGTGAGCTTACATTAGTGGAGTCCTACACTACGGGCAAGCCTATGGTACATAGTGTGTGACATGTGAGATTTTCATGAGAGTGAGTGAATCTTTCTATGCTATTTCTCCCGTTCTATTCTTTATATTTATTGTTGTGTGTGATCTTTGGGGGACACTCTTTTGCTTCATATTGGTGAGGGCACATGGTTTGCATGAAATAGGTGAAGTTGTGGCTTCTTGGTTGAGTAGATAGGTGCGATTTTGTGGGAGCATGGTTGCATTAAGTTGAGTTTGTGCATTTGAGCTATTTTGGGGTGGTTGTTCTCACATTTTTGGTGTTGGTAAATTGTTGGCATGTTGTGGATCCATAGTAGTCATGTGTGCATTGGTTCAATGGTCGGTATCAACCATGATCATAGGCAGACCTGTTTTACCTAGGTTGGGAAGTTATTTGTGATTGCTCGAGGGCGAGCAAAGGTTCAAGTGTGGGGTGGTGATGTTTGGCATTTTATGCCTATATTTCCTTAATATTTCCGCATGTTTGAGCTTGTTTTGCACTCGTTTGATAGTTTATGAATGTGGTTTTACACTAATTTTATGTCGTGTGTATGTAGGTTATTATGCAGTGCAATTGGAGCTTTTAAGAGCATGATTGAGCAAGAAAAGATTGGATTTTGATTGAGGATTGGATCGAGCACACGAAGGCACGACACGAGTGAGCAAAGGAGCAAACGGAACAGAAAAATGGCTGGGCGCCACAGGTGGCGCGCCGCGCCAGGCAACGCGCCAGCCTGGTGGGCGCGGTTTCCCACGCGGCGCATGGCCAAAGCGTGCAATCTTTGGCGTGTTCTGGTTGTCTGCGCGCGTTCCGAGGCGCGGGGTGCCCGTTATAGCGCCCCGTGTGCGGTTTTGCACTTCCTATTTCGTCTAGGATTGGGTCTAACTTATTACTAGGTGTTTGTAAACTCTATAAATACTCTTTTACTTAGTTTTTCATGGGAGTTGAGACCTTTGGAGCAAGTTTTGGAGGAGAGGGGAGGAGCCCTAGATGTCTTCTACACAAGTTCTTTCTCTCTTTCTCGTATTCTTCTCTTTAATTCTATAGTTTGTTTGTTCTCGGGTTAGAGTAAATACATGAAGGTTGATGTTTGAAAGTTGATTTCAATATATTGATTTACCATTACGGATTGTTTATTCTTTCTTGATCCTAATTGTTTGATTATTGAGGCCTGATAATTGAACACTATCTATGGTTTTTAGATTGAACTCGAAAGAGGGAATTTAATTACGTAATAAGAAAGAATAGGACTAGTTTGTGAACCCAGGCATCGGGGAACCAATTTGTGAGTAGGATAGACATATACTTGCTCGCCTAGTTTAACTCATTACAGAATTCGTTAATGTGTGCACGTGATTCAACCCATAGACATATAGGGATTGGAGTAGCCTGCATAGACCGTGAAGAATCGAAAGGTTTTCATGGGTGCATTTAACCTGTAGTTAGCAATCTAGGAAATCAAGAAGTAGAATCAACTGGAAAACTCAACTGGATTGATTGTAACTCTGACCCGGGACCGTCATCTTTTATTGATAACAACGTAGAATTTGCTCTGTTACTTGATTTCAATTACTTGTTTTTATTACTGCATTTAGTTAGTAAATTTTCAACCATTGGAAAAAGATCCCTGAATAGTTTTAGGAAATTGTTTGCTAGAATTCAGTCTGAATAGTCCTCGTGGGAACGATACTCTACTTATCACTTTATTACTTGTCGACCACGTATACTTGCGTGTGCGTTCGGGAGCAACAGTACCATAGACATAGGTCTTGAGTTCCTTTCAGATATCTCAAGATCCTCTTAACAGCTGTTAAGTGAGACTCCTTGGCTTGTACTGAAATCTAGTAAAATGTCCCACACTATAGACAATATCTGGATGACTAGCAGTAAGATAGAGGAGAGAATCAATGATTTCTCTATACTTGGTTCATCTGTAAAGGGACCAACTTCGTCCAAATCCAAGTTTGTTCCAGGAGCAATAGGAGTAGCCATTTCCTTAGCTCCTTCCATATCAAACTTCTTCAATAATTCCTTGATATACTTTTGCTAATGAATCATGGTTACGTTCCTTCTAGAGTTTGCTTAATCTGCAACCGTAAGAAGAAATTTAGTTCTCCCATCATTCTCACCTCGAACTCACTCCCCATCAGCTCTGCAAATTCCTTGTATAGGTTCTAATTTGTGGCACCAAAAGTGATGTCATCTACATAAACTTGAACTACAAGCAGGTCATTGGCTTTCTTCTTCTTAAATAACGTGTTTTGTATATTTCCTCTTGAAAACTCGTTCTTGAGTAAGAACCCAGACAACTTTTCATTCCTAATTCTAGGTGCCTGCTTTAATCCATATAGTGCCTTGTAAAGTTTATACACATGATCAGGAAATTCACTACTAAAAAAACTAGGTGGCTGAATCACATACACCTCTTCATTCATATAACCATTTAAAAATGAACTCTTAACATCTATATGATACAATGTGAATTTCATGTAAGTAGGAAATACAATCAACATCCTTATGGCTTCCATTCTGGCTATAGGTGCAAAGGTTTCATCATAGTCAATTTCTTCCTCCTAATTGTACCCTTTAACCACCAGCCTAACTTTGTTTCTGGTAACTATGCTATGTTTATCTAGCTTTTTTCTGAAAACCCGCTTCGTTCCAGTGATAGACCTGTCCTTTGGCCTAGGAACCAAGTGCCACATCTTCTTCCTCTCAAACTGGTGGAATTCCTCCTGCATGGCAATTACCCAATCTGGGTCTTCCTTTACATTCTTTGGTTCCATTGCATAGAGAAACACAAAGAATGCATAAAAGTTCTTCAAGGCAGCTCTTGTCATGATACCAATATTCAAATAAGAGAAGACATTCTCTAGTGAATGAGAGTTTTGATGCTTCCAAGACTTTGGCTGTATCTGTTGTGAAGAAATTTCCTCAAAACCCCGAGATGGACCAACTTCATCATCACTTTCATCTTCTTGATCTGCTGTTCCCCCTGATATATTGACTCATTGTTCCCCCTGACTTGTGGTCCCTTCATCTCTTTGATTTTCTTCCTTTTCTTATGGGTTCTCTAAGTTTCCAACAAGTCCTTCTATAGCCAGACCTATTCCATGATCATCATATGTTCCTTTGGTGGTCATGTTTGATTCATCAAACACCATATAAACACTTTCTTCATCTTCATCCAAAAGTCACCGTGCTCCCAAACACATTTTCTTCTTTATTTCACCATTTGTATCTTGTTTTTTATTACTTGGTTACTATTATTTTTCATATAAAGTTTGACTGCTGACAGGTTCCTCATAATGTATAAGTTTATGAATTATTCAGTATTTTTTCCTCCTTTTCAAGATGGAAGCTGATAGTCCAATTTCTATACAATTCAAAGTTAGCTAACCAGTTTCAATATTTGGTACACAACGAACATGCGTTTTGCCAGCTGGAAAGTTAACAGTTGGAAATTGATCCATTTTCGACTTTTAGCCATAACTTCTGGTGAACTAAAGCTAGTAGTTGAATAACTTTTCAACCAAATTCTAATGAAACTTAGAAACATTTATGTATACTTTCCCAGTTTGAGGTTTGAAGGTTTATCCAATTCCAACAATCTGACGAAATTATGGACTTGGTGCCTGATGGTTTCTCTATGGAGGCGTAAGGTGGTAGAAAAGGGTAAACGAGGAGTTAAGGATATTATCGGATTATATGCATATACAAATCTATACTAAATAGATAAAACTTAAATATAATCAGAGAACTTACTTGTTCTCGTTGTAACGGAAGCGGAAGCAATGGATCTTGAACCTTGATTAGAATTACTGGTGGTCGGTGGTTGTCACAGTGATAGAAAAACTCCTTTACCCACAGTCTAAACTCTAAATATTTGCTAAATAGAGAGTAGAGAAGAAGGGGGGCCTTGGAGCAATTGGTGAAGTTGTTTTCGTGTGACCTATAGGTACAGATTCAAGCCGTGAAAACAATAATTGATTTCAAGTTAGGCTACATACATCACACCCTTAGCGTGCAGCCCTTCCTGGATTCTGTGTGAACATGGAATTCTTTATGCACCAGGATGCCTTTTTTTTTTTTTTCCTTTTTAGAAAGAGTAGAAAAGAAAAATATCTTTTTATGTGTACATCTGAATGTTTATAACAATATATAGTAGTTGTACATTCATAAGATTCTACTAGTTAATTTTATTTTTATTTGGATAGGCTTAATAGGAGCACCACTTTATGGGTGGGCTCTTAAACCCAATATCTCCCATGCACACATAATGGGAGTGATCTTACAATAGGAGAAACATACTCTCACCTCATCTCCTAAAAATTCATACAAGGAAGTAGACCATGCAACCGACATACTGTGAGAGCTCCACGATATACATCTCTTAGGAGTATATAGCTCCTCATCGAGTAGAAACCTGCAAATAGATTATACAGTATGCAATACCCTAGATTATATTAATCACATTTTGATATACTCTCAAAATCTCAGTATAGTTATTTTTTGTATTCACAACTATGACTCATAAGTTATAACTGGTGCGCTTGTGAATAGAAATTAATGAGATTCCATTAATGATCTTCCTCTTCTCACGATTCTCTTAATTTTAGCTCAACTGATTTTCTAGATATGCTCCGCCAGATCACATCCATTTATATGGTCTTTTTGAAATACACTAGCATTCATAATAACAAAGAATGCACAACCAACATTGACAATATCAAAGAACGCACAACCAACATTCACAATAACAAAGAATGTACTCAAACATTCTAATAATAAGTATGTGCATATCATACTTATTAAATATTCAAAACAATAAACATTTGTGAACGTCATAAAAATAAAATCACAAAACAATGGCGTCTTATTAAACCCCACACGGTCCTTGAGATAATATATCACATTCGTCGCATATCTAGGAATCGACTAAGTCAATGGATTTGCAGTCGTATATGCTAATTTACTTTATGTTCACCTTTTTGTGTGCAACCATGTATTTGGACAAATTGAACTTAATTTCGATATGTCTGGTTTCACAATGACATTTAGAGTTCGTGGTGCTCAAAATAGCAACTTAACTATCACATTAGACTATCACTAGCATTCACAGATGGTCAAGAATCTTTTTAACCAAACATCACATTGCGCTATGTAGGATAGAGCCATAAGCTCAACTTACTTCCATTCTATGTCATTGCCCTTATGGCTAAGTGACACGACCTAGATTTTTTGATAGGCTGTGCGGGGACCCGACAACCTTTCCAAGACCTATCGGGCGAACCCCATAAATTTTAACTCAGCATAAAGAGATAAAAGAAACTTAAAACAAGACATAAAGGACTCATAAGCGATATATAACACATATTACAAGCTGCCCACAAATGTAGCTAGCTACCCAGTATAAAGGTCTAGAGATTCCCAGACCAGACATCTAAGAAAGCCAAAAATATGCATATTTTCCAAAGGGAACAAAAATGAGACATAATAATAACATCTATAGGTGGTGGCCTCACCGACAGCTGAAATTGTCTCACTCCTTACTCGTGACGCTAGCTAGGTCTTGGAGCAGAATCTTCCAAAATAAATATACAAAATAAGAAACAGGTAGGGAGTGAGTCATAAGGACTCAGTAGGCGAGAAATAACTACTTAACTCAAAAAATAGTTAAGTTAGCCAGTGTTGCTCCCAAACGCACACGCAAGTATACGTGGTCGACAAGTACTAAAGTGATAAATTGAGTATCGTTCCCACGAGGACTATTGTTACGACTGAATCCTAGTAAACAATTTTCTAAAAACTATTCAGGGATCTTTTTCAATGATGGTTGAGATTTTTACTAGCTAAATGAAATAATTTAAAAACAAGTAACTGAAGTCAAGTAATAGAGCAAGTTTTAGGATGTTATCAATAAAAGAGAGAGGGTCCAGGGTCAGAGCTATGAACAATCTAGTTGAGTTTTCCAGTTGATCTACTTCTTGATTTCCTAGATTGCTAGCTAACAGGTTAATTATATTTGTGAAAACCTGTCGATTCTTCACGAGTCTATGCAAGCTACTCTAACGCATATATTTCTATGGAATTAAATCACATGCATGCATTAAAGAATTCTGTATTTAGCTAAGCCAGGAGAATAGGTATATGTCTATCCTACCCACAAATCGATTCCCTGATGCCCAGGTTCACAATCAAGCCCTATTCTTTCTTATTTGCATTCACAAGTTCCCTCTGTCGAGTTCAACTTGTAAACCGTAGATAGTGTTCAAGTATCAGGCCTGAATAACCAAACAGTTAGGCTCAATAAAGAATAAAAAATTTGTAATGGTAAATCAATAGGAAGAAATCAACTTTCAAAGATCAACCTTCATATAATTGCTCTAACCCTAGAACCATAGGTTTAGTTACGCATATTCATAATAACAAGACAATAATTCATGGAAGAAATATGAAATATTGTAATAGATGATGAAAAGGAATTAAACCCTTGGTTCAATGTGTTAGAACTCCAAAACTTGCGCCAGAAATTTGAACTCTCCCAAAAACGAAATTAAAATACTATTATAGTGTTTACAAAGTCTTCCAATAAGTTAATCCTAAGCCTAAACTGAATTGAAAAATTGAGGGTCGCAGAACTAAAAGCCACGGGGAAAGCCGCACGTATCTCATGGCTTTTGAGAGTCGTGCTTGTGGCGTTTGGAAGTCTGAAACTGCAGGCCATGCCTCGCATGGTTTATGGCTTTTGGAAGCCTGAAGCTTTGACAAATCCGTAGCTTGCTCCATAGCTTTCCGTCTAATGCCATATCCCACGATTAGCTAAGTTCATCAATTCTTGCACGATTTTATCCATCTTCACTCCGTTTGCACTCGTCTTAATCCAAATCATTCCTAAAATCACAAACACAATAAGTGAGCGCAACAATCACAATTATTTCATGCAATGCGCGAATAACGTATCAATATGTGAGGAAATATTAAGATAAAATAGGCAAATATTGCCGAACATCACCACCCCACACTTAGACCTTTGCTCGCCCTCGAGCAATCACCAAAAACAACTTCCCAACTAAACGAACACTTGATAGAATAGGTCTACCTATGGTTATGGTTGATACCGACCATTAAACAAGAGCATAAATACATACCATGTAACCCATAACATTCCAAAAATCACCAAGTTTTAAAATACTAGAACGACCAACCCAAGACTTCTCAACCTCAAAAACCGACTCATTGAAACCAAGCTTTCACAAAATCACACCCATTCACTCAACCAAGAAGTCAATAACTTCACCTATCTCGCACAAACCATGTGCCCTCACCAAAAATAATCACACAAAGAATATATTTCAAGAATAAACGAGGGATATAATATAGAAAGAATTCACTCGCTCTCCAAAAGAAGTTCACGTGCCACACAGTTCACTAAAGACGGTTTCATTCCAACTCTCGGTTCAAGCAAACAAGGTGCAATTCGTGAAATTTAAGCACTAAGGCACAATAGTTCACAAAAGAGTCAAGTAGTTGAACCTAAGCGTCTCAAGAAGGTCATTCAATTTTTTTTAGGCATGCATCACAATTTTTAAACCGAAAGGGATTCACACAAAGTAAATGCTCAAGTCCAAATTCACCGGTATCAAACAAACCAAAGGTACCTAGCATTCTACCATTTTCCCTAAAAATAATCTACTAACTAATACTATACTACTCCTAACAAAAATTAAAATTACCCGGTTCAAAGGTCTACCCATGGAAAAGAACCGAGGCCATAAGAAAAACCACGGGGCGGATGACTGTACCACAAACTAAAACTAAAAAGAAAACCTTTTTGGAATTTTTCACTAGTTTTCTATTTTTTTCATTTTTTTATATATTAAAGCAAGAAACAAATAAAAATAACGTCAAGTGACAAAAATAAAAATTGCTAAAATTAAATACCTAAAGGTACAATCACCCATAACCTCAAAATTTGGGAAGTCCCCCACCCAATACTTAGAACTAAGCAATGTCCTCAATGCGGTAAATAACAAAGTACAAGAGGTAAAGGAGCTTCCCTGAAGGCCAAGCGGCCTAATCCTCTGCATCCTCATTAGATCCCTCCCGCTCAATATGCCCGGGAGTGTCAACATCAGCAGCCACCGGAGGTGTAGTGGTAGGGACAACTGCCTGAGCTCTCGAAGAACCTCCAGGCCTATGTGGTGGAGTGCACGCCTCCTCCTCCTCCTTCTCCTCCTCTTCTTCTTCTTCTTCTTCTTCTTCTTCTTCTTCTTCTTCTTCACTACTCTCATCATCATCACTGCCCTTGTCTTTAGCCATAATCTCAGAATCTGTGTTCTCATCCTCCTTAGGGGCTATCACGACCTTCTGAGTCATGCCCAACAATCGCTTGGACGAATCCAACAAAGGAACAGCTCGATCAAGTGTCTGCATATCCATCCCTGCGGCCTTTGCTAAATACTCTATCTTCAAATGCTTACAGGCCGACGGGTTGGCGTCTGTCTCACGCCACTCATCTGCGGTGAATTTGGCAGGGGTACTAGTAACTACACCCTTAACCGTGGCAATATCAATCTTCTTCTCTATATCGGGGACAATACGATCACCAATCGCATCAATAGGCATCCCCGCCTTCTCTAGATACTGGGTGACAATGTTACAAAAAAACAACCGGTGACACGTGTTTTTGAGGTGTATCTTCCTCATCAATTTAAGCATGTAATACCCAATGTTCACTGGTTTCCCCAACATGAAGAAGTAGATCATGCACGCTCGTGTCTTTGTCACATTAGAAAAATTTCTAGATGGTAGGATGCGAGCATTAATAAAATTCATCCAGACACGAGCCTTCTGTTGGAATAGCGAGAACAACATACACTTGTGCCTTCCAGTATCCTCTGAGTGTGTCCACAGGTGTGTAGAATCTGCGCTACAGAGAGTGTCTCGCATAGCCTTATAGTCAGGCCTTTTAATGAATTCGTGGAGCTCCTCAATATCATGATCTTCTACCTCTAAAAAATTGCACAAGGCGGTGGCATCCAGCTTCACTTTACATCCCCCAACTTGTACCATATTATCATCCCGCCAAGCTTCCTTCGGATCCCAATTACAATAGAATTTCGACACAAGATCAATATTCGCATGCCATGGACTCGCAAATACCGAATCCCACTTCATCCCATGAACTGCTTCTCTTACTTCTCGACACTTTTGGATCAATTTCCTTTCATCTATAGCTTGTTCCGGGATATAGCCTGAAAGTTTCACATTTTTGTACCAAGTTTGGCTCTCCCCTTTCTTCACAAAAGGTAGACCAAAGCTTGTTTTACTCCCTGGCCTTGGAATAGGGATTGCCTCTTTCGGAACCTTTGGTTTTTCTTTACTCGGTGCTTTAGCCTTTGCTTTTCGCTTTTTCGCTTTACTAGTCGAGGCTACCCCTAATTTTGGCCTTTGGGCAGCCTGTGCATTAGAAGAAGAAGCAGCCTTTTGCGTTGTTTTCACAATAGTACCTGCACCACAAATTTGAATATATTAACATCCCAAGTAAATAAGCGACAATATCTCGGGGTATAGAAATAACCCCACACTTGTTTCTAGCTACTACAACGACTCAAATGATATGAAGACACTAACTTAACATGAATGAATCAAAGAAAGTAGTTGAGGCAATAGGCAAGGTATACAATGAAACCTCGGTGCATACGTCGCACAACCTTGCCCTTTAGCGTAAGTAACTCATGATCAAGTCGAAACTAGCATCAAAAGTAAGCAATTCAATTATTCGGACCTCACTTTATTCAATTCATGCCTTTGTGGAACTATGCTACTCAAGATTTCGCAAAGTTACAAGCTTTTCTTCATTGTGGCATTATTTCGAACACCTTGTATTCATCATTTTTAAGCTTTGGTTTCACAAATATTTAGAGAGAAACAACCCTCCTAAATTTTGTGGGAGATCACTTTAACAACTACCAATCATCACCCATCAAGGGTTCACAATTTCACAAAGACCCGCCAAGGGTTCAATTAATTCACAAGTGCCACCAAAATAAAAAAAAATAAACTAAGGGTTGGGGGTTTCCATGGTTATAGTAGCAGTGGCGAGAGAGAGAGAGAGACGAGAGAGACTTACCAGCATTGTAGATAGAATAGAGCTAAGCAACTGAAAATTTTTGTGGAAACAGAGAGAGGGAATCAGCGGCAGTGGGTGCTTGTGCCTCAGCTTTTGTTTTTGTTTAGTGTTTAAACCAAGTGGGAGAGGGAAAAGATGATTTTTTATGTTGTAATTCGCGGGTAACGAGTCGAAGCTGGGTCGACCCGTTAAAAGATTTGAACTTACCTGAAGCGCTATGCCAACCGCGACGCTTGGATATCGCGTATCAGTTTCTGCTCTCACTGTTTGTTCTACGCCACAGGCTGAGCGACGCCAGCTTATGGCTTTCAAATTTTTTTAGTCACTGTTTTGCTCATGCCATGGCATAAGCGACGCCTGCACATGGCATTCAGAAGTTGCACGCACTGGTTGAACTCATGCGATGGCGTAGGCGACGCCTCTCAGGTAGCGTAGCTGTTCCAACGTTATTTTTGATGCACGCGATGAGCCAAGCAATGCTTCACACGTAGCTCACCATCCGGAACTCCCGAGCCCTGCAAAAACAACGAGAAACTACTTAATACTAAAGAAATAAAATGACGAAAACAATAAACTTGGGTTGCCTCCCAACAAGCGCTTGATTCAACGTCGCGGCACGACTCTTTTTGTATTTTTATTCTTTTTCTATTTTTTTCTTTTATTTTTGTGTTTACATACAAAGCGCGGGTTGCCTCCCGACAAGCACCTTAGTTAATGTCGTGGCACAAAGGTTACAATTCAAGGTTCTCGCAATGAAACGGAGGTACGATGATCCACCAAACCTCCCTTCTTTGGAACACATTGGACTGGACTCACTCAATTGCTGTCAGAGATTGGAAAAATAATACCAGCATCAAGCCACTTGATAATTTCCTTCTTCACAACCTCTTTCATCACTGGATTTAGCCTTCTTTGCTGCTTGACACTTGGATTATGGCCCTCCTCCAAGAGAATTTTGTGCATACAAAAAGAACGATTAATCCCTCTATTATCCGCAATGGTCCATCCAATTTCCCTCTTGTGCTCTCGCGACACTCTTAAGACCTTCTCAACCTGCACATCAGACAACAAAGAAGAAAAGATTATGGGCAAGGTGTTACCCTTACCCAAATAAGCATATCATAAATGAGCAGGTAAAGGTTTAAGCTCAAGAACTGGAGCTTTCTCAATAGACAGTTTAGCAAGAGCTAATGTCAGCGGTCTATTAAGCTCCTCAAACTTCTTCCATCCTGGGATAAATTGACACTCCATGTTGAGAATCTCGAAGTATTCCTCAGTCTCTTCATCATTCAGCATATCATCTTCATACATCAATGCTCTTTCAAGATGATCATCCCTAGAAGCCAAAAGTGATTTTTCTGAGGCAGTTAACTCCCTATCCAACACTCTTACCATAGATAGCTCTTCACAGTGTGATGGAAGTTGAGTAGCTCAGAACACATTAAATACAACTTCTTTGCCATTTACCCTCATGATCATTTTCCCTGCTCTAACTCTAATCACAACATCAACAGTAGGCAAAAATCTTCTTCCCAAGATGAGCGGGGCCTCTTGGTCAGCCTCATAATATAAAATGATGAAATCAGCAGGGAGGATGAATTGGCCTACTTGTACTAGCACATCCACAATAACTCCCTCAGGGCATGTCAAAGATCTGTCTGCTAACTGCAGGGTCACTGTGGTTGGTCTTGGTTCACCCAGGCCTAGCTTTCGAAACATCGATGATGGCATTAAATTTACGCTAGTGCCCAAGTCACATAAAGCTCGCCCAACCTCATGCTTCCCAATTTTTATAGGAATAGTGAAGATTCCAGAATCTTTCAATTTCTGAGGAAGTTTGCTTCTGACTCTAGAACTGCACTCTTCAATAAGTGCCACTGTCTCGAACTCAGTCAGTCTTCTTTTGTTTGCCGCAATATCCTTGATGTACTTAGCGTATTTCGAAACATCACGCAAAAGTTCCACCAAAGGAATATTCATTTGTATCTGGCTCAAGATCTCTAAAAATTTCTTACAAGCTGCATCTACTTTCTGCTTCTGAAGCTTTTGAGGGAAAGATGGTGGTGGTCTGACATTATCAGGCTCGGGCTGTTTCTGTACCACTTTATCAGCTTTTTTTTTCAGTATTCGGCTCCAGTTCACCAACAGGCTTCCTCGGTTTTGGAGGCACTTCTTCTAGAGCTCGCCCATTTCTCAGAGTATCTGCTTGCACAATTCTTTAGGATTCTTCTCTGTGTCACTGGGCAAGGCACCATGTGGTCTAGTATTTTGTGCTCCAGCTAGCTACCCCATTTGGCGTTCCAGATCTTTTTGAGTATTGGCAAGATCTTTTATGGCTTGTGCTTGAGCTGCATTGTCTGCTATAATTTTTAGCTAACCTGCCAACATCTGCTTTATCAAATCTTCAACTGAATTGTTCGACTGCTGTGGTTGAGCCTGAGGCTGTGAACTCTGGTAGTTATTCTGAAATCTCGTATTACCTTGAGCAGCTTGATTATCACTCCATGGGAAACCAAGATAATTTCGTGAGTTAGGATTATAGCTTTTGCCAAACTGATTCCGATTATGTCCCTGAAACCTGTTTTGATTTCCCACGTAATAAACTGACTCTTCATTGGAGGGGAAAACCTCAGTAGTATGATCCTCTCCACAGACCTCACAGAAATTCTGGAACTGCTGGACTTGTTTGACTGGTGCTACTTGTTGCTGAGTTGATGGCAGTGCTAACTTGTTGATCTGATTTGCTATGGCATCTACCTTCACAATTAATGCTGACAATCCATCCAACTGAAGTATCCCTGCAGCTTTTTGAGTTGGCGCTCTACCATTACATTGCCAGTCAGGATTGCTCTAAGAAAATTTATCCAGCAATTTATAAATCTCATTAAAATTCAAGGCCAATACTTGGCCTCCAGCTGCAGCATCCACCACGATCTTAGTATGAGCATTCAATCCTTCAACAAAAGTGTGGGCCAACACCTCATTAAATTGGTTGTGGTGTGGGCAATCTCTTAACAATGACTTGAATCATTCCCAAGCTGAATACAAGGATTCTCGACCTTGTTGTCTGGAAGACATAATCTCACTCCGTATTCTAGCTGTTTTTGCAGATGGATAGAATTTAGCCAAAAATTTCTTAGCTAAATCATCCCAAGATGTGATAGACCCAGGCTTTTCAGCCTTTAACCACTTCCTTGCTTTTCCAATCAATGAAAATGGTAAAAGTATCAAGCGAACATAGTCAGTTGAGACGTCTGATGGTGTGTATGTGTCACTAAACTCCAAGAAATTCTGGATATGTTGTTCTGGATCCTCGTGCAGTAATCCAGCAAATTGCCCAGTCGCATACAGCAGTTGTATCATGCCGGGCTTAATCTCGAAGTGTCCAGCAATTTCAGGCTTCACAATGCTAGAAGCTACTCCCTCCAGACTGGGAAGAGCAACATTTCGCATAGATAAAGTTCGTTCTTCAGCCATTCCAATAGGTAGGGAAGCAAGTACAAGTGCGAGTGCTTCACGGTCTCTTTCTTCTTTCTTTAATCTCCGTAAGATCCTTTCAGGTTCAGGATCAAAAGGTTCAAGTGGTTCGTCCTTTCTCTCCCTTCGCATTCAAGACCTATTATCTGAAATGGCACAAGCAACTCAAAACAAAAATTAAACATGAATGGAAAATAATAAATCGTCTGAAAAGAAAAACAGTCAATTATTTAGTCCCCAGCAACGGCGCCAAAAACTTGTTGCTCCTAAACTCACACGCAAGTATACGTGGTCGATAAGCAATAAAGTGATAAATCGAGTATCATTCCAACGAGAACTATTGTGACGACTGAATCCTAGTAAGCAATTTCTTAAAAACTATTCAGGGATCTTTTTCAACGATAGTTGAGATTTTTACTAACTAAATGAAATAATTTAAAAACAAGTAACTGAAGTTAAGTAATAGAGCAAGTTCTAGGTTGTTATCAATAAAAGAGAGACGGTCCAAGGTCAGAGCTACGAACAATCCAGTTGAGTTTTCCAGTTGATTCTACTTCTTGATTTCCTAGATTGCTAACTAACAGGTTAATTATATTCGTGAAAATCTGTCAATTCTTCATGTGTCTATGCAAGCTACTCTAACGCCTATATTTCTATGGAATTAAATCACATGCATGCATTAAAAAACTCTGTATTTAACTAAGCCAGGCGAATAGGTATATGTCTATCCTACCCATAAATCGATTCCCTGATACCCAGGTTCACAATCAAGCCCTATTCTTTCTTATTTGCATTCACAAGTTCCCTCTGTCAAGTTCAACTTGTAAACCATAGATAATGTTTAAGTATCAGGCCTGAATAACCAAACAGTTAGGCTCAATAAAGAATAAACAATCTGTAATGGTAAATCAATAGGAAGAAATCAACTTTCAAACATCAACCTTCATGTAATTGCTCTAACCCTAGAACGATAGGCTTCGTTATGCATATTCATAATAATAAGACAATAATTCATGGAAGAAATATGATAGATTTTAATAGATGATGAAAAGGAATTAAACCCTTGGTTCAATGTGTTAGAACTCCAAAACTTGCTCCAGAAATTCGGCCTCTCCCAAAAATGAAATTAAAATACTATTTATAGTGTTTACAAAGTCTTCCCATAAGTTAATCCTAAGCCTAAACTGAATTGGAAAAGTTGGGGTCGCAGAACTAAAAGCCACGGGGAAAGCCGCACGTGTCTCATAGCTTCTGAGAGTCATGCGCCACAGCTCATGCGTCGCATGGCTTCTGGCGTTTGGAAGTCTGAAGCTGCAGGCCATGCCTCGCATGGTTTATGGCTTTTGGAAGCCTGAAGCTTTGACAAATCCGTAGCTTGCTCCATAGCTTTCTGTCTAATGTCGTATCCCACGATTAGCTAAGATCATCAATTCTTGCTCGATTTTATCCATCTTCACTCCGTTTACACTCGTCTTCATCCAAATCATTCCTAAAATCACAAAAACAATAAGTGAGCACAACAATCACAATTATTTCGTGCAATGGGCGAATAAAATATCAAAATGTGAGAAAATATTAAGGTAAAATAGGCAAATATTGCCGAACATCAGCCAGGGAAATGGTAAGTACGGTATATAACATATAAAAATGTACAGATAGGCAAGTAGCAGTCATATACAACATACATAAAGATGTGAAATGAATACAATCATAACGCAAGGGGGTCAGATGTGCCCAATGAATGGAGCGAAATCCTCCTACTCCAGGGCGGAATCCTCCTACCCTCAATATGATGCAAGGAGCGGAATCCTCCTACTCCTAGGGCGGAACCCTCCTGCCCTCAGAACACATAAGTGTTGGGAAGCGTGCTAGGCTAGTTGAAAGAGAAAATATTTGAATGATAAAAATAATAAAATTCACAAGACAAAACAAGACACAAGATTTACGTGGTTCGGCAATTTTTGCCTACGTCCACGGCCACAAAGAGAATATTTATTTCTTTAAAGAGAAAGGAGAAAGTTGTGAGGGATGATTACAAATGCTGAAAGGTCTGACTATTTATAGGCTTCAGAAGTAACATGCATACGTAATTGCTTATGTCATGTTGTATGTTTTTCTTCTTCTGCCTAATTTTGCAAACAGTTCTGCCTTTTTCTTTGACTTTCTTTCTTCTCTCTCATCTGTTATTTCTTTTCTTTTCTTTTCATTTCTCTTACTTCACGTGGGTTTGTTTCCCATCAATCTCCCCCTCAAACCCATGTACATTAAAGAAAAGAAAAATTACATGTTCTCTGTGTGGCGCCTTCACATTATTAGTCTTGAAGGCTAACTGAGGCGATACACAGCCTCAGCTTATCAACTCCAACGGCCTTGGTCAGCATGTCTGCAGGGTTCTTTGATCCTGGTATCTTCTTCAGCGAGAGAGTTCCATCACTTATCAACTCCCGGATATGATGGTACCTCAGCTGGATATGCTTTGATCTTGCATGAAACACTGGATTCTTGGCAAGATGAATTGCACTTTGACTATCACTGAAGAGTGCACAATCGTCCTGCTTTTTGCCTAACTCTTCCAGAAAGTTCTTGAGCCAAATCATCTCTTTTGCAGCTTCTGATATTGCCATGTATTCTGCTTCGGTGGTAGACAAAGCAACACTTTTCTGAAGTCTGGACATCCAACTAACAGCAGTACCACCCAAAGTAAACACATATCCTGTAGTACTTTTTCGACTATCCAGATCACCACCTAGGTTTGCATCAGAAAAAACTTGTAAGATAATATTGCTCCTTTTGAAACAAAGTGCCATACTTGAAGTGCCTTTGAGGTATCGCAAGATCCATTTTACCCCTTCCCAATGCTCTTTTCCTGGGTTTGACATGTATCTGCTGACAACTCCAACTGCATGGGCTATGTCGGGTCTGGTACAAACCATAGCATACATCAAGCTTCCTACTGCTGAAGCATATGGTACCTTCGACATGTATCTCTTTTCTTCATCTGTCTTTGGTGATTGCTCCTTAGACAGATTGAGGTGGCTTCCCAGTAGAGTGCTTCTAGTCTTTGCATCATGAAGACTAAACCTGCTAAGTACCTTCTGTATGTACTTTTCTTGAGATAGCTTTAAGGTTCCTTCAGACCTATCTCTGCTAATCCTCATCCCAAGCATTTTCTTAGCTGGTCCTAAGTCCTTCATTTCAAACTCCTCTGCCAACTGTTGATTAACCATGTTGATCTCATCTATGCTAGATCCTGCAATTAGCATATCATCAACGTACAAGAGTAAAATGATATAGGATTCATCAAGATTTTTGATATAGCAACAATCGTCCATCTGACATCTTTTGAACCCATTGTTATTCATGAATCCATCAAATTTCTTATACCACTGTCTAGGAGCCTGTTTCAGACCATACAGACTTTTCTTCAACCTGCACACAAGATTTTCTTTACCAGGGACTTGAAAACCTTCAGGTTGTTTCATGTAGATGTCTTCCTCAAGGTCACCATGTAAGAAAGCAGTTTTGACATCTAACTGCTCCAAATGCAAATTCTCTGCAGCTACGATACTTAGCACCAACCTGATAGTAGTTAATTTGACTACAGGAGAAAAGATCTCAGTGTAGTCAATTCCTTCTTTCTGCTGAAAGCCTTTTACTACTAATCGTGCTTTGTATCTTTTCTTACCATCATGCTCTTCTTTGACCCTGTAGACCCACTTGTTCTGCAATGCCTTCTTTCCCTTTGGTAACTCTGTGAGTGTCCATGTTTCATTCTTATGAAGAGAATTCATCTCTTCTTTCATGGCCAACTTCCACTTGTCAGAGTTCTTCACCTGCATTGCTTCATTGAAATGCTCTGGTTCTCCTGCATCAGTTAGAAGTAAATAGTGGAGAGAAAGAGAAAGCCTATCAGGAGCTTTGGAAACTCTTTTAGATCTCCTTAATATAGGCTCCGGAGTAACTGATTCAGAATTTTGTTCAAGTTCTGGCTCCAAATCAGATTCAGATTCTGATTCTATCTCTGGTTCTGGTTCTGATTCTGTTCCTGATCCAGCTTCTGGTTCTGCATCTCTAATCTCAGAATCAGCTTCGTCATTTCCAGCCACTTCATTCTCTGAGATTCCTTCCAACTCAGCTGTTTCAGTTGTTGGTCTCCTGGTGTTAGCCGATTCTACTCCAAGCCTGTCCTTGTACATCACATTTTCATTGAAAGTGACGTCCCTGTGTCTTATGATCTTTCTATTATGGTCATCCCAAAATCTATAACCAAAATTATCATCACCATAGCCAATAAAGAAACTTTTTTTGGCTTTAGGATCAAGCTTATCTCTATCATTGGAGTTTACATGTACATAAGCAACACAACCAAAGATTCTCAGATATGAAAGATTTACCTCCTTTCCTGTCCATACTTCCTCAGGAATTTTGAAGTCCAGCGGTACTGAGGGTCCCCTATTTAACAGGTAAGCTGCCGTGTGAACAGCTTCTGCCCAAAAGCATTTTGGCAAGCCTGAATGTATTCTCATACTCCTTGCTCGTTCATTCAGGGTTCTGTTCATCCTCTCCGCCACTCCATTTTGTTCTGGTGTTCTAGGAACTGTCTTGATCATTCTGATCCCATTCTTAAAGCAAAATGCTTTGAACTCTTGACTATCATACTCTCCTCCATTGTCTGACCTCAGACATTTTAGCTTTAGTCCCGTCTGATTTTCAACTTCAGCTTTCCACCTTTTAAAGGTAACAAATACGTCAGATTTATTTTTCAGAAAATAAACCCATACCTTTCTTGTGGAATCGTCAATGAAGGTGACATAATAGCGTGAGCCTCCAAGAGAATTTACAGGAGCTGGTCCCCACACATCAGTGTGCACTAGTTTCAGCTTTTCCTTCTTTGGTGTCCTTCCTGCCTTTGAGAAACTAATTCTTTTTTGTTTCCCATAGACGCAATCTTCGCACAAACCTAGTTCAACATGCTTGAGGTTTGGCAACTTTTCCTTGGATGCTAGCAGTTTCATTCCCTTCTCACTCATGTGCCCGAGCCTTCGGTGCCACATTGCTGAGTTGCGATCACTATCAACAGCTGCTACAATGTCCCTCTGTACTGCAGTTGCATATAGTGTTCCTTTCTTGGAGCCTCGTGCTATAACCAAATTTCCTTTGGTTATCTTCCATGATCCGTTACCGAATACTGTTGTATATCCTTCACTGTCAATTTGACCCATGGATATGAGGTTCTTCTTGAGACCCGGAACATGCCTCACATTTTGCAATTTCAACAGCATCCCTTGTGCAGTCTTTATATGAACTTCACCTTTCCCCACAATATCCAAAGGTTCATCATCCGCGAGATAAACCTTGCCGAATTTTCCAGCAACATAATTATACAATAATTCTTTGCATGGGGTAGAGTGAAAAGATGCACCTGAGTCCAGAATCCAAGATTCAACTGGACTGTCTACGCAACAAATTAGCGCATCACCAACTTGTTCAGCACTAACATTTGCTGAACCATCATCCTTTTGATGATCTTTCTTCTTCGGTTCTTTGCACTGATTGCTATAATGGCCCTTCTTATCGCAATTCCAACAATTAATGTCTTTGCGATTTTTGGATTGACCCCTTCTCCTCGACTTTGATCTGCCACGTCCTTGACTTTGTCCTTTCTGGCTGCTTCTCCCCCTGCTTTCGGTGTTTAAAGCAGATCCTGGGGAATCACTAGATTTTCTCCGGCGAATATCTTCGCTTAGAATCAAGTCCCGAAAATCATCCAATTTGAGCTTGGAATTTTTTGACGAACTGCTGACTGCAGTTACAGTTGCATTCCAACTTTCCGGTAAGGATGATAGTAAAATCAGCGCCTTGACTTCGTCATCAAATGTGATAGTGACAGAACTCAACTGAGTTAAAATTGTATTAAACTTATTTATATGTTCCGTGACAGATGCACCTTCTGCCATCTTTAAGTTGAACAAGCGGCGCATCAAATATACTTTGTTTGAAGCCGATGGCTTCTCATACATATTTGATAGCGCTGTCATCAAGCGTGAGGTGGTCGTTTCATTAATAATATTGAAAGCCACATTCCGTGTCAGCGTCAGCCTAATCACACCAAGAGCTTGGCGATCTAATAGATCCCAATCTGCCTTGGCTGTACTCTCTGGTTTTATCCCGGTCAGAGGTAAATGCAATTTTTTCTGGTACAGATAGTCCTCTATCTGCATTTTCCAGAAACCAAAATCTTTGCCATTGAATTTGTCAATCTTAACTTTCCCTTCATCCATAGCCATAATTTCACAAAAAAAAATATTTTGTGAATAGTGACTGTGAATAGTAAAAACGTGAATAGTACTATGCCAGCACAGTCTGCTCTACCAGAAATACACTGTCTGTGCTCTGATACCAGTTGTTGGGAAGCGTGCTAGGCTAGTTGAAAGGGAAAATATTTGAATGATAAAAATAATAAAATTCACAAGACAAAACAAGACACAAGATTTACGTGGTTCGGCAATTTTTGCCTACATCCACGGCCACAAAGAGAATATTTATTTCTTTAAAGAGAAAGAAGAAAGTTGTGAGGGATGATTACAAATGCTGAAAGGTCTGACTATTTATAGGCTTCAGAAGTAACATGCATACGTAATTGCTTATGTCATGTTGTATGTTTTTCTTCTTCTGCCTAATTTTGCAAACAATTCTGTCTTTTTCTTTGACTTTCTTTCTTCTCTCTCATCTGTTATTTCTTTTCTTTTCTTTTCATTTCTCTTACTTCACGTGGGTTTGTTTCCCATCAATAAGAACCCAAAAATAAAGGAATATAACTAGAAATACATAACAAGGCTGCGGCGTAGTAATTACGCCTTATCGGCATCTATTCATGTAAAGACCACGTCAATAGATTATCCAAAAGGCCAAAGACCGTCAAAGAAGTGGATAAAAGCACCTACATCTAGTCCTGCGTCGATAATGCTACTCTGCAACCTCCTTTCCTGCCAGACGTCCCTTAAAAATATCCCTCTCTGAGTCAAATAAGTTCAAACGCACATATAAGTGCCCAAAAGATGATTATTTAGCATTTTGATGGATGAAGAAAAAATTACCAAAATACCCCTTGAATTGGGCTTAGCTGAAAACCTGTAAAATATATATTTTCGGACCCCTCATAGTCCCACGAGTCCAATGGTATCATTAGTTTTCATATCCGAATTCAATTTCATTAAATTTCCTAATTTCATAAATTTGACCCAACTTTCCAATTCAAATTCAAGAAATTCTAGCTTAGGAATCATGAATTAATGCAATTAAATGTTATAACATTGATACCTGATGATTTCTAATAATTTGGCACTTAAATTCTGCCTTGGAGCTGACTTCAATGAGCTGAAATAAGTTTTTTCCGAAATGAGCTGAAAATCAGCTTCTATACTACTCCCTCTATCCCAAAATGAGTGTCTGGGTTTCACTTGGTGTGGAGACTAAGAAAATAAGGAAGACTTTTGGATCATGTAGTTTAAAATTAAAGTTGTATTTAATGTGGGCCAGTGTATTTAAATCTTGTGGTCCAAAACAACACATGGAATTAAAGAGTTACAAAATATAGAAAGAGGCACTCTTTTTGGGACAAACTAAAAAGGAAAGATAGACACTCATTTTGGGACAAGGGAGTATTCAATAAGCAGCTTATTAGGCAATTCTCACACCAGCAACTACTAAGCTGGTTTTTGGGTTCAAATAGGACCCTACGAAGCTCGGAATGACCCCAAAAATTTCAATTAAGTCATAAAAAACTTGTGTGACATGCTCGAAAAGACGGAACTCGAATCGGATCTCCAGAACACAAGATACGACTTCGATGGAAAAAGATCAATTTTCGAACTTTTAGAATTTTAGCAAGGCTGACCGAACGAACTCAAAATTCACTTCTAAAAGTTCCTACAGGTCATAAATGACCATATGAACCTAACTCAACTTTCAGATTTCGAATCGGAGCTCATTTACTCAAATCGAGCTTGAAAACCTCTTTTAAGCTTTACCGACAACTAAAACATAAACCTTCTAAAAAATCCTATCAAACGAGGTCCGAATCAGCTCAAATTTTACAGAACGGTCCTAATGGACCTTACAAAGCTTTTAAAACTTTCGACATGCTAATCAGAATTCTAACTCCCAAAACGACTACTGATGTTGGGCATAAGTCTTATGTTTTGTTGTCGATTTCTTATGGATTTTATTTTTTTCATGGTATTATGTGTCCAGCAATGATTGATTTGAGGTAAAATACTAACTTGAGGTGTTTGAATATTTTAGGAACAAAATGAAGGAAATTGGAGCTAGATTTGTACAAGAACAAGGAAGAATCAGCGCGTACAGCCTCCCATGCTTGATCCACGCTCAATCCTACACCTTTAATGGTAAGGGGCGGTCATCAAAATATAATATCCTATATGAGTCGGGGTCGATTTCTCAAGGGAACTACCTTTTCAAGTAAGAGAGTCGCAAATAGAAATTCAATTGAAGTTTAATATAGAGTCCTAGAGATAGGGTTTGTTTAAAGTAACGCTACAATTAACGACAACGCATACAAATTAAGCAAGTAGGTTGATTTGATATTATGAGACTAGGGGTGTAAACAACTAATAGTGATTTCCAACAAACGGGTGGCTTCCCTTTACTTTCCCAACTCAAATATAATTATGGTCGAGTATTCCGATTGTGATCTCTAGAATCCTTCTAGCCTAGAAGAGATCTTTCACAACCCGCTCGTCAAAGCCTTAGTTGAATAATCAAAGCGCTACTCAAAGACCCAAGGAAAGGAGACCTCTTCCGAGCGTAACTCCTTTTAGATGAGTTAGTCTATATAAATAGCCTATCAACTCAAATCCTTGCCAACTCCACTATTCTACACTAGTTAATCTCTTCCGAGTCTTTAACTAGCAATGTAGACAAGAAATCCCAAATATCATGGGTTTTAGAATTTTGATGTTATTGTAATAGGGAGTTGGATAATTGTTACTCGTATTATAATTAGTGACATGGAACAATACCCATTGATTTTCTATCACTATAGCCTATTTACACTCCTTGTTATGAATTTAGCTACTCATAACTAGGGTTTGAATCAAAGCAATAAAGATGTAATGAAATGATGGAATCATGTTAAATATGAGTTTTGAATTGATATATGGAATAAGATTCAAAGATACAAGATTGGAAGCTTACAAAGTAATGTTAAGACTCCTACTTAGCTCCCAAAATCGCCCCAAAATAAGTAGAAAACGTAATATGGACAGTGTTTGTTAAACCCTAGCTTTTACTATTTATACAAGCTGAGAAAACGCAGTTACGGTAGCTGAGGCGGAGCGCCTCAAAGAGTAGGCGGAGCGCCTCTTTCTAGGCTTCAAAAAGTTAAGCTTCAGGTCTTTGTTGAGGAGCCCGCCTCATGATTTAGGTGGAGCGCCTCAAGCATTCTTGCTCTCTGTATTTTGTTAGGCGGGGCGCCTCAAACATTAGGCGGAGCGCCTCATGAAATCTCGCTCTCTGTATTTTTGTTAGGCGGAGCGCCTCAAACTTTAGGTGGGGCGTCTCATGCAATCTTGCTCTCTAAATTTTCCCAAGCGCTCCGCGTCAAATTCTAGGCGGAGCGCCTCATGCTGTAACTCAAGATCTTCACACTTTGGCTCCAATTCTTGCTTTCGAACTTCAATCTTCAACCATTACTCGTGCACTCATTAAAGCCTGAAACTAAGCAATTACAGCATTAAACAACACTAAATGTTGCTTTTGGATTCAAAAATAAAAGCTTAAAGTAGTCTTTAAGTTGGTAAAATACCAACTTATCAACTCCCCCAAACTTAAGCCTTTGCTTGTCCTCAAGCAACTCAAAATCAATGAAACCAAAGAAAGTTCCATTTTGAATTTGGCACCCAGGCATGTCCCACGTTTAGAACTTCTCAAACAATGCATTAATTAATTAGTTGATACTAACTAGTCACACATACTAAAATGAGCAATAGACAACCGACTATGCACTTTACTCGGACTATGGCAAAAAGAAAACTCATGAGTCTTTAGAGTTATCTCAAGGTCATCGGCTTGCTTCGGTTGTTCAGGACCCCCAATATGCATTCAAACCCTTTGCTCAAAAGTTACTCGCTTCCTCACGAAAATGAATGGAGTCATTTGCTCACAAAATACTTTTAAATGCCAAAAATTGGACTCCAAAAATTTGAACTCTCACTCTCACAAGGGAATGCTCATGTGTGCTTCTCAAAAATTCAAAGACCTACTCTTCTTGTACTTCTCCACTAATGTAGAGCCACTTGACTAGAGATCGATTAGGACTTGATATGGTTGTAATATAAGCTTTTGGTTTAAGGTGTGGTAGATTTGGCTAAGTAGTGACTTATACCTCCATAGCTCTATATCATCTTGTTTTCTTTCGTGCAACTTTCCTTTTCTTTTCATTTAGGCTCATTCTGCCTTTATTTTGAAGACGACACTAATTAACCACTCCTTTATTCAACACTTTTCTCTTCTTCTTTTCTCCTTTTTTTTATATGTATTTCCTTTCCTTTTTTTTAATCTTTCTTTTGTTTCTGTTTTCTCTTTTCTTCTTTCTTTTATGTATTTCAGTTCGACATTCACAATGGGATTCCAAGCTTTTACCATCTCCCCCAAACTTAGGTTTTAGCCTAAGTTGCATGTTTTTCAATGCACACGTGGAGGTTAGGGCCAAAAATAAGGTTGGTGCCTTAGCACTCAAGAATTGGCTCGGTTTACAATTTTAGTGACTGCCAAATGAAAGGTTAAGGCTCAGAGGGGCTAACTAGGATAAATACGTACGGGTAGGCCATTTACGATAGTAGCGGTCCAAAGAAAGCCTAAAATCATATCTCAAGTCAAGTTTCACATAGTATACTAAACAAGTGACACACACAAGCTTATTATTCAAGAGCTCACCACACACACAAGTAATCTTTTAAGTTCAAGGTCTAAACACATACTAAGGATACTCACTCACAAAGCATATGATGGTTCAAATTTTAAACCACGCCAACAACACAATTGAGTTAACTAGAGAACCTCGTGGTCTACAACTCACGCCATGCTATTCAAAGTACAGATTCATTTGTCAAAGTTGCCATAAAAGTAACGTAACAATAGATAGTACCACATAATCCATTAATATATTTTCAAAAGATTTTATGTACAAACTTGGTTCAAAAAGAACCTCCAGAAAAACCAAGTGAAGAAAGTCGGAGGCTTATTTGATAAGTAAAAAGTCAAATATAATATAACTACTAGCTATACTAAACAAGTGCGTATATATAAAGATGGCCCGAATTTGTACATGGATATCATTAAACACAAGACAACTATCAAAAATACATATACGAATTCGGACCTCTCCCCTAACTAAAAACTCTAGCCTCATCCCCGCATGCTAAGTAAAACAAAGTAAAGTGCGAAGGGGGGTAGAAGGGGACTCCCTGGTGTGATCAAGCAAGGCCTTTGCCTTTGCCTTCCACTTTTCCACAATGAAAAGTGGAGGCTTGGCATCGGTGTGCGCACCTTGTGCCTGTCATCTGATGGCCTCCTCAAGAGACAAATGGGTAGCCAACTCCAACTGTGTATCCTCGAGCACGGTAGTAGGGTCATCCAAGGGTAGATCATCCTCAGTAACATCATCCTCATCACAATCAAACTGCATAGCCTCTTTGGCTGTAATATCCTCTTCCAACTCCTCGGCGTCCTTCTCCTGAGCTTTCTGAGAAAGCTTACGAGGAACCTTAGAGCTGGAAGGTCCTGGAAAGTCAATCATAGTAGGACGTGGAGCCTTCAAAGGCTGGACTCGAGGAGCAGTGGATTGGACTATAGGAGCAATTGTCTAGACTGTAGGAGCAACTGTCTGGACTGTAGGAGCAATAGGCTGGGAGCACATTAGAATGAGTGCTAGTAGGGGCCTAGTGGGTCGGGTCCTAGAAGGTGAGGCACGCCGCAACGGTGTATCTAACCCTATAGGCATGTGAGAAGCCTGACCCATCTTCTTCTCCATAGCAATGTGGGAACGAGTCATCTCTGTCATGACAAGCTTCATGTCGGCTATCTCCCTCTGTGTCCCCTCAAGTGCCACAGTGTGTAGCTTAAGAGCGTCAGTGTTGCGCTCAATAGCCAATGTATGAGCCTGCATAGCCTGAAGCAAAGTCGAAAATTGTTCCGGTATAGCTGCCGGTGGTGGAGGGGGAGGTGGAGGCTGGACATGTGGCAAGTTAGAGATAAAGGTCCGGATCTCATCCAACTTAGCATCAAAGTCTCGTGCTACTCGAGGAATTTCCTCGGGTGTAAAGCCAGTATCAGTGCAACCAAGCTAGACTTAGAATGCGGAGGGACTGCCTCTGAAGTAAAAGGTAGATCAGTAGCAGAAAGTGCAGGCTTGCCTGAAGGGGGTGGTGGAGGAGTCTCTTTGATGGCATACCAGTTGAATGGGGATATTGGGTTTGACTTGAAATCATATGGCCATTCTTTACAACCGTGGTGAATCAAGAATGCTGTCAATGTCTGTGGGAATGACAGGTTCGGAGTGTGCTACTTCCACCATCTGTTTTACCATCTCAGCTCCCAAATTGACCTTAATACCGATCATCAAACATCCTATCATAACTGCGCTCCTCAACGTAAGGTTATTGTCTTGACTTGTGGGGTGCACTCTAGAGACAATAATGTAATGCCATCCTTTTGCCTCAAAGTTCAAGTCGGCTCTGTGAATCTGCACCCCTTCCTTCAACCAATGCACATCCTTCTTTCTCCCAATTATCGATACAAACCAAGCTCTTTGCTCCTTTTCGCTCATAGCCAACTTTGCCATATGCTGCCTCGGGGAAAATTTCTTCCCGAGCTTATGAAATCTCATCCAAGCTCCTGAAGATGCATCAACATATTTTTCTCTACAATACACTTTCATGTTATTTTTTGAGATTCTTAGCTAAGTTAGCATAGAACTCCGACCATAGTTTCATTTGCGTGGCCCAGTGGTGCTCCAAGTGCCTTATGCCACCCTGTCGCCATGTATTTTGCATAAATGTCGGGGTTCCTCTGTTGCACATCCTTCATCCCTATGACCCACTCGGGATTCACATGCCGGACGTTAAATGTCTTATAATATATCCGACAAGCTGCTTTTGTTTTGAAAAGTCTTGCCAACTCTTCCGGTAGATCATCATCATCGTATTCGGACGCTTGAGCTTGAGGTTGTGCTTCCTCACTATTGCTTGCATTGTCATCCTCCCCCTCCTCATCATTCGACTCAGTCTCTCTAGACTCTTGTGGTTGAGCTCGAGATGATGAAACTTTTTGTTGCTTCTTCTTTCTCAGTTCAACCCTTGCTTTCTTTGATAAATTAGATAAGGGAACATCATCATTTCCTTCATCATCGGAGTGGGAGGTGACGCTTGAGGTTTCCTTTTTCCGGCTCTTGCCATTGTGCCTGAAACATACGAATTTCAAAGTTAGAAGTGTATACATGCATTGCACTATGAAACTGAAAGGAAAGAATGAAGTAGTGAGGTGACACAGAGGGAGGCGGTTCGTCCTTAGACAGAGGCGGTCCGCCCCAAGAGATACAGAGAGAAGCTTTTGTTCAGGCAGTCCGCCCCAAGCATTTCGGAGAAGCATTCGAGCAATTTTTCAAGCAATTTCCAAACCATCAACTCACTTTACAAATTCTAAGCATGTTCAACCACTCAAAACCACTATTCCAATTTCTCCTATCATTTCAAGCACTAGTTGTAGCAAATTCAAGAAAAAGAATCAAAGTTCATTAATCCAAATTACTTCTAAAGCATAATAACAAAGTATTAACAACTTAGAGCCATTCAAAGAATCAACACGCTTAGAACTTCACACTCGATTCCACTTTCAAGTGCACATTGTAGTTTTCATGGATTTGTTTCTTCCCCCAACTAATGAATTGGCAAATTCAAGCTTTTAAAGCATAACAATCGCATTCCCCTTATTCCAAACAATTGAAGCAACCAATTTGTGCATGTTCAATCCATCACACAACTCTTCAAGCTTGGTTTACGCTAGCATGAACAACTTAGACACGACTCAAGCACCCCAAATTCATGGGAAAATTATCAAGGGTTCAAGTTCATCAAAATTTCCAATTTCTATATCATGAACCCTAACTTTTTCAATATACCAACATCAATATATATAGCATTTAAGCACAAGTAATACTAGATTAAACTACTTTTAAGTACTCCTAATCTTAAAATATGGTTCTACAAAGTTGAAGAAGATTAAAGCAAAAATTGAAAAAAATTCAAAAAACACCCGAATTTAAGGTGAGACGTGATGTGAAAATTGATTTTGTGTGATTTGAGTGTGTTTTTGATGATTAAAAGTGGGATTTTTGGATTGGGGATGGCAAAATTTGCTAAGGGGTCTCCTTATTTTGTTTAAATTGTGAAAGCATGAAAAATGGGTAATTTTTGGGGTGTTTACCCTAAAACCCGTCGGGTCACTTAAAACTTGGGCAGGGCGGTCCGCCTTGTTCTGTTCCCTATTTCCTTGCCTTTTTTTTACCACTGAAACTTACCTGGGCGGTCCTCCTGACAAATTAGGAGGTCCGCCTAGCCTTGTACCGAGCTATTCTCGCCCTTTTTCCTCACTTTTCAACTCTCGAGCTCACCAACATTCAAGTACCTGCACACGTAATAACTAATTACCCTAAAAAAATGGGCTGCCTCCAAAGAAGCGCCTGATTTAACGTCGCGGCACGACGGTGATGACTTTTCTACTCACGGCTCATCAATATAGATGCACGCCACTTCACCAACCTCGGCGTCGCATCCCAAATAATGTTTCACCTGATGCCCATTTACTCGGAAAGTTCTTCCTCCTTCCTTTGATTGCAAATCAACCGAGCCATAAGGTGTAACACCTAACCTTAAACGGACCATTCCATTTGGACTTGAGCTTCCCGGAGAACAATTTCAAGCGAGTGTCAAACAACAACACTAAATCCCCCTCTTTGAACGACCGGTTCCAAATTCTCGAATCATGAAGCACCTTCATTTTTTCCTTATAAATCATTGCATTTTCATAGGCCAAGAACCGGAATTCATCAAGTTCATGCAAGTTCGAAACTCTTGCATTTGCGGCATCGTTCCAATCTATATTCAATTTCTTCAATGCCCACAAAGCTTTGTGCTCAAGCTCAACCGGTATGTGGCAAGCTTTACCAATACCAACTTGAATGGAGACATCCCAATTGGAGTCTTGTAGGCGGTTCGGTAAGCCCATAAAGCTTCATCAAGCTTCCCAGCCCAATCGGTTCTATTTGCATTAACCGTTTTGGCTAGAATATTGTTCACTTCCCAGTTTGAGACTTCAACTTGCCCACTTGTTTGAGGGTGGTGGGGCGTTGCAACTTCGTGTTTCACTCCGTATTTTTGGAGGAGGTTTTCAAAAGCTCAGTTGCAAAAATGGCTTCCACTATCACTAATGATTGCCCTCGGGGTCCCGAATCGTGAGAAATATTCTTTTTCAAGAATCCCAACACACTCTTGGCTTCATTATTGGAGAGCGCGATCGCTTCCACCCATTTGGACACATAATCAACCGCCACTAAGATGTATTTGTTGCCATACGAACTCAAAAACGACCCTATAAAGTCAATTCCCCACACATCAAACAACTCAACCTCAACAATGGGATTCATCGACATCTCATGCTTCCTTGATATTCCACCCATTATTTGGCATTGATCACAATTTTTTCACCCAAGCTTGGGCATCTTTGTGCAAAGTTGGCCAAAAGAAGCCACATTGTGATACCTTGGCCGCCGTCCTCACTCCACCAGGATGTCCTCCATAAGGAGAAGAATAACACCCTTCCATAATAGCTTCTTGTTCGGACTCGGAAATACATCTCCAGATAATTCCATCAACACATACCCTAAAGAGATAGGGTTCATCCCAATAATAGAATCTTGCATCCTTGGCTAGGTTCTTTTTTGATAGAATGTGAAGTCTTCGTGATAGACTCCCCCAACTATAAAATTGGCTCGGTCGCCATACCAAGGAATTGGTTCCCAAGACACGACCAAGATCCTCTCATCCGGAAATGCATCATTCACTTCTATCTCTTCTTTTGGCCTACCCTCCTCTTCCAAGCGGGATAAGTGGTCCGCCACTTGATTTTCGGTCCCTTTTCGGTCAATCACTTCAATATCAAACTCTTAAAGAAGTAACACCCACCGGATTCCATCAAATACCGGATGGCAGAGTGATCGGTATGAACAATTGTCTTCGACCCCACCAAATATGAACGAAATTTTTCAAAAGCGAACACAATAACTAAGAGCTCCTTCTCCGTCACCGTATAGTTCAATCGAGCTCCGTTCATTATTTTACTTGCATAGTAGATGGGATGAAACATCTTGTTCACCCGTTGACCTAGCACGGCCCCGAAAGCCACGTTACTAGCGTCACACATGAGTTCAAACGGAAGCTCCCAATTAGGACTTACAATTACCGATGCGGTTGTTAACCTCTTCTTCACTTCTTCAAAAGCTCCTAAGCAAGCCTGGTCAAACAAGAACGTGGCATCCTTCTCCAAAAGTTTGCACATAGGATTCACAACTTTGGAGAAATCCTTGATAAAGCGGCGATAAAATTCCACATTCCCCAAGAAACTTCGGACACCCTTCACGGTCATTGAAGGTGGAATTTTTTAGATCACCTCAATCTGTGCTTGATCTACTTCGATGCCTTTCTTGGAGACTTTATGTCCCAACACTATGCCTTCTTGAACTAAGAAATGGCATTTCTCCCAATTGAGCACAAGCCTTGTTTCTACGTATCTCTCTAGCACTCTCTCCAAGTTTGACAAGAAATCATCGAATGAATCTCCAACTACCGAGAAATCATCCATGAAAACCTCAAGAAAATTCTCAACCATGTCGTGGAAAAGAGCTAGCATGCACCTTTGGAATGTGGCGGGGGCATTACAAAGACCAAATGGCCTTTTACGGAATGCAAAGGTGCCATAGGAGAAAGTGAAAGTGGTCTTGTCTTGATCCTCGGCCTCAATGGATATTTGATTATAGCCGAATTACCCATCCAAGAAACAATAGTAAGCACGACCCGCCAACCGATCCAGCATTTGATCAATGAATGGCAAAGGAAAATGATCCTTCCTTGTAGCGGCGTTGAGCTTCCGATAATCCATACACACTCTCCACCCTATTACGGGTCTAGTTGCAATGGAATCACCTTTATCTTTTAGAATCACCATCATCCCCCCTTCTTGGGCACACATTGCACGGGTGACACCCACTTGCTATTGGATAATGGAACTATCACACCCGCATCTAACCATTTGATGATTTATTTCTTCACCACCTCTTGCATAGGAGGATTCAATCTCCTTTGGTGTTCTACACTTGGTTGACACCCTTCTTCAAGCAAGATCATACGAGTGCATACCCCCGGATCAATTCCCCTTATATCCGCCAAGGTCCACCCTATAGCTTTAATCCTCCTCTTCAGCACTTCAACAAGTTTAGATTCTTGAGTTTTGGTCAAGTGAGATGAGATGATTATGGGTAGAGTGGAGTTGGGACCAATGAAAGTGTATCTCAAATGGGATGGTAGGATTTTCAATTCAAGTTTCAGTGGTTCTTCGATGGATGGTTTTGTAGGTGAGGTTTCTCGGTTTTCAAGGTCTAAGGATAGCTTTTTAGGTACATAGGTTTTGATCCAAATCCTTCTAATGCCTTCACCACTTCCGCTGCACTCTCTTCATTTTCCACATCTATTTTCCAAATTACCACCGCCAATGTGTCTTCTTGACTAGCTTAAACACTCTCCTTTTCCACTAGGGAATCAACCACGACATCGACATAAGAACAAGTTGCATCATTATCCATTGGTTGCTTCAAGGCCTTGCAAATATGAAATACAGCCTTCTCTCCATTGAACCTAAAAGTAAGTTCACCTCTCTCCACATCACAAAGAGCTCTTCTGGTTGCCATGAATGGTCTCCCAAGAATGATAGGTACTTCAAAATCTACAGGGCAATCAAGAATAAAAAAATCCGCTGGAATGACGAATTTGTCTACCTTCACCAACACATTAATCCCAATCGGACTTTTCATTGAGCGATCAGCTATTTATAGGTTCACAGTTGTTGGTCTGTGTGCTTTGGTGTCCAATGTCGTATACACCGCATATGGCATTAAGTTGATACTTGCACCTACGTCACACAAAGCCTTCTTGAAGTGCCTTCCACCAATTGTGCATAGAATGGTAAAAGCCCCGGGATCCTCCATCTTCGGTGCTATGTGTTTTGACACAATTGCATTCACTTGATGAGTCATCTGATTGTCTCTAAATCTCCATATGTCTTCTTGGTCACCAAGTCTTTCATGAATTTAGCAATATTGGGCATTTGTCTCAAAGCATCAACCAACGGAATGTTGATGGAAGTACTTGCTATCTTCTCCCAAATCTTCTTTGCATGGGATATTTCTCTTTGTTTGTTGCCCTTTTGTGGGAAAGGAAGTTGTATTATAGGAATGGAGCTTGGGTTGGAAGGGCTTCCTTTAGGTTGTGGAGTGTTCTTTGGTTTGGCTATTTGGGTAGTGGTGTTTTGGGGGTTAGGCTTTTTAGTGACTTCTTGAACATCATCATCATACTCTTGCACCGACACATCAACTTGCCTCTCCATTTCTTCGTGCACCATCTCCTCTCTAATAGCTTCATTATCATTCCACTCGGCACCCACACGATCATCTTGCATTCTTAACTCCACATCATCATTACTCTTGGCTTTTGGGTCTTCCTATGTCTTTCCACTTCGAGTTTTAATTGCCATCACTTGGTCTTTACCGCCTCTTTTAGGATTCACTACCGTATCACTTGGTAGTGCTCCTTGCGGCCTTTGATTGACTTGATGTGTGAGTTGGCTCATTTCCGACTCAAGTTCTTTGATGGATGTGGAATGTGATGTCATAGTTTGCTTCATGTCTCTAGAGTAGCCTTGTTGATTTTGAAGTATTTGACTCATCATTTCTTCCAATTTTGTGGGAGCCTTTGTCTCTTGATCATTTTTCTTAAACGGAGATCTCAGAGCATATTGTTGAGAAGAACCGGCTCCTCTCCCCTCTTGGTTGCTACTCCAATTACCTCTTCCTTGACTTGGCCTCCATTGCCCTTGTTGTTGGTAGGGTTGTTGATATGGTTGTTGGTAGGGTTGTTGATAAGGTCTTTGATAACCACCTTGATCATACCCTCTTTGCCCTTGGTAGTTACCCACATAATGTACTTCTTCTCCATCTTGCACATGGTAGCATTGTTCCGGATAGTATCCTTCTTTCCCATGTTGGAGAAGGGACGAAGGAACACCTCCGGGGGTCACATAACCCATTGGGGCCACTTGATGCCCGGTATCTGTGGTGTGGATATTCTCCACCTTGTGCAACTTCTTTTCATTGGCTTCTCTATCAACCTTTGCATTCTTGTTCATGAGTTCCACCGATGTCAAGATTCTTGCCATTTTCTCATCTTGGACTTCAAATCTTTCCATCATCTTTGGACTAATCCCAACTTCTCTTCCCGGATTCTTAGCTCTTGATTGCCATTCTTGAGATCTCTTGGTCACTTGTCTAGGATATCGTTCACCTCTTCATACCTCTTGTCCATGGTGACACCATCACATAAAGTATCTAAGGCGGATTGGTTCATCTTGTTTAACCCTTGATAGAAGCTTTGCAACAACATGCTCCAATTAAATCATGATTAGGACACCGGAGCAACCCATCTTGGAAAGCCTCCTAAGCCTCGGTCAAAGAATCGGATGCCTCTTGCTCAAACATGTAGATCTTGTCCCTCAATGCCGCTTGCTTTCCCTTTCGTGAAAAATTTCCTAGGAATTGTTTTACTAACTCTTGCCAAGTGAAAATGGAGTTTCTTGGCAACTTGTTCAACCAATCTTTAGCTTTTCTGGTGAGAGAGTAAGGAAACACTCTCAACCTCAATGATTCTTCCGATACCCTTGCCGACTTATAGAGATTACAAGTTTGTACAAAGTTTCTCAAGTGATCATTTGCATCTTGATTCTTGGTACCACCAAAGCAGCAATATTGTTCAAGACCTTGAAGAATAACATTTGGGATACTAAAACTAGCATTCTCATGAATAGGAGGAGGAACTATGGCACTTGCGAAACAATTCATATCAATTTCTTCTTCGATCTCCTCGTCATCTTCATTGTCTCGCATCTCTTGTTGATAGTCCCGAGCACCTTTATCATACTCTTGATTCCGCTTGACATTGCGAGCATTAACTCTATTGGCATTGCCCCGTCAGTTGACATTTGCTCTACCTCCACGGTTTACACCTCAACACCTTGGTTTACACCGCGGCCGCCTTGGTTTGTATTGTTCCCACCCCGATTAGCATTACCCGCAACACCTTCATTTTCTCCAAGATTTTCTTCTTCATTTGCTTGGACCCCCGCATTTGCTTGGCCAAAAGAGTTGACATCTTGAGGGTTCACATTATCCACTTGAGGATCATTAGCTTCCTCTTGTATCTCATCTTCGTCCACTTGTTCAACATGGAATGGATAGCCCTCTTGGTTGAGTTCTATATGGAACTCTTCATCATATTCTTCTTCATAGCCTTGCGGATCCCCATGTTGTTGATTATAATAATGATTGTAATTGGGGTTCCGCAAATTCTGATTAGGATTTCTTATATAAGACATGTTCACCTCCACAAGGTAAAGCCAACAACAAAAGTAAAATGCTAGGACTTGCGAACTAAACAACTTTGATTAACTAATGCAACTCAATATTGAAACCGTAGTTCCTCGGCAACGGCGCCACAATATGATCCACGCTCAATCCTACACCTTTAATGGTGAGGGGCGGTTGTCAAAATATAATACCCGATATGAGTCGGGGTCGATTTCCCTAGGGAACTAGCTTGTCAAGTAAGAGAGTCACAAATAGAAGTTCAATTGAAGTTTAATATTGAGTCCTAGAGATGGGGTTTGTTTAAAGTAATGCTACAATTAACTACAATGCATACAAATTAAACAAGTAGGTTGATTTGATATTATGAGACTAGGGGTGTAAACAACTAATAGTGATACCAACGGGTGTCTTCCCTTCACTTTCCCAACTCAAATATAGGTCGAGTATTCCGATTGTGATCTCTAGAATCCTTCCGGCCTAGAAGAGATCATTCGCAACCCGCTCGTCAAAGCCTTAGTTGAATAATCAAAGAGCTACTCAAAGACCCAAAGAAAGCAGACCTCTTTCGATCGTAACTCCTTTTAGATGAGTTAGTCTATATAAATAGCCTATCAACTCAAATCCTTACCAACTCTACTATTCTACACTAGTTAATCTCTTCCAAGTCTTTAATTAGCAATGTAGACAAAATCCCAAATATCATGGAATTTGGAATTTTGATCTTATTGTAACGGGGAGTTGGATAATTGTTACTCGTATTATAATTAGTGATATGGAACAATACCCATTGATTTTCTATCACTATAGCCTATTTACACCCCGAATTATGAATTTAGCTACTCATAACTAGGGTTTGGTTCAAAGCAATAAAGATGTAATGAAATGATGGAATCATGTTAAACATGAGTTTTGAATTGATATATGGAATAAGATTCGAAGATACAAGATTGGAAGCTTACAAAGTAATGTTAAGAGTCCTACTTAGCTCCCAAAATCGCCCCAAAATAAGTAGAAAACGTGATATGGAAAGTGTTTGTTAAACCCTAGCTTTTACTATTTATACAAGCTGACAAAACGCAGTCACAGCAGCTGAGGCGGAGCACCTCAAAGAGTAGGCGGAGCGCCTCTTTCTGGGCTTCAAAAAGTTAAGCTTCAGGTCTTTGTTGAGGCGCCCGCCTCATGATTTAGGCGGAGCGCCTCAAGCATTCTTGGTCTCTGTATTTTGTTAGGTGGGGCGCCTCAAACTTTAGGTGGAGCGCCTAATGCAATCTCGCTCCCTGTATTTTTGTTAGGCGGAGCGCCTCAAAATTTAGGTGGGGGGCCTCATGCAATCTTTCTCTCTGTATTTTTCCAAGCGCTCCGCCTCAAATTCTAGGCGGAGCGCCTCATGCTGTAACTCAAGATCCTCACACTTTGGCTCCAATTCTTTATTTCGATCATCAATCTTCAACCATTGCTTGTGCATACTCATTAAAACCTGAAACTAAGAAATTACAACACTAAACGTTTCTTTTGGATTCAAAAACAAAAGCTTAAAGTAGTCTTTAAGTTGGTAAAATACCAACTTATCAGTGGTCGGCTGTATATCTTGGAAGGAGTGAAAAAGTGAAGAAATCAAAGACCAGCAGCGCATACAGCCACGAGCACGAGGCATGCTCGGCTGTATGTGCCCAAAAACAGTCCTAGAGCAGCTTGGAAAGGCTAATAACATGGCCCAATTATTGTACTCCATATTTAAACTCTTGTAAACATATTTTTAGGATTATTACGTGCTTTTGGTGGCAAGAACCTTTGGGAGGTATAGAAACGCTAGAGATGGTTTGGAGCTCAATATCTACATTGAGTTTTCTTCTCTTTTCTTTAATTTAGTTTGTTAGTCTAAAGTAAAATTAAGTTTCTCTCACTGACAACCTTCAATGAAGGGAGTGTGGCACTTGGCGAAGATAAAAAAGGTAAATAATTTATATAGGTGAGTAAGGTAAGTCATTATCCCTACTCTTTTTGGTTGATCAATATAGCACTAGATGTATGTCATTCTTTTTAGGTCTTGTTTAGTGTTTAAAAAAAAGGTTATATTTTTACTAAGGCACTAAATCGAGAACACTTTGAGAAAAATAGATTGACACTTGGAATGATAAAAATTACTTGAGTGCTTAGGACATTGATTTTTCCCTCGATGATGGGTTAGGAAGTGCTATTCTTGAATTTCTACCAGTTTAAAGTGTCTTCAAATGGCAAGATTTTATCAAACTCAACTTTTGTACAGTTAAAAGTATACTCACATGTCATGAGATTTAATTTTCTCACTGATGTCTATTGATATTGCCCTTACTTTCCTACATTGAAGTAGATACAACGAGCATAAAACAGGTCCAGGTATACTTCTCAAAATTTTAAAGCTTTTGTATAACTCTGTTCAATTTTGCTTCACAATATTTTTTAGGAAAAAAGCCAAACCAAAATCCCACGTGACTTTGCCCAACCAAATTCACTTAAACCCATCATCTACTCTCATCAAAACCCTTCCACTTCCAGCATGAAAATAAGAGGCAAAGCTATCTCTCTTGGCAGAGTCAGACCCACACCAAAGAAACTCATTACATAAAAACCCAAAAAACATTATTGTGGTAGAACTGGATAGCGCCTGAAGAAAGAAATTGATGAGGAGGACTCAATTGAAAACAAGACAGACAGTTCAGAAGATTTTGATAAAATTGGGGATGATACCAAGGCTTTGATTGAGGGAAAACTTTTTAAGTGTAGATGGCACAAAATTTCTGGGCACATATCTGCGAAATAGGTAAATCATTTCACTCGTACTGTTGCATGTACTTCTGTCTGTGAGATGGTGCCCGAGAAATTGCGTGAGATAGAGGGATATGAGAATAAGAGGGAAGGGAGTGAAGCAATTGAAAATTATGAAAATAGTGAAAGATTGATGTTTGTTGAAGAAGAAAGTGAGAATAAAAACTTATCTAATGTTGAAGGGGAAGAATATAATGAGTTGTGATGATGATACATTATTGATTGAACTAAACAACTCAAAGAGAAAAATTAATTCCTCTGATTTCCCCTGCCTTATGGTTTTCTCCTTACCAAATGTTTTGAATATTTTGAGGTCCCCAATTTGTGTTTTATCTCTGCTGGACCTACTGATGAGTTTTTCATGGCTTCTATGCCTTTTGGTGAAAATAAAAGTAACAAAAAGCCTTTTTCTATTAATCATAGCAGTAGTCAAGCAAATGATGATGAGATTAAGTCCTAAAGAGGGAAATTATTGAGCTCCGTGATGAAAATGCGAACCTGTGAGACATACTATTAAGATTGAATGAAAAATTTGAGGAAGAAAAGGAGCAGCATGCCAAGAAATATCAGGACCTTATCACCATGGTTCAAAGTGTTCTCCAAAAGTCTACCCATCCTGTCCAGCCGTGAACCTATTTTACCCTTTGTTAGAATTCTGAAATTTTATTTGAACAGTTGTTATGCATTATGCTTTTTACTTTTGGGAAAGACAACTACCTGGTTCACTTTTAGTTATTGCTTTTGTTGAAATGCTTGTTAACTATTGCAATCTTTTTAGGATGGCCTATATCAATAGATTGATGCTTGAGAAAATTGTCTTGTGCTACATGTGTTTGGCGCCCAAGTGGTGGTGAGTTAGATAAAATAAAATTTTTAGATGCCTGTACTGATGGAATGTCAAGTTGGTGCTTTTTGATGATGCCAAAAGGGGGAAGAAATATGTGCTTGTGTTCTTGAGTTAAGTTTTAACTTCTTTAAGTTCCTTTTTATTTTTCTTTCGAAGATTCTCTTGCTTATATGTGTTGTTGGTATTTGTGTGCTGCTATAGTCATGGTTTAAAATTGATTTTCTTCTTTTGGACTAAATCGAAAAACTGTTGTGGTTGTCAAAATAAAAACAAGCACCTTTTATTTGTCTTCATTAAAAAGGGAGAATTTGTTGAATATTTGATGTTTTGATGATGATAAATAAAATGTACTTGTTAACATTTAGCACTAGATGTTGAAGTTAATGTGTCGATAAAATAATATGCTTGAGTTATGTTCTAGGGATTTGTTTTGAAATAATAGTTGAGGTATTTTAAGTTTAATATTGTGGAACTATGTTGGTTTCTGGAAGCTTGTATATCTTGTTTTAAAGCGTGATAAGGGTTAGTTGTTTTTGAAAAAAAAAAGTGAATTATCTGTGTGTTTATGATTTGGCCAAAAGTAAATAGAGTTGGAATAGGATTCTAGTAAATGTTATTTTGATAAGGAAAAGGGATTAATCCAAGAGCTGTATATTGTTATCCCTAACTTTGTTAGACTGTATATTTTATCATCAGGTATGTCTTCTATAGATACAGTTTCATACAGGTTGAAAAGGAAGCGTCCAAAACACTTCAGGAAAAAGAGAGTTTGAGCATTCAAAAGAGAAAATACCTGAAGCAGTTTGAACTGTTCTGGACAAATATTTCATCAAATCACAATTGATTTATTTGTGTCCAGTTCTTAGTTCATGTATTAGGCACTGAATTATAATCTCTTTCAGCTTTTGAGAATCACTTTTTGAGGTTGTAATATGGAGTTAAAATACCATTGGGGTAAAGTGCTTAGGATTAAGTTATTTCCGTTCCAAACTAGGGTAGTTTGGAAGGATAGTAACAGTCTAGGATTGTTGTGTAAGGGCTTAGAATTAGGTCCTTGGGGTTACCTTTGTAATCCGGTTTTGGCTCGTGTGTTTAGTAGATTGGTTGAAATTCCCACAAGAGTGTGGGTTGTGGTTTTTTTTACACCTTTGAGCTAGAGTATTTTTCACGTTAAAATCGTGTGTGCTTTGTCTAATTTTAAATTTTATTACTTTGTTAATTTATTGTTGGAACACTTGTTAGAACTGTTTCAAATAAGCTGTTTCAACAAGTTAAGAAATTTAGTTTAAAATTTAAAAAAGTCAAAATCGTTGTCGACCCAATTCAACCCCCTTCTTGTGTCGAGTGTACTCTAAACTAACAGGGTGACTTGACTAGTTCAACAAATGCAATTGGCTGCTGCTGCTGTTTCTTCTTCTTTTTTTTTCTTTTTTAAAAAAAAAATATTGTAACACCACATCTACTTTTAAACTTAATTAAGTATACCGTCAGTCTCAGCCATCAAAGGTCTAGTTTCATCACTAGGCAGATATTGCCATTTTATATAATACAAATTGAATTTTACTCTTGTAGTGTAGTGGAGAAATTTTACTATCTAATACTAGAGGAAATAAGAACGAGTCTCCGTTTTAGAAAAAAGAAAGATGTCATTTTGGCGCATCCACTAAAAAAAAGTCGAAACAACGTTTTCCTGGGGGAACAACCATATATGATAAGCAAGACTCTTGACAATTCTTAAAAATGGAGTTTGTTCTACTGTGTGTTTAGATAAATTGAAACCATTTCACATTTATTTCATCAAAATTTAGCTCACGGAAAGAATGTTTTCTCTTCTTTAACCTACTAGAGCTTCAAGTTCATTTATTTTTTTGGTTTTTGTTTTATACCATATGCTATGTACAAATTAGTCATATTTTGTGAAGGCATATATCCAACATTCTTAAATCAGGAAAACTCGAAGTAAATGAACTAATGACTCCAATAGTTACCAATGGAAAAGTAGTTAAGTTTATCCTCACAATAAAGGATAATAGGACGTACCCGAAACATTTTAAAGGAATTCAGCTTGATTTACTATTTTATGACATCGATAACTAAATAAAGAGGTATATCTTTCGAAGTTCTATAAGAACAAAACGCAAACGTAAAAATCTATGTATAAGGGAGACTACGATCCCAACATCACAAGAAAATTTCAAAACCTTTTTATTAGAATCCTTATATTTCGCAAGAAAAGAAAAAAGGAACATAATACGTAAGGGTGATAAAAGAACATTTTTTTTTACAGTATATCTGTCAAGTTTAGATGTGACCAGTGATCAGAAGGGTTATATTACCACTCACATGCTTAGAAATAAATCGTAGGTGGACCAAACCAAAGGGCCAATTGAACATGTGGGGACTTGTGTGTGGGGTGCCTGCGCCTAATTTTCGGATTTCCACTAAAGTATCTGGTAATACACTAAACTATATAGTCCGATTAAATGAGAGAAAATAAGGAAATATTAGGGAGGATTTGACACAACTCAAGATTATTGAGAGCTTGATTTTAAATAGATGAGTATAGTGGTACAAGGTTATAGAAGGCAGTTAGGTGTTTACTTTTCTTTTGTGGGAGAACATGATTCTAGTATGGGACTTTTAGAGAACGTATCGATATTTTAGTTTTTTATTTTTATCTTATTCTTCATTTTTACTATGATCGTTGGTTCATATACTCTAGTTATCTTTGACATTTTGATGTCATTGCTTTTCTTTACCTAAGTATTTTTATCTCTACATTTTATCTTTGTATTTTTTTTCTTTCCTTTTGCAAACGAGATTGCAAAATTATTTTTTTTGAGCCGAGAGTCTTTCGAAAAAAAATCAATTTTACCTCACTTGAGGTAAGGAGAAGTTGTGCATACACCTCACCCTCCTCAAACCCCAATTAACAAAATCATTTCCTTCCTAGCAAAAGCATCTCCTAATATCATAGTCACTACTAGAAAAAATGTATTTTTCGAACGCCAATATGGTCTGACAACGGTCGGACAACGGTCTCCTAATTCACTAATAATATAAGTGTATATATTTTTTTTAAAGAAAATTATCTGAGCACCATGCCATCTTTGCTGTAATGACTTAATGTGAATTTTTTTTTTTACCTTGTGAAGCTATATAAGTTAAATTCTATAATATGAGATGTAACGCACCACTTTTCACGTACAATTCAATGTCTCCATCAAAGTACTAGAGAATATTCTGCATTTTTCCCTTCCTTCATGACAGAAAACACTTTCAATTCCATACCGTGCTTCACTGGATATGAATTTTCTTCTTAATAAATTCCTCTTGGTCTTCTGCTTCACAAAAAAATTACTCCCTCCATTCTAAGTTATGTAGCAGCATTTCTTTATTTGTCTGTTGAAAAAAGAATGACATTATTCTAAATTTGAAAACAATTTAACTTTAAAATTATAATTTTGTCATTACTGAAATGATTTATAACCACATAAATATTTTTGTGTTATTTTATACCACAAGTTTCAAAAGTCTTCCTTAATTTCATAAACTTTGTGTCGAGTCAAATTATGACACATAAAATGGAATGGAGGGAGTAATACTATTCCTTGAACTTCTTAGTCTTAATAATTGTGAAGTTTGGAGCAATTATTCAATAGAAAGAATCAAGTTGAATTCGTTAATATATTGTTCTAACACATATGTAGGAGTTGGGTAGATCAATCCTAGACTTTTAATCCCTTGAATTTATCTTATTCTCTACTACTTTGTCATTTACTTTACTGTTAATTTCTTGTTACGTAATTGTTACAACCAAACCATTCTTAAGATTAAACACGGGTCGTTTGGTTGGGTGTATAAAGGCCTAATACATGTAGTAAAATCCACACTAAATTATTACCATGTTTGGTTGCTTTGGGTGGAATTTTAATACTTGCATAAAAATAGTATAATGTTTGGTTAGACTTTAAGATATAGTACCTGCATAACTTAATGAGGAAATCTATGTATTATTTTATGCGGGGTAGAAGGTGGAAATAATAATGTGGGTATTAACAATGTAAGTATTAAAATTTAAAATGACAATATTAACCCTCATAATAATAAAGATAATTTTAAATTTTATTTAAGGAGCAACTAAATATTTTAAATTATAACATTGTACATTAATTTGTAATATATTAGTGATTCAAGAAATAATTCCTATAGCTAATATCTATATTACTAATACCCATATTATTAATACCCGCATTACTAATACCCGCATCATTAATACCCACATTGCTAATACATACATTACTAATACCCGCGTAAGCTCTATCTCAACCAAACGACCCGTTAGAAGTTAATCGAATAGGTAAAATAGTTTGAATAGCAGCTAGATTTTGAGTGTTCTTTGTTGTCGGATTCGATTTCGAAATATTTTAGGTACCGTATTATATTTGTTGCGATCGCTTGATCCCTCTTATAGGTCGTAGTTGGGTGATCTCATTATGATAACATAAAAATTATCATGCATTACTTTTTTGAATTTATCTTATCACCATGCCCTCTTTGCTGTAATGACTTAATGTGAATATCTTTTTAGGTTGTCAAGCTATATAAGTTAAATTCTAATATGAGATGAAGTGCACCATTTTCACGTATTCAATTTCTCCATCACAGTACTAGATTTGAACATTCTGCATCCCATTATGACAAAAATTATACTTTCCATTCCATGTCGTGCTTCACTGGGTATGACTTTTCTTCTTAATAAATTCGTCTTGGTCTTCTGCTCGACAAAAACTGACTTGGGAATTTAACACTTTCTTTCTTGGTCTTCGTCTTCTTGTCTATATAAGAAGCAATCTAATTGTTTCCTAAATGCACAATTTCAGCTCAAGGTTTCTGTATTCTTTCTTTTTCTCTCATTAGCTGCATTATAGCTATGGCTTTCTTACTTAAAAATGGCATTTCTGCTATCCTTGTTCTTGTTGGGCTGTTAATGTACAATACCCAAATGACAGGTCTCTCTCTCTCACACACTCCACCATGCACCATACTCTAGTAGTAGTATCTCTGTTAAAAAACCTACTTCTAGTTAACTTGAATTTCTGATTTTATTCTTAATAATATGTTACTCCATCCGTCTTATTTTATATGAAGATTTTATGTGAAGGTCTTTAAAGGTCCATTTTTTTAAAACAAAATAACACCTTTCTACATTTGATAGCAATTTATCCTTAACAGTAATTTACACCCCCACAAACTTTTGTTGTTTGTTTTAAACCATAAACTTTTGTTTTACACCCCCACAAACAGTAATTTACACCCCACAAACTCCATTCCAGTCAACTATACGTATCTTAATATAAATTGAGACGGAGCAAATATTATATCATACAAATGCTATAACATGTTTCTGAACCATATGTTACGATATATTTGAGACCACTAACTTTTATGGCTTCACGCATTTGTGACATTTGCAATGTAATTTAATACAAGTACTTTACACAACGTTTAACTGATTTGAAAAAATAAGTCAGACATCAAGTTTTAATGGGTGTATTCATTATGCACTGTTCTCTGCGAAATGATTTTTGACGTTCCTCTTTACCTTCTCTCTTAATATTGCAGGGGCTCAGTCTATTGGAGTATGCTATGGAAAAATTGCCAACAATTTACCATCAGATCAAGATGCCATAAACCTATACAATGCCAATGGCATCAAAAGGATGAGAATTTATTACCCCGACCCAAATGTTTTCAATGCTCTCAAAGGAAGTAACATTGAAATCATTCTTGATGTCCCAAATCAAGATCTTCAATCCCTAAATGATCCTTCGAGAGCCAATGGGTGGGTCCAAGATAACATAAAAAATCATTTCCCTGATGTTAAATTTAAATATATAGCTGTTGGAAATGAAGTATCTCCTACAAATAATGGTCAATATGCACCATTTGTTGGTCGTGCAATGGAAAATGTGTACAATGCATTAGCAGCAGCAGGATTGCAAGATCAAATCAAGGTCTCAACTGCAACATATTCGGCACTATTAAAAAATACTAACCCGCCCAGAGATAGTATTTTTAACGAAGATTTCAACGGTTTCATTAATCCCATAATCGGGTTTCTAGCACGACATAACCTTCCACTCTTAGCCAATTTATACCCTTATTTTGGCCATGTTTATAACACTGCTGATGTCTCACTTTCTTATGCACTTTTCAACCAACAAGGAACAAATCCTGCAGGTTATCAAAATCTTTTTGATGCCTTTTTGGATTCTATGTATTATGCAACGGAGAAAGCTGGAGGACCAAATATTGAAATTGTTGTGTCCGAGACTGGTTGGCCTTCAGAAGGGAATCCTGCAGCAACTATTGAAAATGCTCAGACTTATTACAGAAATTTGATTGAACATGTAAAAGGAGGAGCAGGAACTCCAAAGAAACCTGGAAGGACCATAGAAACTTATTTGTTTGCTATGTTTGATGAAAATGATAAGAAAGGAGACGAGAGTGAGAAACATTTTGGACTCTTCTATCCTGATCAGAGGGCAAAGTATCAACTCAACTTCAATTAATATTGGTAGCATATTTTCATGATATATGGAGTGATATACAAATAATGAGGAGAAAAGTATGCATTTCTCCTCTACCGAAAATGTATCCCTGCTCTTTCTTTAATATCTATAATATGTTATATATTTATTAATATCAGTCAGAACTTGCTTTTTAGATTTCTCAATACTTACATCTACTTATAAAAAGCCTCTTTCCAGATGGACAATCTGTGGGAAAATAGCTGGTTGGAAATTGTTTTCGACAGTTTTGTGAATTAATAAGGTGGGGCTTCGACTCGAGATGAACCAAGTTTGAAATTACATTGATAGTTCAATATTCCAAAATTTCATAAACACATTATCCAATTATAGTCAATCTCTAATAAGCTCTTTTCCAAAAAAAAATAGTTTCATTATCCAACCAAACATTACAAAATATTTTGATATTATGAGACTAAGGGTGTAAACAACTAGTGATACCAACGGGTGTAAACAACTAATAGTGATACCAACGGGTGTCTTCCCTTCACTTTTCCAACTCAAATATAATTATGGTCGAGTATTCCAATTGATATCTCTAGAATCCTTTCGGCGTAGAAGAGATCTTTCACAACCCGCTAGTCGAAGCCTTAGTTGAATAATCAAAGCGCTACTCAAAGACCCAAGGAAAGGAGACCTCTTCCGAGCGTAACTCCTTTTAGATGAGTTAGTCTATATAAATAGCATATCAACTCAAATCCTTGCCAACTCTACTATTCTACACTAGTTAATCTCTTCCGAGTCTTTAACTAGGAATATAGACAAAATTCCAAATATCATGGATTTTGGAATTTTGATGTTATTGTAACGGGGAGTTGGATAATTGTTACTCGTGTTATAATTAGTGACATGGAACAATACCCGTTGATTTTCTATCACTATAGCCTATTTACACCCCTAGTTATGAATTTAGCTATTCATAACTAGGGTTTGGATCAAAGCAATAAAGACGTAATGAAATGATGGAATCATGTTAACATGAGTTTTGAATTGATAAATGGAATAAGATTCAAAGATAAAAGATTGGAAGCTTACAAAGTAATGTTTGTATTGGATAAAAGCTGACTGGACTTGAAAAGGTGACACGTGTTTACCACGTGGCACGAGCAGAAGTTCCAACGGACAGACATCTAATAGAGAGACATTTATCACGAACAGACCTGAAGGAGTTATGAAACACTTCATCAGTCAACACGGTCTAAGTGAGCAGTTATTAACATGATCATCCACGATCATTCAATTAATGGTCATTAATGCAATCATTACAACCCAACGGTTATGCCTCCAACGGATACGTGCCCAGCAGTTACTTATCCAGACGGATCCATACCCAGCGGCTACGAATCCCACCGGGTGCCTATTATACTTATGAATAGCACTTACCCTGGACCATTGTAAAACGACTTTACTTCCTGTCTACAATATCAATAAGAATATTCTCTCACTCTTGCTCAGATATTCCGTTTGCTCATATTTTTCCTATTATTTTAGTTCTTTGATCCTCTAAGTGCGACTGGTATTGAAGAGCTCTCCCCGAGGATAAGCGATACGATACGGTTACCTCTCCTTATTTCTGTTTACACTTTATCTTTATTAGTTAATAATTATATCTTGCTCTCGTATTGTCACCATTTTGGTTTGACGCCCAAACTCTTAATCTCAACTATTGATCGTGACTCCGCAAATATAAATTTAATTGTTGATTGGCCTAAAATCAGATCTAGGTTAAATAATTTGGCGACCACAGTGGGAGCCGGTCAGTATCCTTCGTAGGTTAATAGTTTATCTTTCTTTGATATTACATCTCTTCTCGTCAGTCTTTTTGTTCTATAACTAACATGGCAGAAAGCAATTCTCAATGAGCTATCATCGGCGGAAGTCAGGGAAATACCCGCGCAGCGAATATTTTCGAAATAAAGCAAAAGCCTGGTGAGTCTCTCCGCCAATACGTGGATCGCTTTCAAAGAGAGCGAGCAATACTTCCCGGGGTGCCAGACAGATGGGCGGTAATCGCGTTTACTTACGGTCTGGATATTAGATGCTCAGTGGCTACGCGCAAATTATACGAATCTCTCCCCGAGTCCCCAGCAGTCAGCTGGTCGGACGTTTGTAATCGCTATGCCTCAAGGGTATATATCGACGAACTCGAGTGAGAAGACTCTCGGTGAAATTACTCTGACAACTCTCGCCGAGGGGGTAGCGAAGGAAACCACTTTTCATGTTGTTGATGCGGACCTAGCCTACAACATCATTTTCGGAAGACCTTGGATCCACGACATGCAAGCTGTTCCTTCAACTTATCATCAAGTATTGAAGTTCCCATCCGAATGGGGAGTACGTGAGGTCCGAGGAGAGCAGCGCTCTGCCCGAGATTGCTATTCGGTGGCTCTCAAACTGCCCGAAGAGAACAAATAGCAATTACAGCGACCGGGGCCAGATATACCACATGAAGAGGCTAAGTACGAGGTCCCGGAATTCATCACGAAGATGGACGAAAGAGAAAACCGCATGCCAACCGTGGAAGCTTTGGAACCCGAAGAATTATTCGCCGATAAGCCGGAGCGGAAGGTGTACTTAGGGACTGAACTGAGCGAACGCCTACGGGGAGATATCCTCCAGTTCCTCAAAGAGTGGCATACAACATTCGCCTGGTCCCACGCAGATATGACAGGTATTTCTCCCGACATCATTACTCACAGGTTGAACGTCGATCCGTATCACCGCTCGGTGAAACAGAAGACACGCTAGCAAGGAGCCTTTCGGAACCAGGTCATCAACGACGAGGTCGATCGGCTGTTAAAATCGGTTCAGTAAGTGAAGTCAAATATCCAGACTGGCTAGCCAATGTGGTTGTCGTACCTAAAAAGAATGGTAAATGGCGAGTCTGCATTGACTTCACGGATCTAAACAAAGCCTGCCCGAAGGTTTCGTATCCTCTTCCCAGGATAGATCAACTGATCGACGCAACAGCTGGACACGAGGTGCTCACCTTCCTCGACGCGTATTCTGGATATAACCATATATTGATGGACCCTGAAGATCAGGAGAAAACGGCGTTCATAACCTGTCGAGGTACGTTTATAAAGTTATGCCGTTTGGACTAAAAAATGCAGGTGCAACTTATCAGCGTCTAGTCAATCGAATGTTCCATGACCATATCGGAAAGACTATGGAAGTGTACATCGATGATATGTTGATCAAATCCAAACAAGCAGAGGATCATTTGGCACATCTGAAAGAAGCTTTCCGAATCTTGGATCAGTACAACATGAAGCTGAATCCGGAGAAGTGTGCATTCGGAGTCGGATTGGGGAAGTTCCTGGGATTCATTGTTTCTCAGCGTGGAATTGAAGTCAATCCCGCTCAAATTAAAGCCACTGAATCAATCCTAGATGTACTTCATAACAGGAAAGACGTCATGAAACTGACGGGGAGAGTGGCGGCCCTGCGAAGATTCATTTCCCGATCATCTGACCGATGCAAGAGTTTCTTTGATGTCTTAAAATAAAACAAGGAGTTCGAATGGACCCCTGAATGCCAAAAAGCATTGAAGGACCTTAAAAATTATCTATCCAATCCACCACTGCTCTCCACACCTCAGGAGGGTGAGCAACTGCTAATTCCAGATGCTGAGGCCGCAGCCATACTAGCTTCGGTGGAGGCCCTGCGCAGCAGGGAGGGGTGCGAGGAGCTCTTGTCTGGTGGTCTGGGCTCCCTGAAAAAGGAAGAAGAAGAGACAGGGTGAGGGTGGAGCACGGAAGAAACCTGCTCGTAATACTTCCGTGGCTGCCAGGCAAGCCTCATCTGCTGGGGGTTAGTCTTCGTCTAGGGCCAGTGTACCGGAGCCCGTAAAGGAGAATGTTAATAGTGCTGCTGAAGTTCCCGAGTCTGCACGGGGAGAGGGTCTAGCCAAAGAGGTTATCTATCTTTCGGACACCGAGGCCGAAGTTGATGTACCCCTTAGGCGAAGACCTCATCTTCGAAGTGACAGAAGGAGGGTCGAGGAGGAGGCTGTCTGTACTTCGGAGAGGAGTCCCCGAGTTGATGACGGGGTGAAGGCAGCTCCTTCTCAGATAAGGGGAAAAGAAAGGTGGGTGAAGAAGAAGAAGAGAAAGAAGAAGTGAGGGAAGAAGTTAGGGAAGACGTTAAGGAAGAAGTTCCCCAAGAGGGTAGCCGGGGTCCTCGGGCTCGGAAGGCCCCTCTTGGGGAGGAGCGGGAAAGAAATCTCCTTGAGTACCCAGACCTGCAAAAAGATAAAGCGGTCAGACACAGAGAAATTCTCAAGGAAGAAATAATCATGAAAGCAGAAACATTCTCACCATGATTTTTCACGGCCAAACTCTTATGCGCAGCAAAGTGCACCCATTCTCTCCTCTCAGGAGCGAACTCCTTCAAAATTGCCTCAACCCACGCCGTCAGCTCTTCAACAGATATGAGCCCGTCGTAGGGTTGCCTGGCCGCTACAAAAAGAAGTTGAACGGAGTTAGCAGATGAGAAGAAAAAGAAGAACACAAAAAAATTTCAAAAATACTCGGGGACTTACGATTCTTGTTCCAGACTTTAGGAAGATAAGTCTTGTCGCCAAAAGTCAAGGCCGAGGAGCGCACGAACAGATACCGGTGTACCCAGCCTCGATCACCTGTATCTTCAGAACTGCGCACCAAGCCTTTGCTCCCGCGCATCCTGGTATTCACATAGCCATCTTTAAAAATTTGTATACTGTACAAAGAGATAAAATGTTCGTATGCAAAAGATTGGTCGGTTTCTGTCGCAAACCAATCTAAAAGTGTAACTATTCTGTATATACTAGGGCACAGTTGCCCCGGGCAGAGCAGGTACTCCCTACAGAGTCTCTCCAGCACAGGGTGGAGGAATAACCTACATCCCACTGTGAAAGGGTAGGTGCACATGGCTGTCCACCTAGCCCTATGAGGAGTAATATTCTCCTCCTCGGAGACCGGAAAAAGGGGAACCTCATCACCCCAGTGACAGTCCATCCTCACTCGTGGGATCAACTCCTTTGTGATCCCAGACATAAACCTATACGCCGGCCAGTTGCGCGTATCTCCTTGATTATTATTAAAGGACTTAATGTTACAGTCCCCCTCTAGTTCACCCCATTTCGTGGGGATCATTTCTGCAACAGTAGCCTGAGTAGCCCGGGGCCTAGGAGTGGCCGCTGAGGAACTACCAGCAATATCTGCACCTTGATTTTTTCTAGATCTTGAAGTCATGATTTCAGAAAGATTATGAAGTTAGCAAGAAGAATTCAAAAGCTAGGTTTTCAAAGAACAGCAGAGAAGAAATAAAGGCAAGTAAAAGGTTTCTCATCAAGCAAACCCCTATTTATAGGAGTGAAGATTCAGCTCCTCAACTTCCTTCGAGACACATGGAGGTCATCCGAGAAACTACGATCAGATCTGGCCGTCAAAAGAAAGAATAGGTTTCATCAAATTTTATAGTGTCATCATTATCCTGAAGAGCAGCGGCTCACCTCGCAATCAACAGACGACGTGTGCACGTGACTGAAGCGGTTAAAATCATTACTTTTACTCTTGGGACGCGCAGTAGTCACTTCAAAATGAACTGCAATTACGCAGGCATTCCAGCTGCAGTCACTTTTTATACGGCGCATTAAATGCGCACGTCATAAGGGCTTGTCACGTAGCGGATAAGGTCCATACGTCACAAAAACACGTCACACGAAGACAAAAGTTTGCAAAGCAGAAACTCCCGCCAAAAATCCTATCCACTCCTCGAACAGACACTCTACTCGAGAAGTGCGGGGACTATCTGTATTGGATAAAAGCTGACTGGACTTGAATAGGTGACATGTGTCTACCACGTTGCACGAGTAGAAGTTCCAACGGACAGACATCTAATAGACCGACATTTATCACGAACAGACCTGAAGGAGTTATGAAACACTTCATCAGTCAACACGGTCTACGTGAGCAGTTATTAACATGATCATCCACGATCATTCAATTAATGGTCATTAATGCAATCATTACAACCCAGCGGTTATGCCTCCAACAAATACGTGCCCAGCAGTTACTTATCCAGACGGATCCATACCCAGTGGTTATGAATCCCAACGGGTGCCTATTATACTTATAAATAGCACTTACCCTGGACCATTGTAAAACGACTTTACTTCTTGTCTACAATATCAATAAGAATACTCTCTCACTCTTGCTCAGATATTTCGTTTGCTCATATTTTGCCTATTATTTTAGTTCTTTGATCCTCTAAGTGCGACTGGTATTGAAGAGCTCTCCTCGAGGATAAGCGATACGATACGGTACGGTTACCTCTCCTTATTTCTGTTTACACTTTATCATTATTAGTTAATACTTATATCTTGCTCTCGTATTGTCACCATTTTGGTTCGACGCCCAAACTCTTAATCTCAACTATTGATCGTGACTCCGCAAATATAAATTTAATTGTTAATTGGCCTAAAATCGGATCTAGGTTAAACAATGTTAAGACTCCTACTTAGCTCCCAAAATCGCCCCAAAATAAGTAGAAAACGTAATATTGAATATGTTTGTTAAACCCTAGCTTTTACTATTTATACAAGCTGAGAAAATGCAGTCACAGCAGCTGAGGTAGAGCGCTTCAAAGAGTAGGCGGAGCGCCTCATTCTGGGCTTCAAAAAGTTAAGCTTCAGGTCTTTGTTGAGGTGCCCGCCTCATGATTTAGGCGGAGTGCCTCAAGCATTCTTGCTCTCTGTATTTTTTATAGGCGGGCGCCTCAAACTTTAGACGGAGTGCCTCATGCAATCTCGATCTCTGTATTTTTGTTAGGCGGAGCGCCTCAAACTTTAGGCGGGGCGCCTCATGCAATCTTGCTCTCTGTATTTTCCCAAGCGCTCCGCCTCAAATTCTATGCGGAGCGCCTCATGCTGTAACTCAAGATCCTCACACTTTGGTTCCAATTCTCACTTTCGAACATCAATCTTCAACTATTGCTCGTGCATACTCATTAAAACCTGAAACTAACTAATTACAGCATTAAACAACACTAAACGTTTCTTTTGGATTCAAAAACAAAAGCTTAAAGTAGTCTTTAAGTTGGTAAAATACCAAATTATCAGTGCTCGACTGCATGTCTTGGGAGGAGTGAAAAAGTGAAGAAATCAAAGACTAGCAGCGCATACAGCCACGAGCGCGAGGCATGCTCGGCTGTATGCGCCCAAAAACAGTCCCAGAGCAGCTTGGAAAGGCTAATAACATGGTCCACTTATTCTACTTCGTCTTTAAACACTTGTAAACATATTTTTAGGGATTATTACGTACTTTTGGTGGCAAGAACCTTTGGGAGCTATAGAAACGCTAGAGATGGGTTGGAGCTCAACATCTACATTGAGTTTTCTTCTCTTTTCTTTAATTTAGTTTGTTAGTCTAAACTAAAATTAAGTTTCTCTCACTGACAATCTTCAATGAAGGGAGTGTGGCGCTTGGCGAAGATAAAAAAGGTAAATAATTTATATAGGTGAGTAAGGTAAGTCATTATCCCTACTCTTTTTTGTTGATCAATATAGCACTAGATGTATGTCATTCTTTTTAGCTCTTGTTTAGTGTTTAAAAAAAAAAAGGTTATATTTTTACTAAGGCACTAAATCGAGAACACTTTGAGAAAAATAGATTGGAACTTGGAATGATAAAAATTACTTGAGTGCTTAGGACATTGATTTTTCCCTCGATGATTGGTTAGGAAGTGCTATTCTTGAATTTCTACCAGTTTAAAGTGTCTTCAAATCGCAAGATTTTATCAAACTCAATTTTTGTACAGTGAAAGTATACTCACATGTCATGAGATTTAATTTTCTCGCTGATGTCTATTGATATTGCCCTTACTTTCCTACATTGAATTACATACAACGAGCATGAAACAGGTTCAGGTATACTTCACAAAATTTTAAAGCTTTTGTATAACTCTATTCAATTTTGTTTCAGAATATTGTTTAGGAAAAAAGCCAAACCAAAATCCCACGTGACTTTGCCCAACCAATTCACTTAAACCCATCATCAACTCTCATCATAACCCTTCCACTTCCAGCATGAAAATAAGAGGCAAAGCTATCTCTCTTGGCAGAGTCAGACCCACACCAAAGAAACTCATTACATAAAAACCAAAAAATGTTGTTGTGGTAGAACTGGATAGCGCCTGAAGAAAGAAATTGATGAGGAGGACTCAATCGAAAACAAGACAGACAGTTCAGAAGATTTTGATGAAATTGGGGATGATACCAAGGCTTTGATTGAGGGGAAACTTTTTAAGTGTAGATGGCACACAAATTTCTAGGCACATATCTGCGAAAGAGGTAAATCATTTCACTCGTACTGTTGCATGTACTTCTGTCTGTGAGATGATGCCTGAGAAATTGCGTGAGATAGAGGGATATGAGAGTAAGGGGGAAGGGAGTGAAGCAATTGAAAATTATGAAAATAGTGAAAGGTTGATATTTGTTGAAGAAGAAAGTGAGAATAAAAACTTATCCAATGTTAAAGGGGAAGAATATAATGAGTTGTGATGATGATACATTATTGATTGAACTAAACAACTCAAAGAGAAAAATTAATTCCTCGGATTTCCCCTACCTTATGGTTTTCTCCTTACCAAATGTTTTGAATATTTTGAGGTCCCCAATTTGTGTTTTATCTCTGCTGGATCTACTGATGAGTTTTTCATGGCTTCTATGCCTTTTGGTGGAAATAAAGGTAACAAAAAGCCTTTTGTTATTAATCATAGTAGTAGTCAAGCAAATGATGATGAGATTAAGTCCTAAAGAGGGAAATTGTTGAGCTCCGTGATGAAAATGCTAACCTGCGAGACCTACTATGAAGATTGAATGAAAAATTTGAGGAAGAAAAGGAGCAGCATGCCAAGAAATATCAGGACCTTATCACCATGGTTCAAAGTGTTCTCCAAAAGTCTACCCATCCTGTTCAGCCGTGAACCTATTTTACCCTTTGTTAGAATTCTGAAATTTTATTTGAACAGTTATTATGCATTATGCTTTTTACTTTTGGGAAAGACAGTTACCTGGTTCACTTTTAGTTATTGCTTTTGTTGAAATGCTTGTTAACTATTGCAATCTTTTTAGGATGGCCTATATCAATAGATTGATGCTTGAGAAAATTGTCTTGTGTTACATGTGTTTGGTGCCCAAGTGGTGGTGAGTTATATAAAATAAATTTTTAGATGCCTGTACTGATGGAATGTCAAGTTGGTGCTTTTTGATGATGCCAAAAGTGGGAAGAAATATGTGCTTGTGTTCTTGAGTTAAGTTTTAACTTCTTTAAGTTACTTTTTATTTTTCTTTCGAAAATTCTCTTGCTTATATGTGTTGTTGGTATTTGTGTGCTGCTATAGTCATAGTTTAAAATTGATTTTCTTCTTTTGGACTAAATTGGAAAACTGATGTGGTTGTCTAAATAAAAACAAGCACGTTTTATTTGTATTCATAAAAAAGAGGGAATTTGTTGAATATTTGATGTTTTGATGATGATAAATAAAATGTACTTGTTAACATTTAGCACTAGATATTGAAGTTAATGTGTCAATAAAATAGTATGCTTGAGTTATGTTCCAGGGATTTGTTTTGAAATAATAGTTGAGGTATTTCAAGTTTAACGTTGTGGAATAAATTATGTTGGTTTCTGAAAGCTTGTATATCTTATTTTAAAGCGTGATAAGGGTGAGTTGCTTTTGGAAAAAGAAATGAATTATATGTATGTTTATGATTTGGCAAAAAGTAAATAGAGTTGGAATAGGATTCTAGTAAATGTTATTTTGATAAGGAAAAAGGATTAATCGAAGAACTGTATATTGTTAACCCTAACTTTGTTGGACTGTATATTTTATTGTGAGGTACTTCTTCTATAAATACAGTGAAACGACCTCGGTCAGTCACTTCGGAAGTTAGGACTCTGATTGGCGTGCCGATAATTTTAAAATATTCGTAATGTCCATTAGAATATGTCTGTAAAATTTGAGCTAAATTAGACCTCGTTTAGTACGTATCGGAAGATGGATTCAGTTTTTATTGTCGATAAATATAAAAAAGAGATTTTTGAGCTCGGTTTTGGCGAATGAGCTCCGATTCGAAATTTGAAAGCGCCGTTAGGTTCGTATGATTATTTGTGACTTTTGTGAACTTTCGAAAGTGAATTTCGATGTTGTTCGGCAAATTTCCGCTAAAATGCCGAAAGTTAAATAATTTGACTTTTTTCATTTAAATTCGCATCTTCAGTTTCGGGAGTCTGATTTGAGATCCGGCTTCGTGAGTATGTTACATATATTTTGTATAACTTGTATGCAAAAGTTAGAATTATTTCGAATATCGTAGGGTACCGCTTCAATTTTCGTCGTGAAAAGGAAATTAAAAAAATTTAAAAAGAGAAAAAGACAAAAAAATGAAAGAAAGGTCGATGGCGATGGTGCTTAGCTAAATATGCTAAGGACGAGCAGAAACTTCAAAATTCTCAAAAATGAATAGAATCAAAGATGACGCAGCGAAAAATGTCAGAAAATGAGAAAAGAGCCGGGAAAATAGTAGAATTTTTACCTCGAAACATTCAGGTAATGATCCTAATACATTATTTGAGTTTATTACGTGTGCTTGAATATGTTCTAACGGAAAAACTTAAAATATTAGATATCGTTTTAATAAGTTCAATTAATAGTTTAAAGGGTCAAATGGACCCCGATAATGGAATTGATTATATATTCGTACTCAGTGAGTTATGGGCAACTTATAAATGTAATTTATTTTGGGTTTGGTTATGTGACCTTAAACCTGTACATAGGCCTGGCCTGCATATTGCGTATGCGAATAGGGTATCAGGTTCCTAACCGGATTGCCCTAAGATGTGAGGAATGAAGCCTTAAGCCTAAATTGATATATTTTTCTACTAATTAAATAGAGTGGGATCGTTTGGCAAGGAAACCAAAGGATAAAGCGGTTGTTGATTAGCCGTACTAACTTTTAGAAGAGGTAAGTGTTTATATCCATTGCTTTGGAGGCACTTGGCCTCGTGGATTTTCTACCACGTGTTCCTTACGTGTATAGCTGCCGATAGGCGTACTCATTACGTCTTAGCTTTGAATTTACATTGTATATTGTATGTTATGCCCTGTTGTTGGTATTATATTGAGCATATGAGCATTGCACTCTGGTTTTGAGCATCGCATATACTTCCCGGCTGGGGATGAGAGTCCCGAACCAGTGAAGGGTCATTATTGCATATATTTCCCGGTTGGCAATGAGAGTCCCGCACCGGTGAAGGGTCATAATTGCAATACTTCTTGGTTGGCGATGAGAGTACCTCACCGGTGAAGGGTCATAATTGCATATACTTCCCGTGTTTGCGATGAGAGACCCGCACCGATGAAGGGTCATTATTGCATATACTTCCCGGTTGGTGATGAGAGTCCCGCACCGGTGAAGGGCTACTATTGCATATACTTCTCGATAATCGATGAAAGTCCTGAGCCGGTGAAGGGTCATCATTGCATATACTTTCCGGTAATCGATGAGAGTCCCGAGCCGGTGAAGTGTTATTATTGCATATATCTCCTGGTAGACGATGAGAGTCCCGTGCCGGAGATAGGTATCAGGCATATGTGACTGCATTGCATCGTACCGCATTCATCCCATTTCATTGTACCACATACTGACTATTGTGTGTATTGTGTTTTGTTTTATGTATGCGGTGTGTATACTATGTCGCGGACATATCTCAGTTTGCCTATATATTTCTAGCTCGTATTCTGGATTGCGGGAATCGGGTTGCACGCCGCAACGGTATAAATATATGGACTAGGTTACACGCCGCAACGGTATAAATATATGGGCTGGGTTGCACACCGCAACAGTATAAATATATAGATCGGGTTGCACGCCGCAACAGTATAAATATATGGATCGGGTTGCATGCTGCAACAGGATAAATATATGGATCGGGTTGCACGCTGCAACATGATGAATATATGGATCGGGTTGCATGCCGCAACAGGATGTATTTCTGATTGTTGATATGTTCGGAATACCTATATGTTCTGGCTATCTTACGTTCCTGGTGGTTAATGAGATTTTGATTCCATACGTGTTTCTAGTTATTATCTGGCTCTGCCTTTTCATAATTTAAATAAGAGGAATTTGGTTTATTTATTTCTTTTCTCCCAGGCTAACTATCCTATTATTTGAGGTGGCTAGTCTGCCCCACTTATTGAGTCCTTTTGACTCACTCTTGTTTATTGTTTGTTTTTTTCTATCTATTTCGTTTCGGCAGGTTCGCTCCAGGATTGAGTTCACCACGTTGTGAAGGAGCGAAGACGACTTGAGCTGTCAGGGTGAGCCAGCTTTTATTCCGGATGGCCACCAGTTTTATGTTTATTATTTCAGATGTATTTTGCTCCCTTCAGGAGGTATTTGGCTTATTCTGTACTCTTAGATGTCTAGTCTGGATAGCCCTAAACCTAGTATGTTGGATAGTCAGCTGTAATTTCTTTTGTACAGCTTAGAGGCATCAGTACGTCTGTGCGTTTTCTAACTCTTGTTCTTCTTTATGAATTGAATTATATTTATTTTGCTAATTTAATTGGTAAGGGTTCGCCCGACGGGTCTAGGGGAGGATGTCGGGTGCCCGCACGGCCTAGTCGGATTCCGAGTCATGTCAGTTGGTATCAGAGTCCGGTTTAGAGTCTATCCAGACTAAGAGAGTGTCTAGTAGAGTCTCGTTGATGGGTACGTAGACGTCCGTACTTATGTACGAGAGGCTATGATGGCATTTAGGAAGTTCCACTTCCCTCTTTTCTGATCGTGCGTCGGTCTAGGATGCAAAAGCATTTTTCGTTTATCCCTTCGTGGTAATTGTGAACTCTCGTGCAACAAATCAGCAAACGATTGGAGTTCTGGACGAGGTAGTCTAGCCTGGGGCTAGCGCTGCTCAAGCCCCGAGGGTTGTCGTGCTGACGATCCAGTCGCGCTGGCCCTAGCTGTACGAGCTCACGATGGGCTTGCCTTGTGGTTACCTTGGCTCTCTACGATGCTTTGACGAGAATCTTGGCGACTCAGATACTGCAAGAATCTATTATTCGCTAGGCAGCTTATCAGGTTGCCGCAGATGCAGATGTTCGATCTTACGGAGCTCCTATTCCAGTTCTTAATATTGCCGAAGTAAAGTATGTTCCGAAGGCATCATGTTTTGTGCCTCCAGTTGTTCTGGCTGGTTAGCTAGCCCGAGAAATGGCTAGGTCCGAGTATCTGAAGAGACTGTATTATTTTACCCAATTGAACCTTCTGATATTCTCAAACCATGCATCAGATAATCCCTGTGTAATTTTTTTTTTATAAATAAAATGATGTCAGCGTATCCTTCAGGCTCTTGATTATATCGAGCGATATGGTGTTGATCATTCTGCTTTCCGGTTTCAGCATCCAGCCTTGAATTGGTGGGCCGCTCTCTTATTAGCTAACTTGGTTTGATTTTTCTTCTAGATTCGTGGAAAAGTTCCTTTCGAGTAGCGAGCGATATGAAGAGTGTTGCCAGTTTGAGTGGATTAGACAGGGTAGCCTGTCGGTTAGCCTGTTGGTTTCAGAATATGAGATTGAATTCTATAGAATGGTTGAATATGTATTAGAACTAGTCCATGAGCCTTTCGAGAGATTTAAAGATTTATTGATGACCTTTCTCCTTCCTTGAGATCCCAGATGGCTTAAAAATTGAGGTTGGGACTTCATTTGATGTCGTTGTTGATAGTGCTCAAAGGTATTAGGCATACCATAAGTTAGAGGGGGAAGAGTTAGTGCGGGAGAGCAAGAGATCCCATGGCCCTAGTGGGTAACCATGGTACCTCATTTGGAGGTAAAGTTCTAATTATTTCGGGAGGTCACCTTCCAGGTTATCTCAGCTTGTGTCACGCGATTCTTAGAGTGTGCAAATAGTTCGTCAATATTAGACCCAGTTTTTCTCTTTGTAGCTATCAACAATCTTTCCAGCTTCCATTTTCAGCGAAAAGGTATTATCATTGTCGCGAGCCTTTCATCTTTGGTGGAGTTCTCCCTTACTCCGGTAAGTAGGCAGTCGTCCTTTCTCTTGTAATCAGGCACTTGCACAGTCGCAGGCAATTTCCTTTAGATCTCAATCAGTAAAAGAATTGCCACCATCCAGTAGAGGTTGAGAGTGTAGTGCCAGTGGTTCTCAAGAAAATGATTGTCAGGGTAGTGGCTCAGCTCAGCTGCAGAGGTAGTTCTATGAACTGCTTGTCTGGCGGGATGCTGAGGTATCCGATATAGTAGACCCTAAGATTTCTTCTCATCTTAAACGTGAGTAAGATTTGATACTTCCGATCGGTTTGAACTTCGTTTAACTTACCATGTTTCCATGGCTTCCTTGGATATTGTTTCTGTTAAGAATCAATTGCGGTAGAGGGGTGAGCTTGTAGCATAATTTATTCAAGGAATTTGTGAGACCCTACTAGTTTATCTGATTTAAATGTGAGATATTTGTGAGTAAGTATCTGTATTGTTTGCTTGACATCGTGTTGTGCCTCATTATGTTATAATGTCAAGTCAGTCTACCTCTCTTTGGAACTCAGTGTTGGTAGGATGATGGAATTCTTACCCGTCACCATCAGAATGCATCATTGTTTCTTCCAGTGCAAAGTGATAAGTAAGTAATATTCGATCTATGTGTCTTCCTCTTGGTTCGAGACGCTAGTCGAGTCATGTTATTCTATAAGTTTGTCTCTGTATAAAAAGGTATTCTGGTAAATTTTCTGAGTTTTCTTTTTATAGGAGAGTTAAATTGGCATTGATGTTGTTTCATAAAGCTCATTTAATGTCTATTTCTTCAGTTGTGATTCTTTGGTTAGCCGACTCGGATGTACTCTAGCTCTGGTAGCCAAGTGAATAAGAAGATAACCTTCCTGAAGCTCTAAGTATTTCTATCCTCGGTCCATTGTCATTTCTTCGTCGTCTGGCACTAGTGAGCTCGGGCAATTAGTAGCCGTTTGTGATGTTCCTTATGTTGAGCCAGAGTGCGTGTCAAGGTAGCTGGGTAAGCACATTATTGTGTCTTAAGACTACTAAGAGTAATGAGAGGCGTTATTTGACCTCTGAGTTGATCCATCAAGCGGTGGTGTCTACGACAAAGGTATGGAGTTGTGAACTCTAGAGTTGCAGCTGTTTGGCAATTCGAGAGGGTAATTTGGTAGCTCAGAGCCGTATTCTGTTTTAGCTAAGTTTTCCTTAATCCAGTAGACCCTGCGAGGATGCCTATTTTTATTCAACTTAGCTGTATAAGCTGAAGCTCTAAGTGGAGGAGTCTTCCTCCAATACTAATTATATAGATATTAAATCTCTAAGGCTTTGCGGAAGCGTAAGCTAAGTCTAGTTTCATCGACCTATTCTATATCGAAAAGCATATCGATGATGTGATTCATCGGCGGAATTATGTTAACCCATTCAAAGTTCCGTGTATCTTTGTTTCGAAAATGTAGAACGTTCTTCTCGTGATCGAGGAAGGATTAGCTTTGTCAGAATAAGCTGGGCAATGGCGTTATGATATTATCCAGATATGTTTATTTCAAAGAGTTCGGGTGCGTGTTATAATTCTGATTCTGCAATCATGAGATAATGTCTGTGGGATATCTTATGAAGGTCGTTCAAGTTCGTGTAATTTTTTTCTTTAGACTTGGGCTCGTTCCAGGACAAACGAGAGTCTAAGTGAAGGAGAATGAAACGACCTCGGTTAGTCATTTCGGAAGTTAGGACTTCGATTGGTGTGCCGATAATTTTAAAATATTCGTAATGTCCATTAGCATATGTCTGTAAAATTTGAGCTAAATCAGACCTCGTTTGGTACGTATCGGAAGAAGGTTTCAGTTTTTATTGTCAATAAATATTAAAAAGAGATTTTTGAGCTCGGTTTTGGCGAATGAGCTCCGATTCAAAATTTGAAAGCGCCGTTAGGTTCGTATGATTATTTGTGACTTTTGTGAACTTTCGAAAGTGAATTTCAATGTTGTTCGGCTAATTTCCGCTAAAATACCAAAAGTTAAATAATTTGACTTTTTTCATTTAAATTCGCATCATGAGTTTCGGGAGTCTTATTTGAGATCCGCCTTCGCGAGTATGTTACATATATTTTTTATAACTTGTATGCAAAAGTTAGAATTATTTCGAATATCGTAGGGTACCGTTTTAATTTTCGTCGTGAAAAGGAAATTAAAAAATGAAAAAAGAGAAAAAGACAAAAAAATGAAAGAAAGGTCAATGGCGGTGGTCCTTAGTTAAATATGCTAAGGACGAGCAAAAACTTCAAAACGCTCAAAAATGAATAGAATCAAAGACGACGCAGCGAAAAATGCCAGAAAATGAGAAAAGAGCCGGGAAAATAGTAGAATTTTTACCCCGAAACATTCAGGTAATGATCCTAATGCATTATTTGAGTTTATTACGTGTGTTTGAATATGTTTTAACAGTAAAACTTGAAATATTAGACATCATTTTAATAAGTTCAATTAATAGTTTAAAGGGTCAAATGGACCCCGATAATGGAATTGATTATATATTCGTACTCAGTGAGTTATGGACAACTTATAAATGTAATTTATTTAGGGTTTGGTTATATGACCTTAAATCCTGTACATAGGCCTGGCCTGCATATTGCGTATGCGAATAGGGTATCAGGTTCCTAACCGGATTGCCCTAAGATGTGAGGAATGAAGCCTTTAGCCTAAATTGATATATTTTTCTGCTTATTGAATAGAGTGAGATCGTTTGGGAAGGAAACCAAAGGATAAAGCGGTTGTTGATTAGCCGTACTAACTTTTGGAAGAGGTAAGTGTTTATATCCATTGCTTTGGAGGCAGTTTCCCTTGTGGATTTTCTACCACGTGTTCCTTACGTGTGTAGCTGCCGTAGGCGTACTCACTACGCCTTAGCTTTGAATTTACATTGTATATTGTATGTTATGCTCTGTTGTTGGTATTGTATTGAGCATATGAGCATTGTACTATGGTTTTGAGCATTGCATATACTTCCCGGTTGGCGATGAGAGTCCCACACTGGTGAAGGGTCATTATTGCATATACTTCCCAGTTGGCGATGAGAGTCCTGCACCGGTGAAGGGTCATAATTGCATATACTTCCCGGTAGGTGATGAGAGTCCCGCAGCGGTGAAGGGTCATTATTGCATATACTTCCCGGTTGGCGATGAGAGCCCCGCACCGGTGAAGGGTCATTATTGCATATAATCCCGGTAATCGATGAGAACCGGTGAAGGGTCATCATTGCATATACTTCCCAGTAATCGATGAGAGTCCCGAGCCGGTCAAGGGTCATTATTGCATATATCTCTTGGTAGACGATGACAGTCCTGCGCCGGTGATAGATATCAGGCATATGTTACTGCATTGCATTGTACCGTATTCATCCCATTTCATTGTACCGCATACTGACTATTGTGTGTATTATGTTTTGTTTTACGTATGCAGTGTGTATACTATGTCGTGGACATATCACCGTTTGCCTATATATATCTGGCTCATATTCTGGATTGTGGGAATCGGGTTGCATGCCGCAACGGTATAAATATATGGACCGGGTTGCACGCCACAATAGTATAAATATATGGGCCGGGTTGCACATCGCAACAGTATAAATATATGGATCGGGTTGCATGCCGCAACAGTATAAATATATGGATCGGGTTGCGCGCCGCAACAGGATGAATATATGGATCGGGTTGCACGCCGCAACAGGATGTATTTCTGATTGTTGATATGTTCAGAATACCTATATGTTCTGGCTATTTTACGTTCCTGGTGGTTAATGAGTTTGTGATTCCATAGGTGTTTCTAGTTATTATCTGGCTCTGCCTTTTCATAATATAAATAAAAGGAATTTGGTATATTTATATCTTTTCTCCCATGCTAACTATCATATTCTTTGAGGTGGCTAGTCTGCCCACTTATTCAGTCCTTTTGACTCACCCTTGTTTGTTGTTTGTTTTTGTCTATCTGTTTCGTTTCGGCGGGTTCGCTCCAGGATTGAGTTCAACACGTTGTGAAGGAGCGAAGACGACTTTAGCTGTCAGGGTGAGCCAGCTTTTATTCCGGATGGCCACCAGTTTTATGTTTATTATTTCAGTTGTCTTTTGCTCCCTTCAGGAGGTATTTGTCTTCTTCTTTACTCTTAGATGTCTAGTCTGGATAGCCCTAAACCTAGTATGTTGGATAGTTAGCTGTAATTTCTTTTGTACAGCTTAGAGGCATCAGTACGTCTATGCGTTTTCTAACTCTTGTTCTTCTTTATGAATTGAATTATATTTATTTTGCTAATTTAATTGGTAAGGGTTCGCCCGACGGGTCTAGGGGAGGATGTCGGGTACCCGCACGGCCTAGCCAGATTCCTGGTCGTGTCATACAGGTTGAAAAGGAAGCGTTTAAAACACTTCAGGAAAAAGAGAGTTTGAGCATTCAAAAGAGAAAATATATGAAGTAGTTTGAACGGTTCTGGACAAATGTTTCATCTAAGTCACAATCGATTTATTTGAGTCCAGTTCTTAGTTCATGTATTAGGCACTGAATTGTAATCTCTTTCAGCTTTTTAGAATCACTTTTTGAAGTTGTAATATGGAGTTAAAATTCTATTGGGTAAAGAGCTTAGGATTAAGTTATTTCTGTTCCAAACTAGGGTAATTTGAAAGGGTAGTAACAGTCTAGGATTGTTGTGTAAGGGCTAAGAGTTAGGTCCTTGGGGTTACCTTTGTAATCCAGTTTTGGCTCGTGTGTTTAGTAGATTGGTTGAAATTCCCACAAGAGTGTGGGTCGTGGTTTTTTTACACATTTGAGCCAGGGTATTTTTCACGTTAAAATCGTGTGTGCTTTGTCTATTTTTTTCATTTTATTACTTTGTTAATTTATTGTTTGAACAATTGTTAGAACTGTTTCAAATAAGCTGTTTCAACAAGTTAAGAAACTTAGTTTAAAATTTAAAAAAGTCAAAATTGTTGTCGACCCAATTCAACCCCCTTCTTGTGTCGAGTGTACTTTAAACTAACAGGGTGACTTGACTAGTTCAACAAATGCAATTGGCTGCTGCTGTTTCTTCTTCTACTTTTTTTCTTTTTCTAAAAAAAATATTGTAACACCCCATCTACTTTTAAACTTAATTAAGTATACCGTCAGTCTCAGCCATCAAAGGTCTAGTTTCATCACTAGGCAGATATTGCCATTTTATATAATACAAATTGAATTTTACTCTTGTAGTGTAGTGGAGAAATTTTACTATCTAATACTAGAGGAAATAAGAACGAGTCTCCGTTTTAGAAAAAAGAAAGATGTCATTTTGGCGCATCCACTAAAAAAAAGTCGAAACAACGTTTTCCTGGGGAACAACCATATATGATTAGCAAGACTCTTGACAATTCTTAAAAATGGAGTTTGTTCTACTGTGTGTTTAGATAAATTGAAACCATTTCACATTTCTTTCATCCAAATTTAGCTCACGGAAAGAATGTTTGCTCTTCTTTAACCTACTAGAGCTTCAAGTTCATTTCTTTTTTTTTGGTTTTTGTTTTATACCATATGCTATGTACAAATTAGTCATATTTTGTGAAGGCATATATCCAACATTCTTAAATCAGGAAAACTCGAAGTAAATGAACTAATGACTCCAATAGTTAAAATTAAAGCAAAAAAATCCAATGAAAAAAGTAGTTAACACTACTAAAAATCAGGACTTTTCCGATCACCCATTCGGTCGGATAATGGTCGGCTAGGCGACCGTTGTCCGACCAAACAGGGCGGTCAGCTTCATAATCGTCGCCCACAGTTTTTCGACCGATGCGGTCGGCAGTCGGACCGATTTTCAGTCGGCGTCTGGTCGCCTTCTTTAATAGGTGGAAAAAAATATGTTGAACTAGGCGACCGACGTGGTGGGAGATTGCAAAAATCTGGGAAATTTAGCGACCGCTGCGGTGGGCTGGGCGACCGCTGCGGTGGGAAATTGCAATTTCAGGGTAAAAAAATATCCTGATTTCGGACCGCATTCGGACTGCTGCGGTCGGAAATCTGGATAAAACCTGCAATAAAAAACCTGCAATTAGAGCTGCACCACCTGTAAAAAACTGTAAAAACAGCACCCGGAATAAGATTAGGCTTCTACAAACCTTAATAATAGTCTAAACAAGGCTTATTGCCTTTAAATTGAAAGTTTAACAATTTACATAACATCTCCAATCCGAATAGTGATCCAAACAAGTTAATACATGTCCAAAACAAGTCTAAGACATCAACGATCCATTATTACTACTCTGTTGCCTCAGAACTAGACTCAGAACCCGACTCAGACGACGAGCTGTATTGACGTTTGCTCTTGCCTTTCCCCCGGCTTTTGCTCTTGCTCTTGCTCTTGCTCTTGCTCTTGCTCTTGCTCTTGCCCTTGCCCTTCTTTCCCTTGTCCGCACTACCACACATAATGTTCTGCATCATTTCCCGCATGGCTCTCATATTTTCTTCATTGCGCAAACGTTCTTCTTCACTCTTTCTCTTAAGCTCTTCGATTTCATTGCGCAAAGAGGCTTCCACCGAGGGATTAATTGAACTAGCAGGAGGAGTGTAAGTGCCAAACAAACCTGGATTTAGACGTTCTGAGGCATACTGCGATCCAAGGCCGTAAGCACTTCCTTTCTTTACTCTGTCATTCACCTCCAACCATAGTGTGGTTTCCTCCTCTAGTGTCATTTGAGCTGGGTACTGCTACCATACTCGGATGCCTGACTCGCTATCCTTTCTTCATAGACTGCCGTAGCCTTTTCCTGAAAAAATATTTAATAACACGAATTATATTTACAAAAATATTGACGGATTCAATAACTTTAAAATATTGAATTTAATAACTTACATATAGCTCTTTAGCGCGGTCTTCGACCCACACTTCTTCTTCTTTTTTGTTTCTGTATATATGCCTCTTCTTAAAGATTTCAGGCACACGAACTGACCGCTCTTCTTCCTTTTCCAACAAAATTAAAAAGATGACAAGTTAGATAGAAAATTAATGTGAGTTACATAAAATAATACATACAATTAATTAATAAGTTACCAATAGCATCCGCTGAGTCGCTGCGCTAACCGAACCCCCGGTGTGCAGCGATCCACCTGTTAGCTTGGATAAGCTTGGAGTTTTGACTGATGACTGAGGAACGGATTCAAAGGACCTGCTGCAGCAGAATAGATAATTCATGCAAAATCGTTTAAGTTGAGATATTATTAATTATCCTAATACTAATGTTTATCTTGATAATTATGCAGGTCTAAACGGATACGAAAAGATTGCATAAACTAAAGGATAAAGGATAGAAGATCCGGATTCTAAAGAGTAGAATCCAATTAGGACTCAAACTCAAGAGAGCTTTGGAGTTCTAATTGCTCAAGACTTCTTGGCTGCTGGAGCTATAAAACGGTGAGCATATCAGCCATAGAAGTGTGCACAAATACAGAGAGCATTGAGCAAAAGCTTAGAAGAGTTATTAGCTTATTTGTGTAATCAGTTAGCTACAGTAGAACTAAGTTAGAACGTGTTCCTTAGATTGAATCTTGTAAAAGTTCAAGTCTTAGTTCAATTGTAGTAAGCAAAAATCGAGTTGTAAACTTTCTGGTTCAAGTCGTGGACTTGACACAACTTCACTGATCGTGAGAAAGATCACTAAAGGATTAGAGTTAGTCCTAGGTTAGTAAGAGTGAGTCTTGTAACCAAGTGGGTCTTTTTACATAGTGAAGTTGAAATCCTACTTGAAAAGTAGGTCGTGGTTTTTTGATCCCGAGTCAAGGGGTTTTTCCACGCTAATATCTGGTGTTCAATTACTTACAGTTTTAATTCCGCATATCGTATAGTAAAGGAACACATTTTAAGGAACTGGTCCTTAAAACAGTAAAGTGGTGTAATCGTGGGAAATAACACCACCCCTTTCGGAGGCTCGTGCGGCTTTTCCTTGGGCGCTCCTCTTTTTAAATTCATCACTATCCCAATATTGTAGAAGTTTTACCCAAACGTGATCGTATATCCACTCGGGCTTCTTTCCTTTGGCCCCACAATCATACAGGGTACTTTTCACTCTATCTGCACATTTTCCAAGGAAATTGCTTCGGCCAATATTATCAAAGGCAGGATGCCATTTACACTTTGCCTGAAATAATTAAAAATATTAGATATTTAAAAAAGTGACACTTAACTAAATTATTAAAAAATAAAATATAGTTATTACCTGAAAATCGTCAAACATGCCCAGCTGTACATGGAAGGGTACCCTACCCCAGGATGGCCATGGCTCAGTCCATCTAGATTTAATGCATGCGGTGATTATGGGAGTAGCCACGTTCGAGGGAGTAAAACTAGATAAAAATTTCTAGTGTTAATAAATATATTAAAAAATTAAACTTCATAGTACAATTAAATACTTAAAAAATAATAAAAAAATAATACTTACCAACGACTACCCTCACGATAAAGCCTCACCCTCCCGTCATCATCATATGATCCTGCAGCACCAATGTAATAAGGCAAGCTCGGATAATAATATGGTATAGTAGGTGGTACCAAAGCGTCCACCGAGCTCGGATCAGAAGGTGGCACAGTAGATCCAGAAGGAGTAGATGATGAAGGGGATGGTGATGGACTGGAAGATGGCTGAGGCATGGATGATGAACCGAGGCCATACGGATGAACGACATAACCAGGCGATGTAGGAAAGGGCATGCCAGGGGGAAAGGCAGGAGGAGGAGTGAAAAAATCTGGAGCATATGTAGACAGAGGATGTGTAGGAAGCATATGAGGTACATGTCCAGGAGGAGTAGTATGACCTGAAGCAGGCGAGGTACTTTGAACATTTCTTTTCCCCCTAGCCTTCTCCGAAGATGACATATCTGTAAAATAAGCACAATAAATTAGCACAATATAATCAAATTATATATTTTTATGGAATACATTTATAAAGTAGTGCAAATAATTGTAGTAAAGTAAAAACAACAAACTACGAACATGTCAATCATCATCATTCGCGTTAAGGTCATCGGCTATTTCTTCTTCCTCGCTCATCTCATCGCTGTCAACAAATTCTTCCTCACTTGTTTCAACGTCATCCATATATTCATCCTCCTCGTTTGCCCTAGATGTTCCTTCTCCAAAATAAGTCGTGTTTTTTCCACGTCTAACCACCGATTAATCAAACTGTTCATAGATGCCTTCACTATGTTGCAACTGGTCGGCTAATTCAATATCCGCAATCAAGGGAACGGTTGATACCTCATTTTGATATGCAACATCTAACACATCATCTACTTCCACTTTTCCCACCGGCTTGCCTTTTAGAACAGCCCACCAATTGGCCTTGGCTTTGGCGTTGTTCATTGTCGGTGGATAAGGAACGTACCACACTTGCTTCACATTCTGGGCAATGATGAAAGGATCATAATGTCCATATGACCTTTTGTGATTAACTTCAACTATTTTAGAACATGGGTCTACCCTTGTACCCTTTGGACTCGGATCAAACCACTTGCAACGAAAAAGCACCAATCTTTTATGAGGCCAACCTACTGTAAACTCTATTTCTAAAATCTCCTCAATCACACCATAGTAATCAATGTCTACATCCTGGTCACCAGTACCACCTTTCACACACACACCGCTGTTGTTTGTTTTCTTCCCCAAGGACCATTCTCTAGCATGGAACTTGTACCCATTAACAAAGTACTCAGGCATCCTCTTGTATTTATAATAAGGCCCGTGAGATATATCATGCAACAATGGGAAGTTTATGCCATTATCCGGATTGAGTGCCTATATAAAGTTCAAGATAGTTGTACACATTAAACCACACACACATATATATATATATATATATATATATATATATATATATATATATATATATATATATAGCAAAAAACTTATGTATTTGTTTATATAACACTTACAAATTCTCTAAACCAATCTAAAAAAATTTCATAAACAGCAGAGGCGACAAATTCTCCAACAAAGTGACTGGATGATGCCCCAAAAAATCTCATTAGTTAGATTACTGATGAAACTTGAATGTTAAGTTTTAATGTAAAAAGAAGCATACTTGTAAAAAGGCGTGACATCGGGACAATTCAACAAAACATGAGTTGTAGCTGCTTTTCTGTCCCGATAATTGAACTTGCATACTTCGGTCATTAACTTTCCTCTACCAGGTTGATTGAATATAGAAAATGGTGGATAATTCGGATCATTGTTGTCTCCAACATCATGTCGATCCGGCCTATTTCGCAAACATGGCACATTTTGATCGAAATAATACGAACAAAAATGAGAAGTTTCTCTAGCCAGATATGCCTCACATATGGACCCCTCAATTTGGTTCCTGTTTTTCTCGTCCCGCTTACACTTGCCAATAATTCTGCATAATACATTATAATTAATTAATTTACTTAAGATGAATGAAAAAAATGAGTTAATAATAACTTAAGAGACCTTACCTCTCAAAAGGATACATCCATCTATAGTGCACCGGGCCTCCCAATAATGCCTCTTCCGCGAGGTGAATTGGAAGATGCTCCATTACATTAAAGAAACCAGGGGGAAAGATTTTTGTCAACTTAATCGCGACAACAGGAAAGTTACTTTCCAACGACTTAAGATTCTCTTCCTTCAATGTCTTAGAACATAGCTCCTTAAAAAATAGGCTCGTCTCTGTAAGTGGTTTCCAAACTTTATCTGGCAAACCATTGAATGCAATTGGGAGCAAGTTTTCCATGAAGATGTGACAATCGTGGATTTTCATGTGAGTCAATTTTCCTTCTATCATATCAATACACCTTTCTAAGTTTGATGCATATCCATCAGGCATCCTCAAATTCTTGACCCAATCACAAATCATTCTTCTCTCATCTAATTCGAATGTGTAACTGGCCTTGGGAAGCCAAATCGTGTTGCCAACTTGAGATAAGTGTAACTCAGGTCGCCTACAAAGTTCCTCAAGGTCCAACCTGGTCTTCACATTATCCTTTGTCTTGTTCCTGACATCCATCACAGTATTAAAGACAGCCTCGAAAAAATTCTTCTCCATATGCATGGGATTCAGGTTATGTCGAAGAAGATTATCCTTCCAATAAGGCAACTTCCAAAAGATACTTTGTTTAGTCCAATTATGATCAATACCATAGCCAGGTGCTTTAGATGGCCGTTGGTCAGTTATCTTAGGATACACCTTAACCCTATCCCATATTTCTCCTCCGGACAACCTTCGCGGAGGCTCCTCAAAATCAACCTGATTCTTCATAAATGCACTACTGTTATTCTTAAACGGATGATCCATTGGCAAGAATCGACGGCAACAGTCGAACCATGTAATCTTACCGCCATTTTTCAAAGTGAATGCTTTTGTATCTTCCATAAAATAAGGGCAAGAGAGCTTACCAGTAGTGGACCACCCAGACAACATTCCATAAGCTGGAAAGTCATTTATAGTCCACATCAAAGAAGCATGCAGTTGAAAGTCTGTTTCATTGATATATCATATGTTTCCACACCTTCATACCACAATAACTTTAACTCATCAATCAAAGGCTGCAAAAATACATCAACCGAGGCTTTCGGGTTATGTGGCCCTGGGATAATGCAATTCAAAAATAGATAAGGACTAGTCATGCACATTTCAGGCGGAAGATTGTACGGCGTGATAAATACGGGCCAACAAGAATAAGGTGTAGACGAGACATCAAAAGGAGTGAACCCATCTGAACATAGACCCAACCTTATATTTCTTGGTTCACTAGCAAATGCCGGATACACCTGATCAAAATATTTCCATGCCTGACCATCTGACGGATGGCTTAGAATGCCTGGCTGTTTTGTACGATCATGGTGCCATCTCATATGAGGAGCGGAGCTCATCGACGCATACAACCTCTTTAACCTAGGTATAAGGGGTAAGTAATGCATCGACTTAACAGGTATCGGCTTCTTTTTAGGGTTTAGAACCGGCTTGTAACGAGGCTCCTCACATAAATTACATTTATCTAATTCTGCATCATCCTTATAAAACAACATGCAACCATTGACACAACAATGAATTCTCTGAGCAGAAAGACCTAACGTGGAAACCAACTTTTTAGTATAGTAATAATTAGTTGGTAATGCCATGTTAGTCGGATTGAGATCATTCATAAGGTCAATGATGGAATCCATGGCTGCTTGACATATACTAAAATCAGATTTAATACTTAACAATCTAACAGCAACTGACAACTTGGAATGCACTGAGCCTTCGTACAATGGACGACTAGCTTCCTCCAACCGTTTATAGAAGAGCTTTGCCTCATCATTAGGAATGTGCTCAACATTTGGTTGCGATGTACCCGGTTGGGATGGCTCCTCTGGGTACATCCCAAAAGCATCATTAACCATATCGTTCATTCGATAATTATCAAGATCATTCTCCACAAACGGACCACTCCCACCGACATAAGCATTTTGAAAATGAACATCACCCCCCACATCCCTAGACTCTCCATGATAAACCCAAACAAAATAATCTGGCATAAAACCCTTCCTATAAAGATGCATTTCAACATCTTCCAAATTTTTTCCTTTTATGCACTTGCAGTCCACACAAGGACACTTAATCTGGTCCCACCGTATAAAATCATCAAGTGTTTTCGCCTTTTCAATAAAGTCTTCAACACCTACTGCAAATTCTGCCCTCATCCCCCGCTGGCCGGGATTATTTCTATTATACATCAAACTACAACTTTCATGAACCATATCTGCATAAAAATTACACGTTTGAGATGCATATTAAATTGCAAAGATTTAAACATACATTTCTTTGATATACTACCAATTTTCATAAGATTAAGTAATTGTATAATTTTCTAAGTCAATTACTTTTATATTACTAACTAATTTGTTCTCTAAGATTATCATTTCGTAATTAATAATACTTCTCATTTGCAACTTATATCTATTTATTCAAAATGATAAAATTATTTACTTATCTATACTAATGTCTCTTAAAATATAATATAAATAAATCATACATTATAAATCACTACATAAAATATTCATATTACTAATTACCTAAAAAGAAATAATCTTAAAATAATCATACTTAATTATTTTCAATTTTTGAATTCTAGTTCTAGGCCTAATCCTTATTTTTTATTCACTAGGCTAGAGCATGTCTGACTATTATGTCTAGTTCCTAACTGATTTATTCTCTAAGATTATTATTTAGTAATTAATTTTATTATTCAAATCAATTTACGAAAATAATTAAGATATTTTAAGTTGTGTAACTACTATATTACTTATAGTTAAGGTCTCCTAAATTATTGTTAAGTATGATAGTAACACACTTTAATCTATGAAAGTAATATATTTTCTCCCTAGTTTGTAAAACAAACTAATGGTTAGAAAGATTCAAACTTAAACAATTTAGGGGAAAACATGAACCTAACTTTCTCCCTATGTTCCTAACTCTCTAACTATTAGCTAGTTCAATAAAGCACATCATAACGGCTATTAATCCTATTTTAATTTCTACGTTATACTCTTCTTTGATACAACAACAAAGTTCATTATTACTACTACCAAAATAGGATCCACAAAAATATTCATTTCCAACTTACAATAATTGAACAACAACAACAACAATATTCAACAACAACCACAAAAAATTTCATTAACTCCATTGTCAACTTTCAATTTTTCCAACAATATCAACCCCAATACCAAGACTACACACTATACTTTTCAATTCAAAATCTAACTTTTTATTTCAATTAAACAACAATATTAACCCCCAACAATATCCCCATCATTCTTTTCTTTCTCGTTTTCAATTTTCGTCAACAAAGTTAACAACTCAACTTTCCATAACAACTCCAAATGCTAAATCCAAAACAAAACCCAAGTTTCAAAGTGTATCACCATTTTTCCTATTTTCTACCAAAATCCAAAACAACAATTTACAACTACCCCAACAAGTTGCCATAGAAATTTCAAAGTTAACAACTCAACTTTCCATAACAACTCCAAATGCTAAATCCAAAACAAAACCCAAGTTTCAAAGTGTATCACCATTTTTCCTATTTTCTACCAAAATCCAAAACAACAATTTACAACTACCCCAACAAGTTGCCATAGAAATTTATAATTTTTATATACCAAATAACCCAACAATTTACAACTTTCATTACTCACATATAAATGTTCATTCCAACCATGACAACATCATCGCCCAAACACCATAACAACTACATAAGTTCTCATTTTTATTTTTTATTTTTTTTAATTTTTAAGCAAACTAGTTAACTTTCTAAACTAAACTAATAAATTAAACGAAGTAATACTACATAAAATGGACTAGTTTACTACTAATCTTCAACTAATAGTTAGCTTTCATAATCCTAGTTTCATATACCAATTCAAGATCATAGCAAAAAAATAAAAATAAAAAAGGAACAAAAACACTTACCTAGGTGGCGGGCTGCCTGAGGTGGCGAGATGCCTAAGGTGGCGGGCTGCTGAGGTCCACCGGAGCTGTGGTGAGGAGGTACACCACCGGATCTATGGAAGAAAGAAAAAAAAATGGGGATTAGGGTTTGTGAAAGTGAAGAAAAAAATGAAAAAGATAGTGAAATTGGGGGAAACTTACCATGTAGATTAGGAAATTGGAGATTTGTGGAGAAATTGGGGTTGGGGACGGATTTGGGAGAATTTGGGGGTGGAGAATCGGGGTTTGTTTTTTGTGAAGAGGGAGAGAGAAATAAGCTTAATGGGGTTGTGCAGCGGGTAAATCTCGAAGCTGTCCGACCGCAGTGGTCGGATGAATTAAAAAATATTAATATTTTATTTTTGTCCGACCGCTGCGGTCGGATGTTTTAAAAAAAAAAATTATTTTAAATAAATTAAATCTAGTGGACGACCGCAGCGGTCGGATAAGGTGTTCAGACCGAATTTCGGTCAGCTGTAAGCGGTCTGAAAAGACTGAATAGTAGTGTAAGTTTATCCTCACAATAAAGGATAATAGGACGTACCCGAAACATTTTAAAAGAATCCAGCTTGCTTTACTATTTTATAACATCGATAAAGAAAGAAAGAGGTATATCTTTCAAAGTTCTATAAGAACAAAACGCAAACGTAAAAATCTATGTATAAGGGAGACTACGACCCCAACACATCACAAGAAAATTTCAAGACCTTTTTATTAGAATCCTCATATTTCGCAAGAAAAGAAAAAAACAACATAATACGTAAGGGTGATAAAAGAACTTTTTTTTATAGTATATCTGTCAAGTTTAGATGTGACCAGTGATCAGAAGGGTTATATTACCACTCACATGCCTAGAAATAAATCGTGGGTGGACCAAACCAAAGGGCCAATTGAACATGTGGGGACTTGTGTGTGGGGGTGCCTGCGCCTAATTTTCGGATTTCCACTAAAGTATCTGGTAATACACTAAACTATATAGTCCGATTAAATGAGAGAAAATAAGGAAATATTAGGCAGGATTTGACACAACTCTAAATTATTGAGAGCTTGATTTTTAATAGATGAGTATCGTGGTAGAAGGTTATAGAAGGCGGTTGGGTGTTTAATTTTCTTTTGTGGAGAACATGATTCTAGTATGGGACTTTTAGAGAACGTATCGATATTTTAGTTTTTTATTTTATTTTTATCTTATTATTCACTTTTACTATAATCGTCGATTCATCTACTCTAGTTATCTTTGACATTTTGATGTCATTGCTTTTCTTTACCTAAGTATTTTTATCTCTGCATTTTATCTTTGTATTTTTTTTTTTTCCTTTTCCAAACGAGATTGCAAAACTATTTTTTTGAGCCGAGAGTCTTTCGAAAAAAATCAATTTTACCTCACTTGAGGTAAGGATAAGTTGTGCACACCTCACCCTCCTCAAACCCCAATTAACAAAATCATTTCCTTCCTAGAAAAAGCATCTCCTAATATCATAGCCATTACTAGAAAAAATGTGTTTTCCGAACGCCAATATGGTCTGACAACGGTCGGACAACTGTCTCCTAATTCACTAATGATATAAGTGTATATATTTTTTTAAAAAAATTATCCGAGCACCATGCCATCTTTGCTGTAATGACTTAATGTGAATATTTTTTTTTTACCTTGTGAAGCTATATAAGTTAAATTCTATAATATGAGATGTAATGCACCACTTTTCACGTACAATTCAATGTCTCCACCACAGTACTAGAGAATATTCTGCATTTTTCCCTTCCTTCATGACAGAAAACACTTTCAATTCCATGCCGTGCTTCACTGGATATGAGTTTTCTTCTTAATAAATTCCTCTTGGTCTTCTGCTTCACAAAAAAATTACTCCCTCCATTCTAATTTATATAGCAGCATTTCCTTATTCGTCTGTTGAAAAAAGAATAACATTATTCTAAATTTGGTAACAATTTAATTTTAAAATTACAGTTTTGTCATTACTGAAATGATTTACAACCACACAAATATTTTTGTGTTATTTTATACCACAAGTTTCAAAAGTCTTCCTTAATTTCATAAACTTTTTGTCGAGTCAAACTATGATACATAAAATGGAATGGAGGGAGTAATACTATTCCTTGAACTTCTTAGTCTTAATAATTGTGAAGTTTGGAGCAATTGTTCAATAGGAAGAATCAAGTTGAATTCGTTAATATATTGTTCTAACACATATGTAGGAGTTAGGTAGATCAATCCTAGACTTTTAATCCCTTGAATTTATCTTATTCTCTACTACTTTATCATTTACTTTACTGTGAATTTCTTGTTACGTAATTGTTACAACCAAGCCATTCTTAAGATTAAACACTTAGAAGTTAATCGAATATGTAAAATAGTTTGAATAGCAGCTAGATTTTGAGTGTTTTTTGTTGTGTGATTCGACTTCGAAATATTTTAAGTACCGAATTATATTTGTTGCGATCGCTTAATCCCTCTTATAGGTCGTAGTTGGGTGTGCTCATTGTAATAACATAAAAATTATCGTGCACGCTGATATATTGACTTCTGCTGTCCTTATTCTTGTTAGGCTGTTAATGTACAATACCCAAATGACAGGTCTCTCTCTCTCTCACACACTCCACCATGCACCATACTCTAGTAGTATCTCTGTTAAAAAACCTACTTCTAGTTAACTTGAATTTCCGATTTTATTCTTAATAAGATGCTACTCCCTTCGTCTTATTTTATGTGAAGGTCTTTAAAGGTCAAATTTTTTTTAAAAAAATAACACCTTTCTATATTTGATAGCAACTTATCCTTAACAGTAATTTACACCCCCACAAACTTTTGTTGTTTGTTTTAAACCATAAAATTATTATTTTTCTAATTTCTTAAACTCCATTCCAGTCAACTATACGTACCTTAATATAAATTGAGACGGAGCAAATATTATATCATAGAAATACTATAACATGTTTCTGAACCATATGTTACGATATATTTGAGACCACTAACTTTTATGGCTTCACGCATTTGTGACATTTGCAATGTAGAGTAATTTAATACAAGTACTTTACACAACGTTTAACTGATTTAAAAAAATAAGTCAGACATCAAGTTTTAATGGGTGTATTCATTCTGCACTTTTCTCTACGAAATGATTTTTGACGTTCCTCTTTTCCTTCTCTCTTAATATTGCAGGGGCTCAGTCTATTGGAGTATGCTATGGAAAAATTGCCAACAATTTACCATCAGATCAAGATGCCATAAACCTATACAATGCCAATGGCATCAAAAGGATGAGAATTTATTACCCCGACCCAAATGTTTTCAATGCTCTCAAAGGAAGTAACATTGAAATCATTCTTGATGTCCCAAATCAAGATCTTCAATCCCTAACTGATCCTTCGAGAGCCAATGGGTGGGTCCAAGATAACATAAAAAATCATTTCCCTGATGTTAAATTTAAATATATAGCTGTTGGAAATGAAGTATCTCCTACACATAATGGTGAATATGCACCATTTGTTGGTCGTGCAATGGAAAATGTGTACAATGCATTAGCAGCAGCAGGATTGCAAGATCATATCAAGGTCTCAACTGCAACATATTCGGCACTATTAAAAAATACTTACCCGCCCAAAGATAGTATTTTTAACGAAGATTTCAACGGTTTCATTAATCCCATAATCGGGTTTCTAGCACGACATAACCTTCCACTCTTAGCCAATTTATACCCTTATTTTGGCCATGTTTATAACACTGCTGATGTCTCACTTTCTTATGCACTTTTCAACCAACAAGGAACAAATCCTGCAGGTTATCAAAATCTTTTTGATGCCTTTTTGGATTCTATGTATTATGCAACGGAGAAAGCTGGAGGACCAAATATTGAAATTGTTGTGTCCGAAACTGGTTGGCCTTCAGAAGGGAATCCTGCAGCAACTATTGAAAATGCTCAGACTTATTACAGAAATTTGATTGATCATGTAAAAGGAGGAGCAGGAACTCCAAAGAAACCTGGAAGGACCATAGAAACTTATTTGTTTGCTATGTTTGATGAAAATGATAAGAAAGGAGACGAGAGTGAGAAACATTTTGGACTCTTCTATCCTGATCAGAGGGCAAAGTATCAACTCAACTTCAATTAATATTGGTAGCATATTTTCATGATATATGGAGTGATATATAAATAATGAGGAGAAAAGCATGCATTTCTCCTCTACCGAAAATGTATCCCTGCTCTTTCTTTAATATCTATAATATTGTAAGTTAACAAGTTCTGGATAAATCTCAATGTTCTATTCCATGATGTAATTGGTACATATATAGTTACATTGCGATGCTAATTAAGGAAGTAAGTAATTCTATCAATCTCTAAAGATATGCTATACTATTATACAAGATAGTGTCTATGTACATTGTGTCCACATACATTCTCCAACACTCCCCCTCAAGCTGTAGCATAGATGTTAATCATGCCCAGCTTGTTACAAAGATAACTAACCCGAGTACCAGTCAACGCTTTCGTGAACAAATCGGCTGGTTTCTCTCCTGTCTTCACGTAGCCAGTGGAGACCAAGTTTTCTTCAATCTTCTCGCGAATAAAATGGCAATCAACCTCAATATGCTTGGTTCTTTCATGATACACCAGATTAGAGGCGATATGCATGGCAGCTTGATTATCACACCAAAGTTTAGCTGGAGTATGATGCTTCAACCCAAGTTCAGTTAATAGATGACGTATCCACATAATTTCACATATAGCCTGCGTCATAGCTCTATACTCAGATTCTGCACTGGAACGAGATACAACATTTTGCTTCTTACTTCTCCATGATACTAAATTTCCACCAAAGAAGACACAATATCCTGTAATAGACCTTCTATCAATTTTGGATCCAGCCCAATCTGCATCTGCAAAACACTCTATGCGAAAATGTCCATTATTGCTATATAAAATACCAAGTCCGGGTGCTCCTTTTAAGTAACACAAAATTTGTTCCAAAGCTGCCCAATGCCTAACTGTTGGAGCGGACATGAACTGGCTAACTACACTCACTGCAAAAGCAATATCTGGACGAGTCACGGTGAGATAGTTTAATTTTCCAACTAATCTCCTATACCTCCCTGGATCATCAAACAAATCTCCATCATCGTTCATGAGGTGCACATAAGGAACCATTGGAGTACTGCAAGGTTTAGCTGCCAATTTTCCTGTTTCTGCAAGCAGGTCGAGAACATATTTTCTCTTGGGACAGAAAAATTCCTTTCTTGCTCCTAGAGACTTCTATTCCCAAAAAGTATTTCAGTTGGCCAAAGTCTTTCGTGTGAAATCTAGCATGCACGAACGACTTAAGTGAAGAGATCCCTGCATAATCACTTCCGGTAATGATGATGTCATCGACATATACAACAAGAAGTATAATGACAGCTGCTGATCGCCTATAGAAAATCGAGTGATCACATTTGCTCTTCTTCAAGCCAAATTCCCGGACAACTGTGCTAAACTTGCCAAACCAAGCTCGAGGGCTCTGCTTCAAGCCATACAATGACTTTTTCAAACGACACACTTTCCCATACTCCCCCTGAGCAACAAAACTGGATGGTTGCTCCATATAGACTTCCTCTCGAAGATCACCATGAAGAAATGCATTTTTGATATCTAATTGATGTAAAGGCCAATGCTGAGAAGCTGCTAAGGATATAAATAAGCGGACGGAAGTGAGTTTGGCCACCGGAGAGAATGTCTCTGAATAATCCACACCATATGTCTGGGCATATCCTTTAGCCACAAGTCTAGCCTTAAGTCTTGCCACAGAACCATCAGGATTGACTTTGACCGCAAAGACCCATTTGCATCCCACTGCCTTCTTTTCTTTGGGTAAATTAACCAAATCCCAAGTGCCATTTTCATCCAAGGCTTTTATCTCCTCAAGCATTGCATCCCGCCAACCAGGATAACTTAAAGTCTCCTTCACTGTTTTCAGTATAGAAATAGAATCCAAAGCGGCAACAAAAGAACGAGATGTAGGAGATAGTTGATCATATGAAACAAAATTGGCCATGGAATAAGTGGACTTACACTGACGTGTACCTTTACGAAGAGCAATGGGGATGTCAAGGTCTTTTGGAGAGGAATCAAGTGCAGGAGAATCTGATAATGAAGGAACTAGATCAAGTGGAGGGGGATCCGATGATGCAGGGACTTGTACAAGCCTTGCATTGTCAGTCTCGCGCCTTCTCGAGTAAACATGAACAATTGGCGGTATAGCTGGTTCAGATGGAGCAGGTGCTAATGGTGCAATAGTCGGAGTTTCTTCAATAAAGGAATTGGGAGATGTAGAAACAACCTCATCTGATTGATCTGTCATGACTCTAGTAACTTGATAGACTAACCACTCGTCTTGCTCCCCCTGACTTGTAGAAATGGGAGGTGAATAGAAAAATGGTGTAGTCTCTAGGAATGCCACATCAGTTGATACTAGATATTTTCCAAGTTCAGTAGAATAACAACGATACCCTTTTTGTTGGCGGGAATAACCCAGAAAAACACACTTTAGAGCCTTCGGATCAAACTTGGTAACAGTTGGTCGAACATCTCGAACATAACATGTGCTTCCAAATACCCTGGGCTCCACCGGAAATAGTGACTTGTTTGGAAAGAGAACACTATATGGTATACCACCATTAAGTACAGCAGAAGGCATCCGGTTAATCAAAAAACATGTTGTAGAGATTGTATCCACCCAAAATTGTTTAGGAACTTTCATTTGGAACAAAAGTGCCCGAGCTGTCTCAAGTAGATGTCTATTATTCCTCTCAGCAACTCCATTTTGAGAAGGTGTATCGACACAAGACGACTGGTGCAACATCCCATGTTGTGTCATGTAAGACTGAAATGAGGCTGACATATACTCTTTAGCATTATCACTCCTTAGTATACGCACAGAAGTATTGAATTGAGTTTTGACCTCAGCACAAAAGGTACAAAAGTGGGAAAATACCTCAGATCGATTCTTCATAAAGTAAATCCAAGTCATCCGAGAGAAATCATCCACAAAAGTGACAAAATACTTATGTCCAGTTTTAGAAACAACAGGACATGGTCCCCAAACATCAGAATGAACTAATTCAAAAGCCGACTCATCTCTCTTATTAATCCTTGGACCTAATGAAGTACGATGATGCTTGGCAAATTGGCATGCCTCACAGTCCAAAGAAGATATATTCTGAAACTGAGGATAAAGTTTCTTCAACATAGGAAGAGATGGATGTCCTAATCGACAATGTGCTTCAAATGGAGACGTGACACTAGAACAAGCAACAGATTGAGGCACCCAATTATCAAATATGTAGAGTCCATCAGATACATATCCTTTACCAATAGTTTGCTTTGTCACAAGACCCTGAATCAGACAATGATCGGGAAAGAATAATATAGAACAATTTAGATCTCTAGTAAGTCTCCTCACAGATATTAAATTAAATGCGAGGTTAGGCAGACTTAGCACAGATGACAGGGTAATAAATGAGGTTAGTTCAACTGTCCCAGATCCCAAAATTTTGTAGGTTGACCCATCAGCTACGGTCACAGAAGATGGAGCTTTGTGTGATTGAAAGCTCGAAAAGATATTGGGATTACCAGTCATATGATCTGTAGCACCAGAATCAATTACCCATTTAATTGAAGAGGAGATAAGACATGTTTTACCTGACCCAATAAAGGTAGTAACTGAAGAAGATATATTCACCGAATTTTGATACTTGGAAGATTTAGCACACTCATTAGCCGAAACTTGAACTCTCTTCTCAAAGACTGGATTAGCTATTTGAGTTCTCTGATTACGATTTGGCAATTTCTTACAATACCACTTTATATGGCCTGGCTCATGACAATAATGACAAATAATACTACTAGAGTCGATGTTGTAGGTAGTGTCCAAAGTATTACTTCCTCTTCCAGTATAACTCATTTTGGCTACTAGAATTAATAAATAAACTAGGACCACGAGTATTCTCCAAACCAAAAAGTTCCCCAGTAGTAATCAATAATATAATCAACAATCAAGTCTGAACCGAACTAAGAACCTTTTCAGTAAGCAATTCCAACCTTTAGGCAAAAGAGATTAACCCCAATAATGCTACAACCCAAAATGAAAGACAAGAAATCTACTGCAGAACTGGAAGCAATGAACTAGAATCAAAGGACCCAAAAAGAAATTCTGACCTGAAGGCTGAAATTCTGACCTGAAAAAACGAACGAGAAGCAGCAAAACAAAATTCAACAGAGACGTAAAGCAACAGAGGCAAATCAAGATAGTCCCAAAACCAGTACCCACAGATCTGAGAACATAGATTAGCAACTCCCAATTTCAACAGTGCTTTGCCGCCGAGAAAGAACCACCGGCCACAACAATAGCAAAACGAACAGCAGGGAAGTGATGGAATTTAACAATCGACGACGAAGATGCAAAACGCGATCAATTTCACCGGAGCACGCGCCTCCACTAGCCGGCGAGTAAGATGCAGTCTCGAAATAAAGGTGGCGTGTGAGAGTCACTCGCTACACCCTAGACGCCGGAGATGAGTTTCACGGCCAGAAATTCTTCACAGAGTACATCTATGGTGGTGGTGTGATAAACCAGTCACCCACAAAGTTACCTAAGAATCCGAATCCTTTTCTCAAAGAGGGAGAAAAGTTCTGAAGATTATGAACCTGGCTCTGATTCCATGTAAGTTAACAAGGTCTGGATAAATCTCAATGTTCTATTCCATGATGTAATAGGTACATATATAGTTACATTGCTATGCTAATTAAGGAAGTAAGTAATTCTATCAATCTCTAAAGATATGCTATGCTATTATACAAGATAGTGTCTATGTACATTCTATCAACATACATTCTCCAACAATGTTATATATTTATTAATATCAGTCAGAACATGCTTTCTAGATTTCTCAATACTTACATCTACTAATAAAAAGCCTCTTTCCAGATGGACAATCTGTGGGAAAATAGCTGGTTGGAAATTGTTTTCGACAGTCTATCAAAAATTTGCTTTAGAAAATGCAACTTTTCAGTTGTGAATTAGTGAAAATAAGGTGGGGCTTCGACTCGAGATGAACCAAGTTTGAAATTACATTGATAGTTCAATACTTCAAAATTTCATAAACACATTATCCAATTATAGTCAATCTCTAATAAGCTCTTTTCCAAAAAAAAATAGTTTCATTATCCAACCAAACATTACAAAATATTTTGATATTATGAGACTAGGGGTGTAAACAACTAATAGTGATACCAACGGGTGTAAACAATTAATAGTGATACCAACGGGTGTCTTCCCTTCACTTTTCCAACTCAAATATAATTATGGTCGAGTATTCCAATTGTGATCTCTAGAATCCTTCCGGTCTAGAAGAGATCTTTCACAACCCGCTCGTCAAAGCCTTAGTTGAATAATCAAAGCGCTACTCAAAGACCCAAGGAAAGGAGACCTCTTCCGAGCGTAACTCTTTTTAGATGAGTTAGTCTATATAAATAGCCTATCAACTCAAATCCTTGCCAACTCCACTATTCTACACTAGTTAATCTCTTCCGAGTCTTTAACTAGCAATGTAGACAAAATCCCAAATATCATAGATTTTGGAATTTTGATGTTATTGTAACGAGGAGTTGGATAATTGTCACTCGTGTTATCATTAGTGACATGGAACAATACCCATTGATTTTCTATCACTATAGCCTATTTACACCTAGTTACGAATTTAGCTATTCATAACTAGGGTTTCGATCAAAGCAATAAAGATGTAATGAAATGATGGAATCATGTTAAACATGAGTTTTGAATTGATATATGGAATAAGATTCAAAGATACAAGATTGGAAGCTTACAATGCAATGTTAAGACTCCTACTTAGCTCAAAAAATCGCCCCAAAATAAGTAGAAAATGTAATATTGAAAGTGTTTGTTAAACCCTAGCTTTTACTATTTATACAAGCTGAGAAAATGCAGTCACAGAAGCTGAGGCAGAGCGCCTCAAGAATTCTTGCTCTCTGTATTTTTGTTAGGCGGGGCGCCTCAAAATTTAGACGGAGAGCCTCATGCAATCTCGATCTCTGTATTTTTGTTAGGCGGAGCGCCTCAAATTTTAGGCGGGACGCCTCATGCAATCTTGCTCTCTGTATTTTCCCAAGCGCTCCGCCTCAAAGTCTATGTGGAGCACCACATGCTGAAACTCAAGATCCTCACACTTTGGTTCCAATTCTCACTTTCGAACATCAATCTTCAACCATTGCTCGTGCATACTCATTAAAACCTGAAACTAAGCAATTACAGCATTAAACAACACTAAACGTTTCTTTTGGATTCAAAAACAAAAGCTTAAAGTAGTCTTTAAGTTGGTAAAATACCAACTTATCAGTGCTCGGCTGTATGTCTTGGGAGGAGTGAAAAAGTAAAGAAATCAAAGACTAGCAGCACATACAGCCACGAGCGCGAGGCATGCTCGGCCGTATGCGCCCAAAAACAGTCCCAGAGCAGCTTGGAAAGGCTAATAACATGGTCCACTTATTGTACTCCGTATTTAAACCCTTTTAAACATATTTTTAGGGATTATTACGTAGTTTTGGTGGCAAGAACCTTTGGGAGGCATAGAAACGCTAGAAATGGGTTGGAGCTCAACATCTACATTGAGTTTTCTTCTCTTTTCTTTAATTTAGTTTGTTAGTCTAAAGTAAAATTAAGTTTCTCTCACTGACAACCTTCAATGAAGGGAGTGTGGCGCTTGGCAAAGATAAAAAAGGTAAATAATTTATATAGGTGAGAAAGGTAAGTCACTATCCCTACTCTTTTTGGTTGATCAATATAGCACTAGATGTATGTCATTCTTTTTAGCTCTTGTTTAGAGTTTAAAAAAAAAGTTTATATTTTTACTAAGGCACTAAATCGAGAACACTTTGAGAAAAATAGATTGGAACTTGGAATGATAAAAGTTACTTGAGTGCTTAGGACATTAATTATTCCCTCGATGATTGGTTAGGAAGTGCTATTCTTGAATTTCTACCAGTTTAAAGTGTCTTCAAATGGCAAGATTTTATCAAACTCAATTTTTGTACGGTGAAAAGTATACTCACATGACATGAGATTTAATTTTCTCGCTGATGCCTATTGATATTGCCCTTACTTTTTTGCATTGAAGTACATACAACGAGCATGAAACAGTTCCAGGTATACTTCGCAAAATTTTAAAGCTTTTGTATAACTCTGTTCAATTTTGTTTCAGAATATTGTTTAGGAAAAAAGCCAAACCAAAATCCCACGTGACTTTGCCCAACCAAATTCACTTAAAACCATCATCAACTCTCATCAAAACCCTTCCACTTTCAGCATGAAAATAAGAGGCAAAGCTATCTCTCTTGGCAGAGTCAGACCCACACCAAAGAAACTCATTACACAAAAACCCAAAAAACAATGTTATGGTAGAACTGCATAGCGCCTGAAGAAAGAAATTGATGAGGAGGACTCAATTGAAAACAAGACAGACAGTTCAGAAGATTTTGATGAAATTGGGGATGATACCAAGGCTTTAATTAAGGGGAAACTTTTTAAATGTAGATGGCACACAAATTTCTAGCCACATATCTGCGAAAGAGGTAAATCATTTCACTCGTACTGTTGCATATACTTCTGTCTGTGAGATGATGCCCGAGAAATTGCGTGAGATAGAAGGATATGAGAGTATGGGGGAAGGGAGTGAAGCAATTGAAAATTATGAAAATAGTGAAAGGTTGATATTTGTTGAAGAAGAAAGTGAGAATAAAAATTTATCAATGTTGAAGGGGAAGAATATAATGAGTTGTGATGATGATACATTATTGATTGAACTAAACAACTCAAAGAGAAAAATTAATTCCTATGATTTCCCCTATCTTATGGTTTTCTCCTTACCAAATGTTTTGAATATTTTGAGGTCCCCAATTAGTGTTTTATCTCTGCTGGACCTACTGATGAGTTTTTCATGGCTTCTATGCCTTTTGGTGGAAATAAAGGTAACAAAAAGCCTTTTGTTATTAATCATAGTAGTAGTCAAGCAAATGATGATGAGATTAAGGCCTAAAGACGGAAATTGTTGAGCTCCGTGATGAAAATGCTAACCTGCGAGACCTACTATTAAGATTGAATAAAAAATTTGAGGAAGAAAAGGAGCAACATGCCAAGAAATATCATGACCTTATCACCATGGTTCAAAGTGTTCTCCAAAAGTCTACCCATCCTGTCCAACCGTGAACCTATTTTACCCTTTGTTAGAATTATGAAATTTTATTTGAATAGTTATTATGCATTATGCTTTTTATTTTTGGGAAAGATAGTTACCTGGTTCACTGTTAGTTATTGCTTTTGTCGAAATGCTTGCTAACTATTGCAATTTTTTTAGGATGGCCAATATCAATAGATTGATGCTTGAGAAAATTATCTTGTGTTACATGTGTTTGGCGCCCAAGTGGTGGTGAATTAGATAAAATAAATTTTTTAGATGCCTGTACTGATGGAATGTCAAGTTGGTGCTTTTTGATGATGCCAAAAGTGGGAAGAAATATGTGCTTGTTTTCTTGAGTTAAGTTTTAACTTCTTTAAGTTCCTTTTTATTTTTCTTTCTAAAATTCTCTTGCTTATATGTGTTGTTGGTATTTGTGCGCTGCTATAGTCATGGTTTAAAATTGATTTTCTTCTTTTGGACTAAATTGAAAAACTGCTGTGGTTGTCAAAATAAAAACAAGCACGTTTTATTTATATTCATAAAAAAGAGGGAATTTGTTGAATATTTGATGTTTTGATGATGATAAATAAAATGTACTTGTTAACATTTAGCACTAGATGTTGAAGTTAATGTATCGATAAAATAGTATACTTGAGTTATGTTCCAGAGATTTGTTTTGAAATAATAGTTGAGGTATTTCAAGTTTAATGTTGTGAAATAAATTATGTTGGTTTCTGAAAGCTTGTATATCTTGTTTTAAAGTGTGATAAGGGTGAGTTGTTTTTGGAAAAAGAAGTAAATTATCTGTATGTTTATGATTTGGCCAAAAGTAAATAGAGTTGGAATAGGATTCTAGTAAATATTATTTTGATAAGGAAAAGGGATTAATCCAAGAGCTGTATATTGTTATCCCTAACTTTGTTGGACTGTATATTTTATTGTCAGGTATGTCTTCTATAAATACAGTGAAACGATCTCGGTCAGTCATTTCGGGAAGTTAGGACTCCGATTGGCGTGCTGATAATTTTAAAATATTCGTAATGTCCATTAAGATATGTCTGTAAAATTTGAACTAAATCAGACCTCGTTTGGTACGTATCGGAAGAAGGTTTCAGTTTTTATTATCGATAAATATTAAAAAGAGATTTTTGAGCTCGGTTTTGGCGAATGAGATCCGATTCGAAATTCGAAAGCGCCGATAGGTTCGTATGATTATTTGTGACTTTTGTGAACTTTCGAAAGTGAATTTCGATGTTGTTCGGGTAGTTTCCGCTAAAATGCCGAAAGTTAAATAATTCGACTTTTTTCATTTAAATTCGCATCTTGAGTTTCGGGAGTCTGATTTGAGATCCGCCTTCGCGAGTATGCTACATATATTTTGTATAACTTGTATGCAAAAGTTGGAATTATTTATAATATCGTAGGGTACCGTTTTAATTTTCGTCGTGAAAAGGAAATTAAAAAAATGAAATAAAGAGAAAAGGACAAAAAAATGAAAGAAAGGTCAATGGCGGTCGTCCTTAGCTAAATATGCTAAGGACAAGCAGAAACTACAAAACGCTAAAAAATGAATAGAATCAAAGATGACACAACGAAAAATACCTGAAAATGAGAAAAGAGCCGGGAAAATAGTAGAATTTTTACCCCGAAATATTCAGGTAATGATCCTAATGCATTATTTGAGTTTATTACGTGTGTTTGAATATGTTTTAACGGTAAAACTTGAAATATTAGACACATTTTAAGAAGTTTAATTAATAGTTTAAAGTGTCAAATGGACCCCCATAATGGAATTGATTATATATTCGTACTCAGTGAGTTATGGGCAACTTATAAATGTAATTTATTTAGGGTTTGGTTATGTGACCTTAAACCCTGTACATAGGTCTGGCCTGCGTATTACGTATGCGAATAGGGTATCAGGTTCCTAACCGGATTGCCCTAAGATGTGAGGAATGAAGCCTTTAGCCTAAATTGATATATTTTTGTGCTTATTGAATAGAGTTGGATCGTTTGGCAAGGAAACCAAAGGATAAAGCTTTTTTTGATTAGCCGTACTAACTTTTGGAAGAGGTAAGTATTTATATCTATTGCTTTGGAGGCACTTGGCCTCGTGGATTTTCTACCACGTGTTCCTTACGTGTGTAGCTGCCGATAGGCGTACTCATTACGCCTTAGCTTTGAATTTACATTGTATATTGTATGTTTTGCCCTGTTGTTGGTATTGTATTGATCATATGAGCATTACACTCTTGTTTTGAGCATTGCATATACTTCCCGGTTGGCGTTGAGAGTCTCACACCGGTGAAGGGTCATTATTACATATACTTCCCAGTTGGTGATGAGAGTCCCGCATCGGTGAAGGGTCATAATTGCATATACCTCCCGGTAGGCGATGAGAGTCCTGCAGCGGTGAAGGGTCATTATTGCATATTCCTCCCGGTTGGCGATGAGAGTCCCGAACCGGTGAAGGGTCATTATTGCATATACTTCCCGGTAATCGATGAGAGTCCCGAGCCGTTGAAAGGTCATCATTGCATATACTTCAAAGTAATCGATGAAAGTCCCGAGCCGGTGAAGGGTCATTATTGCATATATCTCCTGGTAGATGATGAGAGTCCCGCGCCGGAGATAGATATCCGGCATATGTGACTGCATTGCATCGTACCGCATTCATCCCATTTCATTGTACCGTATACTAACTATTGTGTGTATTGTGTTTTGTTTTATGTATGCTGTGTGTATACTATGTCGTGGACTTATCACAGTTTGCCTATATATTTCTGGCTCGTATTCTGGATTGCGGTAATCGGGTTGCACGCCGCAACGGTATATATATATGGACCGGGTTGTACGCCACAACGGTATAAATATATGGGCCGGGTTGCACACCGCAACAGTATAAATATATGGATCGGGTTGCATGCTGCAACAGGATAAATATATGGATCGGGTTGCACGCTGCAACATGATGAATATATGGATCGGGTTGCATGCCGCAACAGGATGTATTTCTGATTGTTGATATGTTCGGAATACCTATATGTTCTGGCTATCTTACGTTCCTGGTGGTTAATGAGATTGTGATTCCATACGTGTTTCTAGTTATTATCTGGCTCTGCCTTTTCATAATTTAAATAAGAGGAATTTATTTTATTTATTTCTTTTCTCCCAGGCTAACTATCCTATTCTTTGAGGTGGCTAGTCTGCCCCACTTATTGAGTCCTTTTGACTCACTCTTGTTTATTGTTTGTTTTTTTCTATCTATTTCGTTTCGGCAGGTTCGCTCCAGGATTGAGTTCACCACGTTGTGAAGGAGCGAAGACGACTTGAGCTGTCAGGGTGAGCCAGCTTTTATTCCGGATGGCCACCAGTTTTATGTTTATTATTTCAGATGTATTTTGCTCCCTTCAGGAGGTATTTGTCTTCTTCTGTACTCGTAGATGTCTAGGATGGATAGCCCTAAACCTAGTACGTTGGATAGTCAGCTGTAATATCTTTTGTACAGCTTAGAGGCATCAGTACGTCTGTGCTTTTTCTAACTCTTGTTCTTCTTTATGAATTTAATTATATTTATTTTGCTAATTTAATTGGTAAGGGTTCGCTCGACGGGTCTAGGGGAGGATGACGGGTGCCCGCACGGCCTAACCGGATTCCGGGTCGTGTCATACAGTTTCATACAGGTTTAAAAGGAAGCGTCCAAAACACTTCAGGAAAAAGAGAGTTTGAGCATTCAAAAGAGAAAATATATGAAGTAGTTTGAATAGTTCTGGAAAAATGTTTCATCAAGTCACAATTGATTTATTTGTGTCTAGTTCTTAGTTCATGTATTAGGCACTGAATTGCAATCTCTTTCAGCTTTTTAGAATCACTTTTTGAAGTTGTAATATGGAGTTAAAATTCCATTGGGTAAAGAGCTTAGGATTAAGTTATTTCTGTTCCAAACTAGGGTAGTTTAGAAGGGTGGTAACAGTCTAGGATTGTTGTGTAAGGACTTAGAGTTAGGTCCTTGGGGTTACCTTTGTAATCCTGTTTTGGCTCGTGTGTTTAGTAGATTGGTTGAAATTCCCACAAGAATGTGGGTCGTGGTTTTTTTACACCTTTGAGCCAAGATATTTTCCACGTTAAAATCGTGTGTGCTTTGTCTACTTTTTTATTTTATTACATTTTTAATTTATTGTTGGAACACTTGTTAGAACTGTTTCAAATAAGCTGTTTCAACAAGTTAAGAAACTTAGTGTTAGCTTGGATAAGCTTGGAGTTTTGACTGATGACTGAGGAACGGATTCAAAGGACCTGTTCCTTTGAATCACTGAAGCAGAATAGATAATTCATGCAAAATCATTTAATTGAGATATTATTATTTATCCTAATACTGACGTGTATCTTGGTAATTATGCAGGCCTAATCAGATACGAAAAGATTGCATAACTAAGGGATAAAGGATTCGGATTCTATAAGGTAGAATCCAATTAGGATTCAAAGTCAAGGGAGCTTTGGAATTCTAATTCATTGAGACTTCTTGGTTGCTGGAAGCTATAAAGCGTGAAGACTATCAGCCATAGAAGCGTACACAAATAGAGAGAGCATCGAGCAAAAGCTGAGAAGAATTATTAGCTTATTTGTGTAATCATTAGCTACAATAGAACTAAGTAAGAACCTGTTCCTTAGATTGAGTCTTGTAAAAGTTCAAGTCTTAGTTCAATTGTAGTAAGCAAAAATCGAGTTGTAAACTGTGTAGTTCAAGTCGTGGACTTGACACAACTTCACTGATCATGAGAAAGATCACTAAAGGATTAGAGTTAGTCCTAGGTTAGTAAGAGTGAGTCTTGTAACCAAGTGGGTCTTTTTACATAGTGAAGTTGAAATCCTACTTGAGAAGTAGGTCGTGGTTTTTTGATCCCGTGTCTAGGGGTTTTTCCACGCTAATATCTGGTGTTCAATTACTTACAGTTTTATTCCGCACATCTTAGAGTAAAGGAACACATTTTAAGGAACTGGTCCTTAAAATATTAAAGTGGTGTAATCGTGGGAAATAAAAATTGGTATCAGAGCAGGTTATCCTTGAAAAGGCTAACACCTAGGATTAGATGAGTACATCACGAGAGAACAGTGAGGGCCAGTCAATGGTAAGAGCACCCTACTTCAATGGGAAATACTATTCATTGTGGAAAGAGAGGATGCGTGATCACCTTCAAGCAGAAGATTACGAATTATGGGACATAGTAACTGAAGGTCCCATGATCCCAATGAAGAAAGATGCTGATGGAAAGGATGTTCCCAAAACCAGGAAGGAATGCAATGCTGAAGACATAAAGCAATGGGAAAGGAATGCTAAGGCAAGGAAGTGGCTGGTTGGTGGACTTAGTCCTGACGAATGCACATGGATAAGAGGGTATACCACTGCGAAGGAGATTTGGGATGCTCTACAAGTTGCACACGAAGGAACAAGTCAGGTAAAAAGGTCCAGAGGTACACTTCTTTACGCTGAATATGAAAGCTTTAAAATGAAAGAAGAAGAATCAATCTCTGAAATGTATACTAGATTTAATGCCATTGCCTCTGAACTTATCTCTTTGGGAAGGGTTTTAACTGTGGAAGATAGGGTAGAAAAGATTTTAACTAGGGTTCTTCCAGACTCTTGGGAGATCAAAGCTTGTGCTATCATTGAAAGTAAAGATTTAACCACTTTATCCTTAGATGAGCTTATAGGTAATCTAAAGACTTATGAACTAAGGAAGAAGGTTAAAAACATAGGAGCACCAGTTAAAACTGAACCTAACCTAGCCTTGACTGCTGGTGATAAAATCATGGACGATAAGGAACTGGTCCTTATCGCTAAAAGTGTTCAGAAATATTTGAATAAGAAAAGAGAAATTAGTGGACAGGGTAGGTCTACTAACATGAAACAGGCTGGAGAATGTCACAAATGTGGAAGCTCGGAGCACTACATCAGCAAATGCCCAATTATGGAAGGAGAATGGAGGAAGAAGTTCATTGATGAAAGAAAGAAGGCTAGGGAACAGGTCCACAAGAAAAGTGGAAATCCCAAAGCGCTGGTTGCAGGATGGCAAGACAGTGAAGATGAAATAACTGATGATGATCTGGATGAGGATCTTGCTGTAATGGCACTTGGAGATTCAGAAAATGAAGAAGATCCTGAGGTATTTGTTTCTAAACTTAAAGAAGATGTAAAAAGCATGTCTAGAGAAAAGTTGGTTAAAGTATTCCATATTGTGCTAAATGAATTTAAAACTCTGAGGGATGATAATCACCAACTGCATGATAAAGTTGACTGTTTAGAAATAGAATGCAAAGAGGAAATAATTAAAAATGATTTTCTGGAAAGGAAGATTAGCATGCTTGAGGAACAGGTCCTCACACTTGAAACAACTGCTCAGGAATTAGAAAATGTTAAAACAGTTGTAAAAGGTAAAGGTATTGCTAACTCTCATCAGATCATTGCTGAAGAGAAACTGAAAGACACAGTTGATGAACTGTGTAAGAAAGATGAAAAGATAAGATCTTTAGAAGAAGACTTGGTTAAAACAAAAATGGAATTGAGAAAAACTGTAGAATGGAACAAGTCTTCTGAAGCACTAGAATGGTTACAGGAAAATCATAGTACTAACAGGAAAGGTATTGGATTCATGAAAGCACAGAGTTCATCCAAATGGGATCCAAAGAGTAAGTACTTGTCATTTCCTGAAAACTGGCTATGCACTCACTGTGGGAACACTGGTCACCGGAAAAAAAATTGTCAATCTTTAAAAATGGCTGTCCAGAGGAACAGGTCCTTTAAACCTGTTCAAAATCCTGTGAAACAAAAGAATAGGTCCTACAAACCTGTTCAACATTCTGTAAAAAGGAGAGATGTTCACACAAAGAAACCTTTACCATTTTGGGCTAAGAGAGATCTGATTCATCCTTTTTCAAAAGGAAAGGAACACAAACTAGTTTGAGTTCTTAAAATTAACCCCTAGTTTTCTTTTGCAGGCTAGAGTGAAGGAGACAAACCACAAATGGTACATGGACAGTGGTTGCTCAAGACATATGATAGGGCATAAGGAACTGTTCCTTTCACTCTCAGCCTTCCAAGGAGGAAGTGTTTCCTTCGGTAATGGTAAGAAAGGGGAAATTATTGGAATTGGAAAGGTAGGTAAGTCTGACTCACACTGCATAGATAATGTATTTCTAGTAGATGAACTGAAGCATTGCTTATTGAGCATATCTCAATTGTGTGACAAAGGTAATAATGTTAATTTCTCATCTACTGGATGCACTGTGACTAATCAAGCTTCTGGAGAGGTTATTTTGCAGGGAAACAGACATGGAAATATCTACAAAGTAGACTTGCTGACATTATCTGATGGAAGCTTGAGCTGCTTAAGTGTGGTGCAAAATGATCCCCTCCTATGGCACAAAAGACTAGGACATGCTAGTCTTTCACAATTGAACAAACTTATGTCAAAGGACTTGGTGATAGGTCTTCCTAACATCAGGTTTAATGATGAAAAGGTATGTGAAGCTTGTGCCCGGGGGAAGCAGGTAAAATCCTCCTTCAAATCAAAGAAACAGGTAAGTACCACTAAACCTTTGGAACTGGTCCATATGGATTTGTGTGGTCCAATGAGAACAATGAGTCGTGGAGGTAAGAAGTATGTTATGGTATTGGTGGATGATTACTCTAGATTTACATGGACTATATTTCTTGCATCTAAAGAAGAAGCATTTAATGCATTTTCAATTTTTGCTAAGAAAGCTCAAAGAACTCTAGATAGTAATATTATTGCCATTAGGTCAGATCATGGAACTGAATTTGAAAATCATATGTTTTCCAATTTTTGCAATGAAAATGGCATCAATCACAATTTTTCCTCACCTAGAACTCCACAACAAAATGGTGTAGTAGAAAGGAAAAATAGGACTCTGGAAGAAATGGCAAGGACCATGTTGATATCTGGAAATCTTCCACAGAACTTCTGGGCTGAGGCCATTAATACTGCATGCTACATAATAAATAGATGTATGACAAGACCTTTAATAGAAAAGACACCATATGAATTGCTTAAAGGAAGAAAACCAAATATTTCCCATCTTAGGACTTTTGGTTGCAAATGTTTCATACATAACAATGGGAAGGATGCCTTAGGAAAATTTGATCCTAGAAGCGATGAGGGAATATTTGTTGGTTATTCTTTGAATAGTAAATCTTATAGGGTGTTTAACAAGAAAACATTGAAAATTGAAGAAAGCATGCATGTTAAATTTGATGAAACTGACTGTCTCACTCACGAACAGATACAGGAGGATGAAGAAATTGGAATGCTGAAAGAGTTTGAACTTAATCCACAAATGCAGATTCTGGATATGAGGAGTGAACTGCAAGGAACTGTTCCTCAGGACAGTACTGAGAAGAATAGCACTGAAACAGGGGGAATAAGTGTTGATTCCACCTCACAAACTGGGAATGCTACTCTAGCAGGAACTGTTCCTCAGCAGAGGACCTCTGACAATGGATTGACACCCAAGCCTTACAAGTATCAAGGGTCACATCCTGTGGATCAAATAATCTCAGATAAGACTGCTGGGATTCAAACTAGATCCGCAGTCAAAAATCAAAATCTATGTGCTTTTAGTGCTTTCTTATCTCTAGTTGAACCCAAAAATGTGAAAGAAGCACTGAAGGATGCAGATTGGATAAATGCTATGCAGGAAGAGCTGAATCAATTCCAAAGGAGTCAAGTTTGGCATCTGGAACCCAAGCCAAGGAACAGGTCCATAATTGGAACAAAATGGATTTTCAGAAACAAACTTGATGAGGATGGCATGGTAATAAGGAATAAGGCCAGACTAGTTGTTCAGGGATACAGTCAAGAGGAGGGCATCGACTATGATGAGACTTTTGCTCCAGTTGCAAGATTGGAAGCAATAAGACTTCTTATAGCCTTTGCTTCATACATGGATTTCACTCTACATCAAATGGATGTCAAGAGTGCATTTCTGAATGGTTACCTGAAAGAAGAAGTATATGTCAAGCAACCTCCAGGTTTTGAAAGTGAACAGTTCCCTGAACATGTGTACCAGCTGGACAAGGCCTTGTATGGGCTCAAGCAGGCACCAAGAGCATGGTATGAAAGGCTATCAAAATTTCTACTCCAACATGGATACAAGAGAGGTAAAATTGATAGTACTTTGTTCTTAAAAGAAAAAGGTAAGGATCTCTTAATTGTTCAAATCTATGTAGATGACATAATTTTTGGTGCCACTTGTGAAAATTTAAGTAAAGAATTTGCAAACTTGATGGGGAGTGAATTTGAGATGAGCATGATGGGTGAACTCAACTTCTTTTTCGGTTTACAAATTAAGCAAACCTCAAATGGAACTATGATCCATCAACAAAAGTATGTTAAGGAATTACTTAAAAGATTTGATATGGATAATGCTAAGGGAATTGACACACCTATTGCCACTGCCACAAAATTGGATCTTGATGAACATGGAATATCAGTTGATCAAAAATTGTATAGGGGCATGATAGGTTCTCTACTTTATCTAACTGCTAGTAGACCTGATATAGTGTTCAGTGTTGGTTTGTGTGCTAGGTTCCAATCAGATCCTAGGTTCCAATTGTAGGTTCTCTACTTTGAAAGCTGTTAAAAGAATATTGAGGTATCTGAAAGGAACAGGTCCCTTGGGACTTTGGTATCCAAAAGGTGGTAATTTTAATCTTGTTGGATATACTGATGCTGACTATGCAGGTTTCCTTGTTGATAGAAAAAGCACCTCAGGTATGGCACATTTTCTTGGTGAGTGTTTGGTTTCCTGGGGAACTAAGAAACAAAATTCAGTGGCACTTTCTACTGCTGAGGCTGAATATGTGGCAGCTGCTTCATGTTGTTCACAATTGTTATGGATCAAACAACAATTACAGGATTTTGGTGTTGATGTAGGAACTGTTCCTATTTATTGTGATAACACTAGTGCTATAAATATGGCAAAGAATCCAGTGCATCACAAAAGGACTAAACACATTGACATAAGACATCATTTCCTAAGAGACAATTATGAAAAAGGTTTGATTACCATAGCATTTTGTCCTACTGAAAAGCAAATAGCTGACATTTTTACTAAAGCTCTAGGTAGAGATGATTTTGAAAAAAATAGATTGGAATTAGGGATGATTAATTTCACATAAAATCTTCAATGCTTTACTTCATAATTGGCTAGAAAATTGCTCTTAAAATGAATTTTATTCAAGTCATTATGAATCATTCAGTCCAGTTTTCATACTTAAATGTATACTCTCATGCTACATATCTTATTTAGAGTTGCTAAAATTGAATGATGTTACCCTTATGCTCTTAGAATTTCAGATGATCAAAAATTGCAAATAGGAAGGACACTGAATTATGGTGTTAAAAACAGGTATGTACTCGTAACTATTCAATTAATTTAGGAGTATAAAGGCTATAGGTAACTTGTGTTTAGGATAAAATCCCACTAAGTTTCCTACCCATATCCAAATTGCAAAAGAGTCCCATCGGAGGAACAGTTCCTGTTCTGAAAAGGTGTCCTGAAGCCTAACGGCTCTTTTTCTCCGGGAGACTCCCAAGAGCCCTTAGCCGTTGCATGTTGTGCTGAGGTAAGCTGATCGTCTCCTACTCTAATTGCACTACTTAATTCACTCTATAAATACCCTTCTTCTCCCACATTATTATTTTACCTTGTTCATCAACTAAAATCTCAATATTTCAGAAAGAATTGTCAATTATCTTTTGATTAGAATTGCAAAAATGTCTCTTTCTTCTGATAACTCTCCATCTGCACCCACTGGTGAACAACCACAAAATCTCAACCCTCCTTCACCCATGGAAATCATCGACCCAAACCCTGAAGTTCCTGACCAAATTCCAGAAATACCTGAACCTGAAATTCAGGGGGAAGGACCAGTTCCCACAGCTGAATCAATTGCTGAGCAAGTTAAGGATTTGTCAAGGGCTATGGTGTTGTATCAGTATCAGGTAAACTTCACATACCCTTTGAATGTTGTTATTGACGAGGAAGAAAAGGGAGAGGGGTCTGGGGCTGCTCTTGAGGGGGAACCAATTAGGAGTTTGGAAGCACCTTTGCATGGGTCACCAGGGTCTCCAGAGGTTGCTTTTAGAGCACCCATGGATGATGTTATTAATGTTGAAGAGGCTATTAGTGATAGTGATAGGCCCTTGGTTGATTTGATCAACATTAGGAGTTTGCAAAGGCAACTGGCTAGAAAGGGACCTACTGATGCAAAAGTGACTGCTAATATTGCTGCCAAGTTAAAGAAAATAGGAGAGAGTTATAAGCCTGGAAATAAGAAGAAAGCAGAAAGTTCCTCCAAGGCAAAAGGAACTGTTCCTTCTGCCTCAACTCCTGCATCTGGGGGTAGGAGGACACGAAGTGCTGCTAAAGCTGCTGATGAACAACTGGCTGCTGCCTTGGAAAATAGCAGGAAAGGGAAAAGAAAACAGGTAGTTGAGGAAGAAAAAGTGGATGATGTTGATGATTTTGATCTTGCTGATTTTTCTGCTGATGATGAGATGGTAGAGGCTGAGGAGGAGGAGCCTCAGTCAAAGAAAAGAAAAGTTCCTGAGAGAAGAGTGACAAGAAGTTCAATTAAAGCTGCTGAAAAAGTTGCTAAGAGGACCAGGTCCTCTAAAAGAGTGGTTGTTTCTGAAGAATCTGCCAGTGATAGTGATGAGTTAGTTGCTGAAGATGAGAGTGATAGGGATGCTGAAGATAGTGAGACTGTGCACTGTGTTCATGAGGACATACTGACCAGAAAGGTTTTGAAAGGAAGGGTCATGACTGATGTTCAAGAAGAAGGAATGGTATGGTTGCTGCAAAAACTGCATGCTCAGGGTTGGAGGGACATGGTCCTTAAGATCTCTGGTAGGTGTGCAAAAGGAATGGTGCAGGCATTCTATAAAAATTGTTCCATCAGAGGTGATCAACTTACTACCTCTGTAAATGAAAATGTGATAATTTTTGATACACTGGAACTTGGTGAGCTATTGGGTATTCCTGCCACTGGGTATGCTAGCTACGTCAAGACTGTTTGGCCTGACTTGACAAACTTGCCTACTGATCTGGAGATCACTAGGAAGTTTGCTGAGAATGATGGTGAAGAAAAACCCAGGGCAGTGCAAAAGAGTGAGATGCACCCACAGCATCAAGTCTTATTTGAGTTTGTGAACAAAGTTGTGATGCCAAGGCAGGAGAAAAGAGGAGTTGCCAGTTTCATGGACCTGGTCCTTATGGAACTGTTGGACACTGAAAAGCAGATCAATTGGCCCAGCTTTATGATCCACCTGATAAAAAGGGTGATTGCTGGGAAGAGAAAACACTCCCTGCCGTTTGGTTTTATTCTGACTGATATCTTTGCCAAGTTGAAGATTCCCTTGGAAGGGGTTGTGAAGGCTACAAAGAAGGAGAAGTTTGGGTGTGCTACTTTGATAAGCTGTGATTTGCCAGTTCAGGCTGATCCTCCACAGGCTGGTGTTGGGAGGCAGCCTCTGAACAACAAAGTGAGGGCACTTAGGCAACAGGTTGCTATGCAGGCTGCTGAGATAGCAAGGTTGGAAGAGGAGAGGAATTACTGGAAGGCAGAGGCCTCAAAAGCAAAGGAGACCAATGAGGGAATGCTCAAGCAGATGTTTGATCTGCTTAACAAGTCTCAGGGACCTGGTCCTTCCACATCCTGACCACCTTAGCTTTAGCCTTTAGCCATCTTTTGTCTAGTGGGATCTAGCCTAGCCTAGTGCCTTAGCCTTTTTCTTCTTTAGTCGTTGGATAATTCTGTAGTACTTGCTTGTATCCCCTGATTTTAATATTTGGTTTAATGAATTGTCTTTGATGGCTAATATCATTGTTTTGCAGTTGCTTTAAAATGATTTATGTTTGCATTTTGAGTTGCCTCAATGGCCATGTGCTGATTAATTCTAACACTTGAGTTATATTTTTATGCAACCTTTTCAATGATGCCAAAAGGGGGAAGAGTAAGTCTAATTTTGCATGAAGTTATACCAAACTGAGAATCTGTTCCTTAATGATAAATTAATTCTCCACTGATTGATTGTCTTTTTGAGCTGAAATTGTACTTCAGGACATTAAGGAGATGAAGCTATGAGTATGAATTTGTCATCATCAAAAAGGGGGAAATTGTTAGCTTGGATAAGCTTGGAGTTTTGACTGATGACTGAGGAACGGATACAAAGGACCTGTTCCTTTGAATCACTGAAGCAGAATAGATAATTCATGCAAAATCATTTAATTGAGATATTATTATTTATCCTAATACTGACGTGTATCTTGGTAATTATGCAGGCCTAATCAGATACGAAAAGATTGCATAACTAAGGGATAAAGGATTCGGATTCTATAAGGTAGAATCCAATTAGGATTCAAAGTCAAGGGAGCTTTGGAATTCTAATTCATTGAGACTTCTTGGTTGCTGGAAGCTATAAAGCGTGAAGACTATCAGCCATAGAAGCGTACACAAATAGAGAGAGCATCGAGCAAAAGCTGAGAAGAATTATTAGCTTATTTGTGTAATCATTAGCTACAATAGAACTAAGTAAGAACCTGTTCCTTAGATTGAGTCTTGTAAAAGTTCAAGTCTTAGTTCAATTGTAGTAAGCAAAAATCGAGTTGTAAACTGTGTAGTTCAAGTCGTGGACTTGACACAACTTCACTGATCGTGAGAAAGATCACTAAAGGATTAGAGTTAGTCCTAGGTTAGTAAGAGTGAGTCTTGTAACCAAGTGGGTCTTTTTACATAGTGAAGTTGAAATCCTACTTGAGAAGTAGGTCGTGGTTTTTTGATCCCGTGTCTAGGGGTTTTTCCACTCTAATATCTGGTGTTCAATTACTTACAGTTTTATTCCGAACATCTTAGAGTAAAGGAACACATTTTAAGGAACTGGTCCTTAAAATATTAAAGTGGTGTAATCGTGGGAAATAACACTTAGTTTAAAATTTAAAAAAGTCAAAATTGTTGTCGACCCAATTCAACTTCTTCTTGTGTCGAGTGTACTCTAAACTAACAGGGTGACTTGACTAGTTCAACAAATGCAATTGGCGGCTGCTACTGCTGTTTCTTCTTCTTTTTTCTAAAAAAAAAATATTGTAACACCACATCTACTTTTAAATTTAATTAAGTATACCGTCAGTCTCAGCCATCAAAGGTCTACTTTCATCACTACGTAGATATTGCCATTTTATATAATACAAATTGAATTTTACTCTTGTAGTGTAGTGGAGAAATTTTACTATCTAATTCTAGAGGAAATAAGAACGAGTCTCCGTTTTAGAAAAAAAGGAAGATGTCATTTTGGCGCATCCACTAAAGAAAAGTCGAAACAACGTTTTCCTGGGGAACAACCATATATGATTAGCAAGACTCTTGACAATTCTTAAGAATGGAGTTTGTTCTACTGTGTGTTTAGATAAATTGAAAACATTTCACATTTCTTTCATCGAAATTTAGCTCACGGAATGAATGTTTGCTCTTCCTTAACCTACTAGAGCTTCAAGTTCATTTCTCTTTTTGGTTTTTGTTTTATACCATATGCTATGTACAAATTAGTCATATTTTGTGAAGGCATATATCCAACATTCTTAAATCAAGAAAACTCGAAGTAAATGAACTAATGACTCCAATAGTTAAAATTAAAGCAAAAAAAATCCAATGGAAAAAGTAGTTAAGTTTATCCTCACAATAAAGGATAATAGGACGTACCCGAAACATTTTAAAGGAATCCAGCTTGATTTACTATTTTATGACATCGATAACGAAATAATGAGGTATATCTATCGAAGTTCTATAAGAACAAAACGCAAACGTAAAAATCTATGTATAAGGGAGACTACGATCCCAACATCACAAGAAAATTTCAAGACCTTTTTATTAGAATCCTTATATTTCGCAAGAAAAGAAAAAAGCAACATAATACGTAAGGGTGATAAAAGAACTTTTTTTTTTTTTTAACAGTATATCTGTCAAGTTTAGATTTGACAAGTGATCAAAAGAGTTATATTACCACTCACATGCTTAGAAATAAATCGTAGGTGGACCAAACCAAAGGGCCAATTGAACATGTGGGGACTTGTGTGTGGGGGTGCCTGCGCCTAATTTTCGGAATTCCACTAAAGTATCTGGTAATGCACTAAACTATATAGTCCAATTAAATGAGAGAAAATAAGGAAATATTAGGCAGGATTTGACACAACTCTAGATTATTGAGAGCTTGATTTTAAATAGATGAGTATAGTGGTAGAAGGTTATAGAAGGCAGTTGGGTGTTTACTTTTCTTTCGTGGGAGAACATGATTCTAGTATGGGACTTTTAAAGAACGTATCGATATTTTAGTTTTTTTTTTATCTTTTATTCACTTTTACTATAATCGTCGGTTCATCTACTCTAGTTATCTTTGACATTTTGATGTCATTGCTTTTCTTTACCTAAGTATTTTTATCTCTGCATTTTATCTTTGTATTTTTTTTCTTTCCTTTTCCAAACGAGATTGCAAAACTTTTTTTTTGAGCCGAGAGTCTTTCGAAAAAAATCAATTTTACCTCACTGAAGTAAGGATAAGTTGTGCATACACCTCACCCTCCTCAAACCCCAATTAACAAAATCATTTCCTTCCTAGCAAAAGCATCTCCTAATATCATAGCCACTACTTGAAAAATTGTGTTTTCCGAACGCCAATATGGTCTGACAACGGTCGGACAACGGTCTCCTAATTCACTAATAATATAAGTGTATATATATTTTTTTTTAAATTATCCGAGCACCATGCCATCTTTGCTGTAATGACTTAATGTGAATATTTTTTTTACCTTGTGAAGCTATATAAGTTAAATTCTATAATATGAGATGTAATGCACCACTTTTCACGTACAATTCAATGTCTCCATCACAGTACTAGAGAATATTCTGCATTTTTCCCTTCCTTCATGACAGAAAACACTTTCAATTCCATGCCGTGCTTCACTGGATATGAGTTTTCTTCTTAATAAATTCCTCTTGGTCTTCTGCTTCACAAAAAAATTACTCCCTCCGTTTTAATTTGTGTAGCAGCATTTCCTTAATCGTCTGTTGAAAACAGAATGACATTATTTTAAATTTGGTAACAATTTAACTTTAAAATTACAGTTTTGTCATTACTGAAATGATTTACAACCACACAAATATTTTTGTGTTATTTTATACCACAAGTTTCAAAAGTCTTCCTTAATTTCATAAACTTTATGTCGAGTCAAACTATGACACATAAAATGGAATGGATGGAGTAATACTATTCCTTGAACTTCTTAGTCTTAATAATTGTGAAGTTTGGAGCAATTGTTCAATAGGAAGAATCAAGTTGAATTCGTTAATATATTGTTCTAACACATATGTAGGAGTTGGGTAGATCAATCCTAGACTTTTAATCCCTTGAATTTATCTTATTCTCTACTACTTTGTCATTTACTTTACTGTTAATTTCTTGTTACGTAATTGTTACAACCAAACCATTCTTAAGATTAAACACGTAGAAGTTAATCGAATAGGTAAAATAGTTTGAATAGCAGCTAGATTTTGAGTGTTCTTTGTTGTGGGATTCGACTTCGAAATATTTTAAGTACCGTATTATATTTGTTGCGATCACTTAATCCCTCTTATAGGTCGTAGTTGGGTGTGCTCATTGTGATAACATAATGACTTAATGTGAATATCTTTTTAGGTTGTCAAGCTATATAAGTTAAATTCTAATATGAGATGAAGTGCACCATTTTCTGTTGAGATATCGACCCAAAGTGATGCTATCACTTAGCCCTTGTAGTCAATTATACAGTTTAGTGTGTAGTTAGTTATTTAGACCTTCTTTCATCATTTGTAAGTACATATATATATATATATATATCTTGAAAATATCTGAGGGACAAGGTGGACATTTTCCACTATTCATTTTCATTTCAACTTTTTCTCTCTAGACCTTGGTTTCTCTCAAGTCCCAATTCATCACCGCCATTGACAAACCTAAAGTCTGAGCTTAATATACAATATTAACATGGTATCAGAGCGGGTGCTCGATATATCTCGATCATTTCATGTATAAACTCCAATTTGAGTTCGGATCTAGGGTTTCATTCCAAGAACGAATTTTTGCTTCAATTTGAGATTTTTACCGATGATTCTTCGTCTATTCTGAGACTTACAAACAATTCTACGAAGCAACTGATTTTTGGGGTTTCTTTACCATTGTATTTGGCTGAAACTCTTCGACTTCTGGAAAATCTTCTGCACTTAGGGTTTTCGACTGTTGCAGTGGTTCAATCTCGCCGGAAAAGTGACCCAGAGGTTTGTGCGGCGGTTCAAATTCTGGAATTGTGTGTCGATCTGGTTAGGTTTGCTTATTCTTCTTGATAATTGATTCAATTTTGTGCAAAATTTTCTAGCTGTAACCCTAGCTTTCGAATAAGTGAAAATGGCTGGCAATCATGTGAATGTTGGTATACCCTCTAGCTCTTCTGCTGATGTTGTTGATTCGTCTCAATTTTTAAAACTAGACCCTAATCATCCACTGTATATTGCGACTTCTGATCACCCTGGTATGATGTTTGTATCCTCACCATTTTCGGGGTCAGGATTTGGGGGTTGGAAGCGAAATATGCGTCTTGCCTTCTCTTGTAAAAATAAACTAGGTATTTTGCTGGGCACTTATCCTAAGCCTTCAGAAGATTCTGAATTGTATGAACAATGGACTCGTAACGATATGGCAATCGCATGGCTCCTCAATAGTTTAGACAAGGATATCGCTGATAGTGTTTATTCAGACACTGCTAGTGAGATATGGAATGAATTGAATGAAAGATTTGGTCAAAGTAATGGTGCTAAATGGTACCAAGTACAGAAGGAAATATCTTTGAGTACTCAAGGATCTTCTAGTGTCTGTGCATATTATACCAAGCTTAAACGCTTGTGGGATGAACTGTCCTCTGTTTATGTGATTCCTCCATGCTCATGTGAGGCAAAACAAGCTATGCAGAAGTTACTTGAAGGACAGAGACTTATTCAATTCCTCATGGGACTCAATGAGTCCTACTCTGCTGTCCGGAGCAACATATTGCTTATGAATCCTATGCCATCTATGGGTACAGCCTACTCTATGTTAATGCATGAAGAAAAGCACAAAGAGATTGCTTTGACCAGCAATGTTCCATCTTTTAACTCTGAATCAGCTTCCTTTAAGGTTGGAGTCCAAAGATCATATTCTGCTGGACCTTCCAGGAAGAACAATACATATTCAAACCAAAGACCTGCCCAACATGGTTCCCAAAGATCTTTTAATCAGAGGGCGAATTTTGACTCCAAGTCTTCCACAGCAGTGTGTAGATATTGCAAAGCTTCTGGGCATTATATTGACCAATGCCCTAAATTGCAAAGGAAAGAAAACAATGGGGGTAAGCAACAAAGAACTGCTGCTTGTGTAGGAATGGATGATTCTGGTGCTCTAGGGCACCCTGTTAACTCTGGAGACATTGTTGGTACTGATTCTCCCCATGGATTTAGCAAAGAGCAATATGAACATCTTCTCAAATTACTCCAACAGTCCTTGTTTACTGCTTCTGGGGCATCCACATCTGAATCCATCAACTTTGCAGGTTCTTTCTCTACTCCTATATTGAGTGGTTTCAATTTCTTTGCATGTCACATGTCTAAGATAGTAAACAGTACTTGGATTTTAGATTCTGGAGCATCTAATCACATGACACCATTCAAACACTTACTCACTAATATCACTCCTTTGCCATTACCTTTCCTTATCACTTTACCAAATGGATACAAAGTTAAGGTGACATGTACGGGTTCTTTAACTCTGCTTCCCAATATGATACTTCATGAAGTATTTTATGTTCCTTCCTTCCAGTACAACTTAATTTCTATTCACAAATTGGTTGATCAGTTTCATTGCACAGCCCTATTCACCAATACTTCATGCGTTCTACAGGGCCCTTCTCTGAAGAGGCCACTGGAACTTGGTAGGGTGTCCAATGGACTGTATCTGCTCCATCTTTCAGATGCCAATCACAACACTGAAGCTGCACTGCCATCCTCTACCTCTGTTTCTACTTCTGTGGTACCCACACCTTTAATACCATTTGTTCTAATGTTTCTTTTCCCACTGTTAATACCATATGTGGTGCTCAATGTATGAATGCTACTCCAATTGTTAATACCAATGAAATAAAGCATTCTGATTTGTCTTGGCATCACAGACTTGGGCATCTTACTTTTGCTAAAATGAGATGTATTCCTTTTTTGCATAATGTGTGTGTAGCCCTTGTAGTCAATTATACAGTTTAGTGTGTAGTTAGTTATTTAGACCTTCTTTCATCATTTGTAAGTACATATATATGTATTGAAAATATATGAGGGGCAAGGTGGACATTTTCCACTATTCATTTTCATTTCAACTTTGTCTCTCTAGACCTTGGTTTCTCTCAAGTCCCAATTCATCACCGTCATTGACAAACCTAAAGTCTGAGCTTAATATACAATATTAACATTTTCACGTATTCAATTTCTCCATCACAGTACTAGATTTGAACATTCTGCATTTTTTCTTCCCATTATGACAAAAATTATACTTTCCATTCCATGTCGTGCTTCACTGGGTATGACTTTTCTTCTTAATAAATTCGTCTTGGTCTTCTGCTCGACAAAAACTGACTTGGGAATTTAAAACTTTCTTTCTTGGTCTTCGTCTTCTTGTCTATATAAGAAGCAATCTAATTGTTTCCTAAACGCACAATTTCAGCTCAAGGTTTCTGTATTCTTTCTTTTTCTCTCATTAGCTGCATTTTAGCTATGGCTTTCTTACTTAAAAATGGCATTTCTGCTGTCCTTGTTCTTGTTGGGCTGTTAATGTACAACACCCAAATGACAGGTCTCTCTCTCTCACACACACCACCATGCACCATACTCTAGTAGTAGTATCTCTGTTAAAAGACCTACTTCTAGTTAACTTGAATTGCCGATTTTATTCTTAATAAGATGCTGATCCATGCTAAATCCTACACCTTTAATGGTGAGGGGCGGTCGTCAAAGTATAATATCCGATGTGAGTCGGGGTCGATTTCCCAAGGGAACTAGCACGTCAAGTGAGAGAGTTGCAAATAGATATTCAAATGAGATTTAGTATTGAGTCCTAGAAGTATGATTTGTTTGATGAAAACTATGATTAATTCTAAAGTATAAGCAATTAAATGAGCAAGTTGTTCGGTTTTACTAGACTAGGGGTGCAACCAACTAATAGTGATTTCCAACCAATGGGTGTCTTTACTTCACTTTCCCATCACAAGTATAATTGTGGTCGAGCATTCCGATCGTGATCTCTAGAATCCTTCCGGCCTAGAAGAGATCTTTCACAACCCGCTCGTCAAAGCCTTAGTTGAATGCTTGAAGAACTACTCAATGACCCGAGGAAAGGAGATCTCTTCCGAGCATAACTCCTTTTAGATGAGTTAGTCTATATAAATAGCCTATCAACTCAAATCCTCGCCAACTCCACTATTCTACACTAGTTAATCTCTTCCGAGTCTTTAACTAGCAATGTAGACAAGAAATCCCAAATATCATGGATTTTAGGATTTTGATGTTATTGTAATGGGGAGTTGGATAATTGTTACTTGCGTTATAGTTAGTGGAATAGAACAACACCCATTAATTTTCTATCACAATAACACAATTACACCCCTAGTTATGAATTTAGCTACTCATAACTAGGGTTTGAATCAAAGCAATCAACATGTAATGAAATGATGAATTGAAATCAAACATAGACTTTGGATTGATATATGAATTAATATTCAAAGATACAAGTTTGGAAGCTTACAAAATGATGTTAAATCTCCAACTTGACTCACAAAATCGCCCCAAGCCTTTAGAGTATATGTCTAGAATTCCATCATGTTAAAACCCTAGCTTTTGATATTTATACAAGTTCAGGATCCCGTGTTTTAGGCGGAGCGCCCAATTCTGGGCGGAGCGCCTAGAAAATTTACACAATTGATCAGTGGCAAGTCTTGGGCGGAGCGCCCACTTTCCAGGCGGAGCGCCTGGACCATGTTGGTCTTGGGTGGAGCGCCTAGCTTCAGGAGGGGCGCCTGGACATTGCTTGTCTTGGGCGGAGCGCCCAAATTCTGGGCGGAGCGCCTAGAAAATGCGCACACTTGGACAGTGGAGAGGCTCAGGCGGAGCGCCTAATCCTTAGGCGGAGCGCCTAGACACTGCTTCCTCTGGGTGGAGCGCCTAATGGTCAGGCGGAGCGCCTCAAGCGGTGGCAAGATGCTTGACTTTTTTTTTAATCCAAATCCTGCTCATTTAGCCTCACTTTTCAATTGATGTTCATACCATCTGGTACAACCTGAAAATGAGCAATTCACGACATTAATAACACTAAACGTTGCTTTTGGATTCAAAAACGAAAGCTTAGATTAGTCTTTAATTTGGTAAAATACCAACTTATCAACTCCCCCAAACTTAAGTCTTTGCTTGTCCTCAAGCAACTCAAAATCAAGCATGTCGAAACACTCTTTCACCTTTAAGCTCAAAGTCAAGTCATGTTCCACCATCCGAACTTCATAAACAATATTTTTGCATTAATGAATTAGTTGGTACTAACTAGTCACACATACTAATATGAACACTTGACAAGCATCTATGCACTTTGTTCGGACTATGGCAAAAAGGAAACTCATGAGTCTTTGGAGCTGTCTCACGGTTATCGGCTTGCTCTGATTGTTCATGAGCCTCAATATGCATTCAAACCCCTTGCTCAAAAGTTACTTGCTTCCTCACGAAAAAGAATGGAGTCCTTCACTCACAAAATATTTTAACACAAAATTTGGACTCCAAGAATTTGAACTCTCACTCTCACAAAGAAATGCTCGTGTGTGCTTCTCAAGGATTCAAAGACTTGCTCTTCTTGTACTTCTCCACTAATGTAGGGCCACTTGACTAGAGATCAATTAGGACTTGATAGGATTGTAACGTAGGCTTTTGGTTTAGGGTGTGGTAGATTTGGCTAAATAGTGACTTATACTTCCATAGCGCTACATCATCTTACTTTATTTTTGTGCAACTTTCCTTTTCTTTCCATTTAGGCTCATTCTACCTTTTCTTTTGAAGACGGTACTAATTAATCCCTCATTTATTCAACATTTTTCTCTTCCTTTCTTTTTCTCTTTTTTTTTCGTTTCTCTTTTCTCTTTTCTTCTTTCTTTCATGTACTTTACTTTGACATTCACAATGGGATTCCAAGCTTTTACCATCTCCCCCAAACTTAGGTTTTCGCCTAAGTTGCACGTTTTTCAATGCACACATGGAGGTTAGGGCCAAAAAGAGGTTTGGTGCCTTAGCACACAAGAATTGGCTCGGGTTTCAATTTTAGTGACTGCCAAATGAAAGGTTAAGGCTCAGAGGGGCTAACTAGGATATATACGTACGGGTAGGCCATTTAGGATAGTAGCGGTCCAAAGAAAGCCTAAAATCATATCTCAAGTCAAGTTTCACCTAGGATTTCGTCTCAAAGCACATTAAGGGCAAGTTCCAAATTTTCAAGTCACACACACAAGCTTATTAATCAAGAGCTCACCACACACGCAAGTAATCTTTCAAGTTCGGAGTCTAAGCACACAGTAAGGACACTCACTCACAAAGCATGTAATGGTTCAAGATTTCAAACCATGCCAACAACACAATTGAGCTAGCTAAAGAACCTCGTGGTCTACAACTCATGCCATGCCATTCAAAGTCCAAAACTACTTGTCAAGATTATCATAAAAATAATATAACAATAGGTAGTACCACATAATCCATTAATATTTTTCAAAAATTTTTATATACAAACTTGGTTCAAAAAGAACCTCCGGAAAGAACCAAGTAAAGAAAACCGGAGGCTTATTTGAAAAATAAAAAGATGGAACATGAAATAACTACTCGCTAGACTAAAGAAATAGATATATACAAGATGGTTCGAATTTGTACATGGATATCATTGAGCATAAAATCTATCCAAAATACACATACAAATCCGAACCCCTCCCCCAACTAAAGACTCTAGCATCGTCCCCGCATGCTAAGTGAAAAAGTAAAGTGCAAGGGGGGTAGAAATGGAACTCCCTGATAGTGCTCAAGCTAGGCCTTTGCCTTTGCCATCTGAAGGCGGCCGCCCGTGCTCAAGTGACAACTGGGTGGCCAATTGCAAGTCAGTGTCATCATCCTCTGGGATATCATCATCAGTGGTATCATCATCCTCCTCATCATACCTCATGGCTCGTGTGGCCTCTAGATCCCTCCTGATCTCATCATCAACATCTGCAGGAACAGTCTTCGCCACCCGACGAGAAGCCTTGGAGCTAGATAGCCCAGGCAAAGCAGAAGAAACTGGAGGTGGAGCCTTCGAAGGCTGGACAGCAGGAGCAGCAGTGCCAGGAGTAGAAGTGGTAGGAATACCGATACCTGTGGGTGCAATGAGGCCCCTACTAATCTTCTCGTCCCATGAGATGAAGTGCTGAGTCATGCCTGTGACAGCTGTCTCCAAGCGGGCAACTGTCTGCTGGGTGGCCTCAAGTGCTGTGGTGTGGGCCCTAATAGCTGCAGTGTGGTCCCGCATAACCTGCATCAACTCAGCGAACTGCTCGGGTGTGGCAGCCGGCGGTGGAGGAGGTGGTGGAGCCTGAGGGAAGTTGGAGAGTAAGGTCTTGATCTCTTCCAACTTATCATCGAGGTCCAAAACTGCTTGGGGTAATGCCTCGGGCTCAGTACTCCTAGGAGGCTCGTCAGCTAGAGGAGAATCAGGATCATGTGGAGAATCCGCCCTAGAGGAGGACGGTAGAGCAGGCACTGGAGGGGCAGCTGAAGCTGAGGAAGCTGGAGGGTCATCCTTGAATGCATACCAGTTGAATGGATGCCTCGGGGGTGTGTAGTAGTCACCATGATGATACTCAATTCCCTGGGACTCTAGATAAGCCGTCAATGTGTTAGGGAATGCAAGTTTTTTCTTCTCAGAAAGAGCCACTTCAACCATTTCTTTTGCCATTTCCCCGTCCAAGTTGATTTTTATCCCCCTCATAAGACATCCTATCATCACTGCCTGAAGCATAGTAAGTTTGTTGTCTTGACTGGTGGGGCGTATCCTGGAGATAAGGATATAGTGCCACCCCTTTGCCTCAAAGTTAAGATCACTGCGATGAATTTGCACGCCATTCTTCTTCCACTTGGGCTCCTTTTCTCTCCCAATTATAGGTACAAGCCATGCCCTCTTTTGTTTCTCAGTCATCTCACACTTCTTCATGAGTCTCGTTGGCTTAATGTTGTCAAGCCCTAGAAACTCGTTCAATGAACCGGCATCCACATCCACATACTTACCCCGACAAAACACTTTTGTGTCGCCTTCTTTGTTCGCCGCCAAGTTGGCATAAAACTCGGCCACTAATTTCCCATTGGCGTCAACAAGTGGTTTGCCCAACACTTCCTCCCATTTGGCATGCTTTTGGAACCTTTGGTAAATGTCGGGGTTTTTCTTGTCCACATCTTTCAAGCTTATCACCCGTTCTAGGTTGATACTCCTGTACTGGATGTTATCCACGTGGAGTTTGTAAGCCCTCATTCTTTTGAACAAATTCCTCCACCTCTCATTGCCGTCGGACTCATCACCGGATAGTACTTGGGATGGTACTAGTTCATCTCCCCCCTCCCTTTCAGCTTGTGAGGAAGAAGCATCTTGCTTCTTCTTTGTTCTTATCTCTTCCCTTGTTAACCGTTGTAACTTAGCTAAGGGTACATCATCTCTCGAATCTACCTTGGAGGCGGGTGATGAAGCTTGTTTTCTCTTTCCAGTTTTGGCCATTGTACCTAAAACACATGCAAATCATTGTTAGACGTGTGAGAGTGCAAGGCATAACATAACCCATTAAGAACAACATCATAACACATTGGAGCAGGGGTCAGGCGGAGCGCCTAAGGGTCAGGCGGTCCGCCTGACCTGGGGCACTGAAATGGGCAGCAAGGGCACTGGGGCGGAGCGCCCTGGAAACAGGCGGAGCGCCTGTGAGCAACTTTGGGCAGGCGGGGCGCTCTCTTTGGGAGGTCCGCCTAGCAGTGAGCAACAATTTGACTTTCATGTAGGAATCTAATGGGTTTTTACACATTTCAATATTCAAGACCTCCCCATAGATTTCTCACATTCTAACACATCTCAATCAACCAATCTTAGCATGCTCAACCTATAGTTGCAAGATTTTAACCCAAAACAAGAATTTCAAGATAGTTCATCAATTCAAGTTCAATCAATCACACACCCTCCAAACTTGGTTTATTGTATCATGAACAACTTAGACATGATTCAAGCACCCCAAATTCACGGGAAAAATGTCAAGGGTTCAAGCTCATCCAAATTCCCAATTTTTATTACATGAACCCTAACTTTTTCCATTTACCAACATCAATATCTAGCATTAGAGCTCAAGTAACGCTAAAGTAATCTACTTTTAACTACTCCTAATCCTAAATCATATTTCTACAAAGTTTAAGAAGATTAAAGCAAAAATTAAAAAAAAAAAATTCAACACATACCCGAAATTAAAGTGAGTTGATGATGAAAAGTGATTGTGGAATGATTTGTGTGTGATGTAGATGGATGATAATGATTTTTTATGGAATGGGGGGTGATTTTCGGCCAAAGGGTACTTGTCTCTTGTTAAAATTTTGAAAGAATGCAAAATGGGAAAAATTTTGGGTATTAACCCTTTATAGCCGACGGGTTGAGCAGTTTGGTGGGCCGGGCGGACCTCCTGGTGGGCCAGGCGGGGCGCCTCATGGGCCAGGCGGTCCGCCTAGCCTTATTTTCCCTTTCTTTTTTTCAATTTTTGCTTTTAATCTTACCTGGGCGGTCCTCCTAACAATTTAGGAGGTCCGCCTAGCCTTGTACCGAGCTATTCTCAACCTTTTTTTCCTCATTTTCCACTCTCGAACTCACCAATTCTCGAGCACCTGCACAAGTAACAACTAATTAAACTAAAAACATGGGTTGCCTCCCAAGAAGCGCCTAATTTAACGTCGCGGCACGATGGTTTTGGCTTTTCCTATTCAGGGTTCATCAAGGTAGATGCACGCCACTTCACCAACCTCGGCGTCGCATCCCAAATAGTGTTTCACTCTATGCCCATTGACCCGGAAAGTTCTTCCGCCTTCTCTTGATTGCAAATCAACGGAACCATAAGGAGTGACTCCTACCACCTTAAAAGGTCCCTTCCACTTTGACTTGAGCTTACCCGGGAATAGCTTCAACCGGGTGTCGAACAACAACACGACATCTCCTTCTTTGAACGTCCGGTTCCAAATCCTAGAATCATGGAGCATTTTCATTTTCTCTTTATAGATCATTGCATTCTCATAGGCTAGGAACCGGAATTCATCAAGCTCATGCAAATTTGAGATTCTTGCATTGGTGGCATCATCCCAATCCATGTTCAATTTCTTCAATGCACATAGGGCTTTGTGTTCAAGTTCCACCGGTAAATGGCAAGCTTTTCCGAACACCAACTTGAATGGAGACATCCCAATTGGAGTTTTGTATGCGGTTCGGTAAGCCCATAGAGCTTCATCAAGCTTTCTTGCCCAATCGGTTCTATTTGCATTAACCGTCTTGGCAAGAATGTTCTTTACTTCCCGGTTCGAAACCTCGACTTGGCCACTTGTTTGGGGATGGTAGGGAGTTGTAACCTTGTGTTTCACTCCATATTTTTGAAGGAGGTTTGAGAAGGCACGGTTGCAAAAGTGGCTCCCACCGTCACTAATGATTGCCCTTGGAGTCCCAAATCTTGTAAAGATGTTCTTTTTCAAGAAATTCAATACACTCTTGGCTTCATTGTTGGGGAGCGCAACCACTTCCACCCACTTGGACACATAGTCAACCGCCACCAAGATGTATTTATTTCCGTAAGAGCTCACAAAGGGTCCCATGAAGTCAATCCCCCATACATCAAACAATTCAACCTCCATAATGGGATTCATTGGCATTTCATGCTTTCTCGAAATTCCCCCCATCCGTTGGCATTGATCACAATTCTTGACCCAAGCATGGGCATCCTTGTGCAAGGTTGGCCAAAAGAAGCCACATTGTAGCACCTTAGCCGCCGTCCTAACTCCACCATGATGTCCTCCGTAAGGCGAAGAATGACACCCATTCATAATGGCCTCTTGCTCGGACTCGGCAACACATCGTCGGATGATTCCATCAACACATACCCTAAAGAGATGGGGCTCATCCCAATAATAGAACCTTGCATCTTTTGCCAACTTCTTCTTTTGATAAAATGTGAAATCTTCAGGGTAGACTCCTCCAACTATGAAATTGGCTAAGTCGCCATACCAAGGGATTGGTTCCCAAGACACGACCAAGATCCTTTCATCCGGAAATGTATCATTTATCTCCACTTCTTCCTTCGGGCGACCTTCTTCCTCTAACCGTGACAAATGATCCGCCACTTGGTTCTCGGTCCCCTTTCTATCTATCACCTCAATGTCAAACTCTTGAAGAAGTAACACCCAACGAATGAGTCTTGCCTTGGAATCCTTCTTTGCCATCAAGTACCGGATAGCGGAGTGGTCGGTATGGACAATTGTTCTCGACCCCACCAAGTATGCTCGGAATTTCTCAAAGGCGAAAACTATTGCTAGAAGCTCTTTCTCCGTCACTGTGTAATTCATTTGAGCTCCATTCATCGTTTTAATTGCGTAGTGGATAGGATGAAACATCTTCTCCACTCTTTGACCTAGCACGGCTCCCAAAGCCACGTCGCTAGCGTCGCACATGAGCTCGAATGGGAGCTCCCAATTAGGACTCACAATTACCGGCGCGGTTGTCAACCTCTTCTTCACTTCTTCGAAAGCTCCTAAGCAAGCTTTGTCAAACACGAACTTGGCATCCTTCTCCAAAAGTTTGCACATAGGATTCACAACTTTGGAGAAGTCCTTGATAAAGCGGCGATAAAATCCCGCATGCCCCAGGAAACTTCGGACACCCTTCACGGTCATTGGAGGTGGAAGTTTGGAAATCACCTCAATTTTTGCTTGGTCTACTTCGATGCCTTTCTTAGAGACCTTCTGTCCCAACACTATGCCTTCTTGCACTAAGAAATGACATTTCTCCCAATTGAGCACAAGCCTTGTTTCTTCGCATCTCTCTAGCACCCTCTCCAAGTTTGACAAGCAATCATCAAATGAATCTCCAACTACCGAGAAGTCATCCATGAAAACCTCAAGAAAATTCTCCACCATATCGTGGAAAAGAGCTAGCATGCACCTTTGGAATGTGGCGGGGGCATTACAAAGACCAAATGGCATTTTGCGGAATGCAAAGGTGCCATAGGGGCAAGTGAAAGTGGTCTTGTCTTGATCCTCGGCCTCAATGGATATTTGGTTATAGCCGGAGTACCCATCCAAGAAATAATAGTAAGCACGACCCGCCAACCGATCAAGCATTTGATCAATGAATGGCAAAGGGAAATGGTCCTTCCTTGTAGCGGTGTTGAGCTTTCGATAATCCATGCACACTCTCCATCCGGTTACGGGTCTAGTTGCAATGGACTCACCCTTGTCATTTAGAATTACCGTCATACCCCCCTTCTTGGTCACACATTGCACGGGTGACACCCACTTGCTATCGGACAACGGAACTATCACACCCGCATCTAGCCATTTGATGATTTCTTTCTTCACTACCTCTTGCATAGGAGGATTCAACCTCCTTTGGTGTTCTACACTTGGCCGACACCCTTCTTCAAGCAAGATCTTGTGAGTGCATACCCCCGGATATATTCCCCTTATATCCGCCAAGGTCCATCCTATCGCCTTAATCCTCATCTTCACCACTTCAACAAGTTGAGATTCTTGAGTTTTGGTCAAATGAGATGAGATGATTATGGGTAGAGTGGAGTTGGAACCAAGGAAAGTGTATCTCAAATGGGATGGTAAGATTTTCAATTCAAGTTTCGGTGGTTCTTCGATGGATGGTTTTGTTGGTGGTGTTTCTCGGTTCTCAAGGTCTAGGGATAGCTTTTTAGGTACATAGGGTTTTGATCCAAAGCCTTCCAATGCCTTCACTACCTCCACGACACTCTCTTCATTTTCCACATCCATGTTCCATATCACTGCCGCCAACGTGTCTTCTTGACTAGCTAAGACACTCCCCTTTTCCACTAGGGCATCAACCACGACATCGACATAAGAACAAGTCGCATCATCATCCATTGGTTGTTTCAAGGCCTTGCAAATATGAAAAACGGCCTTCTCTCCATTGAACCTAAAAGTAAGTTCACCTCTCTCCACGTCACAAAGAGCTCTCCCGGTTGCCAAGAATGGTCTCCCAAGAATGATGGGTACTTCAAAATCTACGGGGCAATCAAGAATAACAAAATCCGCCGGGAAGACGAATTTGTCCACCTTTACCAACACATTGTCAATAATTCCAATCGGACTTTTCATTGAGCGATCAGCCATTTGTAAGTTACTGTTGTTGGTCTAGGTGCCTTGGTGTCCAATGTTTTATACACCGCATATGGCATTAAGTTGATACTTGCACCTAGGTCACACAAAGCTTTCTTGAAGTGCCTTCCACCAATTGTGCATGGAATGGTAAAAGCCCCGGGATCTTCCATCTTCCGAGCTATGTGTTTTGACACAATTGCACTCACTTGATGAGTCACCTTGATTGTCTCAAAATCTCCATACGTCTTCTTGGTCACCAAGTCTTTCATGAATTTAGCAATGTTGGGTATTTGTCCCAATGCATCAACCAATGGAATGTTGATTGAAGTGCTTGCAATTTTCTCCCATATCTTCTTGGCATGTGTGATTTCTCTTTGCTTGTTACTCTTTTGTGGAAATGGAAGGGGAATTTTGGGAATGGAGCTTGGAATGGAAAGGCTTTCTTTGGGCGGTGGAGTTTTCTTTGGTTTAGCTTTTTGGGTAGTGGTGTTTTGGGGTGTAGGCTTGGGAATTTCTTGAACATCATCATCATACTCTTGCACCAACACATCACCTTGCCTCTCCATTTCATCTTGCACCACCTCTTCTCCAATAGCTTCATTATCATTCCACTCGGCACCCACATGATCATCTTGCATTGTCAACTCCGCATCATCATAACTCATGGCTTTTGGATCTTCATATGTCTTGCCACTTCGAGTTTTGATCGCCAACAATTGGTCTTTACCGCCTCTTTTAGGATTCACTACCGTATCACTTGGTAATGCTCCTTGCGACCTTTGATTGACTTGATGTGCGAGTTGGCTCATTTGCGACTCAAGTTCTTTGATGGATGTGGAATGTGATGTCATAGTTTTCTTCATGTCTTTCATGTCTCCGGAGTAGCCTTGTTGATTTTGAAGCATTTGACTCATCATTTCTTCCAATTTTATGGGAGCCTTTGTCTCTTGATCACTTTGCTTAAACGGGGGTCTTAGAGCATATTGTTGAGAAGAACCGGCTCCTCTCCCCTCTTGGTTGTTACTCCAATTACCTCTTCCTTGACTTGGCCTCCATTGCCCTTGTTGTTGATAGGCTTGTTGATATGGTTGTTGGTAGGGTTGTTGATAAGGTCTTTGATAACCACCTTGATCATACCCTCTTTGCCCTTGGTAGTTACCCACATAATTTACTTCTTCTCCTTCTTGCATATGGTAGCATTGTTCCGGATAGTATCCTTCTTGCCCATGTTGGAGAAGGGACATAGGAACACCTCCGGGAGTCACATAACCCATTGGGGCCACTTGATGTCCGGCATTTGTAGTGTGGATATTTTCCACTTTGTGCAATTTCTTTTCATTGGCTTCCCTATCGGCCTTTGAGTTCTTGTTCATAAGGTCCACCGATGTCAATATCCTTGCCATCTTCTCATCTTGGGATTCAAGTCTTTCCATCATCATTGGACTAATCCCAACTTCTCTTCCCGGGTTCTTAGCTCTTGATTGCCATTCTTGAGATCTCTTGGTCACCTTGTCTAGGATATCTTTCACTTCTTCGTACCTCTTGTCCATGGTGACACCATCACACAAAGTGTCCAAGGCGGATTGGTTCATCTTGTTCAAACCTTGGTAGAAGCTTTGCAACAACATGCTCCCATTGAAACTATGATTAGGACACCGGAGCAACCCATCTTGGAAAGCCTCCCAAGCCTCGGTCAAAGAGTCGGATGTCTCTTGCTCAAACATGTAGATTTTATCTCTCAACGCCGCTTGCTTCCCCTTTGGTGAAAACTTCCCAAGAAATTGTTTTACCAACTCTTGCCAAGTGAAAATGGAATTTCTCGGCAACTTGTTCAACCAATCTTTAGCTTTTCCAGTGAGAGAGTAAGGGAACACTTTCAGCCTCAATGATTCTTCCGATACCCTTGCCGACTTGTAGAGATTACAAGTTTGCACAAAATTCCTCAAGTGATCATTTGCATCTTCATTCTTACTACTACCAAAGCAACCATGTTGTTCAAGACCTTGAAGAATTACATTTGGGATGCTAAAGCTAGCATTGCCATGAATAGGGGGAGGAACTATGGCACTTGCAAAACAATTCATATCAATTTCTTCCTCAACCTCCTCATCATCTTCATAGTCTCTCATCTCTTGTTGATAGTTCCGAGCACCTCTAGCATACTCTTGTTGATAGTCTCGAGCATCTCTATCATACTCTTGGTTCCGGTTGACATTGCGAGCATTAACTCTATTGGCATTGCCCCCTCGGTTGACATTTGCTCTACCCCCACGGTTTACACCTCGACCCCCTAGGTTCACACCTCGGCCGCCTCGGTTTGCATTGTTGCCACCCCGATTAGCATTACCCACAACACCTTCATTTCCTCCAAGATTGTCTTCTTCATTTGCTTGGACCTCCGCATTTGCTTGGCCAAAACGGTTGTCATCTTGAGGGTTCACATTCTCCACTTGAGGTTCATTAGCTTCCTCTTGTATCTCGTCTTCATCCACTTGTTCAACATGGAATGGATAGCCCTCTTGGTTGAATTCTATGTGGAACTCTTCATCATATTGCTCTTTATAACCTTGCGGATCCCCATGTTGTTGATTGTAATAATGGTTGTAATTGGGGTTCCGCAAGTTCCGATTAGGATTTCTCCTATAAGCCATGTTTCACCTGCACAAGGTAAAACCAAAATCAAAAGTAAAATGCTAGGACTAGCGAACTAAACAACCTTGATTAACTAATGCAACTCAATATTAAAACCGTAGTTCCCCGGCAACGGCGCCAAAATTTGATCCACGCTCAATCCTACACCTTTAATGGTGAGGGGCGGTCGTCAAAGTATAATACCCGATGTGAGTCGGGGTCGATTTCCCAAGGGAACTAGCACGTCAAGTGAGAGAGTTGCAAATAGATATTCAAATGAGATTTAGTATTGAGTCCTAGAAGTATGATTTGTTTGATGAAAACTATAATTAATTCTAAAGTGTAAGCAATTAAATGAGCAAGTTGTTCGGTTTTACTAGACTAGGGGTGCAACCAACTAATAGTGATTTCCAACCAATAGGTGTCTTTACTTCACTTTCCCATCACAAGTATAATTGTGGTCGAGCATTCTGATCGTGATCTCTAGAATCCTTCCGGCCTAGAAGAGATCTTTCACAACCCGCTCGTCAAAGCCTTAGTTGAATGCTTGAAGCACTACTCAATGACCCGAGGAAAGGAGACCTCTTCCGAGCGTAACTCCTTTTAGATGAGTTAGTCTATATAAATAGCCTATCAACTCAAATCCTCGCCAACTCCACTATTCTACACTAGTTAATCTCTTCCGAGTCTTTAACTAGCAATGTAGACAAGAAATCCCAAATATCATGGATTTTAGGATTTTGATGTTATTGTAATGGGGAGTTGGATAATTGTTACTTGCGTTATAGTTAGTGGAATAGAACAACACCCATTAATTTTCTATCACAATAGCACAATTACACCCCTAGTTATGAATTTAGCTACTCATAACTAGGGTTTGAATCAAAGCAATCAACATGTAATGAAATGATGAATTGAAATCAAACATAGACTTTGGATTGATATATGAATTAATATTCAAAGATACAAGTTTGGAAGCTTACAAAATGATGTTAAATCTCCAACTTGACTCACAAAATCGCCCCAAGCCTTTAGAGTATAAGTCTAGAATTCCATCATGTTAAAACCCTAGCTTTTGATATTTATACAAGTTCAGGATCCCGTGTTTTAGGCGGAGCGCCTAGAAAATTTACACAATTGATCAGTGGCAAGTCTTGGGCAGAGCGCCCACTTTCCAGGCGGAGCGCCTGGACCATGTTGGTCTTGGGTGGAGCGCCTAGCTTCAGGCGGGGCGCCTGGACATTGCTTGTCTTGGGCGGAGCGCCCCAATTCTGGGCGGAGCGCCTAGAAAATGCGCACACTTGGACAGTGGAGAGGCTCAGGCGGAGCGCCTAATCCTCAGGCGGAGCGCCTAGACACTGCTTCCTCTGGGTGGAGCGCCTAATGGTCAGGCGGAGCGCCTCAAGCTGTGGCAAGATGCTTGACTTTTTTTTAATCCAAATCCTGCTCATTTAGCCTCACTTTTCAATTGATGTTCATACCATCTGGTACAACCTGAAAATGAGCAATTCACGACATTAATAACACTAAACGTTGCTTTTGGATTCAAAAACGAAAGCTTAGATTAGTCTTTAAGTTGGTAAAATACCAACTTATCAGATGCTACTCCCTCCGTCTTATTTTATGTGAAGATTTTATGTGAAGGTCTTTAAAGGTCAATTTTTTTAAAGAAATAACACCTTTCTATATTTGATAGCAATTTATCATTAACAGTAATTTACACCCCCACAAACTTTTGTTTTTTGTTTTAAACCATAAAATTATTATTTTTCTAATTTCTTAAACTCCATTCCAGTCAACTATACGTACCTTAATATAAATTGAGACGGAAGGAATATTATATCATACAAATGCTATAACATGTTTCTGAATCATATGTTACGATATATTTGAGACCACTAACTTTTATGGCTTCACGCATTTGTGACATTTGCAATGTAATTTAATACAAGTACTTTACACAACGTTTAACTGATTTAAAAAAATAAGTCAGACATCAAGTTTTAATGGGTGTATTCATTCTGCACTGTTCTCTACGAAATGATTTTTGACGTTTCTCTTTTCCTTCTCTCTTAATATTGCATGATTTTCATGATATAAGGAGTGATATATAAATAATGAGGAGAAAAGCATGCATTTCTCCTCTACCGAAAATGTATCCCTGCTCTTTCTTTAATATCTATAATATGTTATATATTTATTAATATCAGTCAGAACTTGCTTTCTAGATTTCTCAATACTTACATATACTAATAAAAAGCCTCTTTCCAGATGGACAATCTGTGGGAAAATAGCTGGTTGGAAATTGTTTTCTGACAGTCTATCAAAAATTTGCTTTAGAAAAAGGCAACTTTTCAGTTGTGAATTAGTGAAAATAAGGTGGGGCTTCGACTCGAGATGAACCATGTTTGAAATTACATTGATAGTTCACAAATGAACTTAGCAATAAGTCTGAGTCCAACCGAACTTACCATAGGATAACTGAGTCCAACTAATCGGAGTTTGAATGTACTTCTTGCATAAATAACTGCGCACTGAAAGTTAAATTCATAATCAGCAGACAAAATCAGAAAAAAATATAAGAATCCGTATTTAGGTTTGAGAATTTATTCGAAAGCGATTGGATTATAAGAATTCCCAATTGTGAAATTGCAGAGTAAATATCAATATCATTCAATGAAATATAGATTGTAAAATCAATTTGGAAGGTCGAAAGTTTAACTTATGTTCATGTTTTATTTTAATTGGGACTACATTTGTTAAATCATGCCTTAGGTGGCAATAGCAGATGCTCAAAGTTTCAATGTGATTAAGCTTTCGATTACCTTTAAAGTAACTAAATGCTTTATTTATTTATTTATTTATTTATTTATTAATGTTTTAAAATAGTTTGTGTATCCAACTGATCCTTGCATCAGCATAGGCTGTGTACATCACACTCTTTGGGGTGCAGCCCTTTTCCAAACTCTGTGTGAGTGCGGGACACTTTGTGCACTGGGCTGCCTTTTAGTCCGTTCATCCAACTCAAACTCAATCATATGTCTGTTGTGGAACTTACATGTTCATTTGAATTTTGTCTTTCTTCTTATTTTCTGGCTTTGGGATCTTCTGTTGCTCAAAAGTTCTCTTTTTCTTTAGGAAGATTGACGTGAACACTGAACTTGAAAGTATAGGAGAGTAAATTCAAGAGGCTGAGTGGACATGCATATAGAGATCTAGATGGAGTAAACATAATTTTTTTCAAGAGATATTGATGTCCAAATACAGCTATAATTGTCAAAAATTATTTATTTACTAACTTCATAAACCTTTTTTTTCACGTTCGACCAAATCTATGTTCAAATACCTACTAAATTTCTTGCACTTTAGATGAGAGACTCGTGGGTATACGAGACTTGATTGGCGTTGTCTGATCTGCAGTAGAGAATGCCAGTCGTACAATTTTAATTAAATTTTGAATGATATATTTTTGAGTTCCATGGATTCCCAAACATCAATATTGACCCATGAATGTCCCAATAGTCAAAATTTAATGAATAACCGCAAGTGAATACATGAAGATAGATACTATAGAGTACAGACTAGAAAGAACCCACGCTGATTATGAATATGGACATAAATAACCCCTTGAAGATTTGATGCGAGGTGGAAATTCAATCATATTAAACTGCCAGTTCTTAGGAGTAACAGATAGAGCATAGACTGAAAATAGGTAGACTTTAGCCTTTGTCAATATTATCTATATAATCAATACTCCAAAATTTCATAAACACATTATCCAATTGTAGCCAATCTCTAATAAGCTCTTTCCCATGATCAGTTGATTGCCTCTATGGTCATTCAACTTTGGGTAATTCGCCACTATAGTCACTTATCTTTGCTTTGTCTTTCTATGGTTAGGGGTGGGCACTAAACCGAAAAAACCAAAATACCGAACCGAACCGAACTAATTCGGTATTTCGGGTTCGATATTTCGGTATTTCGGTCCAAGAAATTTTGAAATTTTGATTTTTCGGTTCGGTTTTCGGTTTCGGGCAATCCGAAATTTCGGGCCCCGAAAAACCGAAAAAACCAGAAGTTTTTTTTTTTTTTTTTAAACACACATATGCCATATATTTCCCAAATCCCTAAGTTACTCATGGTCAGTAAGTAACATGATTCTACATGTTGACTGATTTAACTAAAGGTTCTGCCATTTTTTATTTTGCAGAATAGAGAAATTATCTAAATATTCGTTACTTTTTGTATTATAGTAAACCATAGCTAGGTTAGTATTATAGTAAATCATAGCTAGTTAGTCATAGGCTATAAACTTTTTGTGTTATAGGGTCGTTACTTTTTGTATTATAGGTTAGTATTATAGTAAACCATAGCTAGTTAGTCATAGGCTATAAATTGTTTTGTTCGGGCTTTTTTTTTTTTTTGAGCCATAAACTTTGGTTTAAACCGAAACACCGATATACCGAACTGAAGTACCGAACTAAAAAACCGAACCGAACCGAATTATAAAAATTACGGATTTTTCTACATTTCAAACCGAACCGAAAACCGAAATACCGAACCGAAATTTCAAAAACCTGAACCGAAGTACTGAACGCCCACCCCTATCTATGGTCACTCAACTTTGGGTAATTGGCCACCATGGTCACTTATCTTTGCTTTGTCTTTCTATGGTCACTCAACTTTGACCAAGTAGCTCCTATGGTCATCCACACAGAAAATCCTAACGTCCGTTAAAATTTTGCTGACGTGGCAACTACAAGAATATTTTGGCAAGTTACATAAATAGGAAAAAATTAAATTATTTAAGACCAACCCAATTAAAATTAAACCTCACCCAAGAGTTCTTGCTTGAGGTGCTAATTTTTCCAAAAAAATGACTCTTTTTTCTTTAAATCTATCAAGAAAGCCTTCTGGTAATAAATTTTCAACGTTAATTTCTTCACCTAATGAAAATCTGAGCACCCAAATAAAGTTCGCCTCACTTAGCTCATTCACTTACAAATGAAACATAAACATACGAAGACTCATTCTTCTTAACTAGCCATCGAATAATCCTGAAGTTTTCCTCATTCTCTATTGTTGTTTTCATTTCATGAATAAGTGGACTACAAGTGTGACCTTTTTCTTGCTTAGAGTTGAGAGATAATCCACATACTTCCCTTCAATTTCATTACAAATATTAATCAAAATAATATCATGGGATATTGCAAACCCACTGAAAGCAAAATTTGGTCCCAAGAAGTTGTTAATCTTGGCAGCGAGTTGGAGTTGCTTTGCCGCATAGTCCTTAAGAAAAATATATGAGAATGCAAAATCTCTTAATCCAGTTTTGCTAAACAAAAACAGTATTACTGAAACAAACTATGAAATACTATATAATAAATCAAAAATTTATGCCACTTCAATAAAAATTTCAGTTTATAAAAAGCGTTAAAAGCCGCTAATTCGTTAAGGCCATACACTGATTCATTTTGGTGCTGAGATTTTCATTTGGTGAAGAAATTAACGTTGAAAAAGTGTTACCAGAAGGCTTTCTTGATAGATTTAAAGAAAAAGGAGTCATTTTTTGGAAAATGGGCACCTCAAGCAAGAACTCTTGGGTGTGGTTTAATTTTAATTGGGTTGGTCTTAAATAATTTAATTTTTTTTATTTATGTAACTTGCCAAAATATTTTTGTAGTTGCCACGTCAGTAAAATTTTAACGGACGTTAGAATTTCTGTGTTAGATGACCATAGGAGCTACTTGGGCAAAGTTGAGTGACCATAGAAAGACAAAACAAAGATAAGTGACCATGGTGGCCAAATAACCAAAGTTGAGTTACCATAGAAAGACAAAGCAAAAATAAGTGACCATGGTAGCCAATTACCCAAAATTGAGTGACCATAGAGGCAATCAACTCCTTTCCCATAAAAATAGTTTCACTCTCCAACCAAACATCACAAAATATTTTTCAAAAATAAGTCTTTTTCTAGAAATAATTATCGGAAAAATCATTCATTAACTCAAACGTACCATTTAATCAAGATTGAGGTATAGAAATGTTTGGTAATCAAACCAGACATTATATTCGAGCTTGATCACGCTGGAATCTGATATGTTGAAGTTTGAGTTTTGATGATTGACAAACGAGAAGAAACTGGTGAAGGACCTTGTGCTCAGAAGAAGGACCTTGTTCTCTGACAGGTTCTACTGATAATGAAAAGATGCACAGATACATTCCCAGTCCGAGATGGAATTGGAAAGAACCTGGACGCAGCAGTGTTACAATCCAAATTGGATTAGGAGTCGTGCAGGAAGGTTCTACGAAGCAGTATAGGGAAGGAAGCAGAATCCTAGTAGGACTAGAAGAACCTCGCGCAGGAAGGTTCTTCGAAGCAGTGTAGAGTTCAATCCTAATGGGATTAGGAGTCTCTTGGGCGTGAATATAAAAGCCTAAAAGGCGGCTAATAAACCCTAATTGCCTTAGGTGCCAGCTGGAAGTATCTTGGAAGATCTACATAATAATGGGGAATATTTTCAAAGAGTCCAAGAATGGAAAAAGTGTGTTGGAGGTAAAAGTGTATAAGGAAAGTATTTATTGAGTCCTAATTGGAGAATAATTCTTTTCCTTGTCCATCAAGAAGTCTTATGCACACTATATAAACATCATTATGAAGACTTCAAAAGGCATGCACGAAATACTATCTCTTCAGCCATATAGAGAGAGATTGAGAGCTCAAAAGGTTGATAATTCTGAAGAGAACGCGCAGAAGGAATTGACTGGACGAGAGGTTCTTCATCAGGCATAATCATACCAGTCCAGCAAGAACGTGCAGAAGGAACTGATCGGACAAGTGGTTCTTCATCAAGCTATATTGGTTTTCTGTCTTGGTCTAGTTCATATGTATTAGGGCTTTGAATTGTAACCTATTACGCTTATTTGAGAAGCATTGTTTAGGTACTTTATTTGAAGAAATCCTTGTGCTTTTAGGCTAGAGTTAGCTTAAAAGAGTTCTACGGTCGTGGATCGTAGGCAGTCTTTTACTTAGGAGTTTCCTAGGTGTGTTTGCTACAATTGAGTTGATTGTAGGCAGTCTTAGGTACTAGAGTTTAGTCCCTTGGTTATAGAGTTTGTAACCTAAAACTTGCTCGTTGTATTAGTGAAAGAGTTTTCAAAATCCCAGAGTGTGGGTCGTGGTTTTTCTCCCTTGAGCAAGGAGTTTTCCACGTAAAAATCCCTGTGCAAGTTTATTTCCGCATTATTGTTGTTAGGACAGTGTTTAGGGAAAACCCGTCAAGAACCAGGTTCTTGCGGGCACGAGCAAGGTTCTTCGGAAGGCGATGAAAATTGGAAGACACTATTCACCCCCCCCTCTAGTGTCTGTTGAAGGTGCACCAAGTGCAACAAGTGGTATCAGAGCAGGTCTTCTCATCACTAGGCTAACACCTTGAGAAGGATCTAAAAATGAGTGCACCACCCGATATCATGGAGGGCCAATGCATTACTCGTCCACCACTATTTAATGGTGAATACTATGATTGGTGGAAAGTTCGGATGAAGGTCTTCCTACAAGCAAGAAACTATCATTTGTGGCAAATCACTACAAGTGGTCTTTTGATTCCTACAAAAATTGATAGTTCTGGGAATAAGGTACAAAAATCTGAAGAGGAACTAAATGAAGATGATCTCAAAATACTTCAGATGAATGCTGAAGCGATGAAAATACTTCATTGTGGGCTTGGATATGACATGTACTTACAAATCTCAAAATGCTCTACTGCCAAGGAAATTTGGGATTCATTAGAGGCTGCCTACGGTGATGAACCAGAAAAGAAACAGGAAGCTGTAAGGCACATAGCTCCTTTGGAGAATATAAATAAGAAAGGTTCTGAAAAAATGAAGGAACTGGTTCTTCAGAAGAAGGAACGACCGAGGAATTGTTCGAAGAGAAGGCAGAAGATATCTTCCAAAGCCTTCAAAAAGGCCATGATGGTTGCACCTCCAGGAGACCTTTCTATTGGTGATTCTAAAAGTAAAAGTAATAGTGACAAACTTACTTTGATGACCAAAAGGAATTCCGAATCAGAAGAACAAAGTGAGCAAGCAACCTTTGCTCTCATGGCAATGAGTGATGAAAAGATCGAAGGAGACATCTCTGAGGTAAGTTTCTCTGCCCTAAAAAGAAATTTCTCATCTTTTTCTAAAAAGAAACTTGCTAGTCTCTTGGTTCTCTTAATAAATAAATTTGAATGTTTAAGTGCTGGCACAGAACAAATATTGTCTAGTTTTAAAAGCTTGAAATTTGAAAATTTAAGCCTGAAAGAAAGAAATTCTGAACTTGAAGCTGATTTTGAAAAACTCAAGAACCAGGTTCTTGAGAATGAAACCAACATTGCAGCACTTAAACATGAAAATTCTCAATTAAAAGAAACTCATGATAAGCAGGTTCTTAGTGAGGTTCAAGTGTCCCTTGAAGCAGATCTGAATACTATTAAAGAAAGTCTACGTGGTGAAATTGAAAAGAACAGACTGCTTCAAGAGAATCTGGACAAGGCCAAGTGTACTAGAACAATTCAGAGAAATAAGTCCTTTGATGCTCCCATTAGGCTTCATGAACATCATAATAGAAATAAAAGTGGTTCTAAATATAAGAAACCATTGTCACCATGGGAGCCAAAGAGCATGTATGTTGACGTGGTCAAGAATAGAGTGTGCACTCGTTGTGATAAAATTGGACATTATAGAGATAGTTGCACAACTTTATTCAAGGCAATTGAAAAGAACAAAAAGTTTATTTTACCTAGTTGGGCTAAAAGAGATCTGATCCATCCATTCTATCATAAGAAGGGACCCAAGCTTGTCTGGGTTCCTAAAACTAACCTTTGATTGAGTTTTGCAGACTAAGGTGAGAGGAAGCAACCAAAATGAGTATTTAGACTGTGGTTGCTCGAGGTACATGAATAGAGACAAATCAAATCCTCTCACTTGTAGCCTTCATTGGAAGGAGTGTGACGATGGTAAGAAAATCACTTACATTGTAAGGAATGTAAGTCACTCTCCCATTTCATAGACTATTGGTATTTGGTTAGTTTAAAGTATAACTGGTTGAGTATTTTATAACTTGTAATCCCTGAGCATAAAAATGAACTTTGATCCATTGGTAACAAATTGTGAATTACAAATTTCATATGAGTTTTTATGTATATGATAGGTCCCTTGTTGGGAAGTATCCCTATGACTCACTTCGGGGTAGGAAGCCAAGCATCACTTACCTAACAGCCTTCTGATTATATATGTATCATATAATGGTAAAGAAGATCTAGGCAAGTTTGATGCACGAACTGATGAGGGAACTCTTCCTAGGAAATTCACCACATAGAAAAGCATACAAAGTATAAATAAAATGAACTCAATGTGTTGAAAGCATGCTTGTTATTCCTTTGTGAAACTAACAATGTGGCTGAGAAAGGCATGCAGGAATACGGACATGAGACAAAGTTGTCCAAGAACCAGGTTCTTCAGGGTGGAGACAAATCTGAAGCTGAAGAAGGATCAAGTCAAATGACTGAACAATTGTTTCACCTTGACCGACAGGTTTTCAGTATGATTAGTTGATATTGAAGAAGCAACACATGAACCTGGCGCAAGAAGGAGAATCTGGAAGCTGATAGTAAGAAAGAACCAGTGGCTGAAACACATGTTCAACATGAAAGGCATGGATTCAAAAACTAGGGGGAACTGGTCCTCAGAGTGACGAACTTGATTATGAAGAACCTCTGAGGAAGTCTGATGCATGCAGTAATGAAGCCATCTTCCTAGGATGTTCTACACAAAATAAGGTTTATATCGTGTATAACAAGAGAACCATGACTGTAGAGGAAAGTGTACATGTAGTGGGTGATGGGTCCGATATGATGGCTAGCAAATGAGTTTATAATGATTAGGAAGTTGGTCTTGCTAGAGAAGAACGTGCTGGAGATTCAAAGAACTCGATTGAAAGAGAAGGAGGTCAGCCTGGAGTCATATGTCTTATTTAGGGGGAACAACGAGGCAATCAGATAGGGGGAACATCAGATCAAGAATATGAAAACTTAGAAGAACCTGGTCCTTCGCAAGGTCCCTCTGGAGAAACCTCTCATCAGATCAAGTCTAAACTTTGGAAGCATCAAAGTTCACATCCACTGGAGAACCCCATATCTGATCTAAAGTCTGGAATTGATGCTAGAGGAGCTTTGAAGAACTTCTGTGCATTATTTGTGTTTCTCTCATCTATGAAACCAAAGAATGTACAAGAAATACTTAAGGAGGCAGATAGGGTGATTGCTATGCAGAAGGATTTGCATCATTTTGAAAAGAACGAAGTATGGCACTAGGTCCTTCGACGTAAGGACAGGTCCCTCATTGGTACCAAGTGGGTGTTTAGAAACAAGCTGGATGAGCTTTGGATTGTCACAAGTGGGTGTTTAGAAACAAGCTGGATGAGCTTTGGATTGTCACAAGAAACAAGGCAAAATTGGTGGTTCAAGGCTCAAGAAGAGAGACTCGTCTACGACGAAACCTTTGCACATATTGCAAGAATAGAAGCCATTAGGATGTTGATTGCTTTTACCATTTATATGAAATTCACCTTGTATGAGATGAATATGGATAGTGCACTCCTTAATGGTTATCTAAATGAAGAGGTGTATATAGTTCAACCACCAGAACATGATAGCACCGAGTTTTCTGATTATGTCTACAAACTTGACAAGGCAATGTATGGGTTGAAACAGGCTCCTAGGATCTGGTATGAATGGTTGTATGGGTTCTTACTAAAGGACGGTTTCATTGGAGGATAAATGGACAACACATTATTTTTAAAGAAAAAAGCCAAGGACCTGCCCATTCTTCAAGCCTATGCAAATGACATTAATGTTGTGCTACTAATGAATTCTTGTGCAAGGACTTCACAAGTTTGAGATAAAGAGTGTTAAAGCCTTGGACATACAAATAACATGAGGAACAAAGCTGAATCTGGAAGAAACTGGTTCTCGTATTGAAGACACAAAAATTGGAGGAATTATTGGTTTTCTTCAATACCTTACAGCTAGTAGGCTAGTCATTGTGTTGATATATGCAAGATTCCAATCAAAATCAAAGGAGTCACTTATGTCAACAGTGGAAGGAATCTTGATATAGCTGAAATGTCCTCATGACTTCAGTGATTGTAGTATCCACGAGGAGGAACTTTTGATCCTACTGGTTATGCTGATGAAGATTATTCTGGTCATCTTGTGGGTAGGAAGAGTACATCTAGAATGGCACACCTTCTGGGTTTTTACTCAGTTTCATGGGCTACAAAGAAATAATATTATGTGCTCCTTTTCACATCTGAAGCTGAGTATGTAGCAGCTGCTTCTTGATTGTTCATATCTATTGTAGATAACGAAGCAACTGAAGGACCTTACCAAGAACCTGGTCCATCCCAGAAGGACTCCGCTCATTAAAATTCGGTATCACTTCTTGGAGAGATAATGTTGAAAAAACCTAATTACAATGAATTCTCTGCAGGATTGATGACCAGATAGCAGATATCTTCACCAAGGTATGGAACAGGGTACAAGCTGAAAGGAACAGGTTGGAACTGGGGATGACCAAAATACGCTGAACGATCTAGAACCTGGTTCCTTCGATGATTAGCTAGTGAAGTATCCTTTATGTTACTTGTTGAGGAATACATCAGAATGTCGTTTCTAGTTCTATACCGTAACAAGTATGCATTTCATCTATGTCAGAAACTTCTTACTGATTTCTAATGATGCTATTTCTTGTTCAGATATGAAAAAAAAGGAGAGAAACATGAGGTGATGAATCGGTGGCATATGTGTTCAGGTACGCATTTAAATTGTTGAGATTGTTTCCATAAATTTTGTCTTAACTGGTTCATCTATTTCTTTTGTAACCACCTTGAGTTGGCGCCACTTTCTAAGCCATATTTGAAATTCAAAACCTATTTGATGACTTGGCGTCAGTTCCCAAGAACTCTTAATGATGAATCACTTCAATTCCTTTATCTTTTTCATCTCCCAAAAGAATCACATCAAACACTCAAAATCCTTCTAAAACCCATGTTTCACTCAAATCCAAAATCGTTAAACCTAAAGGGAACAAAGGAACAAAGCAAGCTGAGATGAACTCTTTTATGAGTTTGGCTTGAAGGTTGTTAGAGTGGGGTAAATAGAAAGAACCTGCTGAGGAAGTCGAAGAAACTGTTCAAGAACCTGGTTCTGCCTCAATTACTTTGACTACTAATGACGCAGAAATTGAAAGTTGTTGGGTCTGAGAATGTTCCTTTAAAGGTAAGACCTGAATCCACTAGAACAAGTTCCAATATGCATGAGTCAATTTTGAGCCCTGAGAAAGTTGTTCGTGAGCTATTAGTAATTGGGTTAGATGAACTTGTGAGCTTTGTAGGTGGTGATGGTTCTGGTAGTATACAAGAAAGGGAGAATGTTGTTGCTATAGAAACTGATGTTGCTAGTGTAGGGCCTGGTTAAGTTGCTATAGAATGAATTAAAGTTGCTGAGTTTGTGGGTTTTCAAATAGGCACAGTCGATGAACCTAGTTCAAAGGCCGTTCCTTCAGAGATTGTGAAGGATAGTGTGGGTGTTGGTAGTTCAGTCAAGATAGGACAAATACCTGCTAAAGTTGTCAAAGGATTTGAGGAAGAACCTGGTCCTTCCTCAGTTCTTGAAACAGCTGATGATGCAGGACTTGACTAAACTGAGTCTGATAAGAAGAAATGGAGGAAAGAGTGGAGAAATAAAATGTAGAAGTGTTTGAGAAAAGAGAAAGTAAAAGGAAGATTGGTGGTGGAGGTGAGAAATAGGAAGATGACGATGAGGTGATGTCTGTTAGTGTGACAAAACCAATAGAGAAAGAACCACCGAAATGGTAGAGGATGAAACTCAGGGGGAACTTTCTCAAGAACAGGGTTCTTAGAGTAAGGGAATGACAGAACTGGTCCAAGAACATTCAGCAGTCACTTTGGCTTAAATCGAGGTAATTATTGTTTTGTGCAATAAATCTGATTTCATGATTAATACTGTGATTCCTGGTTATGCTTATGGATTGGTAAATTTTGGTTGTGTTTGAATACGAACCATCTGAGGTCTCAGTCGATGAACCTAGTTTAGAGGCTGCTCCCTTGATGGTACATGAAAAGGAACGAAGAATTGGAAAGATATTGTTGAATCTAATGGTGTTGCTGAGACAGAAAAGGACACGGTGGAAGAACCTAGTCCACCTACTGGTTCCTTAACTGTTGATGAAGCAGATTAGTGTTGTCCAATGACGAATTTTGGGAAAAGAGTTTATGTTTTGGGATATGGCTGACTTTTTATTAGTAGATGACCGTAGCAGTTTTAATGGATCCAAGGTTGATGAATTGAAAATAAAAATCAGCAAATTCCTAGAGAGTTATATGGTGGGAGTGATTAGGATGATGAAGTTGTTCTCTTGACTGAAAGAAGCTGAAGCAATGGAGACCTATGTAGCAGAACTTGGAAAGTAGGAAGAAATGCACAAAGAACCTGGTAAAAGGAAGGTATTGTAGTGGCCAATGAACCATTTTCTCAAGTTCATGAGGAACATGATGATGACGTACCCCTAATCCAATTAAGGAGAAGGACTACTGAGTATGTTCGTCAAGTGCTGAAAAAGTAAAAATAATAAAAGAAACTTGAGTAGAGGTGAGGCCTGAAGAACTTCCTATTGAACCTGGTTCTAGTGTAGAGAAAAAGGTGGCTGACAAGAAAATGAATGAAGTGAACTGAGATGTTGGTTCAAGGAACATCTTATTAGGAGAGGTAGAACTCTCGCTGGTACCAAAGAAAAGAGGATGGTGCAGCTGGTTGCAATGCTGAATGCTCAAAGCTGGAAGAACCTGGTTCATGTATAGAAAAAAAAATTGTACACTCTTGAATATTTGAGAGTTCTGCATAGATATTCATGGGAAACCAAGTCTTACCAGAGCCACCTAGTTAAAAAAAAAAAAAGGTTAAGGCATCCTTCTATCCATTGTTATTTGAGTTTGTGCTGAAGAACCTGGTCCAGAGGTCCTAGTGTCATAGTGAGATGAACTTTATAGATTTAACTTACATAGACCTATTGGATATGGAGGTTCATATCAATCTGGCCAGGAGTAATGATACAACATATAGAGAGGATAGCTAATGTGGAACTAGGAGAGCATGCATTAGCTTAAGGATTTCTTCTTACATAGATCATGGAACTCTTTGGTATGTCTTTAGACAAATGTACAGAACCTGATCATCATGATGGCTTTGAAAGGAACGTCCCAAAGAGCTGTAATTAGCATTTGGAGGAAGAATCTACAGAAGAACCCATAGAGCATGATAACGATGAAGGTTCTTGTATGGGTGATCGGAATCAGGAGGTAGAAGCTTATGGAAGAAGAACTGGTGCTGGAGATACGAGGAAACTCAAGGAACATTGCGACGATGCTTGCTCTTGTAAGAATCTTTGTTCCATCCACTTTCCAGAGAAGAACCAGTTCCTACCCTATAACCCATATTCCATCAATTTCTATATGATGTTCGGCTTAAGACAATCTTTATGGTCTCAATCTTAATGTTTTGAATGCTTATTTGTATATTTTGCTTGATTCATTACTGATCAATTGTCTTATCTTATGGTTTTGACTAAGCATCTTAGATTGAAGTTTGACAGGTTCTGCGTATGATTGGTTTGCTGCCATCTAGGCTATAGACTCGACATTACTTGATTGGTTTTTTGGCAGGTGTACTGTGATCTTTTCGATGATGCCAAAAGGGGGAAGAAGAAATGTTGGAAGTGTTTGTGACCCTGTTTCGTTCTGCTATTAATTCTTATACCTGTTTCACTGCTTGTGTGTGTGTTTGAACAGGGATTTATACTCATCCAGGCAACATTTGTTTGTCATCATCAAAAAGGGGGAATTTGTTGAAGTTTGAGTTTTGATGATTGACAAACGAGAAGAAACTGGTGAAGGACCTTGTGCTCAGAAGAAGGACCTTGTTTTCTGACAGGTTCTACTGATAATGAAAAGATGCACAGATACATTCCCAGTCCGAGATGGAATTGGAAAGAACCTGGACGCAGCAGTGTTACAATCCAAATTGGATTAGGAGTCGTGCAGGAAGGTTCTACGAAGCAGTATAGGGAAGGAAGCAGAATCCTAGTAGGACTAGAAGAACCTCGCGCAGGAAGGTTCTTCGAAGCAGTGTAGAGTTCAATCCTAATGGGATTAGGAGTCTCTTGGGCGTGAATATAAAAGCCTAAAAGGCGGCTAATAAACCCTAATTGCCTTAGGTGCCAGCTGGAAGTATCTTGGAAGATCTACATAATAATGGGGAATATTTTCAAAGAGTCCAAGAATGGAAAAAGTGTGTTGGAGGTAAAAGTGTATAAGGAAAGTATTTATTGAGTCCTAATTGGAGAATAATTCTTTTCCTTGTCCATCAAGAAGTCTTATGCACACTATATAAACATCATTATGAAGACTTCAAAAGGCATGCACGAAATACTATCTCTTCAGCCATATAGAGAGAGATTGAGAGCTCAAAAGGTTGATAATTCTGAAGAGAACGCGCAGAAGGAATTGACTGGACGAGAGGTTCTTCATCAGGCATAATCATACCAGTCCAGCAAGAACGTGCAGAAGGAACTGATCGGACAAGTGGTTCTTCATCAAGCTATATTGGTTTTCTGTCTTGGTCTAGTTCATATGTATTAGGGCTTTGAATTGTAACCTATTACGCTTATTTGAGAAGCATTGTTTAGGTACTTTATTTGAAGAAATCCTTGTGCTTTTAGGCTAGAGTTAGCTTAAAAGAGTTCTACGGTCGTGGATCGTAGGCAGTCTTTTACTTAGGAGTTTCCTAGGTGTGTTTGCTACAATTGAGTTGATTGTAGGCAGTCTTAGGTACTAGAGTTTAGTCCCTTGGTTATAGAGTTTGTAACCTAAAACTTGCTCGTTGTATTAGTGAAAGAGTTTTCAAAATCCCAGAGTGTGGGTCGTGGTTTTTCTCCCTTGAGCAAGGAGTTTTCCACGTAAAAATCCCTGTGCAAGTTTATTTCCGCATTATTGTTGTTAGGACAGTGTTTAGGGAAAACCCGTCAAGAACCAGGTTCTTGCGGGCACGAGCAAGGTTCTTCGGAAGGCGATGAAAATTGGAAGACACTATTCACCCCCCCTCTAGTGTCTGTTGAAGGTGCACCAAGTGCAACATGATATATGCCTAACAGCCTAAGGAAAGCCAAACAGAAATAAATAGAAAAAAGGGACATTTCCACTTTCCCCTTCCGCTATCTAAATAATACAGTAGATATTTGAGAAACACAGGATGAAGAAGCAATACGTATTCCCTTGTGTTTCTCCTTTCACCATATACTTTTGTCGGTTAGTTTAACAGCAAAAACCAACGCGTTTGAAGAACTCATTTCTTGCCAAAACAAAAACTCTATAAAAGAGAACATGCAACAATTCTTTGAATAACATATTGAATTAAATAAACCCTCTCTTTCCCTGCATAAACAAAATGCAATTTTTCAACTTGGTTTCCTTTCTCCTTATTGTATTTTCCCTCTTTTCATTAAGAAAATGGAAGAAATCCAATTGTCAAACCAAAAAATTGCCTCCAGGCCCATGGAAAGTACCTTTTCTTGGAAGCTTGCTTCATATGGTAGGTGGACTTCCACACCATGTCCTTAGAGATTTAGCCAAAAAATATGGACCAATTATGCACCTTCAACTAGGTGAAATTTCTGCCGTTGTAGTTACTTCTCCTGAGATGGCAAGAAAAGTACTAAAAACTCATGACCTTGCATTTGCGTATAGGCCTAAACTTCTAGGCATTGAGATTGTCTGCTATAATAGTTCAGACATTGCCTTTTCCCCGTATGGCGATTAATGGAGGCAAATGCGTAAAATTTGTGTCTTGGAAGTGCTTAGTGCCAAAAATGTCCGGTCATTTAACTCGATTAGACGAGATGAAATACTTCTTATGATCGATTTTTTTCGATCATCTTCTGGTAAGCCAGTTAATATAACAGAAAGGATCTTTTCATTCACAAGCTCTATGATTTGTAGATCAGTATTTGGGAAAAGAATAAAGGAGCAAGACAAATGTATACGACTAGTGAAAAAAATGACAGGCTTAATAGATGGGTTCGATGTGGCTGACATATTCCCTTCGTTGAGGTTTCTTCATGTACTAACCGGTATGAAGGGTAAAATTATGGATGTTCATCGTAAGTTAGATGCTATTGTTGAGAAAGTCATCAATGAGCACAAAGAAACTCTTCGAACTGGCAAGACCAATGGTGAAGTGGGAGGAGAAGATTTAATTGATGTATTGCTAAGACTTAAGAAAGAGGGAGACCTTCAATTTCCAATCACAAATGACAACATCAAAGCCGTTTTTACTGTAAGCACTATATAATGTATTATTCAACGGTTACTATTATCCGGTCCCTTCTATTTATTATTTGACGCTATTTCTTTATTAGTTCGTCTAAAAGGTATAGCATAAACTTTTCAATTTCTCTTTAATAAAAAGATTTTATAGTTAGATCAATGTTATGACATATTTAAGGAGTAGCATAAGTTTCAAAAGCATTTTAACAACATAAAATATTAGTCAAATGATTTGTATAAGAAGAATAGATCATATGGATGAGATAATGTAATATTCTAACATGCTCATAAATGTAGGACATGTTTGCTGCGGGAACAGAAACTTCATCAACAACAATTAACTGGGCCATGGTAGAACTGATGAAAAATCCAAGTGTATTCGCGAAAGCTCAAGCAGAGTAAGAGAAGTCTTCAAAGGGAAAGAAACTTTAAATGAAGATGATATCGAGGAGCTGAATTACCTTAAGTTAGTCATTAGAGAAACTTTAAGACTCCACCCTCCACTTCCACTTTTGCTTCCAAGAGAATGTCGGGAAGAAACAGAAATAAATGGCTACACTATTCCTTTAAATACCAAAGTCATAGTTAATGTTTGGGCTATTGGAAGAGATCCAAAATATTGGGATGATGCAGAAAGCTTTAAGCCTGAGAGATTTGAACAACTCTTTGAATTTTGCTGGCAATAATTTTGAATATCTTCCTTTTGGTAGTGGAAGGAGGATTTGCCCCGGAATATCATTTGGTTTAGCTAATGTTTATCATCCATTGGCTCAATTATTGTATCATTTCGATTGGAGACTTCCTACTGGGGTCTACCCAAATGACTTGGAACTGACTGAGTTAGCTGGACTAACTACTGGTAGGAAAAGTGACCTTTACTTGATTTTCACTCCTTATTCACCTTCTCTAAAGTGATTAAATGGGCAAATCTTAATATGAAATATTCTTTCCGTTTCAAAAATGATGAACCTTTTCACTTTTTGAAAGTCAATTTGACTAATCTTTGAACCTAAATTAGACTATATTAAATTAATATTTTCAAATAAAAATTTACATATTCAAAAACTATATGAAAAGTATTATAACATGCAACTCTTCGCATATCAATATGATGAAAAGAATCATCTTAAATTGTTGGTCAAAGTTCATCCAGTTTGACTCTCGAAAAGTGAAAAGGTTCATCCATTCTGAAACAGAGGGAGTAATACTTTTTCTCGTTTACATTTCTCTCCCATTGTTGTATTTCATTTACCTATTGTATACTTCTTTCTTTTGTTGATGTCTTAGGTTTTACCTATTTCTATGCATTTGTATTTAAATATGGTAAAGGTCAAGAATATTGTCATTATAGTTTGTGAAGTACTTATTTGAAGTTTTAGTCACGCCCTCACCTTTATAAACTTGTACCCATTTACCTTCTTATCTGATCTTCCACGCGCTCCCTGTAATTTCTTTGCATCATAATTCCAATAATACCAATTGCTTATATCTACAAATGAGAAATGTCATCCAGATACCTTTTCCCTGATAACATTACAACTAAACAAAATGCAATTGAGCTAAGATATTACTCAAAATAAATTGAAATAAGGATCTGGATAGCTAGCTAGAGTAATCGAACGATACTCTCTAATTATTTAACGATCTTCTTTAATCATCATACTTGTGTTACTTTTAGAGAGAGAAATATTGGAAGAGAGATTTTGGGGAATTTTGATTTTGTATTAACTAACTGGAATGGATACAATGTGTGTGTATATATATATATATATATATATATATATATATATATATATATATCCTGCACCTAGCTCAGCTAACTAACTCCTATTTTAACTAACATAATCGACTCCATTAACTGACTAACTAATTATTAACAACTACTAACAACTGCTTAACTAACTACTAATTAACTACTAACTGTTGCTTCTTCTATATCTGCAATACTCCCCTCAAGCTGGACGTATTGAAAATATTAAATACTCCAAGCTTGGACAGTAAAAACTCATGTTGTGTCCTTCCCAGAGCCTTGTTCAACATATCTGCTAGTTGGTCTTTAGTGTTGATGTAGACTGTCTTGATTAGGACCTTTTGCACCTTCTCTCGATTGAAGTGACTGTCTATCTCGATATGCTTGGTTCTTTCATGATAGACTGAAATTAGCAGCAATTTGAATGGCTGCTTTACTATCACAATGAACCACCACAGCCTCATCTTGCCTTACACCCAATTCTCTAAGCAGGTTCATGAGCCAGATCACCTCACAAGTTATTGATGCCAAACTCCTTACTCTACTTCAGCTGAGCTCCTTGAGACTGTATCTTATTTCTTTGACCTCCAGGAAATCAAAGAGTTTCCCATCTTCAACAAATATCCAGTTACAGACCTCCTGGTATTTAGGCAAGCAGCCCAATCTGCATCACAATACCCTGTGAGCTTCCTTTCCCCATCTGATGACATGAATATTCCCAGACTTGGATCCTTCTTAATGTACTTTATCACCCTGAGTGATGCACTCTAATGAGACAACTTTGGTGTTTGAATGAACTGGCTAAGTGTTTGTACTGTGAATGCTATGTCAGGTCTAGTGATTGTCAGATACAGTAATTTACCAATCAACCTTTGGTACTTAGTGACATCCTTTAATATCACATCTTCTCATCCAGTATCTCCCCTATACTTGTCATATTCAGCAGTAATCAGCTTGGAATTGCACTCCAGTGGTATTATTGCAGGCCTTGCACCTGCTAAACCTTCCTCAGAAATCAGCTCCATTGCATACTTCTTTTGGTTCATCAAGATACCTGACTTAGTTCTGCTGAATTCAATTCCTAAGAAGTATCTGAGTTCTCTAAGGTCCTTGATCTTGAAGTTATGATACAACACTGCCTTTGTCTCCTCAATTAGCTCAATGTTATTACCAGTAATAAGTAAGTCATCCACATATACCAACACAATCGCCAAGGCATCACTTCTTCTCTTTGTGAATAGTGAATAGTCTAAGTGACTCTGATTATATCCCGAATATAACAATGCTTCAGTTATCTTGGAGTTCCACTGCCTTGAAGCCTGTTTAAGTCCATAGAGTGAGTTAACAAGCTTACAAACAGTGTGCTCCCCCTTGCTAATAACTCCCTGAGGCAACTCCATATACACTTCTTCTATCAAGTCACCTTGCAAGAAGGCATTAAACACATCCATCTGGAAAACATTCCAGTTTTCTGATGCTGCTAAAGCAATCACAGTTCTGACAGTGACCATCTTCACCACTGGTGAAAATGTCTCTTGATAATCAATTCCTTCAGTTTGATTGTATCCTTTTGCCACAAGTCTTGCCTTAAACCTGTCCACTTCACCATCAGCCTTGTATTTGATCTTAAAAAGCCATTTGCAACCTATTGCCTTCTTTCCTTTGGGTAAGTCAACCAATTTCCATGTCTTGTTTTCTTCAAGTGCTTTTATTTCTTGATTCATAGCTTCAACCCACCTTAGATCCTCCTTGGCTTCTTCATAACTTCTGATAAGATACATAATTTGCCAATGAATAGGGTGTTAACTATTTCCCCTTTGGTAGTGTGACTACGTAGTCTTTCAACCAGATAGGTGGATTATTAGGCCTTGAAGATCTTTTAGGAACAATATCTTATGGTGCCACTGGTGGATCCTGTATAGACATTGCATTCATTTCTGCACTGCTATCAGGTACTGCAGGCATTTCTGCATTGTTGTCAGCAGAAGTATGTTCACAAATATTCTCAGCTCCTTCTAGAATAGATGGGCTGTGTACAATGTCTGATTCATTCCACACATCTTCTGCCAATAACACCTCTTCTTCAGCCTCTACCATAGAATTCAATACTGATTTAAGGCATGGATCATCATAGAGATCCGGGTTGATAGGGTCACCTGCTATATAATGCTCATCATCTGCAACACAGTGATATGTAAACAATGGGACATTGTTTTCCTTCTTAGCAGCCTTAAATGGAAACATCAACTTTTTAAAAATCACATCTCTAGTGACTATAATCCTTCTCTCAGTTAAGTCATACAGGAGATACCCTTTCTGGTTTGTTGAATATCCCAGTAATACACATGGATTTGCACGACTGGAAAGCTTATCATGTTTGATGAGTTTAGTAGCATAACATAAGAAGCATATTGTCCTCAAGTGATCCAGCTTAGGTTTGTGCTTATGGAAAACTTGATATGGTGACTTACCTCTTAGATTAACTGTAGGGAGCCTGTTAATTAGGTACACAGTTGTCAATATAAATTAACCCTAAAATCTAAGGGGAAAATTGCCTTGAAATCTGAGAGCCCTTGCCACTTCCAAGATGTGTCTATGCTTCCTTTCCACCACTCCATTCTGTTGTAGAGTGTGGGGCAACTACTTTGGTGTACAATGCCTAATGAGTCAAACAAACACTTACATTCTCTATTAAAAAAATTTCCTCCATTGTCTGACCTCACAATTTTCACACAATGATGAAACTGTGTTTTCATCATGACAAAAAAATCCCTCAATATTGTGCACACATCACTTTTCAGTTTCAGCAAGTACACCCAAGTCATTCTTGAATAATCATCAACAAGGGTCAAAAAGAATTTAAAGCCATTGTAAGTAGCATGCTTGTATGGACCCCATACATCCATATGTACAAGATCAAAGACTGCTGAGCTTCTACTAGTACTTATAGGGAATGGTAATCTAACTTACTTGGCTAAAGGACACACTGAACATTTATTCAAGACCTGCTGTTCTACTACATTATTTTTCACATAAGTTTTCTCTACCAAACCAAGCTGCTTCATGACCTTTACTGAAGGGTGACGCAGTCTTCTATGCCATATCTGTTCACTGACTTGTTTCACTTGAGCTGTCATCAAACCTGCAATGCTGCTGACCTTTTTTCACATACTTGTTGGGGTAGATATTAAAGGCCTCCTCTCTCTCTACCAATCATCTTCACCTGCTCAGTTGACAGATCCTGAAAGAGACAAAACTCAGGGAAAAATGTCACTGAGCACTGCAATTGTCTTGTAATCTGAGACACTGACAATAGGTAAAATTTGAAATCAAGAACTACTAGCATATTTGAGATCTTGTCTTTATCAGTGTTATGGCAACTCCCAATATGTGTGACTCTAGTACTGTTTCCATTTGGCAGGTTTACTCTTTTGTCACTTGTACTTATGTGTTCAATATCTTCAAGTAGTTCTAAGTGAGAGGTCATATGTGTAGATGCCCCTGCGTCTATTATCCATTGGTAGCTTGCATTATGAACAAAAAAGGAACCAGCTACATTAGCAATACCTGCCATATTAGCTGTTACATCATGTGAGTTTTCTTTGCCAAGCATTCTATGAATCTGGCCATATTGTTCTGGAGTGAAAACAGGTTGAGGCTGAGCCTGATTAGCTGTGTGATGAGTGCCCTGCTGTGTGTTATGCTGAGTTACATCTCTGTGTACAACTGGAGCAAATATATCCTCACTAACAACTTGATTTGCATTATGACCACCTGCATAGTGACCACCTGTCTTGAATTTTCCTTTGTTGTGCATAGGATGACTAGGGTCTTATTATCTTCCAGCATCCCTCTTTACTGTGTCCTTTCATTTGGCAGTTGTCACACCAAAGATTGGTCCGATTAGATCCTCCTCTAAAGTTACCACGATTAGCATACATGGCAGCTTCTACACTATCAGCAGTAGCACTAGCTAAGTATGATCCTGTTGTTACCTTTTGACTTTCATCAGATAATACCATAGAATAAGCCTTATTCAAAGTAGGTAGTGGGTTCATCATCAATATCTAACCCCTAGCTTGGCTGTATGACTCATTGAGTCCCATTAAGAAAGCAAATAACCTCTGATATTGTATATGATTGACATATAATTTGGATTTTTCACAATCACAGGAAGGAGATGGTACTAGGGCATCAAACTCATCCCACAACACTCTCAATTTTTAGTAGTATGAAGAAATAGATGAGGTACATTGATGAGTATTGCATATTTCCCTATGAATCTGATAAATCCTTGCATCATCAACCTTATCAAATCGATCCTTAAGATCCTCCCAAACAACTGCTGCATTTTTAGCATAAACTATTCCACTAACTCCTTGGATATTGTATTCATGATCCAAGTCAGTACAAAAGCATTGCATTTCTCCCATTGTTCTCCTGGATCTTCTGCTAAATCACTCTTTTTGTGAGTGCCTAGAACAAATCCTAGTTTGCTCTGAGCTCGAAGGTTAATTAACATTGACTGCTCCAAACAGAGTAATTTTCTGTACCAGTGAGTTGAACTGAGGTCAAAATAGATCTTGGTGTGTCTGATGGATGCGGATACAGTGGATGACTGTTCCCTAGGGTTAGGTCTTCATGAAATTTCTTATCCTGTGCAGGCATTTCCGCCATTACTACAGCTTGAGCTTAGATGAAGTTTCTAGAAGATTCTGGAAACAAGAGATTGAAGGATCGAGACAGATGAGTCAGTTATGGACTCACAAGCTCTGATACCATGTTACTTTTAGAGAGAGAAATATTGGAAGAGAGATTTTGGGAAATTTTGATTCTGTATTAACTAACTGGAATGGATACAATGTGCCGATATATATCTTGCACCTACCTCAGCTAACTAACTCTTATTCTAACTAGCATAACCGACTCCATTAACTACAATAATTAAACTGACTAACTAACTATTAACAACTACTAACAACGGCTGAACTAACTACTAATTGTTGCTTCTTCTATATCTGCAATAACTTGGAGTATTACATATTGTCGATTTGAATTATTTATTCACTATTAGAAATAAGTGTTATTCTGAGGGACTGTTTGGAGAGAGAGAATTCCTTCTCCAAAAATTGGAGAAGGAATTCCCTCTCCAAACATGTACTGTCACTCGCCCGAACGAGAAAAAGAAAAAAATTAACACCGGCTTTGGAATTTCCTCGCCAAGCTGCAGGAGAAAATTTTCTCTTTCCTGATTGGAGAGGGAAATTACAATTTTCACTGCATTTATTGGAGAGGAAATTCCCTATCCAATAAAAATAGTCAGACCTGTCAGGTAAATGGCAAGGGACTTCCTTCTCCATGTAGTAAATAAAAACTACATTCTTTCCCCTTGCCAAAACGCACAGAATACGCACAACTCTCTTCTCCCCCAAACAAAATCCCCTTTCCCCATTGCTGCCCGTCTCCAACTCGTCCCTCTCCCCGGCGATTTCAATTTTTTTCCCGTTCAACCCATTGCAAGCCCATCTCCATCAAGGTAAATATTTTTATTACACTTTTTTATGCTTCTATGATTGTTATTGTTATGGAACCCTATAATGAATTATTTTTATCACATAAATTCGTGAAATTTTATTGTGGATGAATGCTTGGGAATTGTTATCATTATTGTGATTTGAGAAAGAAATATAATTAGGAAATTATTGTAATTGTAAAATAATTTGGAATTAGTTGTTTAGCCTTATTTAAAAAAATTTAGAAATACTTGTTTAGCCTTAGTTTAACCTTAGAAAAATAATTTGAAAATATATAGTCTTAGAAAATTATTGAATAATTTTTAGTATTATTATCCCTCAAATTTGAATGATATGGAAATAATTGTAATTGAAAAATTCAATTATGCATAATAGTGGTTGATTAGTGATCGAGGGAAGATTTAATTAGCAAAAGTAATAAAATTTAAAAACAACTACTGTAAAAGTGATATACGTTATTGGCTTTTTCTAAATATATTTATTTATACCCTTTGTGTAGATGGAATCCGGTGAAAATCGTAGTTGGATGTATAATAGATTTTATGAAAATATGGGTTTGCGAAAATCATTCGTAGATGGGGTTGAGCGCTTTATTTCTAAAGCTAAATTGCTCCCGGAATATATCAGAGATGATAAAATCAAATGTCCTTGTTTGAAATGCAAGTGTAGCAACGTGCAGCGTATAGATGTCGTTGTTCTACATCTTTACAAAAAAGGATTTGTGCCCAATTATTTCGTGTGGACTGCATAAGGAGAGTCTAACCCTAGTGTCGATGAGGTCAACAACCAAAATGAATATGTAGGGGTTTGCGGTGCATATGTTGGGTATAACTATCCTATGCATGATATGATAAATGATGCATGTGGGATGTACCAAGGGGAACCATCTCAACCTACTTGTGAGGAGTTACCAAATGACGAGGCAAAGTTTTTTTATGAGCAGTTGGAAGAAGCTAGTCGACCATTTTACGAGGGGGCGGCCCATTCTAAGTTGTCCGTTGCAGTGAGGTTGCTTAGTATAAAATCAGATTATAATATATCTCAAGGAGGCATGGATGAGATCATTGGACTGTTGAATGAACTAAACCTAAGTAACTTGGCGCTGCCAACCTCGTACTACGATTCAAAAAAATTGTTTTCATTTTTAGGGTTATCTTCAGAAAGAATTCACTGTTGTAAGAAGGGTTGCATGTTGTTCTATAAGGAATATTCGAGCTTTGATTTTTATAAATTTTGCGGTGAAGCTCGTTATAAGCCGGTCAGAAATGCTAAACAGAAAAAGATCCCTGTTAAAGCGATGCATTACCTACCTCTTATACCAAGGTTGAAGAGGTTGTATGCGTCAATGAGCTCTGCTCCTCATATGAGATGGCATCATGAACGTGCAAAACAACCTGGCATTCTATGTCACCCATCTGATGGCGAAGCATGGAAGCATTTTGATAGGGTTTATCCTGGATTTGCTAGTGAACCTAGAAACCTGGTATTCTATGTCACCCATATGATGTGCGTACACTTGTTTAATTGTCCGGATTAGACAGATTGTGGTATTTAGAATGTTTTGGTGTTTTGGTGATTTTGGTGTTTTGGTGATTTGAATGCGCAGGTATATATACATATATACTGTTGTTGCTCTATATGCTGTTGTTGCTGTGCTGTTGTTACTGATTTTTGCGTTTCAGGTACACTATATTTGGAGAGGAAATTCCCTAGCCATTTGCCTTATTAAAAATATTTTTAATGAAATTGGAGAGGGAATTTCCTAGCAAAGTTAAATAAAAATATATAATTTTTACACTTGGAGAGGGAATTCCCTCTCCAATTCTCTAGCCAAAACTGAATAAACAAATATATTTCACACTTGGAGAAGGAATTCCCTCGCCAAGTTGAAGAAAATATTTTTCTCTCTCCTGCATTTGGAGAGGGAATTCCTTAGCTGTATATTATCTGACACAATAAGAAAATTGGACTGACACAATAGCTTGAGAAGGAATTCCCTCGCAAAAAATGCTCTGCTACGAGCCGTATTCCGAGGGACCACTTGCTAGGAAATTCCCTCTCCATCACGCGTTTGGAGAGGGAAGTCCCTCGCCACTCTCCCTCGTTAAACCATTGATTTCTAGTAGTGATTTCTTTCTTCTTGCCCTTTTGACAGTCTTTTTCTTAGTTTTCTCTTTGCTTCAGAAGGGATTCACAGACTACATTGAGCCTGAGAGAGTACATATGAGAGTAATATAACCACTACAAGGAGCATCATTTTTTCTCAATGTACTTTCTTAATCCGGAACAAAGCACTCAAAATTGAAATTAATGTCGCAAGGATTCTCAAGTACCGAAGGCTCATCTCTTAATGATGCAAACATTAGAATAGTCTCGTTTCATATTCAATATAACATTGGCTGGAACAACCATGAACTACTGATGTTGGACATATTTTATATGTGGTTAATATTAATTTTCCCTAACTTTTACTTGATTTTAATGTTAATTATGTCCAACATTACCATATTATTGATGTTACATTAATTAATTATGTTTGAATGATTTAGGTGATAATTGGAGCAAATATTAATATTGAAGTACAAATATTGAAGTTACAGTAGCTATAGTATCCAAAGGACCTTTATAAATTTGAAGTAGCTTAATTAAAAGGGATGTGAGGACATCTGCTGAATAAGTGGCGTTGCAAATGCAGTACCAAAAATTCATGCCAAGTCAAAACAAACAAAACAAAGGATGTTCACTAAAGCAAGAAGGACTTGGAAGCTCTAAGTTTGGTATATGTTTTCTAATTCCATACAAAGCAGAATAATTGTAATCACTATATAAGGGTCAAATATACAAGATTGTAAGGGTCATTCACACAGCGTTGCCAAACACAAGCAAGGCAACGCAACAGCCTGGGAACTCCTTTCCGAGTTTTTCTTTTCCTTCTCTTGCTCTTTATTTAGTTTGTTAGTTTAAGGGTAGTGGGATTCTCATCTATGTTAAATTTTGGATGTTAATTTGATTTTATTAGTTTAATATATTGGGTTATTTATTAAATTCTGGGTTTAATTATTTAATCGCTTGATTACCAATTGAATACTATTTATGAATCTTAAATTGAATTTGGGAAAGGGAATCTTGATTGCAATAAGATTTAATTGAGCTTGTTCTTGAACCTGGGCATCGTGAAATAGATTCGCGGATAAGGATAGAAATATACCTATTTGCCTTGCTTAATCACTTTTACAGGAATTATTAACGTGTTCTCGTTAACTTCTAATTCCATAGGGATATAGGCATTAGATTAACTTGAATATGCGAGCAAGATATCGGAAGAGTCTTGTGAGCAATATCAACCCTATCGATTAGTAACCCAGATAAATTAATTAAGTCGAATTAACCGAAGAGTTTAACAGGATTGGTAGATTTTCCATAACCCTGGAACATTATCTCATATTAAACACGACGTCCAACTTGTTCTAGTTTATTAGTTAATCCCTTAGTTTTAGTAATTAAGTTTAATTAGCTTAATTCTGAATAAACCATCGCAATCTATTCTTGTTTAGATAATTCAGAATTATTTTATTTAGTTAATAGTTAATCACAAGTCTCTATGGGGTGATACTTGATCTTATCACTTTTTTACTTGTCGACCATATATACTTGTGTGTGCGTTTGAGAGCAACAAGTTTTTGGCGCCATTGCCTGGGACTTAGAAATTAGCTATTTTTCTAGATTAGTCTTTTACTTTTTATCTATTCAAGTTTTTCTTATTTAATTTGGTTTTTATTTTAGTGTAGTTTAGTATTTTGTTACTTGTCGTATCATGACATCTTTTAATGAAAACTGGTCGAATTATGGTTGCTCAAATTTTGATAATCTCTGTCTACTTTGTGGAAGAACCTACTTGTGAAAAAATTATCCGATTCTTTCAACCGTACGAGACTGGTTATGTGAATTTCTACGAGCTTTGATTGTAACTTTTGCAACTTGTGTGGTGGTTGGTGGAATGGTTGTCCTAAATGTCATATTTCTTCCCCCAATTATTTATGTGATGATTCTAATAATGTTTGTAAGCTTGACAGGAGCGATAAAGTGTAGACTGTGAGCCAAACTTGGCTAATGGAGCAAGGCAAACTCTTAGAAGCTTATTGGGATTTCAGGAATGAACTTACAAAATTGACGAGACAGCTTGTCGAGGACAGAATTGAGCTTGGACAAGAGATGGATCGATTTGGCTCTATTCTTCGTGACTTGGAAGCTAATTTGAGTGAAACGATTGAAGAGTCTAAGTTTCAACAACCAATTGTTAGGGATAGTAGATTTGAGGTTTGTGAGATACAAGAAGAGGTTAAAAGTCAAGCTGAGGAGCTAATTGTATAAATTCAACAATTCGATCATAAAGTAGTTGAAAATTCCGAGGTTGAAAAATTGGCACTAGAGTCAAGTCAGGAAGTGAAAAATATATATCTTGGAGATTCTAGCGTGTTTAAAAGTGAAGGTGTCAAGATTGATACAACTTTGGAGTTGGAGCGCATAAGAGCTCATTCTCTGCACTTTTCGTCATTGTGATTGGGTGTGGTGACATGGGAATCGAGTCATCCGAGCTCGTAGAGGAGTCTAGGGAGGAGGAACAAGGTGCATATATTCTAAAGTTTGTTATGCCAAGGAGACAAAACGACATCCCTCATTTAAAAGCTAAGAGGTGCAAAATGCGACATTTGTTATTTGGTTCTTTTGGATTTGTGTCACCACCCCGGGACTATTGCCGTAAGCTTGAAGCAAAATTGGGAATTCAATTCATAAGTTCGAAGTGGAGGAAAAAGTGGGAAGCAACCCAAGCTTGCGTTTTTAATTTTAAATTTTACAAAAGAAAAAATAATAGAAAAGAAAAAGAATAAAAATAATACTTTTGTACTGGCTTGGTTGTTGAGTTAAGTGGATTGGCAGGGACGTTGAGTCAAGACTGAATGGCAAAGGCCCATGAGTTACTGAAGGAAGCGTACAAGCAATTAAGGAGGCAAAAAGATGACATTGCAAAGAAATATAAATGATCCTAGGCCATACACCAGCCTTAGCTTCGCGCCTGACCATCGCTTTTATGCGACATATCCCTCCCTGTTTTACCTGGGTGAAGATGAACAACTCCAACCATCAAACACAAAGCAAGTTGAATTGGAAAAAATGGGGTAAGATACAAGGCGATTGTGATGAGCCTTTGAACGAGATCTCTGCTACAATCTGGGAAGTTCTTTATTACCCTATTTGCCTTTTATTGTTATGTGCATTGAGGACATTGCATAATTTTAAGTGTGGGATGTGTATTCCTATTTTGTTTTATATATATATTTTGTCAATTGACTTTTTTTATTTGTTTCACGCTTTCTATTTTAGTTTAGTATGGTTAGAGTAGGTATCAATCCCGAGTTGTTTTTTTTATGACATTGGTTCTTTTCCATGGGATGTATACTTAAACCGAGTACTTTTATTCTTTTTAGATAGTTTTTAGTTGTTGTAGAAAAAGAGAAGGAAATTGCTTAGCTTAATTCATTATACCTAGAGCCCAGTGACACACTGTATGATGGAAAATAAACCATTAGGAGAGTAGGGATGCGCCTGATTCTTAGCTTTAACTCAAGTGCAATTGCTTAAATCTTATGGTGTCCTTTACTCTTTGAGCATTCTTTTCCCTTTATGTACTTAAATAATGGTGAACTTGGCCTTTGATTAGCAGTAATGAAGAAAATGAACATAAATAAAAAGGAAAAGGAAAAAAAAGGGATGAATTATATGATTGAAAACCATTTAAGAGCCTGTGAAGGAGTATGAAGCAAGGAGCGTAAACAAAAAAGGAAAGAAAGAAAACATGTGCAAAGCACAAGAAAAAGAAGAGAAATAAAGGATGGGGGCAATGTTCCTATGCTCAGTTAAAGGTGATAAAAACCTCGAGTATGAACACGCCAAAGGCACTCCAGTGAGGTTGATCTGTGGCATTGAACTCCTAGGTTCTCAATTATCCAAGTGTTGTGAAAATCATGGAAAATACCCCGTTGTTGACCCTTGAGGCTTGAAAATGGAAGTTGAAGTTAATTGTGATATCTATTAGTTAATTATTTGAAATTAAGTGAATTCTCTGAAGTCTTGCCACTTTGGTCCATTTTTTTATTATTGAAGTTGTTGGGGGAACAATCATACACACTGTGGATCCTTGAATTTATTGTACTTGCATGAGTTAAGTGAATGCATCAATCTTATTTCCGAAGAAACTTAATGGGTTGTGATCTTGATGTTGTGGAAAGCTTTGGTATTTTGAGTTAGGTGAAGCGATAGAAAAAAAGAAAGAACTCTAGCGTTGTGAGTTTAAATGAGAACTCTATAGTGTTAAAGTCTCTTGAGTTTATTTGTTGAGTTATCTAAGTGATTTGTTGAGTTTGGATTGCTCGAGGACGAGCAAGAGTTAAAGTGTGGGGTATCGAAATTGGCCATATTTTATATGTGGTTAATATTAATTTTCCCAACTTTTACTTGTTTTTAATGTTAATTATGTCCAACATTAATAATTAATTATGTTTGAATGATTTAGGTGACAATTGGAGCAAATGTGAATATTGGAGTACAAATATTGAAATTACAGTAGCTATAGTATCCAAAGGACCTTTATAAATTTGAAGTAGCTTAATTAAAAGGGATGTAAGGACATCTGCTGAATAAGTGGCGGTGGAATGCAGTACCAAAAATTCATGGCAAGTCAAAACAAACAAGGAAAAAGATGTTCTCCTAAAGCAAGGAGGACTTGGAAGCTCTAAGTTTGGTATATGTTTTCTAATTCCATACAAAAGGGTCAAATATACAAGATTGTAAGGATCATTTACACAACGTTGCCAGACACAAGCAAGGCAACGCGACAGCCTGGGAACTCCTTTTCGAGTTTTTTTTTTTTTTTTTCCTTCTCTTGCTCTTTATTTAGTTTGTTAGTTCTAGGGTCATGGGATTCTCCATCTATGTTGAATTTTGGATGTTAATTTGATTTTATTAATTTATTATATTAGATTATTTATTAACTTCTGGGCTTAATTATTTAATTGTTTGATCACTAGTTGAATACTATTTATGAATCTTGAATTGAACTTGGAAAAGAAAATCTTGATTGCAATAGGATTTAATAGAGCTTGTTCTTGGACCTGGGCATCGGGGAATAGATTCGCACATAAGGATAGAAATATATCTATTTGCCTTGCTTAATCACTTTTACAGGAATTATTAATGTGTTCTAGTTAACTTCTGATTCCATAGGGATATAGGCATTGGATTAACTTGAATAGGTGAGCAAGATATCAGAAGAGTCTTGTGAGCAATATCAACCCTGTCGATTAGCAACCCAGATAAATTAATTAAGTCGAATTAACTGAAGAATTCAACAGGATTGGTAGATTTTCCATAACCCTGGAACATTATCTCCTATTAAACTCGACGTCCAACTTGTTCTAGTTTATTAGTTAATCCTTTAGATTTAGTAATTAAATTTAGTTAGCTTAATTCTGAATAAACCATCGCAATCTCTTCTTGTTTAGATAATTCGTAATTATTTGATTTAGTTAATAGTTAATCACAAGTCTTTGTGGAACTATACTTGATCTTATCATTTTATTACTTGTCGACTACGTATACTTGCATGTGCGTTTGAGAGCAACAAGTTTTTAAACACAACTAAGGAACAAATTCTCCTCCTAGGACATACAAGCCTTATCATTAACCATCATATGGCTCCATAAAACATCACTTCACGGTGATCAGCCTTACTTAGAGGAAGTATACTAACATCAACGTTTCTTTCCATCTAGCAAACCTTTCTCATATGCTTCTTCTTATGATAAGCTCGTCCTCAAACGTGGATAAAAGTTAATCCTCGAGGGCACATACTGAAGATTTATGATAAGGCCAAAACATAACATTCACCATTCCAAAATAAGCCATGAAGGAATACAAAGACACAATAATCATATCCAAGATGAAATAGCAATCGTAACTGGAACAAAGTTTTAACTTAGAATTATCTCTCTCTATTTACTATTAGAGATTTCTCAATCCCAAAATAGTAATGCACACTCTGAAGATGATCATAAGAATCTATACACAACGACGAACTAATAACTCAATTTTATCCCAAAGGTTAATAGTATAATTTACAAGGTTCACATCAAACAAAACATCAAGTCGCTACACTCAGGAGAAGATAGAAATAGTTCGAGCCTTCTGCAAAACCTTTACGAATCTAAATTCCCCATACTAAGGTAATTTTACAAAAATCAATACATACTCCAAACTTTCATAAAAACCAACCACCTTGATAAGGCTCTGGAGTCGAGCAACACAATACCAAATTCAAAAGTTGAATTATCAAGTGGGCTGTTGACGCGTTCAAAGACGAACGGAGAATGTGGATCACAAGCAAAGGAACATCAGGATCTTTAATTGAGATTCGCGAGAGTTTTGGAGGCTCAAGCCACGATGGGATGATAAATTCATGCATTTGGAGCATGTTCTTTGTCGAGAATGTAGGGGAGGATGTTGATGTTATGCGCAACCTCATCTACATCTGGTCAAAATGCACTCATGATCGTGCATAAGAGGCCGACAAACTGCATGATATGTGCACCATGCGCGCGCTCTGTGCACCCTGCACACCTTTCCTGTGCACGCGAATGCGCACAAGGAGACCGATAAACTGCACTTCATGCCTGTGCTGTGCACACTGTGCGCATGGGCCGGACGGGAATACTTTATAGGGACAAATTTGTCTTTTTGTTAGATTATTTTGAGCGAGTATAAATAAGGTTACAGTCCTTTAAGAAGGTAATTGTACAATATTTGAGAATAGAAATCTCTTGGTTGGGATCAAACCTGGGTTACCTATTTTCAAGATTAATTCTTGAAGGTAATCATTTCTCTACATCTTTGACATGACCCAGATTTTCGGATAAGTCGCGCAGGCACCCGACATCCACCCCTAGATCCGTTGAACGAACCCTATAGGGCTTATCCAACAAAAAAATGTAAAACGACTCAAAAAATCATAGACATTATATATATATATATATATATATATATATATATATATATATATATATATATATTATTTTATTTATTTATTTATTTATTTTTGTTGCTAACTAACAAAAGTACAAGGTTGAATGCTTATCCAGAGCAAATATCTACGAGTATGAAAGAATATTAACATTCCCACAAGGGAGAAAAATGAGCTTAACAACATAAAATCTAAAACTGGTGGTCATCACGGACAAAGTCGGCTCATCACAGACAGCTGATACTTCCCTTGCTCCTTAGTCATGCCATCGAGCTAGATGCTGGAGCTAAATCTGCCAAACCAAATAGACAAACAAAAAATAAAAAGAGAGTGAGTCGGACTCAGCAAGTGGGGGCTAGCTTGCTACCTCGAACAACAGATAGGCTGGCTAGGGAATCAGACCAACTAACAACAGTCAGAATCAAATAGTCAATGATCAATCACTTAAGGCATATGATCACATGAAACTCAATAATATATGTAATATAATGAAATGACAGATGATACGATGCACTAAGGCCACATGTGCCCGAACACCAAATCGGAGCAGACTCCAACGTGCTTTCGGGTATGTGAAATGATGCACAATCCATAGTGCATCAAATACAAACTCCATAGTGCATCAGGGTTACGTAAGGTGATGCAAACTCCATAGCGCATGTGATGCAAACTCCATAATTCATCGAAGGTCATAAAGTGATGTAGACTCCACTGTGCATCCAAATGCTCATAATGCACTCGTGGCTATGGCAGAATACCTCTGCTCTCAATATGTTATCAAACTCGAGGCATACCAACATAGTATGCAAATATAATATGAACTATGGCATAGTAACTATGTCATCAGCAACTACACATGTAAAGAACATGTGGGTAGAACATCTATAAGGACAAAGGTCATCAAAGAAGGATAAAACCACTTGCCTCAAAACCTGAGCCAATCCGGCCACCAAACATTTTCTTTTCCCTTTCAAAGCCTTTCAGAACTAACTCTCTCTGATCCATGGAAGAATAATCGCACATATAAGTGCTAATTTAATAGATAAATAGCAATAACAATCAGTATTAAGAAACCTACCAAATTTCCTTATGTCTGGCTTAGCCAAATACCCAAAAAAGCTATGTTTCTTGACTCTTCATAGTCATATGATACCAATTATACCATTGGATAACTCTTTCGGGTTCACTTAACCCCATTCCCCAAACTCATAATGTTAGGGTTCTAAACCCCAATAGATTCATAAAAGTTCATCAATTCCATAATCCTAAACCTTCATTTAACAACTATAAAAGGTTAAAATTGCCTACCTAAAGGTTTAAGAAGATTTGGTACCTTGAAATCACCTTAGAATCGATTTCCACAGTGAGAATTTGATAAAAAATGAGTTTTGCTAGTCATATTTATAACCCAAGTGCTATGTGAGATGATGCAGACACGATCGCACCTCAATACAGAGTTATCGCGCTGAGAGGGGCGCGATAGCGCTGAGAAATGCTGAGAACTCAGCGCTGTCGCACCAAGGCCAGCGCTTACGCGCAAGCTTGGCACCAGCAGCCTGACAGCTCAGGCTGTTGCGGTATTTTGGGTCCGAACAGGACCCTATGCTGCTTGAATTATCTTAAACTCTGCACGCAAGTTCTAAAAACCATTTATTTCTTGCGCGCTAACTCGGACCTTGAAACGATCTTTGGATATGCAATACGAGGGTTAAGCGGAAAGAGGGAAAACTTCCACCTCCAGAAGTTATCCTTAAACTATCCAAAAAACTTCCTATTTTACTTTCAAAAGTTCACATATGTCACAAATGACCACAAAACCTAAACACACTTTCAGATTTTGATACAGAGATCATTCACTCGAAACGAGCTCGAAAACCGTAATGCAGCTTTACCGATACTAGAAAATGAAAATGTCTTCCATGACCTGCCGAACGAGGTCCAGTTTAGATCAAACTTTACAGACGTGTCCTAATAGATTTTAGGGAGCTTTTAAGATTGGAGCGAACCTGCCGAAATGAAATAAATAGACAAGAACAAACAACAAACAAGGGTGAGTCAAAAGGACTCAATAAGTGGGGCAGACTAGCCACCTCAAAGAATAGGATAGCTAGCCAGAGAGGAGAAACAGATAAACAAAATTCCTCTTATTTAAATTATAAAAAGGCAGAGCCTGATAATAACTAGAAACACGTATGGAATGACAAACTCATCAATAACCAGGAACGTAAGATAACCAAAACATATAGGTATCCCGAACACATCAACAATCAGAAATACATCCTGTTGCGGCGTGCAACCCGATCCATATATTCATCCTGTTGCGGCGTGCAACCCGATCCATATATTTATACCGTTGCGGCGTGCAACCCGATCCATATATTCATCCTGTTGCGGCGTGCAACCCAATCCATATATTTATATCGTTGCGGCGTGCAACCCAATCCCCGCAACACAGAATACGAGCCAGAAATGTATAGGCAAGCTGAGATATGTCCACGACATAGTATACATACAGCATACATAAAACACAACACAATACAAATAATAGTCAGTATGCGGTGCAATGATATGGGATGAATGGGGTACGATGCAATGCAGTCACATATGCCTGATACCTATCTCCGGCGCGGGACTCTCATCGTCTACCAGGAGATATATGCAATAATAACCCTTCACCGGCTCGGGACTCTCATCGATTACCGGGAAGTATATGAAATAATGACCCTTCACAGGCTCGGGACTCTCATCGATTACCGGGAAGTATATGCAATAATAACCCTTCACCGGCTCGGGACTCTCATCGATTACCGGGAAGTATATGCAATAATGACCCTCCACCGGCTCGGGACTCTCATCGATTACCGGGAAGTATATGCAATAATGATCCTTCACCGGCTCGGGACTCTCATCGATTACCGGGAAGTATATGCAATAATGATCCTTCACCGGTGCGGGATTCTCATCGCCAGCCGGGAGGTATATGCAATAATGACCCTTCACCGGCTCGGGACTCTCATCGATTACCGGGAAGTATATGCAATAATGATCCTTCACCGGTGCGGGACTCTCATCACCAACCGGAAAGTATATGCAATAATGACCCTTCACCGGCCCGGGACTCTCATCGATTACCGGGAAGTATATGCAATAATGACCCTCCACCGGCTCGGGACTCTCATCGATTACCGGGAAGTATATGCAATAATGATCCTTCACCGGCTCGGGACTCTCATCGATTACCGGGAAGTATATGCAATAATGATCCTTCACCGGTGCGGGATTCTCATCGCCAGCCGGGAGGTATATGCAATAATGACCCTTCACCGGCTCGGGACTCTCATCGATTACCGGGAAGTATATGCAATAATGATCCTTCACCGGTGCGGGACTCTCATCACCAACCGGAAAGTATATGCAATAATGACCCTTCACCGGCCCGGGACTCTCATCGATTACCGGGAAGTATATGCAATGCTCAACACCAGAGTGCAATGCTCATATGCTCAATGCAATACTAACAACAGGGCTTAACATATAATAGACAATGTAAGTTCAAAGCTAAGGCGTAATGAGTACGCCTATCGGCAGCTACACTCGTAAGAAATACCTGGTAGAAAATCCACGAGGCCAGGTGCCTCCAAAGAAATGGATATAAACACTTACCTTATTACAAAGTTATCACAATTACTCAACAACCGTTTTGTCTTTTGAATTCATTGCCAAACGATCCCACTCTATTCAATAAGCAGAAAAATATATCAAATTAGGCTAAAGGCTTCATTCCTCACATCTTAGGGCAATCCAGTTAAGAACCTGATACCCTATTGGCATACGCAATACGCAGGCCAGGCCTGTGTACTGGGTTTAAGGTCACGTAACCAAAACCTAAATAAATTATATTTATATGTTGCCAATAACTCACTGATTACTACTATATAATTATTTCCATTATCGGGGTCCAATTGACCCTTCAAACTATTAATTGAACTTATTAAAACGATGTTTAATATTCCAAGTTTTACCGATAAATATATTTAAACACAGGTAATAAACTCAAATAATGCATTAAGATCATTACCTGAATGTTTCAGGGTAAAAATTCTATCTTTTCTCCGACTCTTTTCTTATTTTCTTGCATTTTTCCCCGTTCTCTGATTCTCAAAAACTCGTTGTTTTTGTTTCTTTCTCTGTTTTGCTCGTTCTCTGCTCATTTATGAAATATGGGCTATTATTAATCTAAGCCCACCGCCTGCTTCTGTATGCTTTGCCTTTTTGTCTTTTACTTTTTTATTTTTATGTTCTTTTCTTTTCGCGATGAAAATTAAAACAGAACCCTACAATATTTGAATTAATTTCAACTTTTGCATACCAGTTATACAAAATATATGTAATATACTCGCGAAGGCGGATCTCAAATTGGACTCCCGAAACTCAAGATGCGGATTTAAATAAAAAGAAGTCAAATTATTTAATTTTCGCCATTTTAGCGGAAACTAGCTGAACACCATCGAAATTCACTTTCAAAAGTTCATAAAAGTTATAAATAATCATACGAACCTAGCGGCACTTTCGAATTTCGAATCGGAGCTTGTTCGCCAAAACCGAGTTCAAAAATCTCTTTTTAATATTTATTGACAATAAAAAAACTGAAATCTTCTTCCGATACGTACCAAACGAGGTCTGATTTAACTCAAATTTTACAACAGGTCCTAACGGACCTTACGAATATTTTAAAATTATCGGCACGCCAATCGGAGTGCTAAATTCTGAAACGACTTACCGAGGTCGTTTCATTCTCCTCCACTTAAACTCTCGTTCGTCCTCGAACGAGTCTATGTCTAAAGCAAGATAGACTTTATGTTCCTGATGTTGCATATTTACGTGGACAGATTATAATAGAGGCACATTATTCCAAATACACTGTTCATCCAGGTTCGATTAAGATGTACCATGATCTTAAGAAGATTTATTGGTGGGATGGAATGAAGTGTGACATAGTAGAATTTGTGGCCCAGTGTTCTAATTGCCAGCAAGTTAAAGTCGTATCATCTTTCCAGACTTTATACTTTTAGCAGATAGGTACATATATATGATCAGGTTGCCATCTTATCTCTGGCATTAATAGATTAATAATGAGTTTAGTGTCGTGGCCCTAGGTTGAGTCGTGACAAAAGTGGTACCAATGCCTTGGATATTTAGTATTACCATTCAGTATTTGGAGGAAGACTCCTCTACTTAAAGCACAAACTCATACAACTATTTGAATAGGAATAACCATCCTCGCACAGTCTGTTGGACTAAATAAGATTTAGCTAAAAGCTGAATGTAGGAAGATCTAAGCTACCAACCACCCTTTAGAGTTGCCAACCAGCTGAAACTCTCGAGTCACAACTCCATACCTTTGCCGTAAACACCACCGCCTGATGGATGGTACTTCTATATAAAAATTTCGGAAGAGTTTCCCCTGAAACTGGATGATCCACAAAAACAGAACCATCACTATACTATACATGGGAATGGATACCCGGATAAAATGATATCCAAAACAATAATATGCTTACCCGGCTACAATAACACGTACTCTGGCTTAACACAGGGAACGACACAAGCGGCTACCAATCGCCCAAGCTCACTAGTGCCGGACGAAGAAGAAATGGAAATGGATCGAGAATAGAAATAATTAGAGCTTCAGGAAGTTCATCTTCTTATTTGCTTGGCTACCAAAGCTAGACTACTTCCGAGTCAGGCGAGCCAAAGAATCGCAATTGAAGAGATAGACATTAAATAAGCTTTATGGAAAAACATCCATACCAATTTAACCTCCCAATAAGAAGGAAACTCTGACAATTTACCAGAAACCCTGTTATAACCCAGATAAGCTCATAGGATAACATGACTTTACTAGCATTTCGAACCAAGATGAGATACGTAGATCGAATATTACTTACTAATCAATTTGCACCGGAAGAAATGATAACACTTTCGGATGGTGACGAATTAGGATCCCATCATCCTACCAACATTGAATTTCGAGGTAAGAGGTAAACTGAATTGACATAATAACAGAAGGTGGCGTAACTAGATGCCTAGCAGAAAAATACCGATACTCACTCACAAATCATTCACATTTAAACCAGATAAACTAGTAGGGTCATCATAAATGCCAGGAATAAATCATACCAGAAGCTCACCCCTCTACCACAACCGATTCATAATAGAAACGACATCCAAGGAAACCATCGAAACATGATAAGACACACCATTTCCAGATCGATCAAAAGAATCAAATCTTACTCATAGATAAGGGAAGAAGAAACACAAGGGGCTACTACATCGGATGCCTCAGCATCCTGCTAGACTAGCAGTTCATAGAGCTGCCTCTGCAGCTGAGCTGAGCCACTACCCTGACAAGCACTTTCTGGAGAACCACTGCCACCACAATCTCAACCTCTACTGGATGGCAGCATTTCTCTAGAGGATTGAGACCTAAATAAAATTCCCTGCGACTGTGCAGGTGCCTGAGGCCGAGAGAAAGGACGACGACTTACTTGCCGAAATAAGGAAAAATCCTCAAAGAATAGCCAGACTCAATACAATTATACCACCTCTTCGCTGAAAAGTGGAAGCTGGAAAAATTGTTGATAGTTGTAAAGAGATGACTGAATCTGATCTTGATGAGCTACTTGCGCACTCTAAAAATCACGCGCCACAAGCTAAGATAACCTGGGAAGGTGACCTCCCAAAATAATCAAAACTCTTACCTCCAAATGAGGTACCATGGTTACCCACTATGGCCACGGGATCTCTTGCTCTCCAGCTCTAACTCTTTCCGCTCTAACTTAGGGTATGCCTAATACCTTTGACCAATATCAACAACAACATCAAATGAAATCTCGACCTTAATTTCTCGAGCCATCTGGGACCTTACGGGAATGGAAAAGGTCATCAATAAATTTTTGAATATTCGTGGAAGATCCATGGACTAGTTCTAGTGTATATCCAGCCATCCTAAAGAATTCAATCTCATATTCTGAAACACAAACAGGCTAACCGACAGGCTCCCCTGTCCAATCCACTCAAACTGGCAACAGTTTTCATCTCGCTCGCTACTCGAAAGGAACTTTCCACGAATCTAAAAGAAAAATCAAACCAAGTTAGCTAATAAGAGAGCGGCCCACCAATTCAACGCTGGACCCCTGAAACTGGAAAACAGAATAATCGACACCATAAGGTTCAACCGCATAAAATAATGCAACTTCTTCGAACACTCAGACCGAGCCATTACTCAGGCTAACTAAGAAGCTAGAATAACTAGAGGCACAACACATGTTGTCTCCGGAACATAATTTGCTGCAGCAATATTAAGAACCGGAATAGGAGCTCCCTGAGACCGAACGTCTGCATCTACGGCAACTAGATAGGCTGTCTAGCGAATAATAGACTCTTGCGGAATCTGCGTCGCCAAGATTCTCGTAAAAGCATCATAGAGAGCCAAGGGAACTACAAGGCCCTTCTCCCTTGCCCATCACGAGCTAGTACAGCTGGGACCTCCGTAACTACATCTTCAGCACGATCAAAACTCTCGGGGCTTCATCAGTACTAGCCCCAGGCTAGACTGCTTCGTCCTGAACTCCTTCCGTTTGCTGATTTGTCGTACGAGGGTTCACAATTACCACGAACGAATTAACGAAAATACTTTTGCATCCTAGACCGATGCACGATCAGAAATGAAGGAAGTGAAACTTCATAAATGCCATCATAGCCTCTCGTAGATAAGTACGGACGTCTACGTACCCATCAGCGAGACTCTACTAGACATTGTCTTAGTCTGGATATACTCTAAATCAGGATCTGATACCAACTGACACGACCCGAAATCCGGTAATGCCGTGCGGGCACCCGACATCCTTCCTTAGACCTGTCGGGCGAACCCTTATAAATTAAATTAGGAAAATAAATATAATTCAATTTATAAATAATAACAAGACTTAGAAAAAGTACAAACCTAATGATACCTCTAAGCTGTAAAAGAAGAAATTATAGCTGACTACCCACATACTAGGTTTAAGGCTATCCAGACTAGACATCTAAGAGTACAAAAGAAGACAGATACCTCCTAAAGGGAGCAAAATGCAGCTGAAATAATAAACAATATACTGGTGGTCATCCGGAATAAAACCTGGCTCACCCTGACAGCTGAAGTCGTCTTCGCTCCTGAACAACGTGGCGAACTCAATCCTGGAGCGAACCTGCCGAAACGAAATAAATAGACAAGAACAAACAACAAACAAGGGTGAGTCAAAAGATATCCCGAACACATCAACAACTAGAAACACGTATAGAATGACAAACTCATCAATAACCAGGAACGTAAGATAACCAAAACATATAGGTATCCCGAACACATCAACAATCAGAAATACATCCTGTTGAGGCGTGCAACCCGATCCATATATTCATCCTATTACGGTGTGCATTCTGATCCATATATTTATACCGTTGCGGCGTGCAACCCGATTCATATATTCATCCTGTTGCGGCGTGCAACACAATCCATATATTTATATCGTTGCGGCGTGCAACCCAATCCCCGAAACCCAAAATACGAGCCAGAAATGTATAGGCAAGCTGAGATATGTCCACGACATAGTATACATACCGCATACATAAAACACAACACAATACACATAATAGTCAGTATGCGGTGCAATGAGATGGGATGAATGGGGTACGATGCAATGCAGTCACATATGCCTGATACCTATCTCCGGTGCGGGACTCTCATAGTCTACCAGGAGATATATATAATAATAACCCTTCACCGGCTCGAGACTCTCATCGATTACCAGAAAGTATATGCAATAATGACCCTTCACCGGCTCGGGACTCTCATCGATTACCGGGAAGTTTATGCAATAATGACCCTTCACCGGCTCGGGACTCTCATCGATTACCGGGAAGTATATGCAATAATGATCCTTCACCGTCTCGAGACTCTCATCGATTACCGAGAAGTATATGCAATAATGATCCTTCACCGGTGCGGGACTCTCATCGCCAGCCGGGAAGTATATGCAATAATGACCCTTCACCGGCTCGGGACTCTATCGATTACCGGGAAGTATATGCAATAATAATCCTTCACCAGCTCGGGACTCTCATCGATTACCGGGAAGTATATGCAATAATGATCCTTCACCGGTGCGGGACTCTAATCACCAACCTGGAAGTATATGCAATAATGACCCTTCACCGGCTCGGGACTCTCATCGATTACCGGGAAGTATATGCAATGCTCAATACCAGAGTGCAATGCTCATATGCTCAATGCAATACCAACAACAGGGCTTAACATATAATATACAATGTAAATTCAAAGCTAAGGCGTAATGAGTACGCCTATCGGCAGCTACACACGTAAGAAATACGTGGTAGAATATCCACTAGGCCAGGTGCCTCCAAAGAAATGGATATAAACACTTACCTTGTTACAAAGTTAGCACAATTACTCAACAACCGCTTTGTCCTTTGAATACATTGCCAAACGATCCCACTCTATTCAATAAGCAGAAAAATATATCAAATTAGGCTAAAGGCTTCATTCCTCACATCTTAGGACAATCTAGTTAGGAACCTGATACCCTATTGGCATACGCAATATGCAGGCCAGGCCTGTGTACAGGGTTTAAGGTCACGTAATCAAACCTTAAACAAATTATATTTATATAATGCCCATAACTCACTGATTACGAATATATAATTATTTCCATTATCAGGGTCCAATTAACCCTTCAAACTATTAATTGAACTTATCAAAATGATGTTTAATATTCCAAGTTTTACCATTAAAACATATTCAAACACACGTAATAACTCAAATAATGCATTAAGATCATTACCTGAATGTTTCAGGGTAAAAATTCTATCTTTTCTCCGGCTCTGTCTCATTTTCTGGCATTTTTCCCCGTTCTCTGATTCTCAAAAACTCGTTGTTTTAGTTTCTGTCTCTGTTTTGCTCGTTCTCTGCTCATTTATGAAATATGGGCTACGATTAATCTTAGCCCACCGCCTGTTTCTATATGCTTTGCCTTTTTGTCTTTTAGTTTTTTATTTTTATTTTTTTCTCTTTTCTTTTCGCGATGAAAATTAAAACAAAACCCTACGATATTCGAATTAATTCCAACTTTTGCATACCAGTTACACAAAATATATGTAATATACTCGTGAAGACGGATCTCAAATTGGACTCCCGAAACTCAAGATGCGGATTTAAATAAAAAGAAGTCAAATTATTTAACTTTCGCCATTTTAGCGGAAACTAGCCGAAAAACATCGAAATTCACTATCGAAAGTTCAGAAAAAGTTACAAATAATCATACAAACCTAGCGGCACTTTCGAATTTCGAATCGGAGCTCGTTCGCCAAAACCGAGTTCAAAAATCTCTTTCTAATATTTATTGACAATAAAAAAACTGAAATCTTCTTTCGATACGTACCAAATGAGGTCTGATTTAACTCAAATTTTACAGACAGGTCCTAATGGACCTTACGAATATTTTAAAATTATCGGCACGCTAATCGGAGTCCTAGCTTCCGAAACGACTTACCGAAGTCGTTTCAGCTTTCCAGAATTCTTCTTTTCTTTTTTTTTTCTTTTTTTTTTTTTTTTGGTCAAAAATCCCTATATGGAAAGATTGAGACATGATTTTCTCTTCTGTGAAATCTCTTTTTGATAACCTAATTTATTTTTTCCTTCTTTAACTTGACTGAATATTCCCTCCCTTTTCACACCCCTTATTTTAAGGAAATTGAGTCCTTTTCCTACAACATAAAGGGGCAGCGTCTCCTCCCTTATTGGACATGCTGAAATCAACTCTCCCTTTTCTGGAATACCCTAAATCAGAAAAACTCTATTTTTTTTACTTGGTTTACTGTCGGAAGTAATGAATTCTCTGCTCTACTCGTGGGAAGTTCTGATTATTCTCATTGATTATAGTTTCTTGTTTCAAAGCAATTGCCAAAGGTAGATAGCTTTAAAACCCTGTTAAAGTATAGAAAAACAATCTGTATTGTGTGGGCAAGTATGTCTGTTGTCTGGGCCTTTTCTTTTGGCCACTAACTTTTTCTATAGGTTGCTTTGGATAGCCCTATGAGACTACACTAGTTTTTGAATGTTGCAGGAAAAACAAATTCTTTGTTTGTGGGCAAAAAGAATAGATATTGATTGATACAACAGGAAAGACTGTTGATCCTAAGTAAAAGAGAAAAGCATCATGTGTACTCAGGGCACAATACTTTTTCTTTGACTACTATGTGTATTTTAGGATCCCCATTTATGTATTTAGTTAAGAAATCATGTATATATTCCTATATGGTTTTAAATAGGGAAGGAATGGTGAGATTGTGATCCTAAAGGGTTGTAAAAAATGCAGCACAACGCTGCTATTTGGCCAGCCTGTCCAGGAGCCTCATCTTAATATCTACTCCATTTGTTTGCATTTTTCATCACTTAAAATATAAGCTTACATGTTAAGGTTGTAGGAAAGCTGGCATTTAGGATCTGAAATTATGCATTACGGTAATGTATAGGAGTTTTTTCACAAATACAACTGAAATTTGGATACTTTGTTGAGCAGAGGCTATTTGCGCAATTTCTTCCTAAAATAAAATTGTTTCCGTAAATCTGAAATGGTGTATTTAGGGAAAATTTTGATGCGTAGCCATTTTTGGACGCACTGAAAGAGTTTTATCCGCCGTTTCAAAATTCATTGAGAAATAGCCAAAAATTCGCGCACACACTTACGCTCCTTTAACGTTGGAAAAAACTCCAGACTAATCCCATAACAAAATACTGAGGCTTTGAACTAAACTTGTTCAAAGCCCATAGCCCAAGTATTTTTTTATGGGACTGAAGAAGTCTCATAACAAAATATTCCCATAACAAAATAATGGGACCTTGAACTAGCATGTTCAAAGGTCCCATGATTTTGTTATGGGACTTTATCCCATAATAAAATAATGGGATTTATCCCATAACAAAGGTCTCATCAAAGGGATAAATCTCATTATTTTGTTATGGAACTGAACCTTTATACAAAGTCCCATAATAAATAATTGGACTTTAAACAAAACTTGTTCAAAGCCCCAGTATTTTATACTGGGGTTAGTTTACTGAAGCTTCCCAGTATAAATACTGGGGCTTTGAAGAAAACTTGTTCAAAGCCCCAGTATTTATACTGGGACTTGTCCGGAGGTAGCTATTTCTCAGAAAATTTATTTTTGACGGCTACAATTCAATTAGCGCGCGCGTCAAACAGGCCCCTACGCGAAATTTTTACTGTATTTACCACAGGGTTTGGCTTTTTAAAAACGTGAGTTCCTTTTTGCATTAAATCGATTTTTAACAAGTTTTGTTCTCTTATACACTAATTAATAGTGCATAGGGGAGTATAAATTTTTAGGATCAAGTTATACAATTTAACTATATATATATATATATATATATATATATATATATATATATATATATATATATATATATATGTGCGCGCGCCCGCGTGTATGTGTGTGTGTGTATTTTTTCTAAAATTGATAACACTTAATTAAATCACCTACATGTATTGCATAACGCCGTTTGGAAAATGCAAGTATAATATCAATATATATTTATGTGAGCATACCTTTATATGCATTCAATTTGTTTCTATATTCTTCTTTCAAAAAATCAAAACGCTCCTACGTGTAGATATATATGTATAAAAAATATTTTGACGTCACCCCAAAGTAATAGTCGTTTATAAATGGTGCTTGACAATTAAAGTTAAAAACACCTCTTTAAACTACTAAAGAAAAATTATCATTCCTCCATTCAAATTATCGTGTGCTTCCGGAAATCTCAAAAGAAAACATTTCATTTGACTGTTTTTGTTTTTTTTAAAAAAAAAAGTTCATTTAACGAAACTCTCACTAATTTTGCAGAAATACTTTAGAGTTAGGACGTTATCATGTTTTCATCATTTCCGGATTTAAGGGTTATAAACAGTGGTCAAAATAGCAATTAGGCAGTGGGCCTAGACCATGAGTGCAAAATCAAGAAAATGTTTACTCGTTGAACCTGTTTACTGCGTAAAAATTTCGTGTAGAGGCCTGTTTGGCGCGCGCTAATTGATTTGTAGCCGTCAAAAATAAATTCGCTGAGAAATAGCCACCTCCGGACAAATCCCACTACAAATACTGGGGCTTTGAACAAAACTTGTTCAAAGCCTCAGTATTTATACTGGAAAGCTTCAGTAAACTAACCCCAGTATAACATAATGGGGCTTTGAACAAGTTTTGTTCAAGGCCCCAGCATTTTGTTATGGGACTTTGTATAAAGCTTCAGTCCCATAACAAAATGCAGGGGTTGTGAACAAAACTTGTTCAAAGCCCCAGCATTTTGTTATGGGCCTGAAGCTTTATATATAAAGCCCCATAACAAAATAGTGGGATTTATCCCTTTGATGAGACCTTTTTTATGAGAATAAATCCAATTATTTTGTTATGGGATAAAGTCCCATAACAAAATAATGGGACCTTTGAATATGTTAGTTCAAGGTCCCATTATTTTGTTATGGGATTATTTTGTTATGAGACTTCTTCAGTCCCATAATAAAATACTTGGGCTTTGAATTCAAAGCCCCAGTATTTTGTTATGGGACTAGTCTGGGGTGTTTGTCCAACGCTAATGGAGCTTAAGTGTGCGCGCGAATTTTTTGCTATTCTTCAATGAATTTTGAGATAGTCCCAAATGAGCGCATCCAAAAATGGCTACTGATCAAGATTTTGCGTTTACTGCTTGTATCAAGGGATTTTTACACTCTATACCCATGAAATTTAAAGTATTTACAAGCCATATCCATTACAAATTATACTACCCATAAAACTAAAAGTATTTACCCAACCTACCCATTTATTATTGTATACCTTTGTTATGCCTTATAGGTGTATACTTTTAAAGTATACTGCATAAATTATGGTATACAAGTCTGGAGGGACATTTATTACTGTATACCTTTGTTATGCCTTATAGGTATATACCTTTATGGTATACTGCATAAACTATGGTATACAAGTCTGGGTGGGTAGAGTGAGTAAATAATTTAGTAGGTAAGTCTGGTAATATTTGAAAGTAGTGGGTAGTGGCTGTAATTATTTTAGGTTTTGTGGGTATTTTTATAAGTGTCCCTTGTATCAATGCATTTACGTAGAATATCCTTTTATTATTTGATCTTGGTCTTCTAACATGATATTGGATTAGTTACCTTTAAGTTTGAAATTGCGCCTTTAAACCTTAATTTAGCATGTCCTTTCCCTTGTGACCTTAAATATACTTTATTCGAATGCTTTAGCTTAGGATTCTCACATTAATTAGATATCCCAAAATATGAACTCGGTCGGAAACCACGTTTAGTGGGACTTGGGAAGTGCCTAACACCTTCTTCCCGAGTCATAAGAGCTTCTTACCTTAGAATCTCTACTAGTCTGACTCCTTGAGTTAATATATGACCTTAGACATTTTAGGTGACCTGATACACCTTTAGAAAATATTAGGTGGCGACTCCAAAACTGACTCAACCGAGTCACCTAGTCAAATCCAACTTTGAACTCGATCCGAGCTTGAAAGAGGGGTGCGACAAAATGGCGACTCCGCTTGGGACACTTAAAGTCTTTACCACAACAGGTTAATTTTTTGGAATAAATATTATTTCTTTATTATTATTATTTATTATTTTGTATTATTAATTATTATTATGTACTAACTTATTTCCTTTTTTTGTTTTCTTATTTCTTTCTTTATCATTTCGTTTTTTTTATTATAATTGATGTATTTTATTTAAAAATATTGTAATTTATGTGATATTTTCTCTCGTGTCATCCGCCACTCCTGTCACCCTCCATCTTCTTAGTGCCCATCAAGAAGGGATGGTTACGTGGAACCCACGGCCGCCCTTTTTCCCCTGAAAAAATAAACATAGGAGAACGTGTTGCAAAATTTATCCAGCTAGCGGGGCTGTTGGCGGTTTGCAAGCCTTGAATTTTCAAGTTGTCTGCTTGAAAGAACCAGTCTAGACTTACGAAAATCTTAGTGGAGATGTTACTAGGTTCATGCATCATGTCATTATTAGGCAGCTACGATTCCGGCTACGCCAGGTTCATGCATCATGTCATTATTAGGAAGCTACGATTCCGGCTACGCCTAAGTGTTTAGTTCACCATGTCCAAACCAAACCCGAACGAGTTACTAACTCCAAGGGGCATTTGGATATGAATATGTGTGCATCCCTTTTTAAAATTAAATATATCAAGTGCATACCATTTATTCTATATAAAAAAAAAGGGGGAGTGGGTTTGAGTCTAATGGATTTCTTTTTTTTGTAGGGCATCATGAGTCGCAAAGAGTATCTTCGGTTCAGCATGGTTATTGACATTCCAAAAGAGACAAGGAAAGACTTTCGAGAATCTGGACGATTTGAGATATGTCAGACTTTGGGTCATTTACCATTACTAATGGATGTAGAACCTAATAGGTTCCTTATTGAAGCTGCTACATATTTTTGTGATATTGATAGAAATATTTTTAGGTTTGGGGAGCATGAAATGACGCCATTACTAGAAGATATTAAAGATTTTATTGAATACACTGTGTTACGACGAAAAGATCGCAAATGGGAAGTCACTACTATCATTGTACCCCAGCAGCCTACTGAAGGAGAGTTTCGAGAAGCATTTGGGTGTCAGTCAAATGACGTGTCTAAATTTTTGCAAAGGTCTAAGTTTAGTTGCATATACTTGTACGAGAGGTTTGGATATAAACAAGGATACCAGAAACATGAGAATGAGTTGACATCATATCAAGATTGGAAGAGTAAAAGAATCTTTGGTTTTGTAGTAGCGTTTTTGGGTGCTAGTATATTCCCGCAGGGAGCACACTACGAGATCAACACAAAGTTATAGGGTGTTTGGATTAGCTTAAAAGCTAGTCAAACTAGATTTTAAGTCACTTTTTGGTAGTAGAAGTGTTTGGTAAGTGTAAATTTGCTTAAAAGCACTTGGCTTTTAAGTCAAAAATAAGCTAAAAGCAAAAAGCTGAGCAATCCCACCTTATTACTTTTAGCTTAAAAGCTATTATTATTTGACCAATGATTTTATCATTTTATCCCTTATATTTTTTTTCTAATTTCACTAATACCCTCATAAACAAAGGGTTTACATTATCCTTCCATTTTTTTTAAAAAAAAAAAAAAAATTAATGAGATTTTAGTCTTTTAACATAAAAAAAGCACTTTTTTATCAAACAGTTCTGCAACTTATTTTTCAGTTTCAGCACTTCTATCCAAATACATAACCGCTTATCTACAAAATAAGCTCCAGCACTTCAAAAGTGCTTTTAAGCACAAGTACTTTTAAGCTGCTTAAAATAAGCCCACCAAACGGGCTCTTAGTCCATTTCACACATGCATTATTTCATGGCATAGATAAGAAGAAGTGCACCATGGTTCCTACGGTCCTAGCCGAAATTCTTAGGGCCTTAGGAAAGTGTAAAAATGGGGCTCAACATTTCGAGGGTTGCAATTTGCTGTCACAAGTGTGGCTGACAGAACATCTTCAAAAGAAGCCGAATGCCAGTCAAGAATTCTATAGTATGTGTTGTTCGGGCCACATCCTGGCTCAACACTATGGTGTCAAAAAAGTTTCAGCCGCCCAAGACTACTCACGGATGTTATATGTTGTTATTTGAAGGAAGAAGACATGCAATAGATGTATCCTTGGTTCCCATCTCAACGAGTGTTTTTTCGATCCAAGATGAAATCATTTGTAGTTCTTATGGGTATAAGTAGCCTCCAATCTTACATACCCATCGGAGCTATGAGACAAGTATGTAGGAGACAAGGTCCCGTTAGTGACAGATATTCGCGAGCTATGGAATAAAAAAAGATTTGTCGAAGAAAATTCAATTGAATCAGACAGGTACCATGCAGGTTGTGGGGTTGGCCACTTGGAGTGATTGCGTAATGACATTAAAAATGCTCCCGTTTCTAAACCCGGCAGACCTAGGGTAGTTAAAGACAAGGAAGCTAAAAACCAATATAAAATTGAATGGTTGATGAAAAAGTTAAAGATGTCAAAGAGGTTATGAAAAGAGGAACGAAAGAGGCACAGATGTGGGGTACAGAACTTTGATCGAGAGCTGGAAGGGTTGAAGAAAGGTTTCCAGGAAAAATACAATGAAAGTTACAACCAAAGAGACGGGGGGTGGATGGCTACTAGCCATAGCTTACTTGATCGTTCCTTAGTTAGACATTGGGAAGATTCAAAAGAAGCTAAAGAAGTCCGATGCTGAATCAAAGATGCCTGAAGATCCAGACTTTTAGGAAAGATTTATTATTTTATGTTTCTTCTATTATTGTAATTAAAATTGGCTTGTTTAGAAAAGCACAATGGTTTTGGTGGGCAATTGAGAACAAATGGTTGGTACTTTGGTGTTTAATTATAAAATCATTCAAACATAGAAAGCCAAACACCCTAGGCCCGTTATGGTCTGCTAGCAAACCTTGTCCAAACATCAAAGGGGTCCATGACCCGAAAATGATAAATTTTCATATGTATAAAATGTTAGGATTGCTGATTGTTTGCTCGGGATTGATCAAAATATTAAGATTATTTTAATCTTTGTTTTTGTTCTCAGACTATGGCTGTAATAGGCTCACTTCAATTCGACACGCTTGTCCAAGCTCCCTATCTGATCAAATTTTTGTGGAATGATCTGACTAAGGCTAGCAAGGAGCATGTCCAAAAGGTATTGGGTGGTCTATTGGCCCTTATATGGTACAAAGCAATGCCAGGCTTCATTTCTGGGATTACAAAAGGATTGTGTTTCACTTCAATGGCATCGAGTTAGCACCAATGTTGGAAGAAATTGGAGGTTTGACAGGGTTAGTATCTTGTCCTAAAACTATGATTTATCCCCGAGAGGTGGAGCCCGCCGAATTTCTCAACCTCCTGCAGGTCCATATATACCATAGTGTAATGGGATTCAGGATGCAAAAGTTACTATAGAATTTTTGTACTCCAAGTTCGGAGATCCAACTCTCTAATATGATCTCCAAGGGGCGTCAGAGATTCTAGATTGGGGTTGGACAGAATCTATGGCATTCACCGTTGCTTTCTTGGGGAGTGTGATTTTCCTCAAAAAAGGAGGAAGAATTGACATAAGGATGGCGTTGGTAGTCTAAAATTTGTGCAGAGGTGCCCCAAAATATCTAGTGAGTTTGGTTCCAATGATCGTGAAAGACCTTTATTGGGCTTTAACTAAGTGTAGAAAAGGAGCAGACTACTTCAAAGGGTGCAATTTCTTGTTGCAAATGTGGTTAATCAAGCATCTCCAAAAGATCGAAATAACCCATTTGCACCAGTGGCTTAGAAGACTGATCGCATTAGAACACACGGTGCTCGCATGGCTGACGCCGCACCATAGGAAAAACCTTCAGGCATGAATGGATGGTTCAATATGTTCGATCAGTTGCAAGATGTGCAATGGGTGATAGAATATTGCGCTTGTTTTACAGTCTCTGTGCATGGTTAAGACGCTACATTCTTGACACTAATTGGGTTTCAAAGGACTCATCACTACGTCCCTCTAGGAACTCTCAAGCAAGTAGGTATGACACAACAACTCCCCCAACTGACAAAAGGGAAGAGCTTCAATGCTGATATAGACGACATAGGACGCCCTATGATCGAAACAATACTGGTTATTTGGGAGAAGAGGATAACGAGAAGATTCTGGTATAGTCGAGACAATAGGGTAAAACCCAGCACTACTTTAGTATATCCTCAATGGCTCAAGAAGGACAAAGAGAAGTTTAAGTCTAAACCCACACTGAAAAGGAAGCCGAAGCCTCGAGTTTTGGAGAAAAATATAAAATATTGCGAGCTAGGTACGAACTAAAGAGAGGGGAACTAAGAGCGACCCAAAATAGAAAAATGTGAAGACAATATAAAGGAAAGATCAAAGAGAACGAAGGTAGATTCTTTATGGAGAAAATAATAGAATTTAGGCAAGTTGCAGGGAACTTGAAAAACCTCCTTATTGGTTGGGCAGAGCATTTCAATACAGTACTAGTGGAAAATAAAGAATTGCTAGGAGTATAAATTTTTAACTTTTTGCAAAATATCTAGGCGACATGCAGGCTGGGAAAGCTCTCATGAAAGTAGTTTTTATCCCTTCGGGGAACACTGGAGAGTGGGGCAAGAAGAGGAAGAATATGAAGAAGAAGAGGAAGAAGAGGAAGACATCAAAATTGATACCTGAACAAAGAATGTCCTTGCTTGGCCTTTAGTTTGAATTTCAGTCGAGTCATTTCTTTGAATCAAGTCGTTTCCCTTTTGTCTTAGTCAAGTCATTGTCTTTTCATAATGCAAGATTAGCGATTGTAATAACGCCAAGCAAATCGAATAAAATTTCTTATTTTTGGGTTTATAGAGTTGTTTTGATTATTCTAAAGCAAACAAAATGCTACACTCTGCGCAAACATTAATTTAAATCATCATTCCTACCTCTGGCATAAAAGAGGTCCCCTGCATAATAGGACGTGATTACACGATATCAATTTGTATATTAAACTTTCAAACGCTCTAATCACGTCTATCTTTCGTTGTTTTAAAGATTATTTTGCTCTCAATCACCAAAGGTTAGTTTTTGTGCATTTTGGTCGAGAAACATTATCGTCTAGGATCCAAAAGATCGATTTCAACACCTCCCCCTTTACCTACAAGGACATGGATGAGACAAAATATCATGGTTGAATTTGAAAAGGTTGATTGAAATACTACCAACTCCGTCATCGGAGGAACTCCTGAAAAGCAGGGTCTGATCGTGTACGAGGAGTATGCAAAGCTGGAACAAAGGTTATTTTAGTTGGAGAATAGAATTCCCCCTGTCTAGGCTGACGGAACTACTGACCCAAACAAACCTACACGTCCTCACGGCAAAGATCCCATGTTTCCCGAAAAAGACCTCCCATACCTATTTATGTTGGAACCACCAAAAGCACCCCAAAACAACCCCGCTACTCAATTTCACACCTTCACAGCTAAAACCAAGCCCGTTTCATCACCTACCAAAGAGAAAGACATGTATGCATGGACGGGGGAGGAGACATACAACAACAAAGAGGAAGTTAAGTGGTTGTTGGAAAAGGTTAAACAATTCCAGGTGACTAAGAAGATAAGGGGATTAGCTTATGAAGACCTGTGCCTCTATCCCAATTTGCTGCCTGACAGTTACAAGACACCTAAGTTCAATCTTTTCGTTGGCAGCAACGACCTGATGGCTCACTTAAGATCTTACTTTGATAAGTTGATTGGAGTGGGACATGATGAAAAGATCAATATGCAGTTATTTAACCACAGTCTGACAGGGGACGCACTAACGTGGTATTTCAAGTTGCAGCTGAATAAGTGGACTAGTTGGGAAGCTATGGCTGGAGATTTTGTCGACAGCTTTGGGCACAACACTGATGCCATGCCTAACCATTTCTATCTAGAGAAGTTAAAGAAAATCCTACTGAAACTTTTAGGGAGTATGCAATAAGGTGGATAGCTGAAGCCGCAAAGGTCTAACCACCAATGGATGATACAAAAATAGTGGCAACCTTCATCCGCATACAAGAAGGCGTATACTTTAATAACATGCTAACATGCAGGATAAGAAATTCAGAGACTTGATCAAGATTGGGGATATTGTTGAAGATGGCCTGAAATCTAGGAGAATTATTAGCTTGGCTGCGCTACAAGCCACTAACAAAGCCCTACAGACTGGTAGTGCTGGTATCACCAAGAACAAGAAGGATGAAGTCTTTTTTGTCACTACCACTCTTGATCATACTCCCACCCATAATCACTACTATAAAAAACCAACACATACCCTCTTAGACCTTGCTTAGACAATAACTAAAAGCCCAGAAAAAACTACACCGCACTTGCTAAATCCCAAACCCGGCTGTTTGAAACACTCAACTTAGCAGAACATATCCATCATACCTCATTCAAGATGCCTGAAAAGATCTCAGCATTCTTTGATCATTCCAGGACTTGTGCTTAACATTCTGGAGAACCCAGCCATGACACCAAAAAATACTTTGCCTTGAGGGATAAGTTACAAGACTTGTCAGAAAGTGATACACTTGGAGGCTAATGTGCACAACAACCCTCTGCCCGATCATAGAGAAAACAGGTGAACTCAACTGAATTAGAGGCCGACTGCAATCTAGAAGAAACCATCGTCAGAGCAAAGGAAGCTGCACCAACACTTGCTTCTATTGCACAAGAGGTTAAAGCATCAGTTCCTATTGAGGGGAAGTGGCTCCCAAATTCTATATGGACGTAGTTCCACCCTATGATGATAAGGCAGTATCATGGGATTATGAAGCTGAAAAGAGAAGAAAAGGGAAGAAAGTGATCGAGACAGTTGTAGCACAAGGAATGACTAGAAATGGGAGAGTCTATACTCCCGAGAATTTTGCTCACAATAGGGAGCAAAGTAGAAAATGAATCAGTGAGGAAGAGTCCGAGGAGTTATGCAAGAAAGTGCAGGCAAAAATCTACTCTGTGGTTGAACACTTGGGCAAAACTCCGGCCCGAATCTCTATTTTATCTTTACTGGTAAACTCTTAAAGTCACAGGAATGCATTGATGAAGGTGCTAGACGAAGCACATGTACCGGTGGACACCACTGTTTAGAACCTGGCTAGCATGGTTGGGCAAGTCATGAAATCTAACCGAATTACTTTCCATGAAGACGAATTATCGCCAGAAGGGCTCGAGCATAACAAGGCTTTGCATGTCACTATAAAGTGAAAAGAATGGTTCGTAGGAAGAGTCCTAATCGATGGAGGTTCTGGCTTGAACATATGTCCGTTCATCACTTTGAAAAAAATGGGAATTAAGCAAAGCGAGATCAGAGAGAATGACATGAAGGTAAAGGCATTTGATGGGTCACAGAGGAGCACCATTGGAGAGATCGACCTAACCATCATGGTTGGTCTGGTTGAGTTTACTAACGAGTTCCATGTCATGGATATCTCGGCACTATATAATCTACTACCGGGAAGAGATTAGACTCACATGGTTGAGGCAGTTCCATCTACTATGTATCAGACAGTGAAATTCGAGTGGGATAACAGAGAGGTTGTGGTATTCAATGAAAGGAGTAACTCTATCTACAATGAGCAGACCATACTAGCAATCGAAGAATATGTTCCTGACGGGCAAACCGTCTACACGGTAGAGCTCGTGGGAGCGGTGTATGGTAGTCAAGGTAGGTACCACAAGGACTACAACAAGAAATGTTGGGGATAGAACCGCAATGGTTACTCCAAGGAAAGTCATAGAAGAAGCACCAGTACAGCACAAGGAGGATATTCCGCATGCTTTTCTCCCAAACTTGTCAACACACCGCAAGGAACCGAGAAGAGGGAGAATTTTTACAGTGCTTACTGGGATTGGGGGTAGCCACACGTGAATTTCGTGAAACAATACTTGCCAAGAAAGAGAAGAAGTCTGTATAACCACCCAATGCCCGTCCTGACTGGAAGCACATCTCTATAAAAATAAGAGGAAGGCAAGTATGGATACCTAGAGTACTTGAACCCAAGCCTAAGGAAGTGCAAATTGAGGAACCATACATACTCCCACAGCCTGCAAGGTGGCTCAGAGACTGGGTGATGGGCATTATGCTGAGACAAGTTTATGAACCATGAAAAGGGTTGGGCAGGAATTTGGATGGCCTGTTGGAGCATGCTCATACTGTGATTAGAGACGACAAGGATAAGTCTGGCATCGGCTATTTCGTGGGTTATGAAGAGAGTATGGAAGAAGAATCTTTGGATTTCAAGTACTATAAAAGATCTGTCAAACCTCTTCTACATGTTTTTGTCTTGTCTGGTCTCCTGGATGGTCACAAGGGGAGGCACCTACAGCTCAAGAAGACAAATCAGAGGTTGTTGATGCATAGGAAGACTTGTTGGCAAGCATGAAGAAGTAGTTCTTATCTGATGAAGATTGTTGTGTGATCTTGGAGGAGCACAGTGAACCTCTCGGTCTTGCGAAAGTTGAATCTGGAGCGACATTGGACAATTAGACTAGCAAGTTGGCCCGAGCATACCGCGGACCTTGGTAGAGCTAGGAGGCCTTGTTCTGTTTTTCATGCTTTCGAAATAAAATACGACTCCGAGTCATTAGATTTGCATTTATTTTTCCGTTCTTAGTCGTCGTAATCAAATGTTTCCTTACAAGCATTATTTTGCAAGGATTCATAAATAAAAGCACTGCTCTTTTTTCCTTTACTTTTGTTAATCCTTTTAATTATGCATTACTTTACTTTTTCAGCACTCAAACTAATAATTTCATTAAATTTGCAACTGCAACGTGTAATAAAACAACTGTGTTTGAGGAGTTCGATCCTGATTATGAAGAGGTTGATGAGGCAATGCAAGAGGAAATTGAGAAATTTGAAAATCAGCCTAAACAAAACTTGGATGAAACAGAAGCGATTAATTTAGCCGATGATGAAACAGTAAAAGAAACAAGAATTAGAGTGCATTTAACTTCCGAAGTTAGAAAGCAATACATCGAATTCCTTAAAGAGTATGAAGATGTATTTGCATGGTCGCATGATGATATAACAGGCATAAGCACAGATGTTGTGGCACACAATTTACCCATTAATCAAGGTTTTCCACCGGTTAAGGAAAAGGCTCGGACCTTCAAGTCATAAACATTAGTGCAAATTGTAGAGGAGGTAACCAAGCAGCTCAATGCAGGAATTCGGAAAACAGTTGAATTTTTGACATGGTTGGCCAACATCGCACCAGTGCCAAAGAAAGATGGGAAAATCAGAGTTTGTGTAGATTATAGAGACCTGAATAAAGCAAGCCCAAAAGATGACTTACATTTGCCAAATATACATATCCGGATTGACAATTGTGCAATGCATAAGCAACAATCCTTCGTAGATTGCTTCGCCGGTTATCATCAAGTGTTTATGGATGAGGAAGATGCAGAAAAGACAGCCTTTACTACCTTTTGGGGAACATATTGCTACAAACTGATGCCGCTCGGTTTGAAAAATGCTGGAGCCACTTATATGAGAGCAATGACCACCATGTTCCATGAATTAATGCACAAGGATATCTAGGTATATGTGGGTCGAGATTATTAAGTCAAAAAGAAGCTCGGAGCATTTGGATAATTTGCGCAAGTTCTTCAACCGCTTGCATAGATAAAACCTAAGTTTAACCTATAAAAATGCGCTTTTGATGTTCCAGCTGGAAAGTTATTGGGTTTTATAGTCAGCAGAAGAAGCATTGAGTTAGATCCGGCTAAGATTAAAGCCATCAAAGAATTGCAACCACCGAAGAGCAGGAAAAATGTCATGAATTTCTTGGGACGACTCAACTATATTAGACGTTTCATAGCCCAATCCAATGTCATATGCGAACCCATTATTAAATTGTTGAGAAAAGATGCAGTTATTGAGTGGATAGAGGATTTCCAGAAAGCATTTGATCGGATAAAAGAGTATTTGTCTAGCCTGCCCGTCCTGGTTCCATCGCAACCAGGGAAACCTTTGATACTGTACCTATCTGTAGTAGATTCAATATTTGGATGTGTATTGGGGTAGCATGATGCAACGGGAAGAAAAGTGCAAGCAATATACTATCTGAGTAAGAAATTCGCTCCTTACGCGGCTAAGTACACATTGTTGGAATGCATCTGTTGTGCATTGACTTGGGTAGCACAAAAGTTGAGACATTATCTGACTGTCATATGCAACCTTGATGATCTCAAGAATGGATCCCCTCAAATACATCTTTCAAAAGCCTATGCCTACTGAAAAGCTAGCTAAGTGACAAATGCTACTCAGCGAGTTCGACAGCACTATTGTCCCTCAATAGACGGAAAAAGCTCAGGCACTAGCTGATCGCATGGCCGAGAATCCCGTAGATGATAACTATGAGCCTTTACACACTTACTTACCAGATAAAGAGGTCATGTTTGTTGGGGAAGATATGCAGAAGAGTATGACGGTTGGAGATTATTCTTTGATGGGGTGGTAAACTTCAAAGGGGTTGGCACTAGGGCAGTATTGATTTATAAAACTGGCCAGCATTATCCGGCCATAACTAAGCTTAAATTCCCTTGCACCAACAATATGGCAGAATACGAGGCTTGCATCTTGGGACTCAGAATGGCAATAGACATGAATATGCAAGAACTATTGGCAATTGGGGATTCAGATTTGTTGATTCATCAAGTACGAGGCGAGTGGGTGGCAAAGAACTCCAAAATATTACCAAATTTAGAGTGCATAAAAGAATCGAGCAAGAGGTTCACCAAGATAGAATGTCGGTATGTGCCTTGAGTGCAGAATGAGTTTGCTGATGCCCGACTACGATATCTTCCATGATTCAGCACCCCGATAAGAACTACATCGATTCAATACCATAGCAGTGAAAGAAAACCAATCATATTATTTTCAGGTGGAAGAAGAATTGGATGGAGAGCAGTGGTTCCATGACATCAAGAAATTGCTTAAAGAAAGCATTTATCCGAGAATGCTGCAAACCTTCAGAAGAAGACGTTGAGAAGATTGAAAAAGGTTTCTTTCTAAGTAGTGAAGTCCAATACCCGAGAACGCGTGATTTGTGCTCGCGAAGAAGATACTAAGGGCAGGATACGTTTGGATGACTATGGAGCATGATTGTGTAAAATACGTGAAGAAATATCATCAATGGCAAGTCCACGGGAACATGATTCGAGTACCTCTGAATGAGCTTAATGTTATGGGCTCACCCGGGTTTTTTGCTGCTGGGGGATAGACATCATAGGGCCAATTGAACCCGCCGCATCAAACGGGCACATGTTCATATTGGTAGCTATTGACTACTTTACCAAATGGGTAGAAGTTGCATCATACAAGTCAGTGACGAAGAAAGTAGTGGCAGATTTTGTTCGGGACAGGATGATCTATCGATTCGGCATTCCCGAGTCGATCATCACTGTCAATGGTTCCAATCTCAATAGTGACTTGATGAGAGAAACTTCTGATACTTTCAAGATCAAGCACCGCAATTCCACTACATACAGGCCTCAAATGAATGGAGCAGTTGAGGCAGCCAATAAGAACATCAAGAAAATTGCGCAAGATGACTGACAATTCAAGTCAGTGGCATGAGAATCTTTCTTATGCTTTATTGGGATACCGCACTACTGTGAAAACATCTACAGGGGCTACCCCTTATCTCTTGGTTTATGGCGCTAAATCAGTGACACCAGCAAAAGTAGAGACTCTTTCTCTAAGGGTCATTCAAGAAGCAGAACTGAAAGATGCTGATTGGATTAAGAGAAGAATGGAACACTCGGCGCTCATTGACAGCAAGAGGATGAATGCAATATGCCATGGACAATTGTATCAGCAAAGAATGGCAAAGGCGTTCAACAAAAAGGTTTGGGTGAGATCATTTAAACCCAGACAGTTGGTTCTGAAGAAGATATTTCCTAATCAGGAAGAAGCAAAAGGCAAATTTGCACCAAATTGGCAAGGGCCTTACATGGTTCATCAAGTTCTAACTAGAGGAGCACTAATCCTGGCAGAAATGGACGATGAATTTTGGCTGAAACCGATCAATGGAGATGCTTTCAAAAGATATTACATCTGAGGACCCACACTAGCTAATAGCTTTACTCTTTATGCAATATCTCATGTAATCTGGAACTGCGTTACGACCTGATTCCCCAAGTTGGGATACATAGGCAACCTATCCAAAGGTTCGGTCGCATCAATACAAAACTTTTATCTCTCCATGAAGTAGACACTGGGGCAGAATTTTTGAGAATTTCTCAAAAAATTCAAAAGGACGAACATAATAAATTACTGGGGCAGAAATTTTTAAGATTTCCTAAAAAATTTCAAGAGAAGAAAAAAAGCAGAAACTGGGGTAAAATTTTGAGGTCCTCTCAAAATTCATTAGGGATGGTTTTTAGTATGGCATGAGAAGCAACCATTGCAGTATTGTACTTGTATTACACAACGTGTTCTACGATTCAATGGAATAAAACACATTTTTTACAAATTCTTTTTAAAAATACGTGTATGTTTACTCCTTGCTCTTTTCCTTTTATATTCCCCATAGCTTGACCAAGGCCGGTGTTCACAAAAGAAGACACCACAAAAGGAAGGCGTGAGGTAGGCGAGGAATGCACAAATCGAACCTCCCCCCCCCCCCCCCACAACTTACATATTTCTCTTTGAACGCAGGCATCAAAAAGCAAAGAACACGGCAATATTTCAAGCAACACTGCGGACACGGTAAATCATTTTATTTTAGCACTTCACTTTACTCGTCGTATGCAGGGCATACAACCCGACACAACAGACACATATCTTCCGAGAGTGGCACTTAGCAGCTCCTGACGAGTAAATAAATATCTCCCGATGAGAGGCACTTAGCAGCTCCTGACGAGCACAAAAGATCTCCTAACGAGAAGCACTTAGTAGCTCTTGAGGAGCAGAAAAATATCTCTTGATGAGAGGCACTTTGCAGCTCCTGACGAGCAGAAAAATATCTCCTGGCGAGAGGCAATGACAAGACAATCCAATGACAAGAAAGTCTACTTTATTTCTATAAATATTATTTGCAAAGAGTTCACTTTTATTGTAGGAAACGTTCCAGCATCTTAGCAACACCGCAAAATACAATTTTTACACATCATTCCCAGACAAGCACAATTTCTAACCGCACTTTCCAAAAACCATGACAAAGTTAGCTGCTCGTCAACGTCTTTGCCCGAAGTCTCTTTCATCATCCCCGGATAAAGAGGGGCAGCTGTTGACACCCAATTTTGTCCTTCCCTTTTTTTTTTTCACATTTGTCCGTATCTAATTAAAAAAAATGCAATAGCAATATTTCAAACCAAATGCGCTAATTATCATGCAATTGCCCATGTCACCCTTGTAATTGATCTTCTATTCATGCTGACACCCATTCAATATATTTATATTGTGTAAGTATACCACTCGGGTCATTTTAAAGGGACTACACAATCTGCGACTATTTACATAATTTTTGCACTTAATTTCTCATTTAGCAATTATTTATATTATCTAAATCTATCTATAATTATTCAAAATTACGTGTTTTTTTTTTTTAAAGTCACCAGTAGTATCCCCTACATATTATTAACTATTTTTTGTATTTTATTGACATTTTAAAGATGTTTTTACTCTTTTATATATATTTTATACACATTTTATACGCTTTATATTTATTTATACTTGGCACCCCACAATATCACACATGGCTGCATATACACTCACCTCACTTCGCACCACGTGACTTCAAGCCGTCCGTTCTTTTGATCCAATGGCCCTGATTGTTTCTTTCCTTTTTTATCAAAGCATACCCCAAACTTACTAAACCCTAAAGATATTTTCCCCTTTTACATTCTCTTGAACACCACTGCCACCCCCCTTACACGTCCCTCTCTTCCATTACCCATAATCCCGTCTAGATATATTCAACACCACCACAACTCCTCCACCAATTTCGCTTGTCTCACTCTTAACCTTCTCTCTCTCCCCCCTTTTTCAAAAATCAGTTCAAGTCCATCCAAATACATCCCGAATCCACCATCCTACGCCATTTTCGCGGTAGGTCGCGAGCCTTTCTCTCCTCTCTGTCGTTTTCACATGAAAAAGGGGAACAAATCTCTCTCTCCTCATTGTCATTCCCGATCGAAAAGGAAAGGAGAAGATTTCGTCCAAATCAAACACAAACAAGGAAAGATACAAGGAAATCTCTATGAATCTAGACAAACCAATGCAAAAACCGGCAGTGAAGGCAAGGACCTGACCCGATTCAGTGTATTCTAGCCCGAACCATTTCCTTCTTCTTCAACCCGACCAGACACTAAACGGGTACAGCCTTTCTTTTATTTATAATTCACTATTCTCCTATGATGTATGTGAAATTCCTGAATACATGTTTGAATTATACGTCTTTTTGGCTCGGTTAGCAAACATAGTTGTATAAGATTGTATTTGTTCAGTTTGGGTCGAATAATGCTTCAGTTAACTACACTACAGCAAAATACATCTATAGCTACAGATTCTTGGCTATAAATGTAAATTTCGTGGCTAGTTCCTAAATATAGCCACAAAAATTAGAACTTTGTGGCTATTCACATTTTCGTAAAATTCCTTAGCTACAAAAGTTAAATTACCGAAGCTAATTCCTTATTTTAATTACAATTGTTCAATATTGTGGCAATAAATATCAAATAGCTACAAATGTATTGCTACATCAAAAATCTATAGCTAATTTTCAGCTTTTTGCCACGTTTTTAATTTTTTGTGATAATAATAATCTTTTAGCCACAATAAAATATTTGAAACAAAGTACTGTAGCTAATTACCAACAGTTTGCTACGTTATTGTAGTTATTGTAGCTGTAATCACCTAATTTTGGCACCAAAATCATAAAATCGCTCAGAATAATCGTATTAGATTCTTAGGACGTGTCGTCAAATTTTTCTGTACTTCTAGTGTTTATTCTTAGCTAAATTTGTCTTTAATTAGGATGTAAAATTTGAAAACTGCCAAAAAATACTTGTTATGTGTTTAACTATGACTCTATGTTTAATTTTGATAATATTGTATATTTATAGGGTTTTGATTGTAGTTAATTGTGTGGGTTTTTAATAAGTATATACCTCTTAGTGGCTATAGGTGCAAAATAGGTAGCCCATTTACCTATGACCCACCAGCCCAATACCCTCAAACCCGGCCCACACTCATAATATATAAATCCAAATCCCTCATTTTCACTCCCTCACACCCCCATAAGTCTCTTGACTGGCCGAGCCCTTGCCAAAATTTTCCCAGCCGCCAGAAATCGTCTCCCGCCGTGGCCCCGCCACTCTTCCGCCGGCCGGCCACCACCTCCGGTGGCTAGAAAATTTAGCAAAGTATACCAATCGAAAGATCTCGGCCCCCTCGTTCCATTTCCGCTATTATTTTCTTCAAAATCCCGACGGTTTAGAGTAGATCGACGGTCAAAGCTGGGTCAAACTTCAAAATCTGGTGAGTTTTTTCTTTTAGTTTTTCTCTATCTCTTTCTTTTTCCCTTACCCTTACCCTTCCCCGTCTCCCCTTTACCCGCTGTCTCTTCATCGCTTTTCTTTTCTGTTTCTTTGCTTCCTTCTTCTTATTTTTCTTATTTTTCTTCTTTGTTTTCTGTTATGGGTTTATGTTAGATGAGGGAGCTGCGATGATTAGTTTGTTAGCGGGGCGAGGTTGTGTCGTGTTGAACGGAGGCAGCGACGCGGCTGTTTTAGGGCAGAGTGGGGGGTTGGTTTTGTTTCGTTTGGTTAGTAGTGTTTGGGCATTTAGGTTGTGATGATGATGATGCTCGGGGTGCTAGCGATACGTGTTGGGTTGACTGATGCGACGTTCGCATTGGAACTGCTGTTATGGTGTCCTTTGGAGGGGCTGTTTTTGGATTAGGCAGTTGGAGTCGAGGTGGCGTGTGAAGGCTGATCCGAACGAGGCATGTGAGGCGACGACACAGCTGCACGAGTGGCAGTAGCGACGCAGCTGTGAACAGTGGCTGCGAGACAGTGTTGGTTCAACTATGTTGAAACGGGTTAGCAGATTCAGTCCTTGATGTTTTCTTCCTATTTGTCTAGATTTTTGATAGTAGTAGAAATATGTTAGTACTTGTTTTTAGCTACAAACCAGTTGGCTTATGTTTGTATTCCCTGTGGCTGTTCAATTTTAGGATGTTTATTGAGTTTCGGTTTGTTTAAAAATCAGTTTGTAGGTTGATGGCATAAATGAAATCCAGTTAGGCTGTTTATTGTTGTTGTCTAAATCTTTCTACCATTAACGAATTCTGTTATATTGAAGTTCCTTTTGTTAATCAAATAATAGAAGTAGATGTTCACAAATGTAAGATTGTGTATGTGTGTCTGATTGAGTTTGTTTCAATGCTTTGTTTGGCCATGATTTTTGCTTATGACCTTAAGTAATGAATGTCTTTGTGTAGTTAGTTTGCTTGTTCTTGGTTTGCACTGATTTTTTTTTGTTTAGTTTGGTCATTAAAGTACAGTATGTGATATTTGGTTTGTTTTTAAGCATTGGGACTGTTTAGTTTGTTTTGCTTAAGTTTAATTAGGGAATATATTTTGATTGAAATCTGATTGTCCTTAGCTTTGGTATAGTTTAGTTAGTTTGGAGGGCTGATTGAGTTGCTCTAGTTTGGTCTTAGAACCTTTAAATTAGTGATAAGTGTTTAATGTCCTTTTAAAGGACACTTCTTGCATTATTTCAGCCCTTTTAGGACTGTGTTTGGTGGCTGAAACAGTGGCTTTTCAGCTGCTGTACCATGCTGAAAAGTTAGCCAAAATCACTCGAGTATAAGGGTGTGGGCTTGTACTTTTGTACAAGTCCACACCCCACCTTTTAGCCCCACCTTTTGGCTTCAATTTTCAGCATAAATAGGGCCATTTAATGCCCTCATTACACACAACTACCAGCTACAACAAGCTGAAAATTCACAAGAAATTAAGAGAAAAAAACTTAAAAAAATAGTAAGTTTTGAGAGTTAGATTTAGAACCAAAAGCCTTTACATCTAAGGTCTTTTGGAGCATAAATCTTAAGGTTCTAAAGGTTGAATAGAGGTATAAAGGGGCTGTGTTTTAGCTACTGTTTTGGAGTAGAAGCTGTTGGTCATTGTTTCATTTCCTATTGACTGGGAGCTCTTTTTTTTGTTCAAAGATTGTTGGATTTTCAGCTGAGCTTTGGGCTTTGGCACTAGGTAAATGTTCCAAGCTTTGCTTTCATCTTGCACGTTTCTTTTAGATTCGTTTTAAAAGCCTGCTTTTAGATTTTTTTTTAAAGGCCTGAGTGTGTATGAAAAATAGTTTATACTAAGCTCTAAGGAGCTATATTAGCTTTGGTTGTACTCATGTTTTAGCATAATATAATCTGCATATTTGAGATTAAAAATGGAGTGGATTGTATTTATTAAGTTGGACCACCACGTGTTTTCAGGCCATTTCACACCTCAAAGCAAAACACTCACTGTTAAGCTAACCCAAGTGTACGTGTAGATAGTAATCTCCAAATCCGTGTTCACACATTGATTTTGTTAAATTCCCTTAGAAAAAGAGACAGAACAGAAATTATGTAGGCAAAATAGGACATGTATGCAAAGACGTTAAATGTGTGAACTGGGATTAGATGCTATTTTATTTAAAAAAAAAAAAAAACAGATTTGGAACTCGCTTTTTCATAAGACATGGGCTGATTACTTCCATAGGATATATAATAATTATGGCCAATAATAAATAAAGATGTAAGCATGATAATTAAGGCCAACAATAAATAAAGGGGTTAACTTTGCAAACAAGACTTTAAAACAGCCCGGTTTCGCAAATCTTTCAGCGCACATTTTAGATTAAGCGACAATAGTATATATCTGGGACAATTACATTGAGAGACACCCCACTCATGAAAATTACCAAAAAAGACCCCTATTTTGCTACCTTACATGACATAGCACCCCCTCCCTTTTTTTAATTTTTTCTTTCACTCCATAGCACCCCCTTTATAAAGAAAAAAAACCCTAGCCCCCTATTTTCCCTCTCTTCTCCTTCTCTCCTTCATATTTTTCTCTCTTCTCTTCCCCCATAAACCCTAACGCCGCCGCCGCCACCCCCAACCCTTCCACCACTGCCCCACCATCACCTCCTCTCCTCCAAGCCACTGAAGTCGTGGTCACCACCACCACCGCTGATGATGCTTCTTCTTCGTCTCGTTTTCTTTTTGTTCCTTTTTTTTTTTTTTTTGTATAACAATGTCGATTTTGATTGTAAATCTCGGTTAAAACTCCGGTGAGTTTGTTTAAAAAAGTTGTTTATCATATTTCTTCTTCTTTTTACACAATTTTCATAAGTATCCATTGAGATCTACTAGTTTTTTCTAAAAACTTTTTAGATCTAGTGTTTTTCTTGTATAAAACTGTATAGATCTGGGATGTTTGTTAAGCTTTTGTGTAAAAGCTGCCCGAAGCTCTGTTTAAAGTCAGTTTTGCGAATTTATACACTTTTATACATTTTTATACATGTTTATACAATTCTGTAAACGTGTATAAAAATGTATAAATCTGTATAAGTACGTATTGACAGTGTATAAAACACATTCTATGTATTGTAAAATTTATATAAAGCTGTATATGCGTGTATGAACAATGAATAAATTGTATAAATTTCAGATTTGTGCACTTTTTATGGATGTTTTGTATAAAATTTATGTTTTTTGTGTATATTTTTGTATTTCCCTTCTTGCATACACATTTTTCTATGTATTTACATGTATAATTTATTATTTTGATAGATTTAGGTGTATAAAATTATCAAAAATAATTATTTAAACAAATCCACAAATAAAATAAACAAATCCGGTGAATTTTTGGTTTTCCGGCCACCGGCCACCGCCGGCCGGCGGCGGCAGCGCCGGCAGGCCGATTTCTGGTGGTGGGGCAGTGGTGGGGGAGGGTGAGGGAGTGGTTCCTAGGGTTTTAGTTTAAATGGGTGCTATGTTGTGTAATTTTGAAAATAAGAGGGTGATATGTTGTGTAATGTAAAAATAAAGGGGTGCTATGGATGAAATGTGGCCTCTCATTTGTAATTTTGTGTTGAGGGGTGCCTAGTTTTGAAAATTCCCCTATATATCTTGTGTAAAATCTTTCTTCTTTTCAAGGATAGCCCATATAGCTATCCCGATTTGACAAACAGCCTTTTTCCCTTTTAATAACAGTTTTGATTTTTTCCTAATTTTACAAATGGTCACACTTTCAGAATAGTCACATTTTTGCTAACATTATTCGGTATTTAACTAAATTAGTTTGAGTTTAGTTTTGTTTAAATTTAAGTAAATAGAATTCATTTTGGAAGTATTCATATAACGTAAAAATATGAATTTTCTTTAGTTCACTTTATATATATATATATATATGTTAATTTTGACTAAACAAATACGGAGGCAAATCAATAGGAACGAGAAGACTAAAATACAATTAGGTATAATGATAAGTATGATCAGCGATCTACTTATGAGGCAAAGAGAAAGAAATTAAATTGAATTAAAAGATTTACGCGATTAGGCACAAACGATAAGTATGATTTGTGATCTACTTATTAGGCTAAAAAAAAACTAAATTGAGTTAAACTAATACTAAATTAATTTTTCGAGGTTCATTCTTTTAAAGATAGATCGATCCTTTGTGGGGCAGAAGTGCGCAAAATATTTTTATCTATTTATTTACTATAAATCAAAGTGTAAATTCATCCGATCCTCTGTGAGGTTGGATAAGAATAACACTTTTAAATTTTTCTGAATCAAAGTTTGAATTCAAATCAACGGCAAAAGATAACAACCATATTTAATAAATTAAAATTGCGACAATAAAGCAACTGTGCATGACACAGGACTCGAGGGTGCCTAATACCTTCCCGAGAGTCAACTGAGAACCTTACCCGAATCTCTAAACGCAGACCATTAGACGAGTCACAGGTGTTCCAAGGTACCTTTTGGTGACTTGGCACACCTTAAACTATGTCAAGTGGCGACTCCGAGTTTTCTCTAAATAATTTTGTACCTTTTGAACACCAGTCACGAGCCTTTAAATAATAAACAATCCCGCAACTCGTTAATTAAATTTTTAGGGCGTGACAGCTTGGCGACTCTGCTGGGAAAATTAGTGAAAACTAGAATCTCCGGCTTTGATAAATTGTCGCATGTTTTAATTTATTAAATATTTGGTTGTTATATTTTATTGTCGTTATCGCCTGAAAAGTTGAATGTTACTGCTTTGATATTGTTGAACTGTATATATAAACTGTCTTCTTCCGCAACCCTCCGAGTCTCTGAAACACACACACACGTGCACTTACCAGATTGCTTGTGGCATCTGGGACTTTCTTACTAAATTGCCCATGATTTAGGAGGAAGGCGCGACGGGGTTTTAGGCCGGACACACTGTCTCCGGATGGCCATGATGCGCTTTCCGCCCGGTTTGTCCACCGGGTTTTCAGCCAGTCTAGACACTGAGTCAGTTGTGTAACCTAGAGTTAAACCTTTAGGCCCAATTATCTGCATCATATCCGACTTAATGAGGTGCGATACACCGTTATTGCACTTGTCTCGGTTGACTACCTTTTGTCTAAACGGGACCCACTTCCCGGGAAAGATTTGTCTAAAAGGCATTCTATGTGTTGCATGCGACTAGGAAAGGTTGTTAGGCTGACCAAATTGGAGAGAGACAGATTTCAAAAGGGGAAAAAAATAAGAAAAAGAAAGTAAAAAAAAAAATGAAAGGAAAAGTGAGGAAGCAGGGTGAATTTTATGTTTTAAATGTAAATGTTTTGTTATTTTTATAAAATTGAGTCATACTGCTGTAATGGCAAATTTTTCGTAAAAACGCCAGTGTTGGCCGTCTTTTGTTTTCAGGCTTTCAAATATTTGACATATTTCTTTTATTAGGAACAATGGCTGCATCATCTTCTAGGACAGTCAAGAGAAAATACCCTGCTGATGCCATTCCACCCTCTATTATGATGACTGATGGCCCACCCAAATCGGATAAATCTCTAAAGTCTTGGTGGGACACAATGAGTAAAATGCAGAAAGATATAGTCCAGGAAAATATTGGTTTTCTGACTGACCTTGTGACTAAAACTATTGTCCCGCGGCGAGACTTGATCAGTGCACTAGTTGGGTTTTGGAATCTAAACCAAAATACCTTCTGTTTTAAGGGGTTTGAGATGACGCCGACCCTCGAGGAGATAGCTGGGCTTCTTAAGCTGGATTTTGAGAAAAAGAATATGATTGCTCCAAGGAAGGTTAATGAGCGTGATTTTTTCAGTAATATCAAGGTACGAACGGACCTCTCAATCGCTAGTGTTGGTCAAGGCTGGATTTCATTTGATTCCGTTTATGATCGTTTTGGGGCCGATAGTGGTTTTAAGAAGTATGAATTTGAGTTCCACGACAAGCTGAAATATGAAGATTGGGTACAACTTTGTCCTAAGGTCTTTGTGTTCGCTTTGCTAGGGTTGTTGGTTTTCCCACTACCAGATAGAGCGATATCTATTAAGGTTAGTTGGACCATGGCAGCTTTATATGGTGGAGCACCAGACGCCACTATCATCCCGATGATTCTGGGTAGTATGTTTCATGCTTTGACTCGATGCCACAAGGGAGAAAGCGGTTTCTTTGAGGGGTGTAACCTTCTATTACAGGTCTGGTTCTTGGAGCATGTACGCCCTTGCCCACCTCGTGATATTCTTAGGTGCTGTGACATCGATTATCTTGAATACCATCTCGAACACATCGAGAAGTATAAATTCCCAGGAAGTGAGCCAGATTGGAGGTCTTTCTTGAACTCTCTCACGCCGGACAGGATTTTGTACACAGATGCGTGGATCGTCCTTTTCTCGTTCTGATGGGTTTGACAGCATCCCAGCCTTATGTTCCTCTGCGTGTACTTAGGCAGTTGGGTCGAAAGTAGGAGATCCCAATAGTTGAGGACATGAGTGCATATGTCTCAAACTATCCTCTCAACCCAGCCACTCTTAGAGGTGAGATCTTGCGCTTGTGGGATACTAGGAGGCACCTCGCAGAAAACACACAGGTTCAAGATGGACTTAAGGGGGAGGTCGTTCGGGAGTACAAGTTTTGGTATTACCACCAGCCCATACCCAGAGAGATGCCCGCAAGGTCGAGAGCAGGCATGGTTGACACTGAGGCCAGGCTGGATATGCAGGTTCAGCTTGCTAGGCACGAGATTGGGAAGGAATACCGTGCTACCATACAAAGCTTAATTGCAGAGAGGGATGCCGCCAGAGCTGCTCAGTCAGAGAGTGAGGGTTTCGCGCATCAGCACCTAGACACAGTCAGACGACTCCGTGTCATGCACTCACAGGCATTGACAGAACGGGATGCCGACAGGGCAGCTTTGTTGGAAAGCAGGAGAAGGGAGGATTATCATCGCCAGGATGCCATAGATTCTCGAGCTCGACTTGACAGGGCATTAGAGCAGGGTGAGCAGCTCAGAGGGCTAGCACAGGACCGACTTCGAGATATACAGGCTACAGGACAGACCATCAGTGTAGCTTATAGGCAGGTTTATGACTCTGCTACATATGTTACACGGTCCATCGATGAGTATAGGAGGCTTCCCGCGGAGGACATACTCCCACATGTGCTTTCCTTCGTCACTAGAGTTGCAGCAGATTTGAATGGATTGCGTCGTACCTTTGTAGAAGGCCCGCCAGTAGATCCTGAGGAGCCATCCGAGTTCGACCTAGAGGAGCCAGCTGATTTTGTGCCCCAGTCACCCTAGTAGATACATCAGGCCAAGATGATGCAGATTATTGCTTTTTGTCATTTATTTTACATCTTGGCTTTGTTGTACTTTGTGTCGCTTTTGAATTTGGCATGTTGTAATTTATTCTCACTTTTTTCCAGTCATTTGTACGTTTCTTTTGGTCGTGCTCCGGAAGCACCGTATGTACTCTTTCTTTTTAAGTAATGAAAATATTTTGCTTATTTTTATGTGTCAATTCATTTCACCCTCTAGCCTCACTTGAAAGAAAAAATATACAAAAGAAAGAAACAGAAAGAAAAAAAAAAAAAAAGAAGAAGAAAAGAAATCAAATAATACACTTGGGGACCTAATCCAAACCAATTCGGGATGACGCATAACGACCTTAGGCATTGTTTAGGCCGACGAGCAAATTCATGTTCTATGCTATCTTGTTGCACTAACGTGTTTTGATTTGAATAGAGCTTGAGCAACTGCCGTGCTGGCCCCGCATTCCTATTCCACCAGAATCAAGGGACCACTGCCTGTTCCAGAAGTGGTTGAAGCACCTCTTCAGGAAAACACTCCAACAACGATGGCCGAAGAAACCGAGAACACTGAGTTGGTTCGCTTGGCTGAACAGCAGGCTAAGATGGCTGAGGATTTCACGGCCATGAAAGAAATGATGATGCAGCTGGTTCGTAACTTGGCACCAGTTCAGGCAGCTCCTGTTCCGCCAGGTGTTGCTGGTTTCATGGCGAGTACTCAACCACCAGGGCAAGGGCAATCTACAATGGTAGAAGACCCCCGTCATCCTCCAGGGTTCGGTCCACATCCAGAAACTGACAACGTAGTTGGACCTTCTACTGTACAACCTGGGGCATAATTCCCACAGCATGAAAAACATGGCCAAGCCCAAGTTCCTGCCATAGCATTCACCGTTCCTGCAGGGCACACTTTGCAAAGGTCAAACAGTGACCCACAGTTAAGGGCGCGTGATCAACAATTCGACCAAGCTCGGGGTAATGTATTCCGCCCCACTGAGTCGTATGATCATGGACCCCCCAGAATCATATGCTGATATCAAAAGATTGGGGAAAACAGAAGAGGCTGACTTTGCTCGGAAATTGAAAAGCTTGGAGCAAACTGTGAAAAACATACAAGGGCAAGGGGGTAAAACCAGTATTTCATACAAAGACATGTGCTTATTCCCTCATGTGCCATTGCCTGAAGGTTTTGTTGTGCCCAAATTTAATCCGTACACTGGACAAAGCGATCCAACGATCCATGTGAAGATATACCTTAACAAAATGAGGGGTATCGAGAAGGACGAATTATTGATGGCGTACTTTGCGGACAGTTTGGGAGGACCGGCGACAGAATGGTTTGTGCAGCAAGATGTTTCGAAGTGGGTCACCTTTGACGACATGGCCAGCGCTTTCCTGAACCATTATGGCTACAAAATGGAGGCTGCTCCTGATCGTTCTTCTTTGAAGACGATCACAAAGAAACCAGGTGAAAGTTTCAGGGAGTATGCCTACAGGTGGCGCGAACAGGCGGCACGTGTGAGCCCTTTGATCCCAGATAAGAAAATGGTTGAAGAATTCGTCGAAGTGCTTGACGAAACTTACTACCAAGCGATGGCCTCTGCCCTTGGGAAGCAATTTAGTGAAGCGGTAAAAATTGGGGAGATGATTGAGAGAGGAATCAAAGCAGGCAAGATTGTTAGCCAAACAGCTTTGAGAGCCACGACCCAAGCGTTGCAATCAGGGTCAGGTACTTTTGGGAAGAAGAAAGAGAAGAAAGATGAAGTGGCAATGGTTGGTCCTGGACCGAGAAGAAATGATGGGAGATACAACGACCGTCAAGGGTACATTCCGACACCCCCACCACAACAATTCTATCCAACTCACGGCCAACAATTTGCCATGCCGCAGTTCTCATTCACTGTAAATGCAGCATCTTATGCTCAGCCGCTATCTGGTCCACAATGGCGTCCACCCCCTGCTCCAGTCCAATATAACAATCAACAGGCACATACTCAATTCCAGGCTCACCAGGAGATGCCTTATCGACCACGAGGTCCGCAGGGTTTTCGTCCAAACATGCAGCAGAGAAACATGCAACAAGAGAAAAGGCAGTTCACCCCACTGGGGGAAACTTACACTAATTTGTTTGAAAAGTTGCAACAAGCCAATCTGTTGAAGCCAATCCCGGGAAAAGTGAACCCCAACGGAAGAGTTGCTCATTCACGCCATTGTGCGTTTCATTCTGGAGCACCTGGACATGACACAGAATCCTGCTGGGAACTCAAAAGGGTAATCCATGCAATGATAGACAATAATCAGATAAAAGTCGTGGGGGATGAAACACAAAATGTGAATCAAAATCCTTTACCAGCTCATGATGTTCAAAACAACGTACCCATGATAGGGATGGTGTGCATAGAAGAGGACATGAAAGGGAAAGCCGCCAAGCAGATTGTGGCAGTTGGACCTTCCCCAGACATCAAGGGCCCTGAGCCATTTATTGTCGTAATCGAGGGAAAGTTAAGTACGTCTGTTGTCAACAAAGCAAAGAAAGATGCAACTGTCGAGCCAAGTTTCACAATTCCGGCTGCAAAGCAGGAAAAAGTTCATGACAGTGCACCAACATTTATTGTGCAAGGGGCATCATGCCAGAAAACTCCGGTCTTCGAGGTTAAGGCAAAGAAGTGTGAGCCGGTTATCATCACTCAAGCGGCACAACTCCCTGTCAAAAGTACAAAGGTTGTTCCTTGGAACTACAACGGGAAAGAAATCATGGAGGTTGCTGCAGACGTAAATGGTCTAACTCGGTCCAGGAGATGTTTTACCCCAGAAGAATTGAGAAAGGCAAAGCCAGGTCGAGAAGACCAAGGACCCATCAAAGAGCCGGTGTCTGAGAAAGAAGCTGAAGAATTTTTGAAGAAAATGAGATCGACAGATTATTCTATCGTCGAGCAATTGAGAAAGACTCCAGCTCAGATATCACTCTTGTCTCTACTTATGAACTCTGAAGCACATCGCAATGCACTGTTGAAAATATTGAACGAGGCCTACATTCCTGAACAAACTACCGTGGCTAATCTGGAAGCACTTGCTGGCAGAGTATTTGAGACTAATCGTGTGATGTTCACCGATGAGGAGCTGCCAGCAGAAGGAACCGGTCATAATCGAGCGCTTCATGTCTCAGTCAAGTGTGAAGACTCCTATGTCACACGTGTTCTAATAGATGGCGGCGCAGGATTGAACATTTGCCCTCTGTCTACACTGAAGAGTCTAAGGTTGGATATGAGCAAAATCAGGGCAAGTTCCTGTGCTGTTCGTGCTTTTGATGGTGGAGTTCGAGAATCTTTGGGTATCATCAATCTTGAGTTAACCATTGGCCCCGCTACCTTCAGCATTGAGTTCCAAGTCATGGAAACGGATGCATCATACAATCTGTTATTGGGCCGACCATGGATTCACATGGCTTGTGCAGTACCATCCACAGTTCATCAGGTGGTCAAGTTTACTTGGGATAATCAAGTTGTCGTAGTTTATGGAGAGGATGACTTGCAATTTAACAATAGCCTGGACGTACCAGCCCTTGAAGTCGTCACCTCACGCCCGACCATCATGTATCAAACCTCCGATGTGGTGTATGTGGAAAAATTAACAGAAGGGAAACCTATACCCATCCCAAGAGTGTCAGAGACGTCTATAATGATGGCATCTAAAATGTTAAAGCATGGTTTCCAATTTGGAAAGGGTTTGGGAGCATCACTACAAGGTAGGGTAAATCCAGTTTATCCAAATGGCGTGCAAGGTACGTGGGGATTAGGGTTCAAGCCAAAAGCAGCTGATCGCAAGCAAGCAAAGAAAAGGAAGTCGAAAGTTTGGTCTCTCTCAAAGCCAATTCCGTGTCTCGCTCAGTCTTTTGTGGGTTATGTTATGAAACCAAAGGTTGTCGCTACCAATGTCAACACAGTGTAAGACAATCAGGATGCACCATTTGATCTAGGTGGCATTTTTGAAATCTGCATGGTACAGCCGGGTAAAGGCTCCAGTAATGCTTCAATTCAGTACATTGGCCCGGACGTGCACCTGACTAACTGGAATGCAACTCCCTTCCCCATCAGGAAGGGGTCTTGGTAGACTGTTATTTTACAGTTTTCTTTTGAATACACTTGGATATTCTAAGGGTTGTATGCCAAGTGTATTATTTTGCTCATCTTTTTGTAATTCAAACCCTTTTTTCATTAATGAAAGGCCAAGAGCCAAGTTTTCCTTCAATCTCTGTTCATATTCCTAATTTTATTCTATTTTTGTTTATCTGTAGTGATATATCTGCTGGTCCTGATATCATGACATGCTCAAGGAACTTATCGTCCATCCAGGGACCGCAATATGATTTTGGCTCCATAACCATAGTTGAGGTTGAAAGTGATGAAGAAAACATTGGGAAATTTGTTAACAATACTGAATATGATGGGGAACAGGCTGATTTTGAAATAGGCCTGGAAGTTGAACGCCACGAGGGCAAGCCTAAACCCAATTTGGCTGATACAGAGGATGTTAATCTTGGGAGCCCCGATGATGTGAGGGAAACCAAGATAAGCATATATGCCCGACCTGAAGTGAAGAACGATATTGGGAAAGTGCTTTTTGAATATCGGGATGTTTTTGCATGGTCATATGATGAGATGCCGGGTTTGAGCTCCGAATTGATAGTCCACGAATTGTCAATTCAAACCGGTTTCCCTCCAGTAAGACAAATGCAACGGAAGTTCAAAACTGATATGATCAAGAAAATCCATGATGAAATAATGAAACAGTTGGATGCAAAAGTAATTCAATCGGTTCAGTACACTACTTGGGTTGCAAATGTTGTTCCGGTTCCTAAGAAAGATGGAAAAACAAGGATATGTGTCGACTATCGAGATTTGAACAAGGCAAGCCCCAAAGATAATATCCCATTGCCTAATATTCACACTCTCGTAGACAATTGTGCCAAACATGAGATACAATCCTTTGTTGACTGCTATGCTGGATATCATCAAATCCAGATGGATGAAGATGATGCATACAAAACGGCATTCACTACACCTTGGGGAACTTATCGCTATAGAGTGATGCCGTTTGGTTTGAAAAATGCTGGGGCAACCTACGTGAGGGCTATGACTGCCATTTTCCATGATATGATGCATAAAGAAATAGAAGTGTACGTGGATGATGTGATCATCAAGTCTAGAACTGCTGAAGACCACGTGAGAGATCTCAGAAAGTTCTTTGAAAGGCTCCGTAGGTATAATCTGAAGCTGAATCCAGCCAAGTGTGCATTTGGTGTGCCTGCTGGAAAATTGTTGGGTTTCATTGTTAGTAGGCGAGGTATTGAACTGGATCCCGCAAAGATCAAAGCAATACAAGAATTACCTCCACCTCGAACCAAGAAGGATGTTAAAAGCTTTCTAGGCAGGTTGAATTACATCAGTAGGTTCGTTGCTCAACTTACCACAATATGTGAGCCGATCCTCAAGTTGTTGAAAAAGAATGCATCAATTGCATGGACCGAAGAGTGCCAAGAAGCCTTTGATAAGCTCAAGCGATACTTGTCAAATCCTCCTGTTTTGGTTCCGACTGAGCCTGGCCGACCATTGTTTTTGTACTTGTCATTCAATGAGAACTCTTTTGGTTGTGTACTGGGGCAACATGATGCCTCGGGAAAGAAAGAACAGGCCATTTATTATCTGAGCAAGAAGTTCAAGGATTGCGAGGCCAGATACACTTTGTTGGAAAGGACGTGTTGTGCCCTAACTTGGGTTGCACAAAAGTTGAAACATTATCTTCTGTCCTATACCACTTATCTGATTTCCCGGATGGACCCATTGAAGTACATATTTCAAAAGCCAATGCCAACAGGCAAGCTTGCGAAATGGCAGATCCTGCTCAAAGAATTTGACATAGTTTATGTCACCAGAACCGCAATGAAAGCTCAAGCCTTAGATGATCATTTGGCTGAAAACCCGGTTGATGATGATTATGAGCCATTGAAGACTTACTTCCCCGATGAGGAGGTAGATGTGCTTGAAGAGTTGATTAATGAAGAAGAGCACGTGTGGAAAATGTACTTTGACGGTGCTTCCAACTCGAAAGGCCATGGTATTGGAGCAGTCCTCATCTCTCCCACGGGACATTATTATCCGGCAGCTACCCAACTCCACTTCAGTTGCACTAATAACACATCTGAGTATGAAGCTTGCATAATGGGTTTGCGTATGGCTCTAGACATGGACATCAAAGAATTGCTGGTGATCGGAGATTCAGATCTTTTGATACGCCAAATGAAGGGTGAATGGGGAACTCGAGACCTTAAGCTGATCATGTACAAGCAGTGTATGGACGATCTTCGCCAAAAGTTCGATGCTGTAAAGTTTAGACATGTTCTCAGAATACATAATGAGCTGACTGACGCATTGGCTACATTAGCCTCAATGCTTGTCCATCCTGATAAAGCCCATATTGATCCGTTAGAGATTCAGGTCCAAAGCCAACATGCATACTGCAATATGGTTAAAGAAGAAATTGACGGTCAGCCGTGGTACTTTGATGTCAAGAATTTCCTTCAAGATGGGACGTATCCTCCATTGGCGGAAAACAATCAAAAGAGAACCCTTCGACGACTAGCAAGTGGTTTCTTTTTGAGTGGAGGGGTGGTGTACAAAAGGACACCTGATCTGGGACTGTTAAGATGCGTGGATGCAACTGAAGCCACGAAAATTCTCAATGACATGCATTCGGGGATCTGTGGACCCCACATGAGCGGGCATGTGCTGGCTAAGAAATTACTCAGAGCAGGATACTTCTGGCTTACCATGGAACATGACTGCATTACTTTTGTGCGAAAGTGTCATCAATGCCAAGTACACGGTGATTTGATACATTCACCCCCTATAGAGTTGCAAACAATGTCAGCCCCTTGGCCTTTCACAGCATGGGGGATGGATGTTATCGGGCCTATTGAACCAAGACCATCAAATGGGCACAGATTCATTCTGGTTGCAATAGATTACTTCACCAAATGGGTTGAGGCCGTGACCCTCAAATCCCTAACCAAGAAAGCCGTGGTGGATTTCGTTCATTCTAAGATTATTTGTCGCTTTGGTATCCCAAGTACCATCATCACTGATAATGCGGCAAATCTGAACAGTCATTTAATGAATGACGTGTGTGAAAGATTCAAGATCATGCACCGAAATTCGACACCTTACCGACCAAAGGCAAATGGCGCGGTTGAAGCATCCAATAAGAATATCAAGAAGATCCTTAGGAAAATGATACAAGGATCTCTTGATTGGCATGAGAAGTTATGTTTTGCTTTGCTAGGTTACCGCACAACTGTGCGCACTTCCATAGGTGCGATCCCATATTCATTGGTATATGGAACTGAAGCAGTCATACCCGCTGAAGTTGAAATACCATCTCTCAGAATCATTATGGAAGCAGAAATTGAGGACACAGAATGGGTCAAAACCCGATTGGAACAGTTGTCATTCATTGATGAAAAGAGGCTCAATGCAGTTTGTCATGGTCAATTGTATCAGCAAAGAATGGCCCGAGCCTACAACAAGAAAGTGCGCCTCCGCGACTTAAAAGAAGGGCAATTAGTCTTGAAAAGAATCTTTCCTCATCAGGAAGAAGCTAAAGGAAAATTTGCTCCAAATTGGCAAGGGCCATACCTGGTAAAGAAAGTATTGCCAAATGGCGCCTTGTACCTTACAGATCCGGAAGGCAGGACAACTGAAATACCCGTCAATGCAGACGCGGTCAAGAGATACTACATTTGACTCCATGATGGCTTTCAAACCGGGATGAGTGCAAGGCTTTGTTATCCTTTGCTATCCCAAAATGTATCCCTTATTAGCACTTTGAACATTGTATTTTCGAGACATGTTCTCAATTGGAATCAATGTAATTGTACCAACATGAAATGAAACTGAAAAGCATAAAAAATGGGCATTTGCCTAGAGCTACGTCTGACCTGATTCCTCTCAAAAGGATATGTAGGCAACCATTTAGGTGCGGTCGCAATAAAAGAAATTTCTCTTTCCCTTTTTACTTTTATCCGCGCAAGGTTTGCCTCCAGGCCTGCGGAATATGTCAAGAAAACAAGAGATCCCAGTTTATCCTAAACTGGGGCAGAAGTTGTTTTTTTTAAAAAGAAAATGGAGGAAATTCAATACTCCCCCCCCCCCCATTTTCTTTGTGTTCGTAACAGTGAAAGTTCATTCTTTCCTGTCTTATATTGACGCAAAACTTGCCTTCAAGTTCGCGGCCAACATCAAAGGAAATTTAGATCCCCCTTTTTTTTTTAATGCTAAACTGGGGCAGAAGTTTGTTTTTATTTTATTTCGTAAATAAAATAAAATAAAAACAAACTTCTATCATTTTTGTATCATCTATTCACATGTTTCAAGAGCTGTTTGTGTTGTAAATTGAAAAAGAAAAAAAAAAGAAAAAAAAAGAAAAAGAAAGAGAAGTCTTGCCGGTGAAAACCTGAGAAGGCGCCGCAAGACAAACAGTGAGGCAAAAGATTAAAGGGAGAGGCTAGTTGGGGAAAACCCGAAAGGGCGCTGCTAGTCGACTTGAGAGTCACCTCAACTTGGTTATGGTTTGATATCTTCCGTGGATCAACTCTCAACAAACAAGTGGCACTGGTCGGACGAAGTCATCCGAGATACATGTCATGATCATCAAGGCTGCCAGTATATTGCCAGATAAGTTTTCCTTTTCAGAAAGACGTTCCCTGTCCAAACGACTTTCGCCCTTAAACTTTTTTTTTTTAAATTTTATTTTTTATTATTCCATTTTGTACATCTTGCCTCACCATTAATTCCTCGCCCTTTCGGGGCTAACCTCCCATGAGCAACAAAAGAAAATTGTAAAACTCTGTCTTTCAGGATTCATGTTTAATTCCAGCGAGCAGGGCACACCCTCGAAAATGGAAAAGTTCGCATCAAGTCATGATCAACATTGATAATTGGAGCCCAGCACCGCACATCGGGCTAGAAAGACAGCATACCAAAATTGTATCATGAAGAGTGGATCTGTTTGGGAGAAGCTTTAGGCGTTGTTCACCCCACAGTACTGTGAAGAATAGAACAAGAGTCACTAAGCTTATTTGCAAGATCCGAAACAGGGTGTATCCACGATGCAGAAAGTAAGTGTGACATTTGCTATGTTGCCAAGAAAGAGCTAGGACCACTTGAATTGGGGTAGGTGCGCCAGATATCAGACTGAACTCCATTCTCTTTTCGAGTCAATTCCTGCTAAAGACAGCGTCATTTCTTTTCCATATCAAGATCTTCTAAAAGATAGCGATCATTTCCTTTTCGAGTCAGTTTCGCTCAAAGATAGCGATTATTTCCTTTCCATGTCAAGATCTGCTAAAAGATAGCGATCATTTCCTTTTCGACTCAGTTTTGCTCAAAGATCGCGTCATTTCCTTTCATGTCAAGATCTGCTAAAAGATAGCGATCATTCCCTTTTCGAGTCAGTTTCGCTCAAAGATAGCGTCATTTCCTTTCATGTCAAGATCTGCTAAAAGATAGCGATCATTTCCTTTTCGAGTCAGTTTTGCTCAAAGATAGCGTCATTTCCTTTCATGTCAAGATCTGCTAAAAGATAGCGATCATTTCCTTTTCGAGTCAGTTTCGCTCAAAGATAGCGCCATTTCCTTTCTATGTCAAGATCTGGTAAAAGATAGCGATCATTTCCTTTTCGAGTCAGTTTCGCTCAAAGATAGCGTTATTTCCTTTCCATGTCAAGATCTGCTAAAAGATAGCGATCATTTCCTTTCCATGTCAAGATCTGCTAAAAGATAGCGATCATTTCCTTTTCGAGTCAGTTTTGCTCAAAGATAGCGTCATTTCCTTTCATGTCAAGATCTGCTAAAAGATAACGATCATTTCCTTTTCGAGTCAGCCTCGCTCAAAGATAGCGTCCTTTCCTTTCCATGTCAAGATCTCGCTAAAGATAGCGATCATTTGCTTTTCGAGTCAGTCTCGCTCAAAGATAGCGTCATTTCCTTTCTATGTCAAGATCTGCTAAAAGATAGTGATCATCTCCTTTTCGAGTCAGTTTCACTCAGAAATAGCGTCATTTCCTTTCCATGTCAAGATCTGCTAAAAGATAGCGATCATTTTCCTTTCAAGTCAGTTTTGCTAGAAGATAGCACTCACATTTAGTTCAAGTCATTTGCGCTCAAAGATAGCAGCCACTTCCTTTTCAAGTTAGTCCAGCTCGAGGATAGCAACCATCCCCAGCTTCAAGTCAAGACCTGCTTGAAACAGATGCGACCATTTCAAGTTTCAGATGGTGCTTGCCCATACAACGGGCGATGGAGTTGTCTTTCAAGCCAAGATTCACCTCAAGGAAGCATGAAGAGTAGTCTAGGAATTGTAATTTTACATTTTTCCTTGTATTTCCATTCCTTGTAAAGCAACGACCACCAGCAAGCGACCAATACTCAGCAACGACAGCCTTTGTGTGCCTAAGAGTGTCTAGTATAAGCCCCACGTATGTCTAGAAGAGTCTCTCGTTTGTCTTAAGTAGTCTAGAGTGTCTAGGGTTGTCTTAGTGAGTCTAGAAGAGTCTAGCGTTTGTTTGAATGCGGTAGTCCCAGCTGCCGCACGTGAGGAACTACACTGACCTGATTCCTTAGTCCGGGGATATGTAGGTAACCTTGTTCTTGGTTGGAACCGAAGAATTCAAGGCACAGTCACCATTTTGGAAAGCATGCTCCCGGCTAGAACCGAAAAGCCAAAATTAGTTGTCGATTACTTCTTTGTCCGAAAACTCTTCGTGTTCCCGAACAAAGAGGGGCAGCTGTAATCACCTAATTTTGGCACCAAATTCATAAAATCGCTCAGAATAATCGTATTAGATTTTTAGGACGTGTCGTCAAATTTTTCTGTACTTCTAGTGTTTATTCTTAGCTAAATTTGTCTTTAATTAGGATGTAAAAATTTGAAAACTGCCAAAAAATACTTGTTATGTGTTTAACTATGACTCTATGTTTAATTTTGATAATATTGTATATTTATAGGGTTTTGATTGTAGTTAATTGTGTGGGTTTTTAATAAGTACATACCTCTTAGTGGCTATAGGCGCAAAATAGGTAGCCCATTTACCTATGACCCACTAGCCCAATACCCTCAAACCCGGCCCACACTCACAACATATAAATTCAAATCCCTCATTTTCACTCCCTCACACCCCCATAAGTCTCTTGACTGGCCGAGCCCTTGCCAAAATTTCCCCAGCCGCCGGAAATCGTCTCCCGCCGTGGCCCCGCCACTGTTCCGCCGGCCGGCCACCACCTCCGGTGGCCGGAAAATTTAGCAAAGTATACCAATCGAAAGATCTCGGCCCCCTCATTCCATTTCCGCTATTATTTTCTTCAAAATCCCGACGGTTTAGAGTAGATCGACGGTCAAAGCTCGGTCAAACTTCAAAATCCGATGAGTTTTTTCTTTTAGTTTTTCTCTATCTCTTTCTTTTTCCCTTACCCTTACCCTTCCCCATCTCCCCTTTACCCGCTGTCTCTTCATCCCTTTTCTTTTCTGTTTCTTTGCTTCCTTCTTCTTATTTTTCTTTTTTTTTCTTCTTTGTTTTCTGTTATGGGTTTATGTTGGATGAGGGAGCTGTGATGATTAGTTTGTTAGCGGGGCGAGGCTGTGTCGTGTTGAACGGAGGCAGCGACGCGGCTGTTTTAGGGTAGAGCGGGGGGTTGGTTTTGTTTCATTTGGTTAGTAGTGTTTGGGCATTTAGGTTGTGATGATGATGATGCTCGGGGTGCTAGCGATACGTGTTGGTGTGACTGATGCGACGTTCGCATTGGAACTGCTGTTATGGTGTCCTTGTGAGGGGCTGTTTTTGGATTAGGCAGTTGGAGTCGAGGTGGCGTGTGAAGGCTGATCCGAACGAGGCATGTGAGGCGACGACACAGCTGCACGAGTGGCAGTAGCGACGCAGCTGTGAACAGTGGCTGCGAGACAGTGTTGGTTCAACTATGTTGAAACGGGTTAGCAGATTCAGTCCTTGATGTTTTCTTCCTATTTGTCTAGATTTTTGATAGTAGTAGAAATATGTTAGTACTTGTTTTTAGCTACAAACCGGTTGGCTTATGTTTGTATTCCCTGTGGCTGTTCAATTTTAGGATGTTTATTGAGTTTCGGTTTGTTTAAAAATCAGTTTGTAGGTTGATGGCATAAATGAAATCCAGTTAGGCTGTTTATTGTTGTTGTCTAAATCTTTCTACCATTAACGAATTCTGTTATATTGAAGTTCCTTTTGTTAATCAAATAATAGAAGTAGATGTTCACAAATGTAAGATTGTGTATGTGTGTCTGATTGAGTTTGTTTCAATGCTTTGTTTGGCCATGATTTTTGCTTATGACCTTAAGTAATGAATGTCTTTGTGTAGTTAGTTTGTTTGTTCTTGGTTTGGACTGATTTTTTTTTTTATTTAGTTTGGTCATTAAAGTACAGTATGTGATATTTGGTTTGTTTTTAAGCATTGGGGCTGTTTAGTTTGTTTTGCTTAAGTTTAATTAGGGAATATATTTTGATTGAAATCTGATTGTCCTTAGCTTTGGTATAGTTTAGTTAGTTTGGAGGGCTGATTGAGTTGCTCTAGTTTGGTCTTAGAACCTTTAAATTAGTGATGAGTGTTTAGTGTCCTTTTAAAGGACACTTCTTGCATTATTTCAGCCCTTTTAGGACTGTGTTTGGTGGCTGAAACAGTGGCTTTTCAGCTGTTGTACCATGCTGAAAAGTTAGCCAAAATCACTCGAGTATAGGGGTGTGGGCTTGTACTTTTGTACAAGTCCACACCCCACCTTTTAGCCCCACCTTTTGGCTTCAATTTTCAGCATAAATAGGGCCATTTAATGCCGTCATTACACACAACTACCAGCTACAACAAGCTGAAAATTCACAAGAAATTAAGAGCAAAAACACTTAAAAAAATAGTAAGTTTTGAGAGTTAGATTTAGAACCAAAAGCCTTTACATCTAAGGTCTTTTGGAGCATAAATCTTAAGGTTTTAAAGGTTGAATAGAGGTATAAAGGGGCTGTGTTTTAGCTACTGTTTTGGAGTAGAAGCTGTTGGTCATTGTTTCATTTCCTATTGACTGGGAGCTCTTTTTTTTGTTCAAAGATTGTTGGATTTTCAGCTGAGCTTTGGGCTTTGGCACTAGGTAAATGTTCCAAGCTTTGCTTTCATCTTGCACGTTTCTTTTAGATTCGTTTTAAAAGCCTGCTTTTAGATTTTTTTTAAAGGCCTGAGTGTGTATGAAAAATAGTTTATACTAAGCTCTAAGGAGCTATATTAGCTTTGGTTGTACTCATGTTTTAGCATAATATAATCTGCATATTTGAGATTAAAAATGGAGTGGATTGTATTTATTAAGTTGGACCACCACGTGTTTTCAGGCCATTTCACACCTCAAAGCAAAACACTCACTGTTAAGCTAACCCAAGTGTACGTGTAGATAGTAATCTCCAGATCCGTGTTCACACATTGATTTTGTTAAATTCCCTTAGAAAAAGAGACAAAACAGAAATTATGTAGGCAAAATAGGACATGTATGCAAAGACGTTAAATGTGCGAACTGGGATAAGATGCTATTTTATTTTTTTTTTTTAAAAATAGATTTGGAACTCGCTTTTTCATAAGACATGGGCTGATTACTTCCATAGGATATATAATAATTATGGCCAATAATAAATAAAGATGTAAGCATGATAATTAAGGCCAACAATAAATAAAAAGGTTAACTTTGCAAACAAGACTTTAAAACAGCCCGGTTTCGCAAATCTTTCAGCCCACATTTTAGATTAAGCGACAATAGTATATATCTTATGTAAAATCTTTCTTCTTTTCAAGGATAGCCCATAAAGCTATCCCAATTTGACAAACAACCTTTTTTCCTTTTAATAACAATTTTGATTTTTTCCTAATTTTACAAATGGTCACACTTTCAGAATAGTCACATTTTTGCTAACATTATTCAGTATTTAACTAAATTAGTTTGAGTTTAGTTTTGTTTAAATTTAAGTAAATAGAATTCATTTTAGAAGTATTCATATAACGTAAAAATATGAATTTTCTATATATATATATATGTTAGTTTTGACTAAACAAATACGGAGGCAAATCAATAGGAACGAGAAGACTAAAATACAATTAGGTATAATGATAAGTATGATCAGCGATCTACTTATGAGGCAAAGAGAAAAAAATTAAATTGAATTAAAAGATTTACGCGATTAGGCACAAACGATAAGTATGATTTGTGATATACTTATTAGGCTTAAAAAAAAACTAAATTGAGTTAAACTAATACTAAATTAATTTTTCGAGGTTCATTCTTTTAAAGATAGACCGATCCTTTGTGGGGCAGAAGTGCGCAAAATATTTTTATCTATTTATTTACTATAAATCAAAGTGTAAATTCATCCGATCCTCTGTGAGGTTGGATAAGAATAACACTTTTAAATTTTTCTGAATCAAAGTTTGAATTCAAATCAACGGCAAAAGATAACAACCATATTTAATAAATTAAAATTGCGACAATAAAGCAACTGTGCATGACACAGGACTCGAGGGTGCCTAATACCTTCCCGAGAGTCAACTGAGAACCTTACCCGAATCTCTAAACGCAGACCATTAGACGAGTCACAGGTGTTCCAAGGTACCTTTTAGTGACTTGGCACACCTTAAACTATGTCAAGTGGCGACTCCGAGTTTTCTCTAAATAATTTTGTACCTTTTGAACACCAGTCACGAGCCTTTAAATAATAAACAACCCCGCAACTCGTTAATTAAATTTTTAGGGCGTGACAGAAGCAATTAAAACCTTTTAGCCACAATAAAATTCTTGAAACAAAATGATGTGGCTAATTATCAGTATTTTGCCACGTTGTTGAAGTTATTATAGCAATAATAACATTTTAGCCTCAATAAATTATTTGAAGAAAAACTATGTAGCTAATTTTTAGCTTTTTGCCATGTTTTCTAAGTTATTGTAGCAAAAGTTACCTTTCAGCTACAACAAATTATTTGAGACAAAATATTATAGCTAAATGAACTTTTTTTTTACTTCAAGTTATATAAATCGTGGCAATAGTTGGCTCGACAGCTACAATTATTCGTCATGAAAAAATGATATAGGTACAATCTTTTAGCTACAATAAGTTTTATAGCTAGATATAAGTATTTGCTACACATTAGATGTCACTATTGCAATACCGTTTTAGCCACAATACACAAGTTTATAGCTAAAAGAAAATCATACTAACTGTTGGGCTTAGTAGTTATATTTAATGGGTATGACAAAATGATTAGCCACGGATTCAAGCCTAAAATAAAGTTTTCCAGCAAGTTACATTTTTTTTTTTGGTCATAAGTAACCATAAAATTGTTAATAAAATTATAATCACAATAAATAAGTTGTAAAAAGTGTCACTGTTGAAGTTATCAAAAAAATGGATACCTCGTCAAAGAAACATATGAATAGTATTGATGTAGAAAAATGGAGAAAGAACACATTTTATAGCAGATAGAGAACATCAACAGTTGGGGAAAGAACACCAAATACTACATTGTAATATACCTCACCAAAAAATTAACAGAGTTTATCCTATAATGGGAGAATCCGTCAACATATAAACCGGTACAAAATCGCATTTATATATCCAAACTCAATCCAACTACAATTAACTCAACACTAATTAGTATAACTCGTAATCATCCAAATAATTTAGTCTAATAAAGTAATACACACATACAGTAAAACAATAAGCAATTAAATATCATCTTCAAAATAAGTAAAAGATTTAATGTTACTTAAACATAAACAAAGATGTATAAAAGAGTTCTAATTTACAATAACAAGTCTTCATCATCGCTTTCAGGTTCTGATTCAATGTCTTCAATAATATTATCAACTAAGGTAACATCAGTGCTGATGACATTAAGATCAGTTCTTCCCCAATGCATAATGTCTTCATCTTCCTCAAATGTGCACATAGCAGTACCTTGCACATCTTGTTGAAAAGTTTCTTCACTGACAGCACCACCAGTAAAATAAGAAGAATGACCATTCAAGACAATTGACCAATTGGAATGCAGATTGTCCTTGACATAAAATATCTGTTCTGCTTGAGATGCAAGCACAAATGGTTCGCTTGTTGCTAGCTTTCGGTTAGTATTGACACGTAACAAAGCCATATTTATCTATCTTCACTCCTTTTCCAATGTGGTCAACGTCCCACCAATCACATTTAAATAAAACAACCCGCTTTTGCAAGTATTGAAGTTCTATTATTTCAGTTAAAACTCCATAATAATTTATACATTGACCTTTAGTTACTCCTCATACCAAAACACCACTATTTTGCTTCACTTTATTCCCATCGAACTCTTTAGTATGAAATCTAAAGCCATTTATTACATACCCCTTGAATCTCTGGACTCCAACCAACGAACCTCTAGCCAAAGAATACAATTCGCCAACTGTATGTGAACTTCCTTCTTTACGCATTTTTAGCACCTGCATATAAATTAAATAAATAAACTAGTAATTCTAACTTAGTACAAAAATTTAACTAAAGAAATGAAGGCTTACCGATGGTAAAACCAATCATCGAATTCCATGTTATTATTCAGCTACTCATATTCACTGTTTAAAGACAACCAAAATAAAGTGAAAAAACTTAATAAATTAGATGAGCGAACACAATAAAAAGAACATAATACTATAAAGAAACATACTGTAAAAATGGTTGAACTTATGATCTTGTTTTCTCTCACACTCCTCGAGATTCTTAGATATATCTCTTGATAAAGGGGACCCCTTTTATTCAAATATTGATAAGAACTAACATGATCACCTTCATAATTTTTGTCCACTCGATCTCTCGCACTACCATGTAAATATCTTGATCAGAATATCAGACTTTCTTCAACAAAATAGCCTTCTGCAATAGATTCTTCAGATCAACCTTTGTTACGAACATAACATTTCAATATGCACAAAAATCTACATGATAAAACATGCAATTAAATGGTGCAGGCAAGTCAATATTTAAACAGGGCAGGGCAGGGCACTGGTTAAATGGGTAGGGTGGGGTGAGGCGCGTCGACAAATCTCTCATAATAAAATTGACATCTGAATGCTTTCATTATTTATACTCAAAACAATAATGATGAAAATACACAATTAGAATACAACTTAGTTACAGTGTTAGACTCGAAATAAATCATTTATATGTGATTACTCCACTAGTTGATTCAGCTGGAAGGTGCAGAAGTGGTTGAAACTTTGAAAGGGTAAATTTTGCCTCCATTTTTCCCCTTTTTTCTTCTCTTCGATTTTAGAAGAGGCAAGAAGAAGATAGAATTCCTCATATAATCTACTGCTTGCTCACATAAAATAAGAAGGAAACATTAAAACTAAAGTATCAAGTTTCAGAGTGGTGAAGACCTACACTCCCAAAAGACAAACAAGATGGTATTAGATATTATTTGGTAACAAAACTTCATAGAAATAACAATACACAAATCTGCCTTGTCTAGATATGCATACTTTTGGTCTCCTTAACAAAGACTGATCTTATATCAGTCTGCAGTAGCCAACAAGAGCTCCTATAACAAAAGAACATTTCAACTTACAAGAACATACAAAAGTTCCTTTACCATAGTAAAAAGATAAACAATGAGCATATCAATGACTATTGTATTTTATAGATTTCATTCACATTCATTCCTCTATTTTCTATCGTGCATGCACACGCTCATATATAAGTGTACCTTGTGTCTCTGTCTGAAAAAAATAAGTAGTAACTTAAGTTATCCAAACCATTATTTGTCCAAAACAGGAATGTTGTTCACTACAATTGCATTTTTGTGTCTACCTTTCTTTTTATTTTTTATAAGAGTAAATTTCATTCATAATCAGCAGCACCAAGATGGTGCAGTAAGTTACAACTTCTACTCACTTGTTTTATATCGAAATGGTACCATAGCAGTAATGCATCTTTCCCACTTCCCAAATCTGTGTGTACACAATAGAAAGGGTATATGTTTCCAATATTTCCTTCTTACTAGAGATAATATGATGGGAAATCAAGCAAATCGAGTCAAATGTTTATTCTTCTGCGTGTTTGCTTAATTTTTTGAATAAGCATAGAGCATGAATTACTATATGAATTATAGATGCCTAGGCCTCTCTCTTTATTTTTTTTTTTCTTTGTTTTTGTTTTAGTTTTTCTTTTTGCTTGGTTGCTTGAGTTACTTCAAAACCTGATATGCCACCTACTTCCATGTGAAACTTTCTTTCCTAGAGAGGTTGCTTCCATGTGACATACTAATAATAATTTTTTTTAAATAAGGGTAAAATAGTATAGATAAACAAAAATCCCTAAGAAAGTGCTAAAGCAGTATACAAGTTCTACAGGAGGCTAAGCATGTCGAACTAATTATTTGATCTTTTTGGTTAAGAACTATCATCTGATACAATTTAAGAACTCTAAGCTCATGTTGTCTAAGGCAACTCTTATTTATCCAAAAAAAGTAATATAATAACCAAAAAGAAGTTGAGCTAAATGAGAAAGACATATAGAAACCATTGTATACTTAAAACTACCATTGAATAATCAATTATCATCATCTGGTAATGCCCTAAAATGCACAAGGTCAATCAATAAAATTACTTAAGAAACAACCATTACGCCTCTGCCTTAGGACATGAATATTTTAAAGCAATAACCAAGAAAGGGGAAATGGAGCTACCAGGCAATGCTAAATGGAGAAAAGCTAGAGCAAAATCAGCAGCTTACTTTATACAACCTTAAGAGACGCTAAATTAGTGTGCCATAAGAAAGAGATGGAAGAATTAAATAAAAATTATAAAAATTTAAAACATACAGCTCTATTGGGTACATCCACCTATATTGCACAGGTCCAGCAAGCTTGGCCTCTGTTGGAAGATGAATGATTAGGTGCACCATAATATCAAAAAATACCGGTAAAAATACTTTTTCTAGTTTGGACGATATAATTGGAATTTGAGATGCAAGGTGATCCAACACATCGACTCTTAAAGTTTTTGAGCACAACTCTCTAAAGAAAATACTTAACTCGGTGATAGCATCATAGACACTGTTTGGCACAACTCCCTGAATAGCAAGAGGAAGCAATTGTTCCAAAAGAATATGAGAATCATGACTCTTTAGTCCATATATTTTGCGATCCTTCTTATTTACACATTGTGATATATTGGAAAAATAACCATCTGGAACCTTTATAGCTTTCAAAATCTTGCATACTTTAGACTTCTCCTCTGGGGATAAAGTATAGCATGCTGCTGGGTAGTACCACTTTCCATCTCTTTGAGTTGGATGCAAATCTCTTCTTATATCCATTTCCTTCAAATCAAGACAAGCCTTCACATTATCTTTTGTTTTCCCTTCAATATCTAATAACGTCCCAATAATATTGTCACAAGTATTTTTTTGAATATGCATTGGATTTAAATTATGACGTATTGGATTATTTTTCCAATATGGAAGTTTGAAAAAAATACTTTTCTTCTTCCAGTTATGAAAGTCTTTACCTTTTATGCTTTTCTGTTTCTTTTGGGTCTTACCAAATGTAATATTTTCCAAGCCAGCCAACTGGTTTAACACATCATCTCCAGAAAGCATTTTAGGAGCATGTCTTTTTTCTACGTATCCAGTAAAAGCACGTTTATTTGCACGCCACTTATGATTATGTGATAAAAACCTACGTGCACCCATGTAAGTGAACTTACGACCATGCTTTAGCCGAGTAGGCGGAGTCTCTTTGTTGCATGCAGGACAAGCCAAAGCTCCCTTTGTGTTCCATCCGGATAAGTAGGCATATGCTAGAAAATTATTTATTGTCCATAAGAGTGCTGCCCGCATACAAAAGTTCTCCTTTCTCGAGACGCTCGATAGAGTACTTTAAACGATCAAAATGGACTCTTGAACAATGAAAAATTCTAATTGGTAGGACCATATATTATCTAACAGCACTACTAAAAGCATCTCTATGATGTCCCATACCAACTATTTCTATGACTTCAATTAATCAAAAACTTATCACATTAATTGAAAGTAATTAAAAATGCAAAATATAAATAATTATAGATAAACACTCTAGTTTCCAATTCAATTACCATGTACTCATAAAATAGATTGATTACACAAAACACACACTTACTCTTGTTGTTGCCAGATGATGCCATAAGAGGGCAAGAATCAGGCACATGAATGTGTTCCTTCAGCTTTGATTGAGAAGTTTTGAAGAGAGACAATTTAAGGTTTTGAGGATTTTTTTAGAGTTATGTAACGAACTTATCCTCTTTAGCCTAATAAGAGTCGTCAATTTCCAATGATGGGGATTTCTTAATCATTAGCTTAATAAAAAATTATCACTAGTAGTACGTACAAAATGAAGTTTTTGCAAGAAATAGTCACTTTTGGCGCCTATGCTACTATATTGAGCCTCGAAAGTAGGTCTAGGCATAGAGCTGAGCCAACTCGGCTCGGCTTGATCTCATATAAGAATTTGGCTCGGTTCGGCTTGGCTCGGCTTGATTAAGTCTACGTATTATTTAATATCTTAATGCAATAGTTAACAATTGATAAACTAACTACATTATTCCTTATCTATGATCAAAAGAAAAATTTAAATACTATTTTTAAAATTATTATGTATGGGACACAAGGAAAAAAGTCAGGTGAGGCTCGGTCAAACTCTAGGAAAGCTCGGCTGAGCTTAGCTTGACTCAGTCTCGGCTCGGCTCGGTATGTATAAAGCTCAGTTCGGCTTGAGCTTGGTTCGGCTCGGCTCGGCTCGCTCGCTCGATGCCTAGACCTACTTGAAAGTAAAGTCTTACAAAAATGGTACATGTAAGGAAAATTGTTGGCGAGCACCAAAGAGAAGAGAATGATCTGGCGATTGCCTTAAATCTTAGACTTGGCGTCAGAAATGTTTAATTTTAAGCTGAGCACAACTGAGCTTACTCTGTACCTAAGTAGAGCCGAGCTCAGTGAACTTCCTATAGGATCGAGTCAAGCCGAGGTTAAGACGAGCTCAATCAAACTTTCTTACAATATAAATTGAGATAGAGTTGAGCTGACTCAAACCGAACTTATGTCGAGTCTGACTCCAATATTTGATGTTTTCTTTCACGAGATTTACCTCTTTAGAAATTTTAAACTTGATTGATTAAGAACTATAGTTAGCTTAAATTGATGACTGATAAAATATTATTTAATGATATAAATTATTAGTTTAATCAAAATGGAATTTTGAATTTGGTTTTATGTATACAACACATAAAATTGAAAATTTCAAAGCAAGCATAAATAAATTAGTAAGAAATTTGAATTGAGCCGAGAATAGTGGTGAAAATTGGATTGACACATTGCTCCTAGGTGTGCGGATAGGTGGTGCATCCAGATTATAGGCATGGACAATGCACCTTCAGATGACATGTACTGCTCAACCAGTAGGAGATCGGCCTTTCGGATCATTGAATGCACACTTGTTGTCTCTTATTAATCAAAACGGACGCTCGGGTAACGTATAGTCATTCATCGCCGCAATCAATAAAAAAATTTCTACTCTTGCCTTATTTATTCCATTACTTTGTTGTCTCTTATTAATTATTTTGTTATCATTTATATTCAATCGGTTAATGTATAACTATTTTTTAATTGACTCAATCACGCTTATATCAATGTCATTCACATTTAAAATCTTGATATAAACGTTTGTTAGTGATCCTATCAAAAATAAATTTAATTATTAACCTAAATTACCGAAGTTAGTGCATACATCAAGCTTTAATGAAAAAATGGTTGTTCTAATTGAATTTGAGCTTCTTCACGATCATTTTTATAATGTTGTGAACTGGATTATTTATTTAATCCAAAGTAGTGGAGTATATGATTTTTTAAATCATTTGTAATAAATAGATTGTCCAATTATTACCAGTCAAATAATATAAGATTATAAACTTAATACTTGACACCCTATAATACGTGGAAGTCTTGTGATCATTTGAATAATTTGTATATTTTCTATTATAATTAGTTGAACTAAAGGCTAACACTTTATTATAATTAATTTTTGTACTTTGTAATAATTAAGTGATTAATTTTACAATTGTCAATAATTTTGTTCAGGAGGGAAACACGAATTCACATTTTGAAAGAAATCACGAACTAAGAGATAAAAAAAAAGAACTCCCTCCAAAAATTTCCCTCTATATCTTTTATTACCTAAATTGTAGCTTTGTTTTTGTGCTTAACAGAGAGATTAGAGATAAAGAGAACCCTAAAAGCTAAAGTACTAAATGCTCAAAAGAAGCCAAAACTTTGACGGGAAAGATTTTGATTTCTCATCTAATTAGCCAAGGAAGCAAAGGTACGTTTTCCTTTTGGGGCTAATTCCCCAACCTCTAATTTTGTATTATTATGTTCATTTTGCAGAATTGTTATTAGTTGGTTGATTGTGTGCATTTTGTGTCTTTCTTTTCTGAGAAAGTGCCTACATATTGTTTCTTGAAAAGAATACAATAAGTACGGAATCGAAAAAGAGTTTCGTTCTATGGCGAGCTATACTGATTAGTCATAAGAGATATGGATACAACTATTGGTGCTATTGCTATTTATATATCTCGATTATTAATAGGATAGTGGCAAGCTAATTGAATTTCTATTATTATTGGAAATCCCCTGCTGTTTGGGACAATGATTATTTACAGGGGATATTAGACCATAAAGGAGTCGTTTTAATGTTGAAGAAAAGAATTAATCAACTTTAACAAAATTTTGGCATGATGATTAAGAACCATCTAAAACATGAACCAGTGCCCGAATAGGAACATGCTTGTACATTGACAAGGAAGCTATTATATACTAGTTCAGTATTGTTAACTTTTTTCCTTCTGCAACTTTGTTTCTCCTTGAGAATTCATCAATCCATTCTATACAAATGTGATATGTTTGTCGATCAACCTCCATTCTACTAGATATTCTTGTTTATGCAAAGAAAAATTCTAATAGTTGGAGACTTTTAGTGAATAACTTTTATACCTGTATTTATGGAGAAGTATATTAATGTCAATACATGCTTGTTCGAAATTAGACATGGGCAGGAATGGTCTTCAGAAAAAAAATCACTCGCTCAACTGATTATCACGACGATGTTAGAAGCTCTAAGAAGACAAATGCTAAAGACGTTCTTCTCACACAACATGTGGAAGAAGATGGTTATTACACCGAGGTTAGATCAAGTTCTAAAGAGGCAAATGCTGAAGATAGTTATCATGGCGAGGTTAGAAATTCTAAGAAGACAAATGCTAAAGATAATTTTCTCACACAACATGCTGAAGAAGATGTTTATCTAGGTAATGAAAGAAAAATAACTTATGTGCATTATTGATTAATTAGGATTTTTTTTCAATTATACAGATTATTTGTTTCTTTAATTGCTTCTAACTAATTTATTTTCAATAACTTCTTAGGAAGTGTAGACAATAGGACAATTAGCTACCATTATGGTGGCTATTTCACATTTTCACCTTCAAGAAATTATGTACGTGGTCAGTTGATACAACAAAATGATATCGATGTAGACTTCATAAGTTTCTTTGATATATTGGATCATCTAAAAGTGCACTGTAAGTTTAACATTATGGAGGGAGATAAGTTCTTTTATTTGAGAGGTGACAGAGATATTAGTGACTATGATGGACTAGTAGAGTGCCGTGAAGATTCAGATGTTATGAGAATGATTGATACTGGCAAGATGCATAAGAAGAAGCCCATCGAGATTTATACATTGCCAAGAAATTGTGATGTTTTTAAGAGTAATTCTCTTGGAGAAAATAGCCATGGAGATCATGAGTATGAAGAAATGAGTGAACCTATTGTTGAAGGCGAATTAAGTGACGGTCTAGAAATAAATACTGCATGTATTCTGTCCTTTTATTATCTTTTAGTGATCTTAGTCTTTCTTAGCTATATTTTTACTTGAAGCATATTTATTTAATATTCAAATGCAAGTTCCAATGTTGTCAAAAGAAAAACTAGAGGGCGTACACGATGTGTAAAAATAATTAACTTAGAGGAGGGAGAGAAATTGCCAGTTGAATTCGATAGGGATCATCAAGCGATTGGCGAGAATGCAACATAGTTCATCTGGTTTTTGGGCCAAACAGTTAGAAGCCGAGTTTGTTGTCCTTTAAAAGTAAGAGGGTGGCGAGAGATTGAGCATGACAAAATTGACGATATGTGGGACATCATCTTGGTAAGAGAAACTACTAAAGTATTAAAGTTCAAATTTTTTTTAATTTTTTAATTAATCTACAACTAGTAGAAAATATGATTATAAGGTATAATGGTACATTTATTTATTATAGAAAAGTTTACTTTTGACGTATCCAAAGAAAGAAGAGGGGCGATTCTTGGCCATATGAGTGACCTCTACAGGGACTACAGGCACAAGTTGAAAACGACATATTTTGATTCAAAATCAACTTATCAACTTCGCCTCCGAAATAAGCCTAAACATATTTATGCTGATGAATGGAAATATTTGGCCAATCTTTAGAGTGATGCACAATTTCAGGTATTTAAATGAATTAGTTTGTGCCTTTCTAATTATTTGCATGTAGAAACTAATAATATTATTTGTTTTTAATGTTTGTATTTAGAGGAGAAGCATGCAAAACAAGGCAAGTAGATCCAAACGTTCCTTGCCTCCATATATTGGGACCAAAAGTTATGCAAGATTTAGAGAAGATTGGGTACGCACTACATAGTTTTTAAGAATTGCGTTAGAAGAATTATATCAAGATATCTTATCAGATTAATAAATGATTATAAATTTTTGTAGGAGAAAAAGCATGGAGAAGCTCCTTCTCGTGTACGTTGATGTTTCTATTGAAACTCGCAAAAGAAAAAACGGGAAACAAGTTGATGCTTTTCAACAATATGCTGTTGCAACGTCAATGTGTACTCTGTTCTTTTTATCTCGTTTTAGAATATACATATGCGTAATTTTTTTACTGCTTTACTTCTTTTAATTGTAGGTTCGGCTTGAACAGTTAAAAAAACAATGAAAAGAAGGAGAAATTTCTTTAAATGATGATGATATATTTGAAAAGGTGCTTGGGGCTGAAAAAAATCTTCATGCATATGGTCCTTGAAAGAGTATCAGCAAATACTTTGATGGTAGACCGACAAAGGTTCAACTCATGAAGCAAGTGGAAGCAACTAGAAAAGAAGAAAATTAGTGTGTGGAAGAAGTTAAAAGAGAAGCTCGAGAACAAGTTGAAGGAATTAAGAAAGAAATGGAGAATAAGCTAGAAGATCATGATAGACGATGGGAAGGAAAAATTCAAAGGATATTAGCAGCTATAGGTCAATAGCGTTTTAATAACGCTTATCAAAATGTAAGTAGCTTATTTTGCTGTTTATTAATACCTTTTTATATATCTAACTATTGAAAATATATGATTTCTTTAAGAATATTTTCATATTAACACACAAAATTCAATTCTCTTTGTTTAAATTTTTTTCATTAGTTTCTTATCTCTTTTATTGAATTGTTATTGCAGTTTATGGAGGAACCATGAAAGCTTCAAGATGGTCTGGGATAACACGGATAGTTATTTTAATTTTCTTATGAAAGCATCTATAATATGTTTGGATCAAAAAATGTTTTGCTATCACAATTTGTTTTAGTGATAGTTTTGAATAAAATTATGTCGTTCTTTTTAGTTTTGTGCATCTTTTTGATAATTGGAGAAAATTCGTATAATTTAGTATGTAAAATCATGCTAAAAATATGAATTTCAGCTACATTATGTGAATTCATGTGGCTAGCAATACTTGTGGAATTTCTTCAATTTGTAGCTATATTTTTTTAAATTTGTAGCTAAAAATTCTATATTATTGCCACGTTACAAGAACATGGCTATATGTTTTCACTTTTTGTAGCAAATGAAGAAAATATTTTGCTATAAGTATATATATTTTATAGCAAAAAGAATAGATTTTTAGTCACAATATAAAATTTTTTGTGGCAAATGCTTCAATTTGTTGCTATGAATTTTTTAATTTGGTAGCTAAAAGCATATTTTACTGCTACGGGACTAAACTATAGAAATAGCCACAAAATTTGAATTTGCATGACAAATAAATTAAATCTTCTGCTACAATATAATATCTTGTGGCTAAAATATTAAAAACCGTTACAAACTTTGTTTATCGCGGAAAAAGAATAAAATCATTTGCTATAAGTGTATTTTTTGTGGTAAAAAAATAAATTAGTTGCTATAAGTACATCTTTTGTGGCAAAAATGTTTAACCATTATAGCTACAACACGAAAAAGTTTTGTGGCAATAAGTATTAATTCTTTGCCACGGAGCATGTAAAGTCTGTAGCTAACCATTAGCTACGCCATCTTTTGCTACGATAAGCTACTGAAAAAATTATTGTAGATAAAGTGTTTAGCCACGAAAATTATATTTTCGTATTTAGCTACGATGATTTTTTAAGCTATAGATGCATTTTGTTGTAGTGCTAGTTAAAGGACCATACACGAGTTGATATTACAAATGAGTTTGGTTCGATTATTAAGTCGCACAATAAAACGTCACTTGTTTGAGTTAAATTCTTATATGTGCACTTCTATATTCCTTTTGATTACTTTCACAGAATATGTATGCATATACTTAAGAGATGCTAAAGATTCAGTTAGTTAAAAAATTCACCATGTAATCTTTTTAAGAATATCATTTGATGCCGAGATGTTTGCTTTGAAACTATACTGTTCCTAGGCTAATATGCGTGTGTTTGCTTTTGAAAAAGAGGAGATATCAGAATTTAAAGTAATTGGAACTGTATTAGCATGTATGTGCGCGATTTTTTTGGAATTTTTGTCAATTATTCTCACTATCCTACCCTCAAAGGAAAGTCTTCAAATTTTAATTCAAGTGTAAAGTATTTTCAGCCTAAATCAGTTGAGAAATTTGAGATTAGTTCTGATTAAAAGGAAAACCCTTATTTGAAATGGTTTGAATTTAGACTTCATTACTAGTAAGGAATTGGAAAAGCTTTCCAGAATTCTTCTTTTCTTTTCTTTTTTCGAAAATCTCTTTATGGAAAGATTGACACATGATTTTCTCTTCTGTGAAATTTCTTTTTGATAGCCTAATTTATTTTTTCCTTCTTTAACTTGACTGAATATTTCCTCCCTTTTCACACCGATGATTTTAAGGTAATCGAGTCCTACTCCTACAACTATAAAAGGGCAGCCTCTCCTCCCATATTAGACATGCTGAAATCAACTCTCCCTTTTTCTGAATACCCTAAAGTATAAAAACTCTATTTTCTTTTTTTACTTTGTTTACTGTTGGAAGCAAAGAATTCCCTACACTACTCGTGGGAAGTTCTGACTTTTCTCATTGATTCTGATTGCCTGTTTCAAAGAAATTGTCAAAGGTAGATAGCTTTAAAACCCTGTTGAAGTATAGAGAAACTATCTGTATAGTGTGGGCAAGTATGTCTGTTGTCTGGGCCTTTTCTTTTGGCCACTAACTTTGTCTGCAGGGTGCTTTGGATAGTCCTATGAGACTATACCAAGTTTTGAATGTTGCAGGAAAAACAATTTCTTTGTTTGTGAAGGCAAAAAGAATAAATATTGATTGATAGAACTGGAAAGACTGTTGACCCTAAGTAAAAGGGGAAAGCATTATGTGTACATAGGGCACAATACTTTTTCTTTGACTACTATGTGTATTTTAGGATCCCCATTTATGTATTTACTTAAGAAGTCATGTATGTATTCCTGTATGACTTTAAACGGGGAAGGAATTGTAAGATTGTGACCCTAAAGGGTTGTAAAAAATGCAGCACAATGCTGCTATTTTGTCAGGTTGTCCAGGAGCCTCATCTTAATCTCTACTCCATTTGTTTGTATTTTTATCATTTAAATATAATTTTACGTGTTTAGGTTGAAGGAAAGCTGGTATCTAGGGTCTGAAATAATGTATTCACGGTAATGTATAGGAGCTTTTTCACAAATACAACTAAAATCCGGACACTTTTGTTGAGAAAAGATTATTTGCGCAATTTCTGCCTAAAATGAAACTGTTTGTGCAAATCTGAAATGGCCTATTTATGGGCTTTTTAAAAACGTGAGTTCCTTTTTACATTAAACCGATTTTAAAAAATTTTTGTTCTCTTATACACTAATTAATAGTGTATAGGAGAGTATAAACTTTCTGGGTCAAGTAATACAATTTTATATATATATATATATATATATATATATATATGAGATTTGCTAACTTACTACATTAGAGTAGGATAGCAATGTCCCCATTTTTTACTTCACAAAAATTTCCTTGGTATTTTATGCCAACTCATTTAATATAGGGACACTTTTGTCTTTTACCAAAATCCACCTTGCTTCTTGGTTATTCCCACCCGACACAACCCGTTTCTCTAATTCTCCATTTCTCTAATTCTCCTCTGCAACTCCCCCAATTGACAAGTACATTAATGGAGAGAAACTTTAATGATTGGATGGCTTTCATTTGCAGATAAGATGATGGGTTACATGTATTTTCTAGTTTTTTAATTTTGTTGATGCCCAACGATTTATTGTGATATGGAGCCATCGGCCAACATGAAAATGGTAACTTGGTGTTTAGATTATCAATTAGCAGCATAGATGCGAGAAAAATCATTCCTCCATTATGTCTGAATACAATAATTGTTGAAGAGAAAACACCGCAAAAAATCTTCGCTTTCGTATTGCTAATGCTAACACTAAACTAAATAATGTATGATTAGAAAAAACTTTTGTGCTTGAAATAGAGAAGTATCCTGTTGATTTTTTACTTGTTGAAAGTAGTATTCCATGGACGAGATAACCTGAGATGAGAAGAGAAGACGAGAAAGAAGAATTAGGTTTAGAGTTTGGTTGAGGAGACAATAAAGTCCCTCATAAATATATGGGGTTAGTGTGCTGGCAAGGGCATTTTTGTGAAGTAAAAAATGGGGACATTGCTATCCTACTACTCTAATGTAGTAGGTTAGCAAATCCATTATATATATATATATATATTCTCTAAAAATGAGATCACTTAATTAAATAACCTAACATGTATTGCATGAAGTCGTTTGGAAAATGCAAGTATATTTTGAAATTGCATTCCTTTAAGTTTGAAATTGCCCCTTTGAACCTTAATTTAGCATGTCCGTTCCCTTATGGCCTTAAATATATTTTATTTGAATGCTTTAGCTTAGTATTAACACATTAATTAGATATTCTAAAATATGAACTCGGTCGGGAACCACTTTTAGTAGGATTTGGGAAGTTCCTAACAACTTCTTCCAGAGTTATAAGAGCTTCTTACCTTAGAATCTCTGCTAGTCTGACTTCCTGAGTTAATATATGACCTTAGACATTTTAGGTGATATGATACACCTTTAGAAGATATTAGGTGGCGACTCCAAAACTGACTCAACAAAGTCACCTAGTCAAATCCAACTTTGAACTCGATTCGAGCTCGAAAAAGTGGTGTAACAACCAGTATGTTCTGCATGATGGTAAAAGTAGTTGCTACACTTTTGAGATGAAAGGGAATAAGTATCTCTTGAAGCTCTTGACTCTGCTTCAAATTTATGAAAATCACAATAGGATGAAGCAAATGGGGAAAGGGGTTGGAACGAAAAAGGTGAGAGCGAGAGTGGAGGTAAATATCCTATTGGTGAGACTGTGAGTAATGAGAGCATGGGAAAACCAGAGAGCCAACAAATGGGGAATAATGGAAAGAAAAAGAGTGATGGTGAGGGAGATATAGGAAAAAGGAAGATACTCGAGCTTATTCGTAAAAGCCAAGGTAGTGTTGAGAACACTTAAGAGAAGGGATACCTCTTATGCTATATTTTTCTAAGGAGGCATTTCACACCCCATTTTTTCGAGCTTGATTGAGTTCAAGGGTCAGCTTTGACATGAATAACTATTTTAAGTTGATTTTGGAGTTACCACCTAGTAGATTATTTAAGCAGGCGTATTGGGTTGCTTAACTTGTGTCTAAGTTGCTAAGTAACTCCGGGTAGGTATTTCTATCAGAGATCTATAGTAAGATGTTCTTATGACTCGGGAAAAAAGTGTTAGGAACTTCCCAAGTACCACAAAAGATGGTTCGTGGCCGATCTTTAAATTGGGTAAAAAAGGGCTAAAATATCAGTCATATATGTATAGGAAGTTTTATTAACGTATAAGACTATATTAAACTAAAGAAGGGCCAAAATCTCAAGTCTAGGAAAGATTCCAAGCTAAAGGAGCAATTTCAGCTTAAGGTTGTACTAAATCCCACAAAATAGGCTAGAAGTGCAATTTAACCTTACGATGGGACATTTTATTCAATTTCCATATAAATGTACACTCGCTGCCGAAGCAAAGTCCATCATGCTTACATTTACGCAAAGCGGCCAATAAACTGGCTAACAGCAACTTTGACTCTATATATATATATATCTTAGAGGGCTAAAATTTTAATAACGTCGCAAATGAAGACTATTTTATGCAAACTGCAGCACCGACAAGATTTGCAAAAAATGGTTTTAGGTTTCCCAAAAGTATATACAAACCTTAAAATGTAGGGATAAAGTTTTTTGTGTTGTAAATTCATGTATTTGTATTAATGTGGATGACCACTACTCACCATTCATTCACTTGTTTAATACTCCACTTAGTCCTCCTACTTAATTCCTCATTTAGGGACCTCTAATTCTTGTAACCTTTGGGATGACTTGTAACTTGCTACGAATTGGTGTCCTATAAATAGATGACACTTTGTCTATGGAAGACACACTTGAAACAATTGAGAATAATACCAGCCCTTCCTTCTCCTTTCATATATTTTTGTCTTGTTCTTGCTCTACTTTATTATCAGTTTTACAATGCTGATTATACGTTATCAGCAGGAAGGTTCTAACTTAATCCATCATCACTAAATTGTATTTTTCTTTCGTTCCGAACAAGGTACGTAAAGTTTTGCTTGTTACTTCATTGTTTTTATATTTTAGTTATAACCGAATGAAAAAAAAATGATGATAAAGGGAGAATACTTCTACATTATAAGTTAAATAAAATAATAATATTACTTATATAAGTGATTTCTGCACTATGTCAAAATGTGATTACTGATTTGAGTTTGCTAATAGTTAAGTTGTTTAAATAAAGCTACTCTCTTGGTAAGTTCACACTTTCAGTTAGCTTACTATTTTTTCCTTCACATTATTAATAAATTTTATTAATAATAATTCTTATTATTTCTAACTCACTTTTTTTCTTTGATAGTTTTCCATTATGTTAAATTTATGAAAATTTGAATTTGTGGCACTTGACATATCCAAAAAAAATTATTTGTCATGGGGGCTTGATGCCGAAATACTTTTGGATGCCAAAGGTCTTGGCGATACTATCAAAGAAGGAAATGAGACATCAAGCCAAGATAAGGCTAAAGCAATAATTTTCCTTCGCCATAACCTTGATTAATGATTGAAAAAAAAATATTTAACCGTGAAAGATCCACTTGAATTGTGGACTAATTTGAAGGAACGATATGATCACCTGAAAGCAATGGTACTACCAAGGGCTCGACATGAATGGATTCATTTATGGTTAGAAGAATTTAAAACTATAATCGAATATAATTTTGTTGTTTTCAAAATCAGTTCTCAACTGAAATTATGTGGAGAAACTATTGGTGATGATATATTGTTGGAAAAGACACTCTCCACTTTTCATGCATCAAATATGGTGTTACAACATCAATATCGTGAAAAGGGATTTAAAAAATATTCTGAGTTGATCTTATTCCTTCTGGTGGCAGCAACATAATTCCATGTTGATAAAAATTATGAAGCCTGCACCACTGGATCTGCTCCATTCCCTAAGGTAAATGCTGGAGCACATGCTCCATTCCTTGAGGTGATTGTGGTAGCAATACATAATGTGCCTGAAAGAAGACAAAATAATTACCGTGGTAAAGACCATGGTCGTGGGCACGGCAAGGGAATAAATAATAATCGTTGTCATGGTGGAAATAATATGAAAATAATTAGGGTTCTCAAGTTAATCCTTTAAAAGGAAAGAATAATAATATTTGCTGTCTGTGTGGAGTGATTGAGTAACAATGTTTTGGAATTGAACATATTTACATCACTTCCAACCGAAAAAGATCACCATTCAAATAAAAAACCATACATCAAATGCCATACATTAGTAGAAAAAAATTACGATTTCTTGACCATACCTTGATACCCATATCAAACTCCTTTACCATAAAAACAATCCACTCACACAATCCAACCTTCAAAAGGCATCCTTCTTCATGAAAATCAAAGGCTGCCCCTTTCCAAGCAAACATAACACAAACTCCTCCATTTCAAAACCCAAACCTAATTAACAACAACAAATTATAAAAATAAGAATAATACATGAACAATAAGAATTCTGAAGTTTCAGGATCCCAGTCCATCGATGGCAGCAGAAATTTGCATTTTTTTTGGTGAATGTACCGATGTATTAATATTTAGTGGTGGTGAAGAATTATCACCATAGCACTTTAACCTAGAAACTAGTGCAAACTCACGTAAACCAAACTACAAATGCGTGCCATTCATATTAAGCTAAAATGTACAAGGTTTGGAAGACACAATTTTCCGCACCATCAACTCCCGAATCAATTGATTTTGAAAGGGCAAATGATGTAACTCTAATAAACAACCAAAACAAGTCTTTTTAAACCGTTCCAACTGGACTTGACTTAACGTATCCTTCAAATGCTAACTGACATCTCCATCCGTAGTTGTCCGTAAATAGAACTCTTTCCACGTAGCATTCTGGGGTATATAAACTGACACACCCAAAAACAAAAAAACCTAATGCAGTTAACACACATTGACTACAAAATAACATGATACAAAGTGAAACAAAACATACGCACTAGATACAACAAAGTACACTACAGACACAAGCAGTTACAAAATTCTACTAACCTAATATAGGTGCACAACAACATGATACAACAATGAATGATCATATAGACCATAAATATATAATGAAACACTCACTGATACAACAAAATACACAATGAAACATGATACAAAAGTGAAAAACAGTAAATATACCATAAATACACAATGAGACACATCAGATACAAAATACACTACAGATACAAGCAATAACACTACATATACAGAAAAATACAATAAATAAATAATAGATACCAGAAATACACAATGAAAAATATCAGATACATTAAAATACACTACAAATACAAGCAACAACACTACAGACACAACAAGATACAACAAATAAATAATAGATACACAAAAAAAGAAAAGAGGAAAAAGAAACATAATACAGAAAAAAAAACTGAAGTACGTCTAATGCGACATCAGCCAATATAGAAGTACGACTTTTCTTCAATAGTAGAACATCGTCCAGAAAATCATCGTCATCAATAACTACGTTACCTTTACCTTTACCCGTAGAAGGAGAAGCAGACGAGCGTGTTACACGCTTTACTAATGCAGGGTTTCCATCGACTTAGAAACATGAATTTTAAGTTTTACTACTGATTTCGACCCACTTTTGAAAATATTTTTATCATGCCTCATTTTACTCCTATGTTCCCTAGTATTAGAGGACCGACTAGAATTACTAGACACTGAAACAAAACAAAAAAGTTGAAACAAAACGAAAACCCTAAAAACGATAAATAAAAAGGGGTCTATTTAAACACTGAAAACAGTTTAAAAATGGTTGAGAACATGGAAGATAGTGGATAAAAAATGGGAAAATTACTGGAGAAAATGGGAGAGAAAATCAGGCAAAAGACGGTAATACAAGCAGATACGACGAGAAACAAGACACTGAACGCGTGAAACAGGGAGAAAAAAATTGGGAAATTTAAAATGAAAGAAATAAAGAAGGAAAAAACCTTTTATATGAGTACACAACTTTAGCAAATGTACAAAAAGACCCTAAAACTACGGCAAGCTAAAGAAATAAACCCATGTTGCTATTTTCCCCCTAATTTGCTAATTAACTTTTCTTTTCCTCTATACTTGCTAATTTTGTTAAAATATTACTATTTCTTGTAAATAACTCCTAAAAGGCGTACTATTGTATAAAAATTCCTTTACAGAACTAGAATACTTCTGGTGCCCATAACAGTGATATTTTTTTTCCCAGTTAGGAAAAACTCCTGTCAATCGCCGGATTTACTAGTAGTAAGACGTTGCAATCGCCAAGAATTTCCCCTGGTAGCTTCTGGTGATCACCAAGAACTTTTCCTGAGTGGCAAAACAAGTAATGTGCAGCAGTGCTAGATCTGTCCATTTCAAGCTAGCCAGGAAAATCTTTTTCCTAAATACTGGGTTATATACTGAGAGCCGTCATTATTGAATTTTGACTAGTCTCTAAGTATATTAATCACTAATCATTTGCCTTATATTCCAGCGGCCGTATCTGACTTTACGGCAGTCCAATTTTATATTCAGCTCAGGAATAAAAGTGTATTATAATAATTTCTAATTACCTCATTGTTGTTCTTTAAGTCAAATTTACTACCTGCTCTTTGATAAGTCGTTGACGAATAAGTGTTGCTGGAAATTGCATCTGTCATATATGTCAGGACAATCCTATTTCCTGCTAAAACAAAAAGCCTATAAAAGAGCATATGCAACAAAGCTTTGCAGATATTATCAAGCCCAATAACCCTCCTAAAATGCAGTTCTTCAGTTTCTCTTCACTCTTCCTTTTTGTGTCTTTCCTATTTTTAATAAGGAAATGGACGAATTCCAATAGCAAAACAAAAAAGTTGCCTCCAGGTCCATGGAGAGTACCTGTACTCGGAAGCATGCTTCATATGCTAGGTGGACCTCCACACCATGTACTTAGAGATTTAGCAAAAATATATGGACCACTTATGCACCTTCAACTAGGTGAAGTTTCTGTAGTAGCTGTTACCTCTCCTGAAATGGCAAAAGAAGTACTAAAAACTCATGACCTTGCTTTTGCATCTAGGCCTAAACTTTTGGCTGCCGAGATAGCCTGTTATAACGGACAAACATTGTCTTTTTCGCCCTATGGGGATTACTGGAGACAAATGCGTAAAATTTGTCTTTTGGAATTGCTGAGCACAAGAAATGTCCGGTCATTCAGTTCAATTAGGCAAGATGAAGTTATTCGTATGATTGAATTTTTCCGGTCATCTTCTAGCAATCCAGTTAATGTAACACAAAGGATTTATCAATTCGCAAGCTCTATGACATGTAGATCAGCATTTGGGCAAGTAATCAAGGAGCAATACGAACTTATACAACTAGTCAAAAAAGTTTCAGGGTTGTTGGAAGGGTTTGATGTGGCTGACATATTCCCTTCACTGAAATTTATTCATATCCTCAGTGGTATGAAGGCTAAAGTTACGGATGCACACCGTAAGGTAGATGCCATTCTTGAAAAGTTGGTCAATGAGCACAAGAATAATGTTGAAACTAGCAAGAGAAATGGTGAATTAGGAGGTGAAGGTTTAATTGATGTACTAGTAAGACTTATGGAAGATGGAGGGCTTCAATTTCCAATCACCAACGACAGCATCAAAGCTATTATTTTGGTAAGTACTATGCTATACAACTAAAGCTTTTATTTTGATACGAGGGATTACCAAAGTTATCTCAGTATAAAAATTGGGATTAAGTTTATCCCTTGTTTGCTAGATGGCATAAGCTAAAACTGGTGTTAAACTAGTACCAAAATTATGGGATTAGTAATCCCCATCCTATATGGGATTATTTATTCTAGAATTACTAATACTTGGATAAAGTGTAAAAATGACAAAACTACCCCTCTTCTATATATCAAAATAAAATTGAGCAGCTTGTGGTCTTCTTCTATTCCCATGAAAAGCCAGCTAACCAAGAATCAACAGACGTGGATATGTTGATTCATTGAGAATTTATAACTATATTGCCGCCAAAGACTTTCTTATGGAAATTATTAGAATTTTTAATAATTAATACTCAAATGGATGATATTCCTTTGGTCCATTTAAAGCTGGCCAGTCTTGTCGTTGTAAATTACTGGTTCCTACTATTTTTTTCAGTTTGGTATTTTCTTTTCTTACCAGATCATATAGTTCGATTTCTGCTTATCTTCTTCATTCTTGTGTTAAGGACAGTCAAGGATAAAATTGGAAATAAAAGTTTATCCAAGTTTATCTACATTCACATCAAACACATGTCTTGGATTATAGACAGTATATCCTATTTTTAATCTAATAAACCAAACACAGTACTAGGTATTATATAATCCAGGGATTATTAATCCCAGGATTATAATCCCAGGATTACTAATCCTGGGATAACTCTCTTTGCTACCAAACAACCGAGCTGGTCGTTTGGTTTGTGGGATTGGACTAATAATCCCGAGATTAAATTTGGGACTACATCAATCCCTTGTTTGGTTGGTAGAATTAGTTAAAGTGGGATAGCTTTTATACTAAATTTATGGTATTATTTTATCCCATGTAGGAGGTGGGATTGTTAATCCCGGGATTATGGGATTATAATCCCTGAATTATAACAATCCCAAATTTATGGAATATCTCATATTTTTAGTTCTGCAAACCAAACGATCCTGAGGTCCATTACTCCCGTATCTTTGTTTCATTTTATTCGATGCTCCTTTAGGTCCAGTCCAAAAATAAATAAATAGCACCTTATATTTAGAAAAACATAACTTTACAGTTCTCTTTTTATCTTTAATGACATTTTTTTGTAACCGCAAAAATTTCATTACATATTTAAAATAACAAGTTCCAAAAATCTACAACAACATACCCAATATGATTCTAGTAGGGGAAAAAGTTTCAAAAATCTATGTTAAATTTTATGTCCGATCAACCGAATCATATAAAGTGAAACAGTGGACACATTATTATTGAAATATCCACTTGTGTTCTAAAATGTCATAATCTATTTCTATAATTGTGTTTGGTGCTAAGAATTTCAAGTTTAAGTTTTCAAGTAGCACTTCTAATCTTACTTCCATGACGAAATTTACATATTTGAAAATATATATTGACTAAATTATGTCAATCACAAAAAATATAGGGACAATTATATTGAGAGACACCCCACTCATGAAAATTACCAAGAAAGATCCCTATTTTGCTACCTTACATGACATAGCACCCCCTCCCTTTTTTTTATTTTTTCTTTCACTCCATAGCATCCCCTTTTTAAATGAAAAAAACTCTAGTCCCCATTTTTTTCCCTCTTCTCTTACTCTCTTTCTCATTTTTCCTCTCTTCTCTCCACCCTAACAAGTCCACCACCGCCCCCCACCCACCACTGTCTCACCTTCACTCCCCCTCCTCCAAGCTGCCGCCGCCGCCGCCACCACCGTCATCAACGTCGCCATCGCTGCTTCTTCTTTTTTTTTTTTTTTTCTTTTTTTGCTTTTTGAATAACAACATTGATTTTCGTTGTAGATTCCGATCAAAACTCCGGTGAGGAGTTTATTTATCAAGTTTTTTCTTTTTCTTCACTTTTTTCATAGAAATTCGTTGAGATCTACTAGTTTTTTATTGCAACTTTTGTGTAATGTTTAGATCTAGTGTTTTTCTTGGATAAAACTGTATAGATCTTGGATTTTTGTTAAGCTTTTGTGTAAAATCTGCTTAGGGCACTGTTTAACATTATTTTTGTGAGTTTATACACTTTTATACATTTTTATACAAGTTTATACAATTCTGTAAACGTGTATAAAAATGTATAAATATGTATATGTACGTATTGACAATGTATAAAACACATTCTATGCATTGTAAAATTGTATAACGTTGTATATACGTGTATGAACAATGAATAAAATTGTATAAATTTCAGATTTGTGCACTTTTTATGGATGTTTTGTATAAAACTTATATTTTTTGTGTATATTTTTGTATTTCCCTTCTTTCATACATATTTTTCTATGTATTTACATGTATAATTTATTATTTTGATAGATTTAGGTGTATAAATTTACCAAAAAATAATTATTTAAACAAATCTACAAATAAAATAAGCAAATCCGGTGAAATTTTTATTTTCCGGCCACCAGCCACCGCCGGCCGGCGGCGGCAGCAGTGGCAGCTCAATTTCTGGTGGTGAGGCAGTGGTGGGGGAGGGTGAGGGAGTGGTTCCTAGGGTTTTAGTTTAAATGGGTGCTATGTTGTGTAATTTTGAAAATAAGGGGTGATATGTTGAGTAATGTAAAAATAAAGGGGTGCTATGGATGAAATGTGGCCCCTCATTTGTAATTTTGTGTTGTTGGCTGCCTAGTTTTAAAAATTCCCCAAAAATATAATCCCTCTGTCCCAATTTAAGTGTCCTAGTTTGACAGGTGACGGAATTTTAGAAATATAGGAGACTTTTCAATCTTGTGGTTCTAAATTAAAGATGTGTATAACCTATTAAAATGTTTTTTGAAGTTTGTGTTTGTAAACTTGACATGTATGGTGCTTGAATTTTTAACTTATAAAATATAAAAAGAGACACTCATTTTGATATAAAAAAAAATGAAAGGTAGACATTCATTTTGAAACGGAAGGAGTAGCTTTCTAGGATATAAAAATTTAGCAAAATATCATGATAAAAATAACTTTGAAATTTAAGTTTAATGTAGAACGAAGGTAGTAGAACAAGTCCAGTATAAATAAATTATTTGAATATTTCAGCAGAAATTGATCAAAGAGATTATACAAAAAAAAAAAATTAATAGCCCCAGAGGTAACTAATATTGTAACTCGCTCATGAATGAAGGACATATTTGGTGCGGGAACAGAAACTTCATCAACAACAATTAGTTGGGCCATGGCAGAAATGATGAAGAATCCAAGTGTACTCGCCAAAGCTCAAGCTGAGGTAAGAAAAACCTTTAGAGAAAAAGAAACTTTTGATGAAAATGATGTAGAGGAGTTGAAATTCCTAAAGCTAGTCATTAAAGAAACTTTCAGACTCCATCCTCCATTTCCCCTTTTGATCCCTAGAGAATGTAGAGAAGAAACAGGTATAAGTGGCTATACTATTCCTTTGAAAACAAGGGTCATGGTTAATGTTTGGGCTATGGGAAGAGATTCAAAATATTGGGATGATGCAGAAAGCTTTAAACCTGAGAGATTTGAGAACAATTCCGTGGATTTTGTTGGTAATAATTTTGAGTATCTTCCTTTTGGTAGTGGAAGAAGAATTTGCCCCGGAATATCGTTTGGATTAGCTAATGTTTATTTTCCACTAGCACAACTATTGTATCACTTTGATTGGAAATTGTTACCTGGAATCAGTCCCAGTGAACTGGACTTGACCGAGTTGGCTGGAGTAACTTGTGCTAGAAAGAGTGAGCTTTTCTTGATCCCTACGGCCTATCAACCATCGGAGATCTAATGTTATCAAGTTTTTTTTTTTTTTTTTTATTTTTTTTTTTTAATCTTTTTCTGATAAGAAGATTGCTTTTGAGTTTCTTTGTTAGCCCCACCATTTAACTTTCTTCTCGTAGTGTTTTACTCCATCAGTTTCAATATTATGCATGGTATAGTTTGACTTATGAAATTTGTGAATTAAAACATGTCACCTCATTTATATTAAAATAAAAGGTTTGAAACATGTAGCCTGAAACATATATGTCAAAATACTTGTGTGGTTGTAAAAGTATCTTATTAAAGATAAATTGAGAAGTTCAAATTAAATTATTTCTAAATACAAACTGAAGTATTAACAGACTAGCAAAAAATTTTGTCATATGAATTAAAAAGTTTTACCTATTCGTTATATATTTGTTTTTTAACATATAGAAATGTATCAGGACTGGTTAAGTTTACTCTGGAGATTGCTTTAGGAGTTAATAGTCAAGTTACGTGATTGCTGGGAAAAGTATTAGCTAATCGGAAATGGCTCGATTAATTGCTGGAAAAGTATTTGCTTTTTGACATTTTGAAATAGGACACTAGAGATCCTTCTACCCTCCACAAAGATATATGCAAATTGCTTATGGATTATTCTCTATTAACTAACTTAAATTTATGTTGGAGGATAGTTGAAAAGGTCGAATTTCTTAATCCTTACGTTTTATTAAAATGATAAATGGTGATTGTGCATGGCTAAACGCACTTGCACACATGTTAATTCACTATACTGGAGAATGGTACGTAGACCAGGTCCCTATTCTATGCCAAGTGCTGAATCCTAACATAACTTGGAAAGGAAATAGATTCCTAGTCGAACTAGGAGAAGAACCTCATGCGGAGGAAGATTCTATGAACTAGCATAGTCGCATTCCTTAGTGGTTTTGGACTCACTTAAGACGGTGATGTGATTTTTTTTAAGGCAAGAAATAAATTTCTTGGAATAAATTTCTCGGCGCAGTTGCAGTAAATTTCTTGGAAAATACATGAAAAATTTGGTAAATATTTTCTAGACCCAGAGAAGAAAACAAATTGTGCAGGAAGGAAAGTCATAATTGGTGATGGACTTTTACAATTCTTACAAGGAAGGTCTTGATATACTCTTAAATTTCTCATGGTCTTGATATCCTCTTAAATTACTCCTACATACTATATATTCTGCAGCTTGAAGACTTCTAGATCTGATACATTTACAAACTATTCATAGGGCAAACTCTAAAGCAGTCTTGGAGTCATACATCACAGACTTCTGCACTGACGAATTATTTTTGTTCTTGTTCTTTTTCTAGTTGATGTATTATGTGATTGAGTTGTACTAATATAAGCTTATTATAGAATCACAAAAAATTGATGTCTCGTAAAAGGGAACTTTTGTTACTGCAATTTAGAGTGGTAGATTGTAGGAGAAGTTTCGACTTAGACTGGTCGTGCAAGTGTCTATCTGCTTAGGTGGGTTGTTACAAGTCTTGGACTGGATTGTAGTGCATTCGCTTGGATTGGTCACTTTATTGTAACTTTATGGTTCTTGTTGCTTCTTTAGTAAAAAGTTGGGGAAATCCCACAGTGGTGGATCTTGGTTTTTAACCTCCTTGAGAAGGAGTTTCTCACGTAAAAGTACTCTGTTCATTTTATACTTTGCACTTCACTTTCAGTATTTTTACTTGGACCAAGATCGAGGACCTACTTCTTTGAGTTGGTAAAACTGTTAAAATTCTCTTAATAAGCTTAATCGAAAAACTAGGTATAGATATACTCACCCCAAGTATTTTTTAAGTGTGCAATAGGTATATCAAGTGGTATCAGAGAAGGTGTTCTTATAGTAGGTTAACACCTTGAGAAGCTGAAAATTGCAACACCTTGTATAATGGAGTATAAATGTACTACTCGACCACATTGGTTCGATGGATATAGTTATTATTGGTTGAAGCAACGAATATAAGTCTTTATGAATTATGGGATATTATGGTCACGGTCCCTGATCCCCACCAAAACAGACTACATTGGAGTGGAAGTACCAAAGTCACAACATAAACTAGTTAAGGATGACTTTAAAATACCCCAACAGAATACTAGGACTAAACACTTTCTCTACTGTGGTATCTTTCCTGGAGTATTTAATTTGAATATATATTTGAATGTACAACAGCTAAAGAAGTCCGAGATACTCTTGAGATTGTGTACAAAAACAATCAGAATGAGGAGCAAGAAATAGAAGCTGGCAGAACCAGATCCACTGAAAGGTCAGACCATCCGACGAAGTGGCAAAGATGCTTTAGTCAATGTTCAGTGATTATAATTTCAATAATGAATCTGAAGAAAAGGGTTTTGCATTACTGTTTCTATCTATGTTCCATGATGATAGATCTAGTGAAAAATCAGAGAAAGAATATGATGAGAAAGAAATAACATTGATGGAAATCAGTGAAACTGAGGCCGAGGAGAACACCATCAAGTATCTCTAGACTTAAAAGAGAAATCTTTAACTACTCAAAAGAAAAGTTGACTATTATGGTATTTTCACTGTTAGATAATTTGGATTATTTATTGAGAAAGAAAAAGCATATGATGAACCTGCCAATCTAATGGCTAAGAAAGAGAACATGGTCCTGCAAAATGTTGAAATTTAGAAAAACATGAAACATTCAAAATATTGGGTTCTTTAAATTGAACATGACAACATAACTCTTAAGCTTGAAAGCATGACATATAAGTAAGAAAACATGGAATCACTAGCTATTAAAATCCAGAACATTATTAAAGCATACACGAAAAAAAAAACCTGCAATCTTTGTTGTGTAAAGGGATAAAACTAGGAAGCTTAAGACGTTTGGATATGATAGACGGTAAACTTGCTAGAATCAGACGAAAGAGAATGTCATATAATGTAGTGCATTGGAAAAAAATACCACACAAACTTCTACTCCTATGAGCCGAACAAGGAGTGGAGAACACCAAGCACCGGTGGAGCAAATGTGAGCCGTGAAGTGAAGAAACCAGCAGATAAATCGACGCCTAAGGGGTCAGGAGGTACTCCTAAAACTCAGCTTAATACTCCTAGTGCTTCCTCTTTTAAATGTCATAAATGTCAAGTCTATGGGCACTTCACGAAGGATTGTCCTACGTGAAAAAAACTATGCTTATCCTTAATGATGGTATTGTCCAGGAGGTGAAGACTGATGAGGAGATTGTGGGAGATGAGGGGGCTGATTTAGTTGAGTGTGAGGAAGAGATAGCGGATGATGAAGATGTGAACATGTTCTAAGTGGTGCATAGGAATTTGAGTGCTATGACCATTGAGGAGGAGGATAACGTGCAGCGTGAAAATTTATTACATGCTAGATGTAAAGTGAGGGGTAAGGTGTGCTCTTTGATAGTTGACTCTTACAGTTGTACAAATGTAGTGAGCCAATCGTTGGTGTCACAACTAGGGCTGCCCATGTTGAAACATCCCCATACTTATAGGCTGCATTGGTTGAATGAGTGTGTGAGTTGAGGGTGGTGAATCATGTACTCCTTAATTTTAAAGTGGGAGCTTATAGTGTTATGTATGATGTAGTGCCTATGAAGGCTTTCCATATGTTGTTGGGCAGGCCTTGGAAATATGAACGAGGGGTGATTTACGATGGAAAAGCCAATACCTATACTGTCAAGCTGGAGGGCAAGAGTTTTACAGTCAAGGAAACTCCGAGATAGAGGCTAACACCTTAGGATTAGAATAATTGCACCACAAGGAAACTCCGAGAGTCAGTCTACTGTTAGGTCACCATTGTTCAATGGTAAGTACTATTCTAGGTGGAAAGAGAGAATGAGGGATCACCTACAAGTTGAAAATTATGAACTATGGGATATAATCATTGAGGGTCCCATCATTCCTATGAAAAAGGATGCTGCAGAGAAAGATGTTCCTAAAACTAGGAAGGAATGCAATGGTGAGGACTTGAGGCAATGGGAGAAAAATGCCAGGGCTAAGAAATGGCTTATCTATGGACTTGGTCCTGATGAATACACTAGGATTCAAGGCTGCTCCACTAGTAAGGAAATCTGGGATGCATTGCAGGTTGCTCATGAAGGAACCAATCAGGTTAAAAGAACTAGAGGTACACTTCTCTTTGCTGAATATTAAAATTTTAAAATGAGAGAAGGAGAAACAATTTCTTGAAAGTACACTAGGGTTAATGCTATTGCAACTGAACTTATCTCTGTTGGAAGAATCTTAAATGTAGAAGATAGGGTTGAAAAAATCTTGACTAGAGTACTTCTAGATTCTTGGGAAATTAAAGCACGTGTCATCATTGAAAGCAAGGATCTTAGTACTCTTTCCTTAGACGAACTTATAGGTAATCTAAGAACATATGAACTAAGGAAGAAAGTCAAGAACATAGGATAACCAGTTAAAACTGAACCTAATTTAGCTTTATATGTTGCTAAAAATTTTGTTGATGATGAGAAGGAACTGGTCCTTATAGCTAGAAGTGTCCAAAGATTCCTGAATAAGAAAAAGGGATCTAGTGGACAAGGTAGATCTTCTGACATGAAACAGGGAGGAGAATGCTTTAAATGTGGAAGCATGGAGCAATATATTAGCAAATGCCCATTAATGGACGAAGAATGGAGAAAGAAGTATGTTGAAAAGAGAAGAAAAGCTAAGGAACAGTTCCGAAAGAAAAATGGACCTCCCAAAGCTATGGTTGCAGGCTGGGAAGACAGTGATGATCAAATGGTTGATCATGATGCAGATGATGAACTTGCCCTAATGGCTCTTGGAGATTCAGAAAATGAAGAAGATGTTGAGGCTAGAGTGAAAGTGAGGAACAACAAATGGTACATGGACAGTGGTTGCTCAAGGCATATGATAGGACATAAGGAACTGTTCCTTTAACTCTCAGCTTTTTAAGGAGGAAGTGTTTCCTTTGGTAATGGTAAGAAAGGAGAAATTATTGGCATTGGGAAGGTAGGTACGAATGATTCACATAGCATTGATAGTGTTTTTCTGGTAGATGGACTAAAACATTGTTTACTAAACATATCTCAATTGTGTGACAAAGGTAATAGTGTGAACTTTTCTTCTTCTGGTTGTTTTGTGACTAACCAAGAATCTGGAGAGATCATTTTACACGGAAATAGATATGGAAACATCTATAAGGTGGATCTTTTGCCACTAACTGATGGAAGTATGAGTTGCTTAAGTGCAATGCAAAATGATCCCCTCCTATGGTAGAAAAGACTTAGTCATGCTAGTCTTTCACATTTGAACAAACTAGTTTCTAAGGACTTAGTGATAGGTCTTCCTAACATCAAGTTCAAGGAAGAAAGAGTTTGTAATGCTTGTGCTAGGGGGAAGCAGGTAAAGTTATCTTTTAAACCAAAGAAACAGGTCAGTACTACCAAACCTTTGGAACTAGTCCATATGGATCTTTGTGGACCAATGAGAACAACGAGCCATGGGGGGTAAGAAATATGTTATGGTACTAGTTGATGATTATTCTAGGTTTACTTGGACTATTTTTCTTGCATCTAAGGAAGAAGCATTTAATGCATTATCAATATTTGCTAAGAAAATTCAAAGACACTAGATAGTCACATTATTGCTATAAGGTCAGATCATGGTACTGAGTTTGAGAATCAAATATTCTTTAACTTTTGCAATGAAAATGGTATTGAGCATAACTTTTCTTCACCTAGAACTCCACAACAAAATGGAGTAGTTGAAAGAAAAAACATGACCTTCGAAGAAATGGCTAGAACCATGCTATTATCAGAAAACCTTCCATAAAGCTTTTGGGCGGAATCTATTTTAATTGCTTGCTGTATACTAAATAGATGCATGACAAGACCATTGTTAGAAAAGACCCCCTATGAGTTACTTAAAGGAAGAAAACCTAATATTGCACATCTTAGGGCTTTTGGTTATAAATATTTTATTCACAATAATGGAAATGATGCCTTAGGAAAATTTGATCCTAGAAGTGATGAGGGAGTCTTTGTTGAATATTCATTGTATAACAAGTCATATAGAGTATTTAATAAGAAAACCATGAAAATAGAAGAAAGCGTGGATGTTAAGAGTGCCTTTCTGAATGGTTATTTGAAGGAAGAGGTGTATGTCAAGCAACCACCGGGTTTTGAGAATGAAAAGTTCCCTGAACATGTCTACAAATTAGACAAGGCTCTGTATGGACTCAAGCGGGCACCAAGGACTTGGTATGAAAGGTTATCAAAATTCCTACTTCAGCATGGATACAAAAGAGGTAAAATTAATAGCACACTGTTCTTAAAAGAAAGAGGTAAACATCTCTTAATTGTGCAAATTTATGTAGATGATATAATCTTTAGTGCTACTTGTGCAAACTTAAGTAAGGAATTTGCAAGCTTGATGGGGAGTGAGTTTGAGATGAGCATGATAGGTGAACTCAATTTCTTTTTGGGTTTATAAAACTTCAAATGGAACTATGATCCACAGATAAAATATGTTAAGGAATTACTTAAAATATTTAACATGAAGAACGCTAAGGAAATTAATACACCAACTGCCACTGCCACTAAGCTAGAACTTGATGAAAATGAAAATTCAGTTGATCAAAAATTATATAGTGGCATGGTTGATTCTTTACTCTATCTAACTGCTAATAGGCCTGATATTGTGTTTAGTGTTGGTTTGTATGCTAGATTTCAATCAGATCCTAAAGAATCACACTTGAAAGCTGTTAATAATATTAAGGTATCTAAAAGGAGCAGGTTCCTTGGGACTTTCGTATCCAAAAGGTGGAAATTTTAATCTTGTTGGATATACTGATGCTGACTATTAAGATTTCTTGTAGATAGAAAAAATACCTCAGGCATAGCACATTTTCTTGGTGAATGTTTGGTTTCATGGGGTACTAGAAAACAAAATTCAGTAGCACTCTCTAATACAGAAGCTGAGTATGTGGCAGCTGCCTCATGTTGTTCTCAATTGTTGTGAATAAAGCAACAATTACAAGATTTTGGTATTGATGTAGGAACTGTTCCTATCTATTGTGATAACACTAGTGCAATAAACATGACTAAGAATCCAGTGCATCACAAAAGGACTAAACACATTGACATAAGACATCATTTCTTGAGGGACAATTATGAGAAGGGGTTGATTACTATTGCTTTTTGTCCTACTGATAAACAAATTGCTGATATTTTCACAAAGGCATTAAGTAAAGATTATTTTGAAAGGAACATATTAGAATTAGGAATGATTAAATTAACCTAAATCTACATAGCTTTATTTCAAAAATTGGCTAGAAAATGTCAAAAAATTAGAATATATCTAAGTCAATTTGAAGTTTCAGCTCAATTTCATACTTAACTGTATACTCTATGCCATGATTTCTACTTAACGTTTGCTAAATTTTAATGATGCTACCCGTATGTTCTTAGAATTTCATATTATTCAATTTGATTGAAATTGGGTATCAGAACTGTTCCTTGTTATATTCTCAGGTATGTACTGTTTTACTTTTCAAAAATTATTAGAGTTTGAAGGTCATAGGTAATTAGAAGAGTTTAAATCCCACTCAAATTCTAGCTCTCTGAAATCAGTCCCATCAAGGAACCGTTCCACACCCAATCTCCCTTTCGAACTCTAATCATAACGGCTATAATTGTAATGTTCAAGTGACCTAATCAATCTGAAACTCTATATAAACAAGGAAACTGAGGTAAATCATTTTAGACACCATCTCTATCACTACTCTCTCTTTTATATAAACTCTTAAGCTCTCATATTCTCATTTTAAGATTCCAAAATTTCAAAAAGAGTGATCAATTATCTTTTAGATCGAATTATTGCCATGACTATCTCACATGAAAATACCTCACCCATCCCTACCACTGAACAACCACCAATTTCAAACCCTACTTCTTCCATGCAAACAAATTCACCACATCCAGAAAACCAAAACCCTCAAAACCCTAAATCTGAAATTAGGGGGAAAGGATCAGGTCCATCTGTTGCTGAGACACTGGAACACATGGATGATTTGTCTAGGGCCATGATCTTGTATGAATTTAAGGTAAGCTATGTTGAGCCTTTAAATGTCTTTGATGATAAGGGGGAAGAAGTATAAGGGTTAGGTTTTTCTGTACCAGAAAACAAAGGGGAAAAGAAAATCGTGAAGTGTATAGAGGCTCTCATGCATGAGTCCCCTGGGTCTCCAGAGGCTGCTTTTAGAGCACCCATAGATGATGAAGAAATGGTGGATGTCAATGAGGACATTAGTGACAATGATAGGCCTATCATTGATTTAATAAATGTTAGAGGAATGAAGAGAAAATTGGCAAAACAGGGGCCTGTTGTTCCAAAAGAACTTGCTGAAATAAATGCTAGGCTTAAAAAGATCAGTGATAGCTATAAGCCTGGAATTCAAAAGAAAAGAAAAAAGAAAAGTTCTGGCAAGGGTAAAGGAACTGTTCCTTCTACCTAGACTCTTGCAAGTAGTGTTAGGAGAACCAGAAGCTCTGTAAAAGGTGCTGATGCACAAATGTTTGAAGCTCTTGAGAAAAACAGGAAGGGTAAGCAGAAACAGGTTCTTGAGGTTGTTGTGCCAGTTGATGATTCTGAGGAGGATGAAGAAGAAATTGTTCCTTTGACCAGGAAAAGAAGAACATTTCAAAGGAGGTCTGCACAGACAGATGGAGATCTTCTAGTGCTGGTCCTGTGTCAAAGAGAAAAAGATCTTCGAGGAGGGCTTTGGTAGATGAAACTAGTTGTTGACACCTAATTTTGTCCCTCCCGTTCGAATAGCCTTTACTCAGAAAAAATTGTACTAATAACCACACAATTACCACACACTCACCCTATTCAAAATCATTACTTCACACACACACGCCAATGAGGCTTATTTTAAAGACATTAGCACAAGCTACTACTATTTTACAAAATTTGCAAGTTCTGTTATAATTTCTCGTAATTATTCTTATTTTAACAAAATGGCTTAAATTGTTAAAATCTAAAATAATAGATTTTCCTAGCTATTTAACCCTCACAATTAATTTTTTTATTTTTTATATAATTTTATAAGCATTTTATACAACTTTTCTATACATTTATATGCATTTTACACATTTGTATACACAATATATACAATTTATACATATACACACATACACTTCAGCTTTCATGCCACCTACGCGCCTACGTGGCCAAATTCTGGCCATCCATGAAGTTGATCCAACGGCAAGGATTAAAATTTTCATTTTTAACTATACTACTCCCCCCAAAACCATTAACACCCCTTTCATTTTCCCCGAAATCTAAGCCACCACCACTCTCTTTCTCTCTCTCGTCAAAACCCTAATGACACCCTGCCATGGCCATTTTTCGACCATTATCGCCGGCAAAATGAGAAGCAAATGACATTACTGTGTTCCTCTCGACCTCTGCTACAAAACCTTTGTAATGGTTTGTTTGGTCAGTGAAGTCGACGTGAAACCTTTACATGACTGTTACCGGTGAGAAATTCCGGCAAGAATCTGGTAAGACCTAAACTTTACAACCTAAGGGGAAAGGAAAAATCCCCATGCATGCATAATCGAAGTAGGTTCAAATTCGACCCGACTCTGGTATTAAACGGGTAATCCCTAATCCTTCGTTTGATTGTTTGAATTTGTGTGACAACCTACCTACATTGGCCTATTCCTTCCCATGATAACACGACTGGTGTTTATTTAGCAATTGATTAGAGTAAAACTGATGAAATTGTTAATCTCTATCCGTTTCATTAAGTTTGAATACTAATCAGTGCCTGAGTTTTAACATGTGTGCAATTTATGTCTTTGTTTTTATATTCTAAGTCCTTGAAATTTGTCTATAGTCCTATGACTATTCTATGTATGCCTAGTCATCTAGATGAAGGTCTAATAGTCTCAGTTTGAAATTTGAATAAAACTTTGTCTTACAAAATTAAAGGAATCTGATTTGTATTAATTGAGACATGTGGTTAGCATTTAAAAGGAAATTTGCTTTGACTGATCAGTAGGGTATCCCTTAGGGTCTTTGATTGGAATTTGTTAGAATAATCAAAGTACCTCAAGCCTAAAATAGTCTAGGATATTCTGGTATACTGATTTCTTGAATTTGGACTTCTTTATTGTCTGGGGGGGGGGGGGGGGGAGGGGGTTCTGATTGCTTAAAATCCTATTGGCCTTAATGTTAGGGCTTCTGATTGATTTATTTTTGGAAAGAATACCAAAGTAGATCCCTTTTACTTTGGGAGACAATATTTTTGCCTATTCTATTACCACCCGTTAGTATAATCCCCTCACCCCCATACCTATTTAAACCAGGCTTTAGTCTACACATTGGGAGAGTTCAATAAAAAAAAGAAAAAAACACAGGCATACATATTCTCAATACTGCATACTACTCTCTTCTCGAATTTTCTTTCATGATTGTTGAAAGGACCATGCTCTTTTTTTTCTGTTGGACTCTGTCTCTGCAAACACTTAGCATTATCTGCACCTTGTTTGCTTGTTTACTACTGTTGCTCAGATGGTATATCTCTATTTTTTAATCACTTGTTGCCAATAATTTAAACTTGCTTATGCCTGGTCTTCCTGCTTGTTGTTTCTCTGCTTGTGTTTGCATAACTTGGACTGCCTATACTTGTTTGGAGCCTTGGCACTTTGCACCTAGGTTCTGGGCTTCCTTTTCGCCCCTGTTAACCTTTATACCGCTTGTTAGGATGGTCTGAAGGACCATACCAGTGTTACCAAATGCAGGGTATTGAATGAACATGGTTCAGTAATTACACCATATTGCCACAGATTTCTGAAGCCCAATTACTAAGATCATGGGTTACTGAGGAAGTTTTAATTTGATAGGGCTTTAACACATGCTTTTCCCTCTCTAGTATCCCCTTATGTGTATATTTGTTAGGACATTTCCTGTTGTATATGACTAAAACAGGCTATACAGTCACAAAACTGTGTAATTGGCTATCCAGGGTCCTTCCCTCACTCTTTCCTTTATGTGATTGCATCATACATAGGAAAATAGAAGTCTTTGCATTCAATTGATAAGCTGAAACTTATAACATAGTGTCTTATAATTTAAACTTGGCCTGACAGTAACATTCACATATAATCTGAAAAATTCTGATAACAGTTTTATGCCTAGTCGACTGAAATCAAAATTTAGAACAGTTCTTATATTTAAACTGTTGAAATACATAATATTTGAAAAACAGGGGCTTATTGCGTGATTAACTGCTTAATTTGAATCGATTTCGTAAAATGTGACTGCCTCTTTTGCATAATTAAGTTGGGCCCATAAACCTTTTAAAAATTTGGCCCTTTTGTGTGTTTAAACTAATTGTAACAACTCCTAAGCTCTTGTACACTAATCTCATAGTCTATAAGGGTGTATGAATTATTGTGGTCAACCATACGAACACCTATATGTATTTTCTAAAGTTTAAATAAGTATTATCATGTATTTTGCATGCCGAAACGTATATATATTACGTGTGACAACCCTTATGTGCATTTATGTGTTCCGTGATCCCTTTTTTTCAAAACAGAATCTCTATACGTATATATTTTTAAAAGTGCACCAAAACAAAAATAGCAATTAAGTTTAGGGATTGATAACTAATGTCAAGTCACACCGATCCTAAATGGCTAACATTTTATTTCAAAAATAACCTCAACCTATTTTCTAACCAGTTCTAAATTGCCTTCGTCAAGACTGGCCATTTTTTTACAAAACTGGTTATAGCTGCAAATTATAATAGACACTGAAAATTGCATGACTGAACTAAATTTCTCCACCCTTTTGCAATATTAGCCTTGCTAAGTATATGATTGTCAATATGAGGTTAAATGTGAGATCAGGCATAGGGCTTAGACCGTCATTGCAAATTTAAAGGCCCAATAGCATGTATTTGCTGCACACATATACTAGTTTGCGTAAATTGATTTAAATTCGTAATTGATTATAATTTTAACTCTTCTATTAGCAAAATATATATTTTTAATATGATTGATATTTATAACTTGTTTAGACATCCCAAAATAAATTGTTCGGGCGGAAACCACTTATTGTGGGTCTCGGGGAAGTGCCTAACACCTTCTTCCCCGAGTCACTTAGACTTCTTACCCTCGCATATCTGGAATTGAACATGTTCAATAAAAGACTCGACCTTAGACGTTTAGGTGACCTAATACACTATAGAAATCCATATTAGGTGGCGACTCCAATCTTTACCTCAAACGAGTTACCCAATCAAACCCGAATCTTGACTCGCTCCGAGTTCAGAAAAATGTGGGGTATGACAGAATGGCGACTCTACTAGGGATAACCAAAGTCCCAACCATAACGAGCTTTAATTTTCGGGATATATTACTTTTGTTATTATCTAATATTATTGTGTACTAACTTTTTTTTTTGTTTTCTTTTATTTACTTCCATAATTTATTAATATAATTGTGGAGTTTGTTATTTGGAACGGTTGTGTAATGACATGAAAGACGCTCCCGTTCCTAAAGCCGACATACCTGGGGCGGTCAAAGACATAAAAGCTAAAAAACAATATAAGATTAAATGGTTGATGCAAAAATTGAAGATGTCCGAGAAGTTGAGAAAAGAAGAGCGGAAAAGGCATAGACATGAAGTACAGAATTTAGATCAAGAACTGGAAGGTCTGAAGAAAGGGTTCGAGGAAAAGTACTATGAGAGTTACAATCAAAAAGACGAAGGTGAAGGATTACTAGCTATGTCTTACATGACCGTTGCTCAAATAGATATTGGGAAGATGCAAAAGAAGTTGAAGAAGTCCGATGCCGAATCAAAGATGCCCGAGGATCCAAATTTTTTATTTTCTTTTGTGTGTTTGTCTATTGTTGTCAAACTTGATTTATAAAAGTATAATGTTTTAGTGATCAATTGAGAATAAAAGGTTGGCACTTGCATATTTAATTTTAAAAATCATTCAAGCTTAGGAAGACTATACGTCCTTAGCACGTCATAATCCATTAGCAAACCTTGTCCAAACATCAAAAAGGGTTTTCAACCCGAAAAAGACGAAACAACATTATCGTATAGATTCAAAGATATGTTTGCGCAAAATACTGATCGTTTGTTTGGGTGTGATCAAGACTATAGGATTACTTTGTTCTATTCTCTTTCTTTCTTATTTTCAGACTATGGCTGCAAGAGGTGCACTTCAATTTGAGATTGTCTTCCAAGCTCCTCACTTGATCAGGCTTTGGAGGGAAGATTTTGCTGCAGCCAGTAAGTTCCATGTTCAAAAGGTGTTGGGTGAACTGGTGGCCCTTAAGGCTTACACTGTTGTGCCTGGTTTTGTCGAAGCTGCTACACATTTTTAGGATTACAAGAGGGTGGTGTTTCATTTTAATGGTTTGGAGTTGGCACCGATGTTAGAAGAGATTAGAGGTCTGGCAGGGTTAGAACCTAGGCCCAGGACCATGATTTACCCTCGAGATGTGGAGCCTAAGAAGTTCATTGAGCTATTTCAAGCTCCTTATGATGCATACGTCGATGAAGTGCATGGGGGAAAGGTTACCTTGGAGTATCTATATTTTAGATTTGGAGATCCAACTCTTAGGCACAATTGGACAGCGGCAGGGGAAATGCAAGATTGGGAATGGATTAACTCTACTGCCTTCATCATTGCTTCGCTGGGAAGTGTGGTCTTCCCCGAAAAAGAAGGAAAAAATTGACATAAAGTTGGGAAGAGTAATCGAAGGATTGTGTAAAGGTGCTCACAAGAGACAAGTGAGTTTGGTTCCAATGATCATAGGAGAAATATACAGAGCTCTTGTCACGATCCAATTTTCGGGGCCATGATGGCACCTAAGTGTTACATCCTTAGGCGAACCACGAATAATTAAACTGACTCATAATGATAATTTAGATAGAAATATTTCAATAAAATGTAGGTGTAGACATCCACCCGAAATACAGTATCAATAGAGCATCTACGAATTCTGACATCCGATATATATATATATATATATATATATATATATATATATATATATATATATAATACAAGATGTAGGAAGCATCTAAACACTAAGGTGGATCAGACGGTATGCCACCGCGAACCATGCGGTTGGCTCACCTCAAGCAAAAATAGTCACAGCCTCGAACGGATCAGATAAGTCGTCTGACTAGTAGAAGGATCTGCACATTTAAACAGTAAGTTATGAGCCAAAGCCCAGTAAGATCATCGACAGGCCCGCTAAATTACCCTTTCGGGACAAGTCTTTGATAATGCATAATCAGATAACGGAAGTACAATCCACACCTTTACAGTAACCCATAAACATTAGATACGATAATATAATTATACAACAACACAAGCAATAATACGCAAATACATAACATGGTCAATAATATAAAGATACATAATATAGGCAGCATATACAATATTATATTGATACTATGGCATAAGCAATAATATAATTAACACACAGCATGGCGATGACATATCTCGCATACCACATAGGTAATGATATACCTAGCACATAGCATAAGCACACACCCTGTACGGCTTTGTTTATAAGTCATAACGCACCACATGCCTCTGTCCCTATAAACAACTTTACTTATAGGTCATAACGCACCACAAGCCTCTGTCCCTATAAGTCTCCACATCTAGGTCATAACGCACCACCGGCCTCTGTCCCTAGATGGAATTTTGCTTCTAGGTCATAACGCACCACCGACCTCTGTCCCTAGAGCATATCAATAATACACCGGCACACAACGTCGACTTTACACAAGTTACGTTTGTGCTTTCTCCTTTTTGTTTAAATATAACGAGTAGTACATAATACTATCTACTAGACAATGCTAGTCAATTAAGTACTCGACATCTTACTTAGCAAGATCAAATCTTATCCGCAAGCAAAATAGAGGTCAAGTCTCACTTACCTCAAAATCGGCTCAAGTGGCTAAGGAACGACCTCCTTTCCCAAACGATGTGCCTCCGTAAGACTCCTCTCTGAGCCAAAGAAATAGTGTCGCACTCGTAAGCATGTGAGGAAAGGATTCTAAGCCCTTACGCAATTTAAGAGGCAATTTACCAAAATACCCCCGGGTCGAACGTACCCAAAAACCCGTAAAATTTATGTTTTCGGACTCCCCATACTCCCACGAGTCCAAAAGTACCATTATTGTACATACCCTAGTCCAACTCGGTCATTTTTCCCATTAAACAAATCTTGGGTTCAAACCCTCTTTCCAATGATCGTCACTTTGATCCTCGGATTAAAGCGTTAAAAATGGGTAAGAATAGTTACCTTGTGTTTAGGAATGATTTTATTACTTCAAATTCCCCTTTGGAATCACTTTTAGAAGCTCAAAACATGAAAATAAAAATGAATGCCCGCCCTAGTATATATAGCAGCCCGCACCTTTAAAGAGTTGTACCACATGCTGTCCAAATTGTACCTCACTGGATAGCTTTGAGTAAAATACCCATAACCTTTCATAGAAATGTCCAAATGATACGAGGTTGATGGCATTAGAACCACAACTCAAAGAGCTACAACTTTCATGTTTTTACTTTTTTCCAATTCCTTATGGATTGATCTGCAAAATCGATTTCTTTCCGGTTGAACAGTAAAAAACAGAATTCAGCAGCTTTTTTTGGCTTTGCACCAGGTCAGCCACTGTTTTTGGGTACAAACGGGACCCAAAAGAGCTCGGAATGACCCCAAATTTTGTACACAAGTCATACAATACTTGTGTGATATGTTCGTCAAGACGAAACTCAATTCGGATCTCTAGAACTCAAAAAGTGGGTCCCACAAAAAAGGGTCAAATTTCGACTTTCGCCAAAATAGCGAATTTTAATCAAACGATCCCGGAATCCAAATTCGAAAGTTGCTACAAGTCACAAATGATGATACGAACCTAACGGAACCCTCAGATCTCTCATCGGAGTTCGTTTACTCAAATCGAGCTCAAAAACCTCTTTTAACCTTTTTAAATTTCTGCAACGGAGAATTTATCAAAAGTCCTGTCAAACGAGGTCCGTTTTCACTTCTGAAGGTTGCTACCGGTCATAAATTATCATACGAACCTAACGCAACTTTCCGATTTCACATCAGAGCTCATTTGCTCAAATCGAGCTCCGAAACCTCTTTTAGCCTTAACGAATATCCGAAGCGGATGTCTTTCTCCGATACCTATCTAACAAAGTTCGTTTTAGCTAAAAAATTTCAGGCATGTCATAATGGACCTTACGGAGCTTTTGGAATTTTTGACATGCAAATCGAGGTCCCGATTCCCGAAACAACTGTTTGAGGTCGTTACAGCTCTGACCAAGTCTAGAAAAGGAGGGAGATTCTTTGAAGGCTGCAACATCTTGCTACAAATGTGGTTGATAGAACACTTATACAAAGTCACAATTAGTCCAATAACACCAAGGGCATTGAGTGTTGGTGACATCCTCTCACAGAGCACTCGTATGGCTGGCACAACAATATGGGAAGTCCCTGCAAACATGCGAGAATGGTATGCCAAGTTCGAAGAGTTACAAGAAATGCAATGGGTAATTGAAAACTGTGCTGGTTTCACAGTCTCCATATAGGGTCACGACACCACCTTCTTGGTATTTATTGGATTTCGAGGAACTCATCACTATGTTCCCCTAAGAATCCTCCGTCAAGTAGGAATGACACAATAAACTCCTCAGCTAACAAAAGGAAGAAGTTTCAACATTGAGATAAAAGATATTGAACATCCGATGGTTGGTATAATATTGAAAATGTGGGACAGAAGGCCTACTATGAAATTTTGCCATGGCCGAGACAGCAGGGTGAACCCCGACACTACTTTGTCCTACCCTCAATGGCTTAGTGAAGATAAAGAGAAATTCCGATCAAAGAGCACATTAAAAAGGAAAGCTGAAACTCCAAGTGTTGCGGAGAAGTACAAGAAAACACGGCACAAGTTCGACCAAAGTAAGAAAGAATTAAGGGTAACACAAGAAAGGGAGATCAGAAGACAATCCAAGGAAAGAATCAAAGGAGATGAACTTAAGTACTGGATAGGCAAAACCGTGGCAGCTAGACAAGCCGCTGGGAATCTACAAAACCTGCTCAAGGGATGGGGAGACTACTTCAAATCAGTACCGTTAGTAGAAAAGGAAACAATGGGAATAGAAATATACGAGTTCTTTACAAAGACTTTAGGTGATATGCAAGCTGGGAAAGACCTGACAGAGATGTTCGTTGCCCCTCCACCGAAAAACTTGGCTAATGAACCCAAAGAAAAGACCGAGGAAAAGGAGGAGGGAGAAGATGTTGGAATTGATGCTTGATACGAGAACCTTTTTGCCTAGCACATAGTCCAGTCGTCTTTAGTCGAGTCATTTTTCTTTTCAAGTTGTCTTTATCGTTGAGTCAAGTCATTGTCTTTCTTTTAAAACTATTGATTGTAATAAAGCCAAGCAAATCAAATAAAATTTTATTATTTTTTAATTAGACTTGTGTTGATTATGCTTAAGCAAATGAAACAATGTATTCGGCGCAAACATTACTTTGAATCCTCAATAGGCCTACCTCTGGCACAAAAGTGGTCCCCTGTATAATACGGCGCGAATTTATAAAAGAAACTTACATTTACTCACATTGTTTTCTCTATTTTTGTCATTTTAGTCCCAAGTCCCCGAAGTTTGGTTTGTGCATTCTGGCCGCGCCGCATTATCGGTTAAGATCCAGATGATCGATTCCAACACCTCCCCCTTTACCTACAAGGAAAAGGACGAGACACAATATCATGGCTGAGTTTGACAAAGCTGGAAATAGAACCCCTGAAAAACAAGGTGTGGTTGCCTATGATAATTATGCTAAGCTGGAGCAAAGGTTGTTTGAGTTGGAGAATAGGATTCCTCTTACCGTGCTGATGGAACCTCTGAACCAAATAAAAATGCCTGCCCTCGCGGCAAAGATCCACTATTTCCCGAAAAAGACATTCTATACCCCACTTACATTGCACCACCAAAAGCACCGCAAAACAACCTACCGCCCTTCATTGTTAAAACAAAAACTGTTGTGTCAGCCACCAAAGATCACAACATATATGCATGAACAAGGGAAGACTCAGACAGCACCAAAGAACAAGTCAAGTGGCTGGCGGAGAAATTCAAGCAATTCCAAGGCACCAAGGAAACTAGAGGACTAGCTTATAAAGATCTCTGCATGTACCCTAACATGAAGCTGCCCGATGGTTATAAGACACCCAAGTTCAACATGTTCGATGGAAGTGGGGATCCACTGGCTTACCTAAGGTCTTACTGTGACAAGATGGTTGGGGTTGGGCATGATGAGAAAATTCGCATGCAATTATTCAACCGTAGTTTGACCGATGATGTACTAGTGGTACTCAAAGCAGCAAAAGAAGAAGTGGACAAGCTGGGAAGCAATGGCTGGGGATTTTATTGACAGTTTTGGGCACAACACTGATGCCATGCCCGATCGATTCTATTTGGAGAAGTTGAAAAAGAAGCCCACGGAGACCTTCAGGGAATTTGCAATTAGGTTGAGAGCTGAAGCCGCCAAAGTCCAACCTCCTATGGAAGACACAGAGATAGTGGCAAACTTTTATCCGCATACAAGAGGATGTTTACTTTGACAAGATGCTGAACATGCAAGATAAGAAGTTTTGAGATTTGATCAAGATTAGAGACATGGTTGAAGATGGGTTGAAAACTGGTAGGATTGTTAGCTTGGCCGCACTACAAGCCACTAACAAAGCACTATAAACCGGAAGCACAGGTACATCATACTCATATATTTTACCATCATCGCCTATCCAGTCTACAACACCCAACTCATGTTCCAAAACCAAATGCCATAAAGACCACCATACCTACAAATTCCTAACTATAGAAATACCAACACCTATCCGCCAAGACCTTACACAAACAATAACCCAAGACCCAAAAAAAAAACTATACCCATTAGCCGAATCGCGCACTCAGCTGCTTGAAAGGCTCAAAGCAGCTGGCAACATACAACCTGTCCCATTCAAAATGTCTGATAGAATGTCACCCTTCTTTGACCAAATCAAAACATGTAGAATTCCTGATAGAATGTAACTCTTCTTCGACAAAAAAAAAAAAAAACCTGTGCCTACCACTCCGAAGACCTGGTCATGACAACAAAAAGTGTTACGCCTTAACAGATAAAATACAAGACCTAATCGATAAAATGGTGATCCATTTGAAAATAACAAATGTGCACAATAACCCTTTACCTAACCACAGAGATAATAGGGTGAACTTGATCGAGTTGGATGAAGAATGCAACCTAGAATGGACTATTGTCAAAGCAAAGGAGGCTATGCCAGCATCTGCTTCTGTAGTCCAATCGGCTAGAGCACCAGTTCCAATTGAGGTAGAGATGGCTCCAAAATTTTACGTTGACATAATCCCTCCTTACAATGACAAACCAGTACCATAGGATTATGAAGCAGAGAAAAAGGGTTAGTCGACGATCGAGACCGTTGCTGCACAAGGAATAACTAGGAGTGGGAGGATCTACATTCCCGAGCATCTTGTTCAAGATAGACGAGGCAGCAGTGATGAGGTGTCTGAAGAGCTGTGGAAGAAAGTCCAAGCAAAGAAATACTCCGTGGTTGAACATTTGGGAAAAAATCCTGCACAAATCTCCATTCTGGCTTTACTTCTCAAATCAGAGAGCCACCAAAATGCCTTGATGAAAGTATTAGATGAAGCACATGTCCTGGTGGACACCACAGTTGAGAATCTGGCAAGCATGGTTGGGCAAGTCATGGAATCCAACCGAATTGCCTTCCACGAAGATGAACTACCGCTAGAGGGGTTGAGTCATAACAAGGCCTTGCATGTCGCCATCAAATGCAAAGACTGGTTCGTGGGAAGAGTTCTGATCGATGGAGGGTCCGACTTGAACATATGTCCGTTCATCACTCTGAAGAGAATGGGGATTTATCAAAGCAAGATAAGAGAGAGCGACATGAAGGTAAAGGCATTTGATGGTTCACAAAGAAGCACCATTGGGGAAATCGAGTTAACTATCATTGGACATCTCCACTTCTTACTACCTGCTGCTAAGAAGACCTTGGACTCACATGGGGCGGTGCCTTCTACTTTATACCAGACAGTGAAGATCGAGTGGGATAACAAAGCGGTTGTAGTATTTGGCGAAGGAAGCAACTTCATCTACAACGAACAAACCATACTAACAATTGATAGGAATGCTCCTGATGGACAAACCTTCTATATTGTGGAACTGGTGGGAGCAGTGCAAGGTAGCCGGGAAGGGTACCGCAAAAACTACAAAAAAAGTTGAAATCCCACTGATGTAGTCCAAGGAGGGTATACTGCACTCTTCACTCCTAAACTAGTCAACACACCACCTAGGATTGAAGAGAAAAGGAGAAGCTTCTACAGTGCTTATTAGGACGGACGAGACAAAGGCTATGAAGGAAGGAACTTAGTCTGGGAACCCGTAATTTCCGATTGGGGTGTGTCTTCACGTGAATTTCGTGAGACCATACCTGCCAAAATAGAGAAGCGACCGAAGTACTCACCTAATGCTCGTCCTAACCGGAAATGCATTTCTGAAGAGACAAGGTGAAAGCAAGTATGGCTACCTAAAACACCCGAATTTACACCAATGGAGGTAGTGATTTAAGAGCCATACATACTCCCACAACCTGCAAAGTGGCCTAGAGACTGGGTTGTAAGCATTATGATAAGGCAAGGCTATGAACCTGGGAAAGGTTTGGGAAAAAACTTAGATGGCATGGTTGAGCCAATTTAAATTGTGATGAGGCTCGACAACGAGAAAGCCGGGATAAGGTACATTGTGAATCCTGAGAAGAGCATGGAGGAAGCTTTGTTGGACTTCAAATACTACAAGAGAAGCACCAAAACTCTCCTGCATATTTTCGTCTTGTCCGGCTACTTGGATAGTCGTAAAAGGGGAGGTATCTGAAGCACTAGAGGCTGAATCAAAGATTGTGGATGCTGAAGATGATTTGCTGGCAGGTGTCCAAAAGTTGTTCCTATCCGACGAAGACTGCTGTGTGATCCTAGAAGAGCATGTTGAGCCTCTTGGACTGACAAAAGCTGAATCTAGAGCAATACTGAGCAACTGGACTAACAACCTGGCCCGAGCTTACCGCGGACCTTGGTAGAGCTAAGGGATAGAGTTTTTTTTATGCTTTCTAAAATAAAACCCGACCTCGAGTCATGGAACTTGCATTTTCCTTTCTCCCTTTTCACATGTTTCCCTACAAACTTTGTTTTGCGAGGATTCATAAATAAAATATTGCACTATTTTCCCTTTATTTTTGTTTTATTCTTTTAATTACACAACGTTTTATTTTTTCAGCATTCAAAATAATAATTCTATTGATTCTACATCCGCAACGTGTAACGAAACTACGGAGTTTGGAGAGTCTGTCTTTGACTATGATGAGTTTGATGAAACAATACAAGAGGAAATTAAAAGATTTAAAAATAAGCCCAAACAAAATCTAGAAGAGACTGAGGTGATAAATTTGGAAAATGATAAGACAGTAAAAGAGACAAGAATCAGCGTATATCTCACTACAGAAGATAGATAACGGCATACCGAATTTCTTAAAGAATATGAGGATGTGTTTGCATGGTCGTATGATGACATGACCGGCATAGGCACAATTTTGGAGGCTCACAAATTGCTCATCAATCCAGGATTTCCGCCAGTTAAGCAAAAAGCCCGAATTTTCAAGTCATCTACCTTGCTAAAGATCGGAGTAGAGGTACCTAAATAGCTCAATGCGGGAATTTTGAAAACAGTCAAATACCCAACTTGGTTAGCCAACATTGTCTCAGTGCCAAAGAAAGGTGGGAAGCTCAGAGTTTGTGTAGACTACATAGATCTGAATAGAGCTAGCCCAAAGGACGATTTCCCTTTGTAAAATATACACATCGTGATCGATAATTGTGTGAAGCATGAACTGCAGTCTTTCAGGGATTGTTTTGCGGGTTACCATAAAGTACTTATGGATGAAGAAGATGATGAGAAGAAAACTTTCACTACATCTTGGGGGACTTACTGCTACAATGTTATGCCATTTGGGTTGAAGAATGCTGGGGCAACTTATATGAGGGCAATGACAACCATGTTCCATGATTTGATGCACAAAGAAATTGAAGTATATGTGGATGACGTGATCATCAAATCAAAAAAGAGTTTAGAGCATCTTGTGATCTGCGCAAGTTTTTCAATCGCTTGTGTAGATACAACTTGAAGCTGAATCCAGCAAAATGTGCTTTCGGTGATCTAGCAGGGAAGCTTCAGGGTTTCATTGTCAGCAGAAGAGGCATCCAGTTAGATCCATCCAAGGTCAAAGCCATCAAAGAGTTGCCACCACGAAGAGTAAGAAAGAGGTCATGAGCTTCTTAGGACGACTCAACTACATCAGTCGATTCATAGCTCAATCCACAGTCATATGTGATCCAATCATTAAGTTGTTGAAGAAAGATGCATCAATCGAATGGACAGAGGACTGCCAAAAACCATTTGACCAGATAAAGGAGTATATGTCTTTCCTACCTGTGATACTTCTACCCGAACCTAGACGGCCTTTGATCTTGTACACGTCTGTGGTAGATTCGACATTAGGATGTGTACTGGGGCAACATGACTCAATTGTAAGAAAGGAGCAAGCAATATACTATCTGAGTAAGAAGTTCACTCCCTACGATGCCAAGTATACACTGCTAGAGCGCACTTGCTGCGTACTAACTTGGGTAGCGAAAAAGCTGAGACACTACTTGACATCATATGTAGCTTTACTTATATCAAGGATGGACCAGCTCAAGTACATCTTCCAAAAGCCAATGCCTATTGGGAAATTGGCCAAATTTCAAGTGCTACTTAGTGAATTGGACATCAATTTTGTCACTCAAAAGGCGGTGAAAGTTCATGCCTTGGCAGATCATATGGCCGAGAATCCTGTGGATGATGATTATGAACCTCTGCACACTTACTTCCCCAATGAAGATGTCATGTTTGTAGGAGAAGAGACCACCGAAGAATAGGACGACTGGAGATTGTTCTTTGATGGAGAAGTGAATTTCAAAAGAGTCGGCATTGCAGCGGTACTGGTCTCTGAGACTGGTTAGCATTATCCTATTACAGCCAAATTGAGGTTTCCTTGCACTAACAACATGACGAACTATGAAGCTTGCATCCTGGGTCTTAGAATGGCAGTAGATATGAACATACAAGAGCTGTTGGAAATTAGAGATTTTGACTTGTTGATTCACCAAGTCTGAGGAGAATGGACGGCAAAGAATTCCTAGATATTGTCGTATCTTGAATGCATAAAAGAGCTGAAATAAAGATTCACCAAGATAGAGTTCTGGCATGTGCCTAGGCTACAAAATGAGTTCGCAGACGCTTTTGCCACCATATCTTTCATGATCAAACATCATGACGAGAATTACATTGACTCAATACCCGTGGAAGTGAGGAAGCCACCAACATATTATTATCATGTGGACAAAGAGTTGGACAGACAACCTTAGTTCTATGACATCAAAATATTTCTCAAAGATGGAACTTACCCTAAAGATGCAACAAGACATCAAAAGAAGACATTGAGGAGATTGGCGAATGGTTTCTTTTTAAGTGACGAAGTCTTATATAAAAGAACACCTAATCTAGGCTTGCTAAGATGCGTAGATGCTAAAGAAGCTACAAGATTGTTAGAAGAAATACATTCTGGGAAGTGCGGCCCACACATGAATAGTTTTGTGCTCACAAAGAAGATCTTAAGGACTGGATATTTCTGGATGACAATGGAGTATGATTGCATAAAACACGCACGAAAATGTCATCAATGCCAAGTCCACGGAGACATGATTCGAGTACCTCCCAGCGAGTTAAATGTTAAGGGGTCACCTTGCCCTTTGGCTGTCTGGGGAATGGATGTCATAGGACCAATTGAACCCGCCGCTTCAAACAGACACCGTTTCATCTTGGTGGCTATTGATTACTTTACTAAATGGGTAGAAGCTGCATCATATAAGTCAGTGATAAAGAAAGTTGTAGCAAATTTGTTTGTGACCCGATAATCTGCAGATTTGACATCCCTGAATCAATCATCACTGACAATGGATCTAACCTCAATAATGACTTGAAGAAAGCTACTTGTGAAGACTTCAAGATCAAGCACCGTAATTCCACTTCATATAGACCTCAAATAAATGGAGCGGTTGAGGCAGCCAACAAAAACATCTAGAAGATACTGTGCAAAATGACAGACAATTGAAAACAATGGCATGATAACTCATCCTATGCATTGTTAGGGTACCGCACTATAGTGAGAACATCAAATAGGAGCCACTCCTTACCTGTTAGTGTATGGCACCAAAGCAGTGATACTAGCAGAGGTCGAGATACCATCTCTAAGGGTTATTCAAGAGGCACAATTGAAAGATGCCGAATAGGTCAAAAAGAGGATGGAGCCGTTAGCACTCATCGATTGCAAGATAATGAATGCAATATGTCATGGGCAATTATATCAGAGGAGGATGACTAAAGCATTTAACAAGAAAGTTCGAGAAATATCTTTCGAACCTGGTCAATTAGTGCGGAAGAAGATATTCCCCAATCAAGACGAGGCAAGAGGCAAATTTGCACCGAATTGGCAAGGGCCATACATGGTCCACCGAGTTCTAACTGGAGGAACACTAATATTGGTAGAAATGGACGGAGAAGTTTTGCCGAAACCAATCAACGCAGATGTTGTCAAAAGATACTATGTCTAAGAGCTTGCATTAGTTAATGGTTTTACTATTCTATAATATATCATGTAATCTGGAACTACGTTACGACCTGATTCCCCATGTGGGATACATAGGCAGCCTACCCAAGGTTCGGTCGCATAAATGCAAAAATTTTACTTTTCCCATAAAGCAGACACTGGGCAGAATTTTTTAGGAACTCTAAAAAATTTCGAAAAGGACAGATAGAATTGACATTGGGGACCCTCTCAAAAATTTCTAAATAAATCAACTGGGGAAGAATTTAGAGAATTTATTTAAATGGAGAAAGTTGGAACATCTCGAGGAACAACGACCACGATCTTACATAATGCGGTTCATGACTTAATGGAATAAAATACTTTCAATTTTACAAAATCTTTTCAAAATATTTACATAATTTACTGCTTTACATATATCCCTATCAGCTTGATCGAGGTCCCGACATGAAAAAGAAACAGGCGCAAAGCAAGCCAAGAATGCATAAACTAAACCACCCCACACAACTCACAAATTTTTCTTTGAATGCAGGCACAAAGGTACCCAGTCGGACATGAAGGACAAATACTTCTTAGCGAGAAGGTATTTAATTTCCTTTCACTGCGCTTTTATTTTGCAAGGTATACAGCCTTGGATGTAGACAGCTTGAAGGGTAGACAACCCAATATGGGTAGTCGCACAAGGGTGTCCGACCGACTCGGTCTGACGTTCCGACCAAAAGTTGGTCGGACACCGGTCGCATTCAAGCTTTTCTGGAAAAAAATTTCTTGAGCTAGGCGACCAATTCGGTCTGAGATTGTAAATTCTGGGCAAAAAATTCTTCAATGTTCTGACCGCGTCATTCGGACATCGTAATTTCTGGGCAAGAAAATACCCAGATTTCGGACCTATTCGATCGGAAATCTTGGTAAAACCTGCAATATAAAACTTGTAATTAGAGCTCCACCACCTGTAAAAATAGTAAAATACAGCACCCCGTAAACAATAGGCTTCTACAAGTCTTAATATTTTTCTAAATAAGGCTTATTTCCTTTAAACTAAAAATTTAAGGATTTACATAACATCAACACTTCATAACGATTCAAACAAGTTAAACTTAACAACAACAAGACTAACAATCAAAGAAGTTTATCAAAAACCAACCACAAGTCTAACACATGTCTAAAACATCAACAATCCATAATTACTACTCCATAGCCTCGGAACTAGACTCGGAACTAGACTCAGACAACGAGCTGTATTGACGTTTGCTCTTGCCTTTCCCCCTGCTCTTGCTCTTGCTCGTGCTCTTGCTCTTGCTCTTGCTCTTGCTCTTGCTCTTGCTCTTGCCCTTGCCCTTCTTCTTTCCCTTGTCCGCACTACCACACATAAAGTTCTTCATCATTTCCCGCATGACTCTCATATTTTCTTCATTATGCAAACGATCTTCTTCACTCTTTCTCTTAAGCTCTTCGATTTTATTACGCAACGAAACTTCTACTGAGGGATTAATTAAACTAGCAGGAGTGTAAGTACCAAACAAACCTAGATTTAGACGTTCCGAGGCATGCTGCGATCCAAGGTCGTAAGCACTTCCCTTCTCTACCCCGCCATTCACCCCAACCATAATGCGGTTTCCTCCTCAAGTGTCATTTGAGCTGGGGTACTGCTACTACACTCGGATGCCTGACTTGCCATCCTTTCTTCATAAGCCGCCATAGCCTTTTGCTAAAAAATTTTAATAACAAGAATAAGATTTACAAATATTGACGGATTTAATAAACATTAAAAGTTTGAATTTAATAACTTGCATATAGCTCTCTAGCGCGCTCCTTGACCCACATTTCTTCTCCTTTTTTTTTTCTATATATATACCTCTTCTTAAAGATTTCAGGCACATGTACAGGCCGCCCTTCTTCCTTTTCCTACAAAATTAAAAATATGACAAGTTAGATAGAAAATTAATGCGAGTTACATAAAACCATATATACAATAATTAATAAGATACCATTATCATCCGCTGAGTCGCTGCACTAACCGAACCCCCGGTGTACAGCGATCCACCCTTTTAGGAGGCTCGCGCGGCTTTTCCTTGGGCGCTCTTCTTATTAAATTCATCACTATCCCAGTATTGCGGATATTTACCCAAACGTGATCGTATATCCAATCGGGCTTCTTTCCTTTGGCCCGACTATCATACAAGTTACCTTTGACTCTATTTGCACATTTTTCAAGGAAATTGTTTCGGACAGCGCAATCAAAGGCAGGATGCCACTTACAGTTTGCCTGAAATAATTAAAAATATTAAATTTTAAAAAAAGTGACACTTGAATAAATTATTAAAAAATAAAACATAGTTATTACCATAAAAACGTCAAACATGGATAGCTTTACGGGGAAGGGTACCTTACCCCAGGATGGTCATGGCTCATTCCATCTAGATATAAGGCATACTGTGACTAAGGGAGTAGCCACATGCGAGGGAGTAAAACTAAATAAAAATCAGTAGTGTTAATAAATATACAAAAAATTTAAACTTTACCATAGTATTAAATAGTTGAAAAATAATAAAAAATAATACTTACCCATGACTACCCTTAGGATAAATTTCTCCTTCCTGTCATCATCATATGATCCTTGAGCACCAATGTAAAAAGGCGAGCTCGGATGATAATATGATAGAGTAGGTGGTACCGAAGCGCCCATAGAGCTCGGACCAGAAGGTGGTACAATAGATCCAGAAGGAGTAGATGATAAAGGGATGGTGATGGACTGGAAGATGGCGAAGGCATGGATTAGCTCATGCCGTGCGGACGAACAACATAACCAGGAGATGTAGAAAGTGGCAATGCCAGGGGGAAAGGCAGCGGGAGAAGTGAAAAAACCTGGAGCATATGTAGACGGAGGATATGTAGGAAGCATATGAGGTACAGGAGCAGAAGGAGTAGTATGACCTGAAGTAGGAGAGATACTTTGAACCTTTCTTTTCCGCCTAGCCTTCTCCGTAGATGCACTATCTGTAAAATAAGCACAATAAATTAGCACAATATAAGCAAATTATAAATTTATATGGAATACATTTATAAAGTAGTGCAAATAATTGTAGTAAAGTAACAACAACAAACTACGAACATGTCAATCATCATCATTCGCCTCAAGGTCATCGACTATTTCTTCTTCCTCGCTCATCTCATCGTCATCAACAAATTCTTCCTCGCTTGTTTCAACGTCATCCATATATTCATCCTCCTCGTTTGCCCTAGATGTTCCTTCTCAAAAATTAGTCATTCTTTTCATGTCTAACCTCTGATTCATCAAACTCTTCATAGATTCCTTCACTATGTTGGTACTGATCGGCTAATTCAATATCCGCAATCAAGGGAACTGTTGAAACCTTATTTTGATATGCAACATCTAATACGTCATCTACTTCCACTCATCCCACCAGCTTGCCTTTTAGAACTGCCCACCAATTGGCCTTGGCTTTGGATTTGGCTTTGTTCTTTATCGGTGGATAAGGAACGTACCACACTTGCTTCACATTCTGGGTAATGATGAAAAGATCATACTGTCCATATGACCTTCTGTTATTAACTTCAATTATTTTAGAACATGGGTCTACCCTCGTACCCTTGGGACTCGGATCAAACCACTTGTACTGAAAAAGAACCAATCTTTTACGAGGCCAACCTACTGTAAACTCTATTTCTAAAATCTCCTCAATCACACCATAGTAATCAAAGTCTACATCCTGGTCACCAGTACCACCTTTCATACACACACCACTGTTGTTGGTTTTATTCCCCAAGGACCATTCTTTAGTATGAAACTTGTACCTATTAACAAAGTACTTAGACATCCTCTTGTATTTATAATAAGGCCCGTGACATATATACTGCAACAATGGGAAGTTTATGCAATTATCCGGATTGAGTACCTATATAAAGTTCAAGATAGTTATATATATAGCAAAAAAACTTATGTATTTGTTTATATAACACTTACAAATTCTCTAAACCAATCTAAATTTTTCATAAGCAGAAATAGCGCCAAATTCTCCAACAAAGTGACTGGATGATGTGCCAAAAAAATCTCATTAGTTAGATTAATGATGAAACTTGAATGTTTGGCTTTAGTGTAAAAAAAATCATAGTTGTAAAAAGGCGTGACATCGGGACAATTCAACAACACATGTGTTGTAGCTGCTTTTCTGTCCCAGTCAGTGAACTTGCATACTTCGGTCATTAACTTTCCTCTACTAGGTTGATTAAATATAGAAAATGGTGGATAATACGGATCATTGTTGTCTCCAACATCATGTCGATCCGGCCTATGTTGCAAACATGGCACATTTTGATCGAAATAATGCGAACAAAAATGAGAAGTTTCTCTAGCAGAATATGCCTCACATATGGACCACTCAATTTGGTTCCTATTTTTCACGTTCCGCTTACACTTGCAAATAATTCTTCATAATACATTGTATTAATTAATTTACTTAAGATGAATTAAAAAATTAGTTAATAATAACTTAAGGGACCTTACCTCTTGAAATGATACATCCATCTACAGTGCACCGGGCCTACCAGTAGTGCCTCTTCCGCGAGGTGAATAGGAAGATGCTCCATTACATTAAAGAAACCAGGGGGAAAGAGTTTTGTCAACTTTGTCGCGACAACAGGAAAGTTACTTTACAACGACTTAAGATTCTCTTCCTTCAATATCTTAGAACACAGCTCCTTAAAAAATAGGCTCGTCTCTATAAGGGGTTCCCAAACTTTATCAGGCAAGCCAATGAATGCAATTGGGAGCAAGTTTTCCATGAAGATGTGACGATCGTGGCTTTTCATGTGAGTCAACTTTCCTTCTGTCATATCAATACACCTTTCTAAGTTTGATGCATATCCATCAGGCATCCTCAAATTCTTTACCCAATGACAAATCATTCTTCTCTCATCCAATCTGAATGTGTAACTGGCCTTGGGAAGCCAAATCATGTTGCTAACTTGAGATAAGTGTAACTCAGGTCGCCTACAAAGTTCCTCAAGGTGCAACCTGGCCTTCATATTATCCTTTGTCTTGTTCCTGACATCCATCAAAGTATTAAAGACAGCCTCGAAAAAATTCTTCTAATATGCATAGGATCCAGGTTATGTCGAAGAAGATTATCCTTCCAATAAGGCAACTCCCAGAAGATACTTTGTTTAGTCCAATTATGATCAATACCATAACCAAGTGCTTTAGATGGCCGTTGGTCAATTACCTTAGGATACACCTTAACCCTATCCCATATTTCTCCTCATAACAACCTTTGCGGAGGCTCCTCAAAATCAACCTGATTCTTCATAAATGCACTACTGTTATTCCTAAACGGATAATCAATTGGCAATAATCGATGGCAGTAGTCGAACCATGTAATCGTACCGCCATTTTTCAAAGTGAATTCTTTTGTATCTTCCATATAATAAGGGCAAGCAAGCTTACCAGAAGTGGACCATCCACACAACATTCCATAAGCTGGAAAGTAATTTATAGTCCACATCAAAGAAGCATGCAGTTGAAAGTTCTGTTTCATTCATATATCATATGTTTCCACACCTTCATACCACAATAACTTTAACTCATCAATCAAATACTGCAAAAATACATCAATCGAGGCTTTCGGGTTATGTGGCCCTGGGATAATGCAATTCAAAAATAGATAAGGACTAGTCATGCACATTTCGGGCGGAAGATTGTACGGTGTGACAAATACGGGCCAACAAGAATAAGGTGTAGACGAGACATCAAAAGGAGTGAACCCATTTGAACATAGACCCAACCTTATGTTTCTTGGTTCACTAGAAAATGCCGGATACACCTGATCAAAATGTTTCCATGCCTCACCATCTGACGGATGGCTTAGAATGCCTAGCTGTTTTGTACGATCATGGTGCCATCTCATATGAGAAACAGAGCTCATCGACGCATACAACCTCTTTAACCTAGGTATAAGAGGAAAGTAATGCATCGACTTAACAGGTATCGGCTTCTTTTTAGCGTTTAGAACCGGCTTGTAACGAGGCTCCTCACAAAATTTATATGTATCTAATTCTGCATCATCTTTATAAAACAACATGCAACCTTTGACACAACAATGAATTCTCTATGTAGAAAGGCCTAACATGGAAACCAACTTCTTAGTGTAATAATAATCAGTTGGTAATGACATGTTAGTTGGATTGAGTTCATTCATAAGGCCAATGATAGAATCCATGGCTGCTTGAGATATACTAAAATCATATTTAATACTTAACAATCTAACAACAACTGACAACTTGGAATGCATTGAGCCTTCATACAATGGACGACTAGCTTCCTCCAACCGTTTATATAAGAGCTTTGCCTCATCATTAGGAACATGCTCAACATTTGGTTGTGATGTACCCGGTTGGGATGGCTCCTCTGGGTACATCCTAAAAGCATCATTAACCATATCGTTCATTCGATAATTATCAAGATCATTATCCACAAACGGACCACTCCCACCGAAATAAGCATATTTAAAATTAATAATCACCGCCCATATCACTAGACTCTCCATGATAAATCCAAACAGAATAATTCGGCATAAAACCCTTCCTATAAAGATGCATTTCAACATCTTCCAAACTTTGTCCTTTTGTGCACTTGCATATCACACAAGGACACTTAATCTGGCCATACCATATAAAATCATCAAGTGTTTTCGCCTTTTCAATAAATTCTTGAACACCTACTGCAAATTCTTCCCTCATCCCCCGCCGCCTGTGATTATTTCTATTATACATCCAACTACGACTTCCATATTCTATATCTACAGAAACATTACAAGTTTGAGATACGTATTCAATTGCAAAGATTAAAAGAAAATAATTTATTGTGAAACACTACCAATTTTCATAAGATTCACTAGTGTACAACTTACTAGTATTAGTAGTATTATATCTAAGTCAATTACTTTAATATTACTAACTAATTTATTCTCTAAGATTATCATTTAGTAATTAATAACACTTCTTAAGAATCAAATGAAATAGAATAAAAAACTAAAAAATAAATTCTTAGAAATAATTTATTTCATTCAATCAATTATATGAGAATAATTAAGATATTTTAAGTTGTATAAATACTATATTACTTATAGCTAATGCCTCTTAAATTATGCTACGAAAAAGTTGTATATTTGTCCATTTTTAAAACAAGTATCTCATTCTAAACAAATGGTTAAAAAGATTCAAACTTTAACAATTTAGGAGATAACGAGAACCTAACTTTCTCTCTTTGTTCTTAACTCTCAAACTATGGTTCTACTTGAGAATATGGTATTATATTAATGTCTTTACTAATATTATTAAGTTGATTTTTTTTAGTAAGCTATTGTGAACATAATACTAGTTCACTTTGTAACAAAAGGAGCAATTATCTTTACACAAACCTACCAAAAGGACCAAGTCTAAAAAGAAGGCTAACTTATATTCTACACAAACCTCACCAAAACGCAAGTCTCAAAGTTTATCACTCAAACCAAAACAAACAAAATTGTTTATCACTCCTCTCCCAAATTTCTATTTTCTATCCAAACCCCAATTTTCTCATAACATCCACATTTTTATTAAAATCCAAACCAATATTCCAAAACTATATTCACTATCACAAAATTCATATTTTCAATTCATTGGGCCATTTTATCAAATACATAGTGGCCATAACTATAATAAATAAGTTACTACTCTAATTAAATCATTACATAGCTTCCCAATTACGGGATCAACAAATTACATTCTAACCATGACAACATCATCACCCAAACACCATAACAACTACATAAGTCGAGCACAACAATCAATCTAGCATAAAAGTCCCCATTTTTAATTTTTCATTTTTTTTATAATTTAAAGCAAACTAGTTAGCTTTCTAATTCACTATCACAATATACTTATCACTAATGAAGCAATACAATTCCAACTATTAAAAACCAATTAAACTAACAAAATCCAACTAAACTTCACCACTTATCAACAAATCAACAAATGGCCACAACTAAACTTCACCAATTAAACTAACAAAATCCTCCAATTCCACCAACTAAACTTCACCAATTAAACTAATAAAATCCACCAATTCCACCAACTAAACTTCACCACTTATAACAAAATCCAGCATTCCAAACTAATTGTATTTTTCAGTTAGAACAAAAAAAAATGAAAAACATACCTAGGGTGGTGTAGCTGCTGCCTCAGCTAGTGGCGTTGCTGCCTAGGTGGTGTCGTTGCTGCCTAGGTGGTGCCCCTGCTGCATGAGGCGGCGGGGCTATGAAATTGAAGAAAAAAATTGGGGGTTAGGGTTTGAGAAATTGAAGGAAAAAAAGAAAACATATAGTGAAATAGAATGATACTTACTTATGTCGATTGAGAAATTAGTGATTTGTGAAGACATTCGGGGTTGGGGGAAGGGGGTGGACGGATCTATGGGTTTTTCTGGGGGGGGGGGGGGTGGTCGGGTTTTTTTATTCTTGGGAGAGAGAGATAGGAGCTGAGATGGGGAGGGCTGCGGGGTATATTATTTAGATAGGCGACCACTTCGGTCGGACAATATAAAAAAATATTATTTAATATAACTTAGAGGGATTGTTCGACCGCTTCGGTGGGATATTTGCGGTCCGGAAATCCCTAATTTTTAGGGTAGACAGCCCGATGTTGAGTTTGGCATAGCAGAGGGAAGACAGCCCGATGCGGAGTTTGGCATTGATAAAGGGTAGACAACCCGATGTTGAGTTTGGCATGGCGGAGGGTAGACAGCCCGATGCAAAGTTTGTCATTGAAAAATGGTAGACAGTCCGATGTTGAGTTTGGCATAGCAGAGGATAGACAGCCCAATGCAGAGTTTGGCATTGACAAAGGGTAGACAGCCTGATGTTGAGTTTGGCATAGTAGAGTGTAAACAGACCAATGCAGAGTTTAGCATAATAAGAGGAAGACAGCCTGGAGGATAGACAGCCCGACGAAAGGATTAACATGACAAAGGGTAGACAACATAATGAAAAGAATGGCATAATGCTCGTTGAATAATTTGGCATAACAAAGGGGTTTAAAATCTAACATGACGAACACACCTGCATATGATGAGAAACCCTGGTAAGACGATCCAGCCAGCAGGAAAGTACATTTTTACATTTACATATATATACACTATTTTTTTTAAAAAAAAAACTCACTTTTACTACAGGATATACAATCTGACAATGCAAAACATTACAACCTAGCACCTTGTATATTCGCATAATCCTTAAACACTCCTCAAGAGCCGTGACAAAATTAGTCGTTCTGTCAACATCTTTGCCCGAAGACGCTTTCATCATCCCCGGGCAAAGAGGGGCAACTGTGGATACCTAATTTTATCCATCCTGTTCCAATAGCCTTTACTCAGACAAAATTGCACTGATAACCATACAATTACCATACACTCACCCTATCCAAGATCATTACTTCACACACACACAAAAATTAGGCTATTTTTAAGACATTAGCACAAACTACTGCTATTTTACAAGATTTGCACATTCTGTTATAATTTTTCGTAATAATTCTTATTTTAACAAAATTTCCTAAATTGTTTTAAAATCTAACAGAATAGGTTTCCCAAGCTATTTAATCATCACAATTAATTTTCTTATTTTTATATAATTTTATAAGTATTTTATATAATTTTTCTATACATTTATATGCATTTTACACATTTTTATACACAATATATACAATTTATACATATATGCACGTACACCTCAGCTTTCATGCCACCTATGCGCCTACGTTGCCAAATCCTGGCCATCCATGAAGTCGATCCAATGGCCAGGATTAAAATTTCAATTTTTAACTATACTACTCCACCTGAAACCCTTAACACCCCTTTCATTTTCCCCCAAAATCTCAGCCGCCACCACTCTCTTTCTCTCTCTTGTCAAAACCCTAACGACGCCCTATCATGGCTATTTTTCGGCCATTATCGCCGGCAAAACGAGAAACAAACGACATCACCATGTTCCTCTCGACTTCCGCTACAAAATCCTAGCAATGGTTTTTTTAGTCAGTGAAGTCGACGTGCAACCTTTACGTGACTGTCACCGGTGAGAAATTCCGGCAAGAATCCGATAAGACCTAAAGTTTACAACCTAAGGGGAAAGGAAAAATCCCCACGTATGCATAATAGAAGTAGGATCAAATTCGAACCGACTCTGGTATTAAATGGGTAATCCCTAATGCCTCACTCGATTGTTTGTATTTGTGTGACAACCTGCCTACATTTGCCCATTCCTTCCCATGATATCACGACCGGTGTTTATTTAGCAATTGATTAGAGTAAAACTTGTGAAATTGTTGATCTCTATCCATTTCATTAAGTCTGAATACTAATCAGTGCCTGAGTTTTAATCTCTATCCATTTCATTAGCATTTAAAAGGAAATTTGCTTTGACTGATCAGCAGGGTATCCCTTAGGATCTTTGATTAGAATTTGTTGGAGGAGGGGGGTTTCTGATTGCTTAAAATCCTGTTGGCCTTAATGTTAGGGCTTCTGATTGATTTACTGTTTGAAAGAATACAAAAGTTGATCCATTTTACTTTGGGAGACAATATTTTTGCCTATTCTGTTACCACCCGTTAGAACTAATCCTCTCACCCTCATACCTATTTAAACCAGGATTTACTCTACACATTGGGAGAGTTCAATAAAAAAAGAAAAAAAAACACAGGCATATATATTCTCAATACTACATACTACTCTCTTCTCGGGTTTTCTTTCAAGATTGTTGAAAGGACCCTGCTCTCTTTTTCTGCTGGACTTTGTTTCTGTTTTGCTTGTTTACTACTGTTGCTCAGAAGGTATATCTATATTTTTTAATCAGTTGTTGCCTATACTTTAAACTTGCTTATGCCTGGTATTCATGCTTGCTCTTTCTCTGTTTGTGTTTGCATAACTTAGACTATCTATACTTGTTTGGAGCCTAGGCACTTTGCACCTTGGTTCTGGGCTTCCTTTTAGCCTCTCTTAACCCTTATACAGCTTGTTAGGATGGTCTGAAAGGACCATACCAGTGTTACCAAATATAGGGTATTTAATGAACATGGTTCAGTAATTACACCCTATTGCCACAGATTTCTGAAGCCCAATTACTGAGATCATGGGTTATTGGGCAGTTTTAATTTGATAGGGATTTAAGACATGCTTTTCCCTCTCTAGCATCCCCTTATGTGTATATTTGTTAGGACTTTTGTTGTTGTATCTGACTAAAATAGGTTATACAGTCACAAGACTGTGTAATTGGCTATCAAGGGGCCTTCCCTCACTCTTTCCTTTATGTGATTGCATTATACATAGGAAAATAGAAGTCTTTGCATTCAATTGATAAGCATGAACTTATCACATAGTGTCTAATGATTTGAACTTTGCCTGACAGTAACATTCACATATAATCTGAAAATTCTGATAACAAGTTTTATGCCTAGTCGGCTGAAATCAAAATTCAGAACAGTTCTTATGTTTAAACTGTTGAAATACATAATTTTTGACAAACAGGGGCTTATTACGTGATTAAATGCTTAAATTGAATCGATTTCGTAAAATGAGTCTGCCCCTTTTGCATAACTAAGCTGAATCTGGCCATTTTGTGTATTTAAACCAATTTTTACAACTCCTAAGCTCTTGTACACTAATCTCATAGTGTATAAGGGTGTATGAATTATTGGGGTCAACCATACTAACAGTTATATGTATTTTCTACAGTTTAAATAAGTATTATCATGTATTTTGCATGCCTATACGTATATATACTACGTGTGACAACCCTTCTGTGCATTTATGTATTCTGTGATCCCTTTTCTAAAACAGCCTCTCTATACGTATATATTTTCAAAATTGAGCCCAAAAACAAAATACCCATTAAGATTAGGACTCGACAATTAATGTCAACTCACACCGACCTTAAATGGCTAACATTTTATTTCAAAAATAAACCTCAAATTGTTTTCTAATCAATTTTGAATCGCCTTTGTCAAGACTGGCCATTTTGTGCAAAACTTTATGACCATCTAAGTAAAACTTCTATATGCATGTGAAACGTAAATTCAATAATAAAGGATAATCATTGCTGCAAATTATAATAAACACTGAAAATTGCATGATTGGACTAAATTTAATCACCCTTTTGCAATATTAGCCTCGCTAAGTATATGATTATCAATATGAGGTTAAATGTGCGATTAGGCATAGGGCTTATGCCTTCAGTGCAAATTTGAAGGCCCAATATCATGTATTTGCTGCACACATATTCTAGTTTGCTTAAATAGATTTAAATTCATAATTGATTGTAATTTTAACTCTTAGACTAGCAACATATATATTTTTAATATGATTGATATTTATAACTTGTTTAGACATCCCAAAATTAATTGCTCGGGCGAGAACTACTTTTTTTGGGACTCGAGAAAGTGCCTAACACTTTCTTCCCCAAGTCACTTGGACTTCTAACCCTCGAATCTCTGAAATTGAACATATTTAATAAAAGACCCGACCTTAGACCTTTAGGTAACCTAATACACCTTAGAAATTCATATTAGGTAGCGACTCCAATCTTTAACTCAAATGAGTTACCCAGTCAAATCCGAATCTTGACTCGCTCCGAGTTGAGAAAATGTGGGGTATGACACTAGTGAGTCTGACGGTGAAGCTGAGAATCAAGAAGAGGAGGCTGAAAGTAAGAGAGATGTGAAGGAGGCTGGAAAGAATTTGCACATTGATTATGACAAGGAAATTGTTGAAAGGAAGGGTGCTTGCTGATATGAAAGAAGAAGGGATGGGTTGGTTGTTGCAGAAACTAGAGAAATAAGGCTGGAAGGACATGGTCCTTAAGATCAGACAGAAGGGTGAACTGTTTGATATCCCTTCTGGGGGCTATGATGATTATGTTAAGGGTGAATGGCCTGACCTAACAGGTTTGCCTACTGCCTTGTAGGTTACAAGCAAGTTTGCTGAGAATCCTCAAGAGGAAAAACAAAGGACAGTAGAGAAATATAAGATGCAACCAAATCATCAACTTCTGTTTGAGTTTGTCAATAAGATTTTGTTTCCTAGGCAAGAAAAAATGTCAAAAGCAAGTTTCTTGGACCTGGTCCTTTTGAAGTTGCTAGACTCTGACTAGCAAATTAATTGGCCCATGTTTATGGTGCATTTTATCACTAGGGTGGTAACTGGGAAGAAAAACATGATCTGCCATATGGATTTATTTTTACTGATTTGTTTGACAAATTAGGCATTCCATTGAAGTAAGTGAAAACTGCTACCAAGAAGGAATGATTTGGTGCTACTACACTGATCAGCTGTGACATGACAGTAAATACTGAACCTACTGCTGGTAGGGATACTGTTATTGGCACTCAAAGGGACCTTTGGACAATAATGTTGGGGTGTTAAGGTGGCAGATTGATATGCAAGCTGCTGAGATTAAGAGGCTGGAGGAAGAAAGAGACTTCTGGAAAGCAGAAGTGGCTAAGGCAAAAGAAATAAATGAAGGGATGCTTCAGAAAATATTTTAGTTGTTGCAGGAAAAGTCTCAAGGACCTGGTCCTTCCACCACCTGATATCCAAAACCTTGTAGCCATCTTTTGTCCAGTGGGATTTAGATTAGTTCTAGTTTCCTAGCTTTCTTATCTTTAGTTTTTGACTAGTTTAGCAGTACTTGCTTAGTTTGTTTTCCATGCTTGAAGATCTTTTGCTTATGATGTCATATCTACGGTGGCTAATATCATTTCAATGCAGTTTTTTTTGTTGGATTATGCTTCCATTATGAGTTGCCTAAATGGCCATGAGTTGCTTGTTCTATTGCTTATTTAATTCTGACTTATACACCCTTTTCAATGATGCCAAAAGGGGGAAGAGTAAGTATGATTTTGCTTGATATTTATAACCAGTTTAAAGAACCTGATCCTTAATGAGGAAATTGATTTCTACTAATGTACTTTTAAGTTGCAAGTTGTGATTCAGGACATTAAGGATACAAAGCAAAGTCTATGAGTTTGTCATCATCAAAAAGGGGGAAAATGTTATTTTGAATAAGCTTGAAGTTGTTTATTGATGACTAAGGAACAGATCCAAGGACGTGTTCCATTAGATCACTGCAGCTGAATAAATAATTATGTAAAATCATTTAAGCAGGAACATTAATTGTTATCCTAAAATCTAATGTTAATCTTGATAGCCATGCAGGGATGTACAAGATAAGAAAAGATTGCATAAGATTGGGATAAGGCTTGAAGATAAGCAAGGAGTTCAATTAGGACTCAAACACTAGAAGGACTTTGGAGTTCTAATTGGTCAAGACTTCTCAAGGTTTCAAGGCTATAAATTAAGAAGCATTTCAGCTGTTGAAGACACGCACAAATACAGAGAGTTTAGAGAAGTAACATAGAAGTCATTCTAAATTTTATTTGAGCAGTCGTCTAGCTACAGGGAACTAAGTGAAGAACCAGTTCCTTAGGATTGAGTTAATTTTGTTCTCAGTCTTAGTTCATCTGTAATAGGATCTATCGAGTTGTACTATTTACTTTCATATAAGTTTTGTAAGAGTAGACATCATTTAAGTCTTCTACTTGGAGAAACTTCACTGATTCTGAAATGGGTCACTATAGGATTAGAGTTAGTCCTAGGTTAGTAAGAAGGAAGTTTTGTAATCAAGTGAATCTTTCAAATAGTAAAGTTGAAATCCTACTTGAGAGAGTAGGTCATGGTTTTTTTATCCCAAGTAAAAGGGGTTTTTCCACGCTAAAATTATGTGTTCATTTACTTACTTTTACTTATTCCGCAATTAATCAGTAAAGGAACACATAGAAGGAGCTGATCCTTCTGTAGTGGTGTGTCCTGGAAAATATTAGAAATATTTGAGTCACTTCTGGAAGTGTTTGTGGGGTGCTCTTGGGACCAAATTGTTGTTTTCTATAAATCATCATCCACAAACTAACGGTCAGACTGAGGTTTTTTACCGAACCTTGGGAGCTCTTCTTAGAGCTATGGCCAAAGGTAAGGCGAGGATTTGGGCTTATAGGTTGCCTATTATGGATTTTTCTTATAATATAACTGTGCATAGGATGACTAGTGTGACTCCATTTGAATGTGTTTATGGCTTTAACCCCTTGATTCCACTTGATCTTACTCCTTTGCCTAGAGATGCAGATATCAGTGTTGATGGTGAAAACCAAGCAGCTGCATTGCTAGAGTTGCATGCTAAGGTAAGGAAAAACTTGAAGGAAGCTTATGAGAAGGTAGCGTCTAAGAAGAATAGGTGGCAGAAAAAGGTGGATTTGAATAAAGGTGATTGGGTTTGGGTGCACTTCCGAAAGGAGAGGTTCCCGAGCCAAAGAAAGGGGAAGCTAGCCCCGAGAGGAGATGGTCCATTCCAAGTGCTACAAAAGATCAATAATAACGCCTATGGTATATACCTGCCTAATGAGTATAATGTTTCTAACACTTTCAATGTTTCTGACTTAACTCCTTGTGTTGCAGGTAGTTCCGCTTTGAGAGTTGATGATGGCTCGATTTCGAGGACGAAATCTTCTCAAGAAGGGGAGAATGATACTGTCCAGCCTGATCAAGCTAAGTTCCAGACTTTGAGACTACTGACGAGGAGTCAAGCTAAGAAGCTTCATGATATCCAATTGATTGTGATGAAGAGTTATGATTGTGCAAGTTGGAAGAAGCGGGCAGCATGTCAGAGGTGACAAGAGACACTTTGATTAACATTGGAGAAGGAGGGATGATTGAAGCAAGTTCAGGCCTAAATTTGTAGAGCTGAACGAGCTACTCAACAAGCTCACTTTTTGGGCGGTGGGAGCTTGGGATTCGGGCAGCAACTTGGTGAACTCAACGAGCTTCTTAATGAGCTCTTATTTGTTATTTTTGCATAAACGCTCATAGTTAGGTGAATGACACTTATTTGGCCGTGCGTGGTCGTGTATATCTAGCCCTTTTCGTAGCTGTTCTTTGACTTATTAGGTGTTTAGGGCTTCCACTATAAAAGCCTATACTTAGCATTATTTCATTCGGTTCCTAGACATTACAGAAAAATACAGCTTTATGTTTTTCCTACAAACACTTGGAAAATCATTTCTTTTGAGTGAAATTAGAATTTAACACTTTCCTCTCTTGATCGGATGGTTTACAAGACACAAGTTAGTCTTGAGGATAGTTCGTATAGTCTAGGTGCTTTTTGATTCCTAACAAAGGAGTGAGTAGACCAGTTCCTACTAAATCATTTGTTGAATTCAAATCGTGTCTAACTTTTTATCAGTGTTCTTGCTTTCATAATCTTGCTTGCATCATATGGTCAGCATATTTCCCATGCTCCCTAGATCCCTGGGTATGTTGTTATTGTTGTATACTAATAATATTCTATATTTATATATAGTTGGATAAGTTTTACCCATTGTATTGGTGCATTCTAGTGAGTTTTAATTTAAAAAAAATGATTAATTGAGCTAATTGATTGTATTCCGATGTACAGGAAGCTATTGATGCAAATAAGATGTGAATTACAAAAATGAAGCAAAAAGTATATTTGATGAATTTGAGGTAAGTTGTGTGCGAGGGAGGGATAACATAGCCCGTAGATGAATTTTTAGTGAAGAAAAATATTACTAAAGTAGTAAGCTAACTTCCCAACACATAACCATCACACATGAGGTTAGAAAAGCAAGTTTGGGAGTCCTGAAAGGTCCTGTGCATCGTAAAAAAAAAAAAAAAATTGTACTGAACGGAAGTTTCGCCATTTGACTTGAGAACGTGTTTTAAAAGTCCAAAAGTAAAATTTCAGAGGGTATCTTGACCTAGAAAGAGTAAGAAAAATGCTGGAGCAGTGAAGAACGAATATATAACAATTTTTTTTTTTTTTAACTTTTCCCATCCTTTCTTGTAATTTACTATTTATGGGTTGTTTATCTCATGTATCCTTTAAACATGAGGGGCTAAATTATCTCTTCTAGGGTTTGGCATAATTGTTATTGGATGATGTGTTGAGTATTTTGTAATTAAGTTGAGCTTTATATTTATTATTCCTTGTTATTTAACTACGTTTTGATTATTTTCGGTTGTAAAGATCACAATTGATTGTGCCCTTTATTCTAATATATACTTAAAAGAGAGTTTTTAGTCAGGGTTAGTTGAGTAGCGACACTTTAACCCTTCTTTTTTAAGTAGAGAGTAAACTAGGCATTGCACCTATCGACCAATCTTATAAATAATACTTCCTCCGTCCTAATTTATATGGCACCGTTGAGAGTCAAACTATTTTATTTTGACCGTGAATTCGAATTTAAAATCTTTAATTTTTTTTTTAAAAATAATTTACTTATTTAGAAACTGAATAAAAAATACTATAAGTTACAATAATTATAATTTAAAATATTTAAAAAGCACACAAAGAAATTATGGTCAAAAATTTTCTTATTTGACTCTCGAAAAGCGAAATATGTCACATAAAATGGGATTGAGGGATTAGTAAAAAGTAAATGCCTCGAAGATGACAATACAAAATAAGGAGGGTCCAATCATACCTTCCATAATCCTATCAAGGGGAGTTTAACTCTAATAAGGAGTTTTATAGAAAAAAGAGTGGAGTGAGTTCGGGAAAAACAAACCCTTATCGTGATCATGGTGATTAGTCCATTTTATCATCTTGTGTTGAATAAAAAAATTAACTGGGGATAGTTATTGCTTGTTATTAGTTACTAGCCATGAGATCATTATGGATAGTCAAACAAGATAGAATATTCGGTAAATCATTCTGATAATAGGGAAGGTCCTGCCCTAGGTCTTTTATTCCTAAATTTTCTTCTGGCTATTTTAATACTTGTCATTACTAACGTGGTATTCATTTTAGTGTTACTACAAAAAGCAATATAATTGATTCCAAAAGTTAATTGAACGGAAACTAAGTTAAAATAAGATTAATTACAAAATTATGTTCCTCTCTGTGGATTAGGCCCAGACTTGTTAAACTAGATTATATTTGTAACAAATGCTTAGTCATCATTAAAGGCATAATTAGGTGTAAACACATAGTTCATATGTTAGTTTCATAGACTCAAAAGTTTATCGATAATCGAGTCTCAATCTCCCCATAAAGTGTTTCTTTTGTCCAAGATCTTACAAACATTTTAATGTATCAGCCGCAGTTGACAAACTTAGAAGTTTAATCTTGCAGGTAGCTGATATTCTTATAATCAGTCGATAAAAAAAAAGTCCTTGTAAGTAGGATCAACTACTTTGAATTAATACAGTACGCAGCTGTACAGTAAGTTGGTTTTTCTTCCTTGTAACAATGAAATATCGTAGCAGCCGCAGTTGAATGTCTTTTGATATATGGTCATGCGCCATTGCTTACTTTGAATTTCACTAGCAACACAAAAAGATTTTCATATTTAGATCCAAACAGATTAGTCAATTAAATTGAAATAGCCTAACTTAGGATTATTCTTCAAGTCAGCTGAATTATTTTTCTGAAGAAAGTTCAGCAGGGCAATAAAGTAAGAGCCACTACTTTGACCTAATGCTAACAAAAAAAGGTTGTGGAAAAATGCATATCATATTTGTCTTTGTTACAAATCCAAAGAGCCTATAATAAAGCATATGCAACTAGGCTTTGGAGTACGTATAAAATTAAATAGCCATTCCTTTCCATCCCAAAATGCAGCTCTTTAACTTCTTTTCCATTTTCCTTTTTGTTTCTTTCTTCTTTTTATTAAGGAGATGGAAAAATTCCAATAGCCAAACCAAACGATTGCCTCCAGGTCCATGGAAACTACCTTTACTTGGAAACATGCTTCATTTGCTAGGTCGATCTCCACACCATATCCTTAGAGAATTAGCCAAAAAATATGGACCACTTATGTACCTTCAACTAGGTGAAATATCTTTAGTAGTGGTTACTTCCCCTGACATGGCAAAAGAAGTACTACTAACTCATGATCTTGCTTTTGCATCCAGGCCTAAACTTTTGGCTTCAGAGATTGTTTTTTATAATGGGACCGATATTGCCTTTTGCCCATATGGCGATTACTGGAGACAAATGCGTAAAATCTGTCTATTGGAATTGCTTCGTGCAAAAAATGTCCGTTCATTCAGCTCAATTAGGCTAGATGAAGTTACTCGAATGATTGAGTTCTTTCGGTCATCTTCTGGTAAGCCGATTAATGTCACACAAAGGATTTATCAATTCGCAAGCTTTATTATATGTAGATCAGCATTTGGACAAGTAATCAAAGATCAAGACGAACTTATACGATTAGTCAAGGAAGTGTCGGGCTTATTGGAAGGGTTTGATGTGGCTGATATATTCCCTTCACTGAAATTTCTTCATGTACTCAGCGGAATGAAGGCTAAAATTACGCATGCCAACAAAAAGGTAGCAGCCATTCTTGAAAAGGTCATCAATGAGCACAAGAATAATGTTGCAACAAGCAAGAGCAATAGTGAATTAGGAGGTCAAGGTTTAATTGATGTACTAGTACGACATATGAAAGATGGAGGCCTTCAATTTCCACTCACCAACGACAACATCAAAGCTATTATGTTCGTAAGTACTATATACTGCATAACGCTACCCTAATTGTTATTATTACTTCCTTAGCTTTGTTAAATTTTATATGGTCAGTTGCAAAAACAAAAAGTACCTTATATATATTTAAAAATAATTAAACATTAAATTTCTCTGTTACCTTTATGTTATTTTGTATGCCGACAAAAATCTATCATGTTTAAATCCGAAGTTTCAAAAGTCTATCTTTGTTAAATTTGGTACGTACAGGAGTATTAAGTTAGTTTTCAAGTAAGGACTACTAATCGTACCTCCATATGACGAAGTTTACACATTGAAAATTTATAAATGAATAACTTATGTCAATCAACACCACTTGGCATTTCTAGGATAATCAAATAATAGCAAAATATCGTATGATAAAAATTAACTTTATCAAGTTATTCAATATAGAAGAAAGGTTGTACAAAAGTTTAGTATAACTTTAGTTATTTTAATATTTCCGCTGAAATTGATTAAAGAGATTGTATAAAAAAAAATAATTGTGTGAGAGAATAGAGATAACTAATATTGTTACTCGTCCATGAATGAAGGACATATTTGGTGCAGGAACAGAAACTTCATCAACAACAGTTAATTGGGCCATGACAGAAATGATGAAGAATCCAAGTGTATTGGCTAAAGCTCAAGCAGAGGTAAGAAAAACTTTCAGAGAGAAAGAAACTTTTGATGAAAATGATGTCGAGGAGTTGAAATACCTAAAGTTGGTCATTAACGAAACATTCAGACTCCATCCTCCATTTCCTCTTTTGTTACCTAGAGAATGCAGGGAAGAAACAGACATAAATGGCTACACTATTCCGTTGAAAACAAAAGTCATGGTTAATGTTTGGGCTATGGGAAGAGATCCAAAATATTGGGATGACGCAGAAAGCTTTAAGCCTGAGAGATTCGAGCACAAGACTGTTGATTTTGTTGGTAATAATTTTGAGTTTCTTCCCTTTGGTAGTGGAAGAAGAGTTTGCCCCGGGATATCGTTTGGATTAGCTAATGTTTATTTTCCACTAGCTCAAATGTTGTATCACTTTGATTGGAAACTTTTACCTGGAAGGAATCCCAGTGAACTGGACATGACTGAATTGGCTGGAGTAACTTGTGCTAGAAAGAGCGATCTTTACTTGATCGCTACAGCTTATCAACCCTCGCAAGAGTGATGTAGTGTTATTACATTTTTCTAAAAGAAGAACCTAATGTATGTGTCTTTATTCCTGATGTATGCGTCTTTACCTATTCCTATTCCTATTCCTATTCCTATTCCTATTCCTATTCCTAATGTATGTATGTTTTCCACACGAGCTATAATGTAAGATTGTCTCTTGATTTTAAATTTTGGAATGTAAGGAAGTGAGGACAAAAATGATCAGATAGGAACATGTGTGTGTAATATCACTTACTTCGAACAAGTCTTTAAAACGTAAGTAGGAACTCGTATATACATGATTAGTGTATTGGCCTAAATCAGCTTAGTACAACAAATCAAATTTTGATTGGTTAACAAACAATGCTAAGTCGAAATAAGGCTATGAGTTAATGTAAACAAATGAGCAATAAGAACACGAGAATATATTATTTCGATACCAACGATGAGTATAAATTTTGACAGAGTTTTTGTATGTACTTTCTGATGATTACAAGATAAGATGAAGTACTATTTATAGACAAATGAACTTCATCCACTTCCTCCATGTTCTCCCATAGCAGTACCCACGTTCTACACCTTTGGAAGTGGAATTAGTGGCTGTGATCGTGGAGCAGCTTTCTCGCTGAAGCTGGAACGACCCACGAGGCTCCAGTCTTTTGCCTCGGGGATCTAGTCTACCGAGGTGATCATTCTCCCAGGAATGTTATAGATTACGACTTCAGTTGATGACTTCGGTGATTTTGTTGTCTGCCCCGAGGTTAGGCTTATCAGTATCCACTCGATGCACTCCAAACCATGCAGCTATGGTTCCATGTAAGAGAGCCAATTTTTACCCAATACAGATAGTCCCCCACTCCTCGGGCAAGTGCCAGAATTCCCGAGGAGTGGAATGAATTTGAGACGGAGAATGACGCAGCGAACTATACGCCAAGGATTTTTAAAATGATTCAATCACGTCAACCTCCCGTTGCGACATACGTGGTGACCGTTGAATGGCATCGAACTATCACGCTGTTTCGTTTGCTCTTCCTAACACTTCCGCAATGATGATTCTTTGCCTATAAGTACTCCCAGTTGATCACTTTCTTCATTACTTGAATTCTTGAAGCAATAATAGAATTTTTAAGATTAAAATCTACGCCTACAATTTCTGCAAAAAAACTCCATCCAAGGCTCTAGGGGCTCAGAAGGAAAATATCCAGACCCCCCCCCCCCCCCCGCCATGATCACCGGCGACGAGCTGATGAATATCACACAACCCTTAAACATCATCGTGCTGACGGGCAGTGATGATGAAGCAACATCTCAAGATATCAGCTCAAGGCGGCGTAAAGCCAATGCTGGAAGTGATAAATTTGAGGAAGTGGGTGATGATGGCGGTGATGATGTCGAAGGTGATGATAATGCTGATGACAAAGGTCTGTTGGCAATGGCGACGTTGATGTCGAAGAGGTTAGCAACAAGGAGGATAACACTGAGGTGACTAGCAGAACCAAGGCTAAAACTGAGGCTGGTCCCTCGAAGAGATCTAAAAAGAAGATTCCCATTGGTGAAGAGGTCGAACACCACCAGATCATCCCTCTGGATTCCAAGAATGACAAAGATTTCAGGGTGCAAAATCAATCAGACACTCATTATGAACTGAATAGAAATATTCCAGTACAGGCGAGCCGAGCCTAGTACCGAGGACCTCACAGAGGTAGTTCGGGAGGATTTCAATTGGGGGCCCGAGGTGAACATCTGATAAGAATCAAACGCGGAAAATAAAAAGGATAAGAACAAGACGTATCTCGATCACAAGTCTCAAGTAGCAACGGAGAACTTGTTCCGTTACACCCCGAGAGGAGGTCAAGAACACCTACGCTAAGCAACTACCCTCGAGCTAACGTGAGCACGCAAGTAGAATGGTCGGGGGGATTGGAATTCATCTAGTTCCACTAGAGGAATAACAAGTCCCAAATTCAAGGTTTGTCATTCAATAAGAGTTAAACTCTTCAACACAAGTGTTTGTTTTCATCAAAAGGTAAGCTAATGAAAATAATAAGACAACTAGCTATTTATAGGTGTTTTTAGACACCATATGAAAGGTCTAATATGCCCACACTTAGGCTTAGGAACATAGGACCACGTAGAGTCAAAATAGTCTTAACATAGCTACGAATCACGCCTTCAGCGATTTGGGCGGAGCGCCCGAAATTGGGGCGGAGCGCCCAAGAAATTGATCAGTGGGGTGGCCTAGGCGGGGCGCCCAGAGTTTGGACGGAGCGCCAACTGGGCAAGGCTTGCCCAGGCGGAGCGCCTGGCTTCTTCAGGCGGGGCGCCCAGGCCTAAGCCTCTTCAGGCGGGGCGCCTGGTTCTTCAGGAGGGGCGCCTGGTTCTTCAGGCGGGGCGCCCAAGGCGCTGCACTTCTCCCCTTGCACTTTAAGCACTGGGAACGGCTTCCAATCGCTTCCTTCTTCTAGGCCCTTCCTCATCAAGTGTAGGTGTACTCCTTGGATGTCCTTAGCTTGGCTCCGAGTGAAGGGTCTTGTGGGGGTTTGGGTCTTATCATCCTCCCCTTCTTGAGAGGATTTCGTCCTCGAAATTGGAGCTTCCTTCACGACCTCTTCATCATCATTCACGACCTCTTCATTACCTTCATCCAAAGGAACCAAGTCACAAACATTGAAAGTATTAGAAACTTGATACTCACTTGGCAAGTCGACCACATAGGCATTGTTGTTTATCTTCGAAAGCACTTGGAATGGGCCATCTCCACGGGGTGCCAACTTCCCTTTTCTAAGGTTTGGAAACCTTTCTTTCCGGAAGTGCACCCACACATAGTCACCCTTCTTGAGTTCCACCTTCTTGCGTCCCTTGTTTTTCTTAGAGGCTACCTTTGCATAGGCTTCCTCCAAGTTCTTCTTCGCCTTAGCATGAACCTCCATCAAAGCCTTGGCTCTAACTTTACCTTCAAAATTAACAACCGTTTCCCTTGGCAAAGTGGTTAGATCAAGGGGAATCAAGGGGTTAAATCCATAGACACACTCGAATGGAGTCATGCCTATCATGCTATGCAATGTGCGATTGTAGGCAAACTCCATAAGAGGTAGAGGATCAATCCAAGTCTCGGCCTTACCTCGGGTCATGGCTCTAAGAAGAGCACCCAAGGTTCGGTTTACCACTTCCGTTTGCCCATCGGTTTGTGGGTGGTGGGACGTGGTGAACAAGAGTTTGGTGCCTAAAGCACCCCATAAACACCTCCAAAAATGACTTAGGAACTTAGTGTCCCTATCACTCACTATGTTTGAGGCACACCATGCAACTTCAAAACATTTTCAATAAACAAAGTTGCCACATGTTGTGCATCATCACATTTCTTGCATGGAATGAAATGAGCCATTTTGGAGAACCTATCCACAACAACATAAATGCTATCATGGCCCCCCCCCCCCCTAGTCCTAGGTAATCCCATCACGAAATCCATTGAGATATCCAACCATGGACTAGTAGGTACGGGGAGAGGGGTATACAACCCATGGGGGTGGGCTTTGGATTTAGCACGCTTGCACTCACGGCAATTGTTGCAAAACTTTTCCACGTGCACCCCCATCTTTGGCCAATGAAATTGTTCTTTAAGAATAGCCAAAGTCTTTCTTGTGCCAAAATGTCCCATGAGTCCCCCGCAATGTGCCTCATGCACAAGCAACTCTCTCCAAGAGGACTCCGGTATGCACACCCTACCATTTTTGAAGATATATCCATTAACCCATTGGTATTTGTCAACTCTCTCCCCTTTCTCTAGAGTGTCATGGACACTCTTTAGCTTTGGGTCATGAGCATACATCAATTTAATGCTCTCAAAACCCATGAGCTTAGAGGTGAGAGTGGTGGCTAGAGCAAACTTTCTCGAAAGCGCATCCGCCACAACATTGTCCTTCCCTTTCTTGTATTGGATCACATAGGGAAAGGACTCAATAAATTCAACCCACTTGGCATGTCTCTTATTGAGCTTCTCTTGGCCTCTCAAATGCTTGAGTGACTCATGGTCACTCTTGATTACAAACTCACGAGGCCAAAGGTAGTGTTGCCAATGGGCAAGGGCTCTCACAAGGGCATACAACTCCTTGTCATATGTAGAATAATTCAAAGAGGCCCCTTTCAATTTCTCACTAAAGTAGGCGATGGGTTTGCTATCTTGCATTAATACACCACCAATTCCCACCCCCGAGGCATCACATTCAACCTCAAATGCCTTTCCGAAGTCGGGCAATTGCAATAGAGGAGCGGTACTCAACCTACTTTTCAATTCATGGAAGGCCTTCTCTTGAGGCTCTCCCCAAACAAAAGGTTGGTCTTTCTTCACCAATTCGGTGAGTGGAGTGGCGATGGAGCTAAAGTCTTTCACAAATCGCCTATAAAAGCTAGCAAGACCATGAAAGCTCCTCACTTGAGTCACGGTAGTAGGAGTAGGCCAATCACGTATGGCCTCTACCTTAGACTCATCCACTTCCACTCCTTGGGCACTCACAACAAACCCAAGGAAGACTACCTTCTCAACACCAAAGGCACACTTTTTAAAATTAGCATAGAGCTTTTCGGCTCTCAACTTTTCAAGCACTTGCCTAAGGTGAGCAACATGGTCATCTATTGATTTGCTATAGATCAATATATCGTCAAAATAGACGACCACAAACTTGTTGATGAATGGCTTTAGAACATGGTTCATTAGCCTCATAAAGGTGCTAGGTGCATTGGAGAGCCCAAAGGGCATCACCAACCATTCATAGAGACCAAATTTGGTCTTGAATGCGGTTTTCCATTCATCACCCGGTTTTATCCGGATTTGATGGTAGCCGGACCTAAGGTCAATTTTTCTAAACACACATGAACCACTCAATTCATCTAACATATCATCAAGTCGGGGAATAGGATGACGGTACTTTACCGTTATTTTGTTCACGGCCCGACAATCAACACAAATCCTCCAAGTGCCGTCCTTTTTGGGAACAAGGATCACGGGCACGGCACAAGGACTCAAGCTCTCCCTCACCAAGCCTTTAGTGAGCAATTCATCAACTTGCCTTTGAAATTCCCTTGTATCCTCCGGATTGCTCCTATAAGCCGGCTTGTTTGGGATTTGAGATCCCGGGACAAAGTCTATTTGATGCTCAATACCCCTCAAAAGAGGCAATCCATCCGGCATCTCATCCGGGAACATGTCCCCAAAATCCTTCAAGACATTCTCAAACACACTAGGCAAAGGGTTAGAAGAAAAATCACAATTAGAGTTTAGGATCATACCTTTGTGCACTAGGCATAGGAGAAACTTGGTGCCATCATTTCCCTTTAAGATCTCGCCCGGTTGCATCATGGCACAAATGCCACCGGTAAAAGAAGAAGGTGGGATTGCCACCATGCTTTTGGACAAAGGGCTAGTCTCAATGATTGACTTTGCCTTTGCCACTTCCCTCAACTCCCTCATTCTATTGTAGTCATCACTCACTTTTTTGGGAGTTAGGGGCTTCAACACAAATTTCCTCCCTTCATGTTGGAGCGTGTAAGTGTTGACACACCCATCATGGACCACTTGTCGATCAAATTGCCAAGGCCTTCCAAAGAGAAGGTGGCAAGCTTGCATGGGCACAACGTCGAACAAGTGTTCATCAACATAACTACCTATTTTGAACTTGATCATTGCTTGCTTCACTACCTTTAGCTCCCCACATTCACTAAGCCATTGCAATCGATACGGCTTGGGATGCTTCACGGTAGGCAACTTCAATTGGGTTATAAGAGATTGACTCACAACATTAGCACAACTCCCGGAGTCAATGATCATAGAGCATACAACACCCTTAACATGACACCTAGCATGGAAAAGGTTTTCCCTTTGCAAGGTTTCACCATCCTCCACAATCATAGCTCCTAGGCTCCTCCTCACTACTAGAAAAGTATGAGGCTCCTCATCCTCCACCGTGTCATCTAGATCATCCTCCTCTACTCCCTCATCTCCCTCTACACCCTCATCATCCTCCGGTTCACTCTCTTGTTCATATGCATTTTCACCAACAATAACCATGGTCCTCTTCGTAGGACACTCCTTAGCAAAGTGTCCATACCCCTTGCATTTGTGACATTGAATGGAAGAAGAAGTAGGAGTATTCAATTGAGTTTTAGAATTACCTCCCACATTGGGTGTGTACTTCTCAAACAGCTTCTTCACATCTTTGCTAGCACTTGCTCCACTAGGGCCACTTGCACTTGTGAATTTTGCATTGGGAGTAGGATTTTTCCAATCCTTTGACTTGTACATGGAAGTAGAAGTGTTGCTCTTGTAACGGTTGGACTTCTCTTTCTCAAGCCATTGCTCGGCTTGGATAGCGGCATCAAGAACTTCTTGAAGTGAAAGATAAGCATGCAATCTCAATTGTGAGGCTATACCATAGCTCAAACCATTCATGAAACGGATCACGGCTTGCTCCTCATCTTCGGTGTCCATATCTAAGGCCATTCGAGTTCTTTCAAACTCATCAAAGTATTCATGCACCGTCTTGACACCTTGCTTCAACTCATAAAGTTTCTTGAGTTGCTCTTGCCGATATCTAGGAGTGATGTACTTGATACTCATGAAACCCTTCAAGTCATTCCAACCCACAATCACGGGAACCCCCGCTCTCCTCCTTGATCTCTTGACGGATTCCCACCAAGTAGATGCATAGGATTCAAAGGATGAAATGGCATAGGTACCTTTCTTCTCATCGGTCATTTCATTTATGTCAAACAATCTTTCCATGTGTAGCACCCATTCAATATAAGCCGCCGGATCACAATTCCCTTTAAAGGTTGGGAGATTAACCTTCACACTATTGAGGTTGGTGTTGTCACGACCCCCACGGAAAGGCTTCGGTTGGCCCCCATAGTGATCTTCATTCACACCATACTCCCTCCTCGCATTCCCTCCAACATAACCCATAGGTGGCCCTCGACCTCGGCCCCTACCTCTATCCACATTTCGACCCCAATTCATACCTCGCCTTGGTTGAAAGTGATCATCAAACCCATACATATCATCACCATAATCGGCTTCCTCCCCTTCTTGAGCTTCATCGGCTTGCTCAAGAGGTTGCACATTTCGGATGGGCCTTGGTAGTGGAATGTTTCTTGGGGGGTTATCCAAGATACGGGGAATGCCCGTTCGTTGGGTATTGCCCAACACTTGATCAAGTCTCTCTCGCTCCTCCTTTACTCGTTGTTGATTGAGCAATTCAATGACATGGCTAACTTGCTCTGGAGTAAAGTTAGGAGTACTTGAGACTTCAACCGGGACACTCGGGGTCCTTTTCTCGGCTTGGACACTCGGGGTCCCTTTCTCTGAGGGGACATTAGAAGTCCCTTGCTCAACTAGAGCACTAGAGTTCACCCGCTCGAGGCTTTCAATCCTCAAGTGCATACTATCCAACTTGGCGAGGATAGTAGCAAGGGCACTCTTTGCAAAATCATCTCCTTCGGAAGACATTGTACCTACACAAGTAACAAACATTAGGAAACAATCTCACACACTCCCTCACTTGAGATCACTCGGGTCTCTCGTATAGTGACGGTGGGTATTTCACTCGACTTGTGGTTCCAAAGCTTCACGTAGATGAATAGAAATTCCTCAACTCAACCAAACTATTCACGAGTCAAGCACACTCCGGGGTGAGTGGAGTTAATAGGACTCAATGAAAGCTAGGCACTTTGAAGTGACGACTTGAATCAAAGGAGTCTATGATTCTTCTTGGAATTCTACTCTCCAACTAATGCACGAATTACCCTATAAGTAATGAAGGATTAGTGTTAATTAAGTAGGAAGATTACTTAGATCAACACTAATTAGAGGTTAGGCAACAAAGAAACAAGTAATCCTAGAAGAAACTACCCGATTCCCAAGTTTCAGGGCTCAGGCGGAGCGCCCAGTGAAGTGGGGCGGAGCGCCTGGCCAATGGTGCAATGAGGTCGGGCAGGCGGGGCGCCTGGGGTTTAGGCGGACCGCCCGGGGCAAGCACAAGTCAGGCGGGGCGCCTAGGCTTTAGGCGGAGCGCCTGGACGAAGAACACCTGGAGTTTCAACAACGTGTTCTTCGATTTCAACCCAACTTTTTGGTCGATTCCAACGTGTTCTTCCCAAATTCGAAGTACCCGAAGTTTTATTTTGGTATAACCACCAAACCCCAATGATTTTTACACCCAACCAAGCAACAAACAAAACACAATCATGATTCAAGTTTCAAGTTGGGTTTCTTTAATTTTTCAAAAGGGTCAAAAAGGTGGGTTTCAATCTTTCGAAATCAATGTTATACAACTCCGATTCACACCAAATTTGTTGCAAATGGTTCGTCTTCGATAGTAGATCAATTCCCAATAATCAACTCCAAAATCCCATCAACACACAACCCCAAATCAAGCAAATTCCTCAAGAACAAGGGTTTAGTAGGGTTTAAAGAAAATTGGGGTTTCAATTTTTCAAACTTCACCAATCCAAGTAATTTTGGTACCCAAGCAACGGGAATTCAATCACAATCAAGAATCCATAACACCCATATCAAGATTCACAAACACAAAAAAGTTACACCAATTTTTGAATTTTGAATTTTTCAATTTTTTTGTAATTTTCTTTTTCCCAAAAACTTCAACAACAAGAAAACTAAAAGAAGATACTAAGCACGAAGAATCAAGGGTCGGGGTTCGTAGGAACGATACCCGAACCTTGCTCTGATACCAAGCTGATAAGAATCAAATGCGGAAAATAAAAAGGATAAGAACGAGACGTATCTCGATCATAAGTCTCAAGTAGCAATGGAGAACTTGTTCCGTTACACCCCGAGAGGAGGTCAAGAACATCTATGCTAAGCAACTACCCTCGAGCAAACGTGAGCACGCAAGTAGAATGGTCGGGGGGATTGGAATTCATCTAGTTCCACTAGAGGAAGAACAAGTCCCAAATTCAAGGTTTGTCATTCAATAAGAGTTAAACTCTTCAACACAAGTGTTTGTTTTCATCAAAAGGTAAGCTAATGAAAATAATAAAACAACTAGATATTTATAGGTGTTTTTAGACACCATATGAAAGGTCTAATATGCCCACACTTAGGCTTAGGAACATAGGATCACGTAGGGTCAAAATAGTCTTAACATAGCTAGGAATCACGCCTTCAGCGATTTGGGCGGAGCGCCCAAGAAATTGATCAGTGGGGTGGCCTAGGCGGGGCGCCCAGAGTTTGGGCGGAGCGCCCAGGCCTAGGCTTGCCCAGGCGGAGCGCCTGGCTTCTTCAGGCGGGGCGCCCAGGCCTAAGCCTCTTCAGGCGGGGCGCCCAAGACGCTGCACTTCTCCCCTTGCACTTTAAGCACTCGGAACGGCTTCCAATCGCTTCCTTCTTCTAGGCCCTTCCTCATCAAGTGTAGGTGTACTCCTTGGATGTCCTTAGCTTGGCTCCGAGTGAAGGGTCTTGTGGGGGTTTGGGTCTTACCAACATCGTGGTACCCGCCCCAGACAGATGTATCTCTAACCATGTGCCGGGGTACTCTTTTTTTTACACTTACCCTTTCACCTTAGGTTTCACTCTCCCAGTGCCGAACATATAATCTGTGTTTAGCACAATGGGCCCAGGGGTCTGGATAGTTGTTCAAGGTCTCGATTTTTTAAGTTGAGAGGTAGGTTTATCCTTCACTTTTCAACATTTAATTGCTCTCTATTACCTCTACTTCCACAAAGCGGGAATTGTGGCTTTGAAAAACTGAGGTTAATATTCTATCTTGAGCAAAAGTGAAGATCATGACGACCGAGGTTGGTGTGATCACTATGTTCTTATACCAACAAATTTGCTATCTTCTTACCCCGGCTTCCCTGAGGTGTTGAATGCCCAACGTAAGTGTCTTTATCTTAGCTTTCTTTTTTTGATCACTTCGGTTATCAGCTACTCATTGCTCTATTATATGTATGTAGCAAACAAAGTTCCAGTTAACCCCCTGGATGATTTGCTCAACTAGGTGAAGGGGGTGGTGGCATTTTGGAAGTGTCCCTTTAGAACATAGATGCTTATGGCTGCCGAGGAAGACAAAAATTTGGCGTGTAAAAGGCACCGTGAGTTGTTCGTCTCGTTGTGGTCCCAAAGTATTTTTCCACTGACGCTTTTTCTTTCTTTCTTGTAGGTTTCCCAAACAAACCTGCCAAAGATATCGAAGACTAGGAAAAAGATGAGGAAGAGAAGAAAGAAAAGAAGAAAGGAAAACTGAAGGAGAAGAAGGAAAAGAAGGAGAAAAAAGTTATCGATGCTAAGGAAGGTGTCAGCAAGATGATGAGTTTGGTGAAGAAAATCGTTGAGGGCTCCCAGGGCCAAGGGACTTCAAAACGTGATGGCATCCTTATTGGTCGATACGCTTGTATCTCGACTTCTTCTTCTTTTGTCGTCTATAAGCTTTCCTCTTCCCCTACTACAGATTCAAAGCAGAAGGGAGCGGTTTCAAAGAGGACAACTAAGGCGAAGCACCCCCGAGTAGAAGTGACTACTATTCCGGTGCCTGAAGTTGTTGTTTGAGCAATGTCGAGGTTTAATTAGTGAATCCAGTGAGGAAGCCCTCGAGGCAGTTCCAGAGGCAGTCCCCGAGGTGCCTAAAGAAACTAAGGTGGTGAACCTCGAAGAGCCAGATAAGGCCGTGTCTAAGGCAAACGGCAAGGCCAAAGTTGGTGAAGGTTTAGTCTCCAACGTGATTCGAGCTTGTAACAAGCCTTCTCAAACACCTGCTCCAATGAAAGTTTTGAGGAAGTTGGAGGCTTGTACCAGTTCTAACCTCTTGGATTCCACCAAGCATGGCATTGTGGGCCTCGAGGCATTGGTTGGGCCAAAAGAAGAGAAAATACTTGAACAATTTAGCCCAATGAGGTTGATGGCTATTTCTGATGCTTTTTATCTTCGTGTAAGTTTTGTCAAGATTACAGTTATCCATTCAAATCATCTCTTTGATGCCTAATCCCTGCCATTTTTTGTTCAAAAACTTGTCCTCTATGCAACTTGAATGTGATAGAGCTGAGTAGCACCAGAATGTGAAGAGTGCCTGGGATGACAAGAAAAGGAAATACTTTGCTTAGATCTCTGAGCTACAATCTAAGTTGGCCACATCAAACCTCGAGCTAGAGCAGGCTCGTGATGCTGCTGCGACGTCTGATTTGGATAGGTGCGAGTCTGTCGTGGCCTCCTAGCTCGATTGTAGGTGAAGAATGAAGGCCATGCATCTGAGCGTGCGAGGCTGAATTTGGAGATGGAACGGCTCCACGCCGAAGTGACTCTCGCCAAGGCTAAAATTCTCAAAAATGGCAAAAAGTATCATGAGAAATGAAGGAGTACACGGCCAAACTTAATGCATTGGAAGGTCGAGCAGGCCAAATTCCAGCACTTGAAGGTGAAGTTTCATGGCTTTGGGGGAAGAATGCAAACCTTGAGAAGCGAGCCAAAGTTAAGGCCACCAGGGTGAAGAAGCATGTGCCGTAGTTAAGACTCGGCTTGAAGCTTTCGAGCAAGTTAAAGCTGGAGAGATTTTCTTGGATGCAGAAATTGCTAAGCCACAAGGTGACGCCGCCGAGGCTCAAAAGATTGTTGATGAGCTTCTTGAGTGAGGGTTTAGATGATGATGAATCCGCAGATGGATAGGAAAGCGATGAGAGCACCAAGGAGGGGACTTCTGAAGGGGAAGAGGATCCCCAAGCTTAGGATTTTTTTTCCAAGTTTTTGTTTTTGTTTTGGCCATCGAGCCAGCTTGTATAAATAAGTTTTTGTAGCCTTCGGGCCTAATCCAATGATATTTTGAAGCCTTCCAGCTTAGTGTTAATAAATTTCATCTTTTCCTCCAAGTGTTCGTCTTTATGTTGTGTCTTGGAAATGTTAAACAAAACACTTAGGATAATTTTTTGCTTGCAAGACTTAACAACTTATAATTAGTCGATGCTAGCTTGGAAAGACGTCTCGTTCCCGAGCCATTGCATGAGAGAGTGACCTCGGTCGAATAACATATCTTTGATAGATATAACCATAGAAATAAAGAGATGCTGAATCAAGTTCATTTTATTGATGATAATAACGGGCCATATCCGTCTTTACATGAAACCTAGTCAAAGTAAGACTTTGGAAAATTCTATGAAGCCAATATCGGGCGAAAAATACAAGACACTAGGCTACTCTTCGGACGGCAGTCCATGGTGCTTGAATAGCTAGTACGAACTCAGTTTCTTCAGACAATTCAGCTCGCGTGGTGGTCGCGTATTTGGCCTAAATGCGCTGAAGTTTTTCTTCACTTCTAGAAAAAAATTCTATTTCTACCCATGTTACTCGCGTGGCACACGGATCACTTGAAATATTTAATATCTTCCATGTTAAAGCCAAAACTTGCACTTTTTGGCATCAATTCACCATGTTCAATTCCTACAACACCAAATAAGTGAATTAATATCAAATCTTGATAATTTTGCATATAAACTCTTAAATTTATTATTGGAACATGGTAAAAACACCTTAAAAAAATAGATAAAATAGCAAAACATCACTTGCCCTTCAAGTCTTCCAACTTATAGGATCCATTTCTAATGATTGCTTTGACTTTGTAGAGTCCTTCCCAATTTGCAACGATTTTCCCAGCATTTTTCTCCTTGGTTGATTGATTCAAGGCTTTCAACACATATTCGCCAACTATGAAATCGCTAAGTTTAGCTTTTTGGTTATGAAATGCCTCGATTTGCCTTTTCTGACCTGCTAGTCGAACCAAGGCTAGTTCCCTTTTTTCTTCAAGTAAATCAAGCTCTATGCGCATGCTTACTGTTTGTATCTTCGGTAGCATCAGCATACCGAAGGCTGGGTTCACCCACTTCCACGGGGATCAGTGAATCCATTCTATAAGAGAGAGAGACAAGAGTTTCACCAATGCTATTCTTCTCCGTGGTTCGCATTTCCCATAATACCCGGGGCAATTCATCGAGCCACAAGCCTTTTGCTACATCGAGCCTTTTCTTTATGTTCTCAACGATCACTCCATTTGAAGACTCGGATTTACCATTTGCAATTGGGTGATAGGGGGTCGATACTATCCTTTTTATGCCCCATTGGATGAGAAAATCTGTGACCCTTAGCCCTATAAATTAGGGCCGTTGTCAGAAATAATTTCCTTTGGGACACCGAACCTGTACATGATATCTTACGGATGAAGTCTATCACCTTTTTCTACCTAACTTTTGCGAAAGCCCCCGCTTCCACCAATTTGGTGAAGTAGTCAGTTAACATAAGTATAGACCAAACATTTCCCTTTGCTTTTGGCAACGGGCCAATTATGTCAATTCCCCACTTCATGAATGGTCACGGCAACACGACCAAATATAGAGGCTCGGCCTGTTGGTGCATCATTTGGGCGTGTCGCTGACACTTATCATATTTTTTCACAAAAAATTTGGCGTCTGCGCTGATGGTTGGCCAATAATATCAAGCCTTGAGTAATTTGTGCACTAAAGCTTTTCCCCTCGAATGGTTACCGCATTTGCCTTCGTGTACTTCCCTCATCACGTATTCAATCTCCCTCGGACCTAGACATTTGGCTATCCGACCGTAATACATCCTTCTGTATAGCTTTCTCAAGATCATTGAATATGAAGCTGCCTGAGTCCTCAACTTTTTTGCCTCTCTCTTATCAGTTGCGCAGGTATCACAACACTCTCATCCTTATTCAAGAGGGTGTCATTAATGATTCTAATGAAGTTAGGAATGTCGTGGTCCCAACAGCTCCAAAGCCTAAGGAGCCTAACATTAATGCTACCAAGGAGTTGGTCTTAGATTTATTTAATAATCAGAAAGCTGCTAAAATTCAAGAAGCTAACAAGCCACAAAAAAAAAAAAAAAGGAAACTCAACAAGCTAATGTGTGAATAATTGTCAGGCATATGTAGTTATTTAAGCTAAAGCTAGGGTTTGGTTCCTTGTCAATTAGGTGTGAACTCTATTAATGCAAGAGATGAGACACTACAAAAAGATGGCTTTCCAAGAAGGGAGTTATTGCTTGAGTGTACTACATTGAAGGAGTTCAAGGCTTTATATCATGATGTACACTAAGTAATACAGTCTGGGACTTTATCCAGTACAAAAAGATAATAGTTCCTTATGAAACATAGGAGCCTCTAGAAAAGGATTTATTTCCTATTGATTCAGAGTAGGTTATGACTTCCAATACCAAAAAAGACAAGCTTGCAGTCCTCTTAAATACAGAGGCACACATGCTCCCGTCGGATATTCAAAGTCCCACAAGCTGATCTTTTCACTCCTGGTATAATTCAGAGACGATTTAGCGCAGCTATAACTAATGAGAATTCAATAGCCAACATGCTTACAATTCCAAAAAATTTAAACTAGTTTACGTGTTGAGGGAACGAAATTAGCGGATGGACTATTGAGTCCTGATAAATTGCAACTAGAAGAGCTTGAGGAAGAATTCATGCCCGTAATTTTCTGCATATTGCATGAGAGGGAGATATTTCTCCAGAGAGCTTGCATAACCAACAAAAAGTCATCCTTCTAGCTCCCAAGAGAAACCTAAGGAACCCAAGAATTAAAAAAAAAAAAAAGCAAAGAAAAAATGCGAAAGATAATGAGGGGCAGCGATTGCTACAACAATCTAGAGTAGTTCGTTGAGGTCTGCCTCAACCAATATAAATTAATTGAGGGATAAAATTTTAATATGGAATACACTTTCAGATAACATTGATTACAATGAATCAAAAGGATCATTTTCAAATTGTTGGATGGATGGAGTTGTTTCAAGGTGTTGAGCATACCGAATCTTATAGAAAACTCTTGGAAATGGATCAATTTTTCTACAATTAAAATGGTAAGGTGTGGGTATTTACTAGGGATGATTATGTAGTTATAGAGTTGATGAATGATGAGCAACAAAATCACCCTTAATTTTTACTATCATATTCTTGATCAAGATATTTTGGTAACATTTGTTTACGCTAAAGAAAATCATGGTGACCATTTTGTTTCTTATGTAAGGCCTTGCAATATGTTACTAGTGATATTAATAAGCCAAGGATGGTTGCGGTTCACTTCAATGTCCTATTATCTGATGAGGAAAAGTATCGTTGCTTGCCAGTTTATCTTTCAGAATATGAGGAGTTTGCAGCTACTTTGATAAATTGTAACCTTGTGGATTTAGGGTTCCCTTTTGGCAGCATATTTACATGGTCGATGGGTATGTGGAGTAAGACTTTATCTACAAAATACTTTATGGTTGCTTGGGTAACTAGAGATTTTTGGGTGAGAAGGACCCCCAAGTCTTTTATTAGTTATAAGGGACTCAAGTCTTGAAAAATGGGTGAGAGGGACACTTTTAAAATTAGTACTAATGACTAACATTTTAAAAGCCCCCAAGTTTTTCTATTTACACAAAGCCCCCACCTCTCATCACCCACCCCATCAACCCCTTAGCCCCCATCCGGCCCCCTACCCCCCCACCCCACCCATCCACCATTCCACCACGACCCTCCACCACGCACCGCCACCTTCTATCACCCTCCACTCCACCACCACCTTCTACCACTCTCCACCACCACCCACCACCCTACACAACTCTAATTAAAAAGATGTGTACACATCTCGACTGATGTGTACACATGCAGATATGATATATATGTATACATATTATAATATGTGTACACATATAATAATATGTGTACACATATATTATATGTGCGCACATATTATTATATGTGTACACATATAATAATATGTGTACACATATATATGATAAAAGTGTTACACATCTCGTCATATGTGTACACATATAATAATATGTGCACATATAATAATATGTGCACACATATAATATATGTGTACACATATTATTATATGTGTACACATCTGACGAGATGTGTACACACTTTTTTCAGCCGTGAAAACATCTTCAAATATGTATAAACATATAGAAAATATGTTTACACATCTGAAAAGATGTATAAAATGATTAGAATTAAAAAAATGAAAAGGGATAAAACGGGGATGAAGAAGAAACAAAATGGATACGGAAAAAAAGAAAAAAAATTAATATAGATGGTGATAAAATGAAATTTGAAAAGAAATTTAGAAGAAAGAATGAAAAGGAAGAAGAGAAAAGAGGAAGAAAGAGAGAAGAGAGAGAGAGAAATAAAATTTGAAATGATAGAATAAGGAAAGAGAGTGTAAAAGTGGGTGGGAAGGGGGGAAATTCAAAATCTGAATTTTTTTGAAAAGTGGGTGTTTTCGTAAATATAAAAACTTTTAATTATACCCACAAGTTTTTAAATAATTCACTTCAACCCTCAATTAAGCTAATGACCCTTTGACTTGGTCTTGTCCCCTATCCTTCTATTAAGACTTGGGAGGTCTTTTCCCCTCTTTTCTCTCGGGTAACTAGCTATTACTCACTTATTTGTTAAAATTGAGGTTGATCACTTAACAAGAGTTGGGTTAGATTACTCCCCTCTTTTTGTCAAATTTACTAAAGATAATACTTCAATCATTAAACCATAAATATTTTTGAAGTTTGGGGCAACTAACAATGGTTTTCTTGATATTGTTAAAGAGCTTTGGCAATGGGAAGTTTCTGGTAATCCATTTGCTATTTTTATTGCATAACATAATGATATAAAAGAAACAATCAAGGTGAAGCAAAGATACATATGGAAATTTTTTTCCAAGAGTTCCTCTTTGGAAGATACTATTTTAGCTCATGAATTTCAATTTGAGATGGTGTCAACTCATAAAAATAGAGAAGCCTTAAAGAGAGCTGAAGCTTATTTGAAAAGGTTTTTGCACCTAGTAGCTGAATTTTTAAAACAACAAGCAGAAATGCAGTGGTTCAAGTTTGGAGATTCTTCCATAAATTTTTCATGCTCATGTAAATGAAAAAAGGAAGCGGCTTCATGTTCATAGAATTTAGAATAGGAATGGAGCATGGATTAATTCACATGATGATATGTCAAGGGAAGCTTAGTGGTTTTATGAGATTCACACAAGAGCACTAATTGCACAGCTTTTATCTTTTGATTAATGTTCCAACAATGATTTCTTTAGAGCAGACTGAACATCTTGTGCACTTACCTAGTGCAAATGATGTTAGGGCAATCATGTTTGAACTTAATGGAGATAGTGTTAGTAGTCCTAATGAGTCACTAATAAGTTTTTTTTAGGTATGCGGGGATATCATCAAAGATGATATTGTTCAAGTAGTATGAGAAGTTTTCTATTGACGTGCTTTACCAAGATATGTGACTCATACAAATTTAGTTCTCTTGCCAAAGAAGCAAAATATTCTAATTGGAGACCTATTTGTTTGATCAATTTTATTAATGAGGTGCTCTCCTGTGTGATTCTTCCTCCTTTAGTTTAGCCGTGATTCCTCCTTGGATTTCTGAAAATCAAGCCGACTTTTTCAAGCGGAGTTTCACTACAAAAAAAGCGGGTATTAGCAACGGTTCAAAATTGCATTTAGCAGCGGTTTTTAGCCGCCGCTAAAAAATTCCGCAGCAGTTATTCACTGCTGCCTATGTAGCTGTACTTAATCCCTTCGGGTGTGGTTAATGTGAACCGCCGGCAGAACTGCTGGTTTACAATCCTTTTTTTTGCTGCGTCCTACAAACCGTCGCTAATATTGTATGTTGATTGTTCTAATCAAAATTGTCAACATTATGAAACGTGTGAACACAACTCCTCTCATTCTAATTTATCAGCTGTACTAGATTTGTATTTCAACCTAAGGCTAGCTGTCAGCTGTACAAGATTTGTAGGCTAGCTGATAATATAAACAGTGGGCCACCCCATTCTACTGCCACCTCAGTGCAATACTGCCTCTCAGCACTGATGGACCCCACGTCAATACATGTTAGCTAGTTAAACATCTGCTGTGTCGGGTGAGGTTAATCGTTCATAAAGTGTAAATGTTTCTATTTATTTACCGATGTGGGACACAGTTCCCTTCTTAAACTGTTCAACATCCCTGTGTTCCTTTCCACCTTCGTTTTCCTTTGGTTTCTTATTAAAGTATGGTCAGATTTAATAAAAGTTAATGTAAGGTCAAAATATAGTTAAGCTCAATAGGATAGTTCAAAAATGCCTCAATGCTCGGTAATATCTTAAATATTAAATTATTATTTTTCTTAAAATAGATTTGAGATTGTTTGAATAAAAATAACATACCAAAATTGATTTTAAAAAAAGAATGATGGTTTAGGAATGTCAAATTAAATTATACATAATAAAAGTTAAATTTCACAAAAGTTGACTCGTACAATTCCCTGTATTATCGTTCTATTAGAAAAATTGAGCCAATTAGGTTCTTTTTATTAAAATTTAGCTTTGAATATTTCTAATTTATTAAAAATATTTATTTTGTTATTAAATTAATTTCTTAATTTGAACTGCTGAAACTTGAAACCACCATATATTACTAATATAGATGTAAAGCCTTTAATCTATAGGACAATATGATCCAAAAAACAGTAGGAAACATCAAAAACTGCTGCTAAACATAAGAAAACCGCAGTTAAACTATTCAACATTGCTAAACTGCTGCTAAAAATCTCTAAACTGCTGCTAAGTCCCTTTTTTAGTGGCTGTTACTTAAACCGCCGATTAAACTGTTGCTGAATAGAAATTCCCAACGGTTTTGCAAAACCGCTGCAAACAAACCGCCGGGAAGTAGCTGTTTTTTTGTAGTGTTTTTATATGGAGAATGTATTGCTAGCAAAAGAAACTATTCATGATACCAAGGACCATGGAGCTGATGTTGTGATCAAACTTGATATGATGAAAATGTATGATAGGATTTCATGGTTATTTTTGACAAAAGTGCTAAGGAAGATAGGTTTTTGTCATGAATTTATTGGTATTAAATATCAATTAGTTTCCTCTAAATGGTATTCAATTTTATTTAATGGCCAATGTCATGGATTTTTTCACTCTACAAGGAGATTGAAGCAAGGGGCTCCATTATCACCAACTCTATTCATTATCACAACCGAGGTTATTTCGAGGAGCTTGAATTCATAAAATAGTAATAATTTTTATAAGGGTTGTGAAATGCCCAAGTTGAGTGCATATATTATTTACTTCAGAGGATAATGATTCTTTGCATTTGATTATGGGTGTTTTAATTGACTGCAAATGATGAAGCTTCTGGGCAGAAAATCAAGGATAAGAGCGCCATATTTCTTCATCATTCATTCGCTAATGATATTCTTGAGAGGCTTCAAGGTATTACTCATATTCTTAAAGGTTCATTTCCTATTACTTATTTTGGATGCCCTATTTTTAATGACAGAAGGAAGAAGATTTATTATAAAGATTTGGTTGGAATACTTACAAAAAGGTTACATGGGTGGAATGCAAAAATGATTTCGTCTGGAGGAAGAGAAATTTTTGTGAAACATGTGCTTCAAATAATGCCAATAAATTTATTATCGCTTGATTTTGTGCTCCATCAATTACATAGATTGTTTTCAAAGTTTTTTTTTGGGAGATCTCAAGAGGAATTATGTTGACACTGAGCTTCATGGAAAATGTTGTTTCTGCCTACATATGAGGGGGGTATGGGCATTCGATCACTTTTTTATATTTCAATGGCTTTATTTGCAAAATTATAGTGAAAAATTAAAACTTCTCTTCAGGGTATATATTTTTAAATACGGTAGAAACTTGCATGCTTCTATTGTGTTTTTAGAAAAATAGTCATATGTTTGGAAGAAGATATTGCAAACAAGGGATGCTATTGATCATGAAATACTATGGCAACCAAGGAAAGGTAACACTCATTTGTGGTATGACAATTGGACGGGATTAGGCCCCTTTTATTTTGTTGTTCGTTATCGATTCAATTGCGTTTTGTGGTACAATACGGTCAAAGATGTTGTAGCGGATGGACAATGGAATGGGGACCTTGATCAATTTTTACTTGGTGAAATTGTTATACATGTCCTAGAGAATGTCACAGTAGAAATTAAGGAAAAAGGAAGGGATAAAAGCATGGTGGTGTCTTATGTCTAATGGAAGTTTCACAGTTAGTAGTGCATGGAAATACTTATGGCCAAAGCAACATAAGCAGCATATGGCAAAATAATTGTAGGTGAAGGGTATGCCAATCAAGATTTCATTTATGAAATAGAGGATGTGGAAGTTTAAGCTTCCATTGGATGAAGAATTGAAAAGAATGTGATATAAATTTGCCTCAAGATGGTGTTGTGAGCAACCAAGCGTGGAAACAAGGAAAATTTGTTCTTTAGCCGTCCTATAGCATCGCGTTTATGGAGGATTTTTTTCTCGAGGTGATATGATCCTGACTATAAAAATGTAAATAGCAAGATATTCGAATAAGATTAATAGGAAACAAGACATAATTTAATTGAAAGAAATATGCAACAATTAGGGGGTGAGACCTAATCACATCTTAAGCACATACAATCTTAAGTTCCTATGCTAACCAAACCTTTTAATCCAAATTTCAAATTGTGGGAAACTGTTAAAGGAACAAATGCTACACCAATTTGCTTACAACCAATCATCTAACCCTTGATAATGAATAAATAAGAGCTTCTATAGTGTTTTCCTATAGTGGCATGAAATACTTTAATTTCTCTAAAGTGGGTTACAAGAAAACAAAATTATACAAAACTAGTCTAGCCTTGCCTTCATCGCGATCTCATCTAGAGTGTGGCCTTTGTGTTGAAGGCCTTAGGCATCTCTCGCAATTGCGTCATAGGTAGCGCACTCGCGAACAACATCCTTTAGCCTGAATCCTACACAGTGAAGCTCTGATCAGGCGCGGTCGTGCTGACTTGATTCCCTAAGAGGCCCAGGATCGTGCCTGCATACATCTAAAACTAGAGAAGCAAAGAGTGCTCAAAATGGCATAGTGTCATCAAAATCAGCTCCAACACCTCCATCTTCAAGAATAAGACTTGTAGCTCTCTAATTTTCCCCTTCTGAAGGGTCTTGACGTTGCTTGGATTTCATCATTCTCTCTTTCTTGAGAAGAATTTGTCCACGAATTTGATTGATCATTTACATCAAAAGGAGACAATTCGCACATATTGAAATTATTATCATTGAGATGCTCAAACACTTGAAAAGGGTCATTTCCTCATAGCATCAACTTGCTCTTCCCCTTGTTTGGTAACCTTTCCTTTCAAAAATATACCCAAACACGATCACCCGGTTCAAAGATCATCTTTTTCCTTCCTTTGTTGGCCTTTTGGACACCTGTTGATTCTTCTTCTCAAGTTGTTTCCTACTTGCTCATGAAGCATCTTTATCTCTTGTGCTTTTCCTTTAACATCTAAACTTACAGCCACATCTTGAGGTAAAGGAGTAAGATCCAAAGGGTTAGGGGGTTAACATCATATACAAACTTAAAAGGAGCCATGCAAATAGAAGTATGAATGATTCTATTGTATGTAAATTCAATCAATGACAATTTTTTTGTCATGAAGCAAGCTTACCTTTAACCATGGCCCTATGCATGGTACCCAAAGTCTTATTAACAACTTCAATTTGGGAATGACAAAAAGTGGAAAATAACAAGTTAGTTCCAAGTCTCCCCCAAAAGTATTTCCAAAAGTGACTAAGAAACTTGAAATCCCTATCACTAACAATAGTTTTAGGGGCTCCATACAATTTAAGTATACGTTCAAAAAAAAAATTAGCAACATAGGATGCATCATTACTCTTATAACACGGAATGAAAAGTGCCATTTTGAAAAACCTATCAACAACAACAAAGATGCTATCTTTTCCTCTTTTATTCCTACGCAAACAAACATAAAATTTATAGAAATATCAAGCCCAGGACCCAAAAGAATGGGAAGAGATAAGTACAAAACATGTTGAAGTAGTTTTGACTTAGCTGATTTGAACTCCAAGCATTGATCACAGACCTTTGCAACATCCTCCTTCATCCTAGGCTAACAAAATTGACTCCTTAAGAATTTCAAGAGTCTTTCCAATACAAAAATGCTCCATAAATCTCCATCATGAGCCTCCCTCACAACAACTCCCTCCAAGAAAAATTAGGCGCACACAGAACTTGCCATTTCTAAACATGAACCCTTCGAAATTGTGGTATCTCTTCTTCTCTTTGTCATCATCTTTATCCTCCACTCCAGAAAATCTTTTTACCCTTCTTCCCCTTTCTTTCAACTCACAAAATTCAAACAGTTATCCGAAATATGAATCATTGGAATACATCCTTTTAATGCTTTCAAATCCCATGAGTTTAGACCCCAATGAATTCAACAAAACATGCCTTCTTGATTGTGGCATAAACTTCCTTGACAAATAATTCACCACCATATTATCCTCTCCTTTCTTATAATGAATCGCATAAAGAGAAGTTTCAAGAAATTCCACCCGTTTGGCATGTCTCACATTCAACTTTTCTTGATTTCAAAGATGCTTCAAAGATTGGTGGTCGGTTTTTATAATGAACTCTTTGGACCAAAGATAGTATTTCCAATTAGCCAATGCCTTCACCAAAGCGTGAAACTCTTTATTATAAGTAGAGTACTTGGAGGTTGCTCCCTTAAGCTTCTCACTAAAGTAGGCAATGATTTTTTTATCTTGCATCAACACGATTCCAATCCCACCACACGTGCATCACACTCCACTTCAAAGGTTTTACCAAAATTAGGCAATTGAAGAAGAGGTGTAGAACTAAGCATATCTTTCAACTTCACAAATAGTTCTTCTTGCTCCTTCCCTCACATAAATGGCTTATCCTTCTTTATAACTTCGGTTAATGGTACTGCTGTGGTACTAAATCTCCTCACAAATATCCTATAGAAGCTAGACAAACTACAAAAGCTCCTCACATCACCAATGCTTTTAGGAGTTGGCCAATTCTTTATGGCCTCCAGTTTAGTCTCATCAACTTCCACACCATTTGTACTTACCATAAAACGAAGAAACACAACTTTATCAACATAAAAGAGCACATTTTCAAATTGGCAAATATTATTATTTTCTCAAAACATCAAACACTTATTGCAAATGATCAACTTGTTAATTTAAGAATTTTCTATAGATAATTATATCATCAAACTGCACCATAACAAAATTCTCAATGAAAGATATAAGCAAATGATTCATCAACCTCATAAATGTACAAGGAAATTTGGCCCAGACAAAAGGCGTGACTAGCCATTTATATAGACCAAATTGGTCTTGAGGATCATCTATGACCCGGTTTTATCTGGATTTGGTGGTAATCACTCCTCAAGTCAATCTTAGAAAGCATATAAGAACCACATAATTCATCAAGCTTATTATTTAACCTAGGAATAGGTTGACACTTTACTATGATCTTGTAGATGGCTATACACTCCATTGACATGAACCAAGTATCATCTTTCATAGGCACTAGAATGACCGGAACCGTACATGGACTCGAAGTTTCTTTCACACGGCTTCTTTCAAGTAACTCCTCAACTTGCCTTTGAATTTCTTTAGTGGCCTCCAGTTTGGTGGTAACCCACTAGGCAAATTTTCGGGAAAGATGCCTTCATAACCTTGCCAAAGAGAAGAAAAAGAGCTACGCAAAAAATATTTTAGTTCATGAGTGATTAAATTTTGATCTTTATGCATGAGTCGAATTAAAGGAATCCCTCCTCCAACACATTTCTATACTTACACTCTTTTATGTTGTTGCTCCCTGAAATCTTTCTTTGTTTTATCTCTCTCTCTCTTTCTCTTCTTTCATTTCTTTCATTCTCCTATATCCCTCACTCACTACCTAGGAGTCAAAGGTTTAAGTTGGAACTTTTGCCCCTCTAACTGCAAAGAATATTTATTGGTCTTGCCATGATGCCTTGCCATTCTATCATATTACCATAGCCTAACAAGAAAAATGTGACAAGCTTGCATTGGAACCACGTCAAAAATAATCTCATCTTGGTAGTTCCCAATCTTAAATTTTATCAAAGCTTGCTAGGTCACCTTCAATTGCCAACATTCATTCAACCATTATAGCCTATAGGGTTGTTGGTGTTTCCTAGTGTGAAGTTTGAGTTGCTCAATAAAAGTACTTTCAACATTCACACAATTCCCACTATCAATGATAAGAGAACAAATAGCTCTTTGGATCCTAAAACTAGTATGAAACAAGTTCTCTCTTTGATCTAAGTCTTCTTTTACTTGAGCCCATATGATTCTCCTGACAACATGAGCAAAGTAGTTCTTTTTTTCATCCCAATCTTCCCCACTTTCTTCTCATCCATTCTACTCATTTTCACAAGGTACATCATTGTCCCACTCCGCCTCATCACTAGCATCCATTTGATATCCCTTATAAGCCAAACTAAGAATAGCTCTCCGATTGGAACAATCCATCATCATATAACCCTGCCACATTACATCAAAAATATTAAATTGAAGATAAACTTTTGGGTTTAGCTCTGTTACCTCCCGCCTTCGGTTTATATTTGGACTTCCCTTTGTCAACTTGATTCTTGAAGTCTTGCCTTGGTTCTCTTACTTTGTCCCATTGTGAGGAGGGTTTTACATTGTCTCTTCCTTTGCTCCAAGTGGAAGTTGTTCCCTTGCACTTGTAAGATTTTTCCACCTTGAGCCCTCTCTCCACCTTAAGTCCTGCTTGAAATGCATCATCCAAGGTCTCATAGGCATGAAATGCCATTGGAGAAGAAATGTCTCTATTTAAGCCTCCACAAAATCTTTGAATGAGTAGTTGATCTCCAACATAGATGCTGGTCCGTATCCTTATCATTTCAAATCTATCAAAGTATTCTGGTTCAGATGTAAAATGGAATATAAGAAACTAGGAAGGGATAATAATCAATAAAACATGATAAACTAACAAGGATACGATTAAGAGATAGAAATGAAGGAGAATAAATTTTAGGAGAGGAAGGGATAATTCAACAATTAAAGTACATTAATCATTAGATGTAATCCAAGACCAGGAGAATGAACTCAAACATGGATGCATAGAAGGAGAAATCCAACTAGGTCCATAAAGAGGTACCAAGGGATAACCCTAAAACTCACCAAGGAGCTCTCAATTTTCATTCATGAAAAACTATCTAATAAAACCCTTATTCCAACTATTTATACTTGTCACAAAATTATGTGGCCAAAATATGACACCCACTATTACGGGGATACGAGTCTACCTAGCGAGAGTAGGCTTATCTTACGAGTCACCGGGCATAGAGGATACATGGACGCTCCTTAAGCCAACGACCGTTCAGGCGACACGCTCATAGGATGCAGGGCATACATCCCACCACCTTAGGTTTATAGTCTCGTAGTTAGAGTTTTGTATATACCATCGCCTTGAGTTATAGGCCCATAGCCATATTTGTCTTTGTATTTTACCATAATTAGGACAGGGTGTCTTTGTATTTTACCATAATTAGGACAGGGTATCCATTACTATAAATATCCCTCCTTACATTGTACTGTATCAAGCGATTCACCACCAAATCCGCCTATTCTCAAGGAATAAGCATACTTTACTTTTCTTACTCATTATTTCTCTCTTTATTTACTTACTTTTCCGTCTTAATTACTGTGTTACTTGTGACCTCACTCTAAATTATTTTTAACCTAGACGATCAATTTTAGGCATAAATAGTTTGGCGCCCGCCATGGGGCCCAATCAATTGTAGGTATTCGACAAAGGAAAAGGCGCAATTATGTCTGACGACAACAAAAACATTTGGAGAACACTATAGACATAGTAGACAAACCCGTGAAGGATCATAGTGATCCCAGTGTACAAACAAAGGATCCTGTTAAACAGTCGAAAGACCCTTTCCTAGAACGAATCCATGTAACCAGCAATGGTAAAAGAGAACAATTGAAAGCTAATTCTAAATTTATAGGCTTTCCTGTTAACCTCCCCAAAACCATGTTAGAACCAGCAGAGCGGAACTCGGTCAGCATGGTCGAAGGCATATCCCAAAAGTTAGGAGCGATGTTTGTTGGATCATTTCGGAGGCCAGCATCCCCACGAGGACCAGTGCCCACGAATAATTTACCAGAATCTATTCCTAGTTGTAGGCTCAACATGGATGCCGCCCCTAGAGGCACATCGACAATCATTAATCAAGAACCTAAGGGAGCGCATGTCATTCAGGACCTCATAAAGGAGATAAAGGCCATCAATGACCAGATTGGTAACGTGCCGGGTACTCAACCCCAAGCTACCACAGTAGGTGAGCAAAAGTTTTACAAGCATGCTTACAAAGCAAGCGCTTCACCAGTCTGCATACCTAAGCACTTTCGCCAATCGGATAACTTGAAGTATGAAAGAACAACAGATCCCGATGAGCATATTGATACGTATTACACGGCTATGAAAAGCAACGAGATCACCAAGAAAGAAATTTAGTATGCTAGAGTTTGAGATCACCAACGAGATCACTAACGAGATCAACCAACGAGATCACCAACGAGATCAACCTTCAAAAAAGGTGCCCTCGCTTGGTATACTCAGCTACCGATGGGTTCTATTGAGGCATTCACTCAGATACAGGACTAATTCAAGAAAGCGCATTCTAGTGCACGTAAGAGGGAATACATGGAGCTTCCTCTAATCCCTGACAATATTGTTGTGGTAGCCTTCGGTAAAAGTCTGAATTGGAAGGGATCATTAGCCACGAGAGAGTTGAAGTGGAGCCTGATTCAACATCCTTTGACAACATGGAATGCCTTACATTAGAGATATACTGAGAAGCTTTGTTTTGAACCGGGAGAATCATTTACCCTAAGAAAGTTCACCCAATTGTTCAAGACGACATCCGTCAAGGACAGAAGCGGGGGCCTGTGGAGGAACCTCAGGCAAGAGACAAAGGGAAACAAACCAAGAGACATTACAAATATAATTTCCCAAAACCAATGTAAAAATGGGAAGATAGTAGGAAGATCCCAACTCCGTCACCCAAGGGGGCGCACGGCATAGATTGGTTACCTAGCAGACTTGAAGAGTTATGATTGCGCATCAACACTGTAGAGTTCCTGAGGAGTCATATTAAGGACGCCCAAGTACACTGGCCTAGCAATATGAGGGTCGATCTGGGCGTAAGGAACAAGAATCTGTATTGGGATTTCATAGGGATCATGGAAATGACACGGTTGGATGCAGAGCTCTAATCTTTGAAATTATGGATCTGCTGAATAAGGGTTATCTTAATCTTCTCACGGATAGAGGAAAGTAGACTTATACCAAAAGTAGAAATCAAGATGGGTTACCAGATCTATCAGACCCAAAGAGGTCCATCAATGTCATAATCGGCGGCCCGACATTGCTTAAATTATCAAACCACATTCGGTTAGTGCCCAGTGACAGTCACGCCCGAGACGAGAAAATCCTATTTAGTGATGAGGACAGCACTAGTTGCAATACTCCTCACCACATCGCCTTAGTTATAAAACCTAGAATAGAGGATATAGACATCAAGCGAGTCTTGCTTAACACCGGTAGCACCGTAAACCTCATCGGGTGGGGTACACTTCATGTGATGGGAATCGAAGGGAAAATTGCTCCAAGTGTCTATACATTAGTTGGCTTCAACAATTTTTGTGAAATGTTCGTTGGAGAAATTAACCTTACTGTTCACATCCCGGGAGCAGATTATGTTTCTTCTTTTCAGGTAATCAAATGAGGGGTCCTGTACAACGCAATCATTGGACAGATGTGGGTCCATCAAGTAAAAAGTAGTACCATTATCAAAAGTTCAAATATCCTACCAACCAAAGAATAGAGGAAGTCAATGGTGACAAGGAGGCAGCAAGGGAATGCTACACAGCAGTGACCTTTTTGAAGCCATCGAAAACCCCAAAAACTCAATCAACCAAGATTGTGATTCTGAATATATGGTTGATTGAAGTGTCTCCGTTTGTGGGGGAGGGAGAAGGGGTAAGGATACTTGGAATTAATCTTATTTTTTAGCATTTACTTTAGTCAATTCGTTTAATTTCTTTTCTGGATTACAGCATTTTCATGCTCTCATATCATGTTACGGGTTTTCACCCACTACATTTTAGGATTCCTGCCTCTATTATTAAAAAACTATTATTTATTTAGCTAGTTTTCTACATATTAAAATCTATCTAAGATCCAACTATTCATAGCCCTAGCCAAATACAAGTTGAAGTAATACACCACTTTTCCTGACAAAAGTAGGGTACACTACTCGCTTAGGGCTAGACCATGTGTAGCTCAGCCACCAGGCATCATTCGTAAGCTGAAATCATTAATTCAACAACTGCACCTACATGCCAACGGGGACGCCTGTCTGCTTTAGTGCTAGAAAGCCTTAAATACTCGAGTACCTAAGTAGAGATGTTCGAAGTCCGATGCAAAAGTGACCATTACCACACAGGCTAAAGTCATCCCATTGTTGGCGCAAATAGCTATCTATCAGAGGTACAACCTATGCCGCCAAACACTGGTGCACAGTGGACGTAGTTGCCCAAGCAAGCTCACTAATAAACGTTCCAAACACTAGAAAATTCAGGACGTCTGGAAGTCATCTAACTCTCATGTGAATACGCCCCGAAAGGCACAACTTAATGTTACTTACTGTTTACGGTAGATATTAAAAGGCGTCGCAAACAAGTAGACAAGTAATTCAATTTAAAACGCCTCAAAACGGGCCAAAAATATTTAATGACATCTGCAAAACGCGAATAAGTGTTTCACAATCAGATATAAAAAAATATCTTAAGCATCAAGGGGGGTTTCATTCCTCTGTCGGGGGACTTCCTTCAGCGGTAACACTCTGCGAAGGTCCTGCTTCACCAACCGCAGGTTCCCTATCTACTGTTTCATCTCTTTTTTCTCCATTGGCCTCCTCAGAACATTTCGCAAGGTCGGACTGAAGTTGAGCACCTGCCTAAGCTACAAGCTCGATGCACGAGGCAATCTCGATAGTCAGGTCCAAGTTAGGGTTTTCACGAACCCGGAGGAAAGTGGCAAGAACAGCTGTGATGGTATAACAATCCACCTCAACTATGCAACGAGCATTCAGAATATTCATTCGCTGGTCCTTCAGATGAGCATCATTGCAGAGTTTTTTCGTGAACTCGCTCGAGAGATGCCACTCTGCTCTTTAACCTATCATTTTCATCTTGAAGGAAAGTATAGAGGCCCTGGGCATCTGAAGCACGTTTCTCAGTAGCATTCATTATCTCATCCACCTCACTGGCCAGTGTTTTATCCAGGTTCCATCTCTTCAATACCTCTATCCGATTGGCCTCACAATTGGTATGAAGCTCTCTACAGCTCTTTAAGTTTCTCCATGAAGGGTTGTAAGCTGGCAACTTACTCACATAAGGCCTCGATCTTATCAGAAAGGCTTCCTTCTAGACCTCCCCAGTGGACTATCTCGTGATATACAATCAAACCCTGAACTATTGGCAGAACAAGCATTCAGTAGAGTAAAGCAAAGTGTTGATTCACATAACGAGGAAGGAAAGCTTACTCGAGGAGAGCACCCATCGGTGACCTCAAATAGCTCATGGAAACTATAACCAAAAAGGTGTTTTTACTCAATTAGACCAATACTCAGTTGTGTGATCTGTCACAACCCTTGGGGCCTTGAACAGGTTAACTCTCACGGCAATAGGGATAAGAACCTCCTGGGCTCCACCCACGGGTTCAGCCACAACATCCATGGCCACCTCCTTGCTAGGATGGTATTGGAAAGAGTTAGTGGTCTCGGGAGCCAAAGTAAACACAACAAGTTCTACACATAAACGAGAAATATCAACTTATGGAGTACATGAGAAATGCACATCAGTACGAAAAGAAGCGAAGGTTTGACCTAACAACTGAGGCTTAAAGGAGCATGGTGGCACCAGTTACCCCTTCACGCCGGCCTCTTTTTCAGCTATGGGGGACTTTTCTATAAAGGGCTTATGCTTTCAGCTGTTGAAGGCATTGGACGATTCAAGGTGAAAGGAAATATTTGGTAACAGTAAATTACCATGGTCTTTTGCCCGCCAGCCATTTGCACTAGCCAGAGCTGTGAAATTCAAAGAATCGGGGCAGTTTCTAGCAAAGATCGCAGTGATCTACATCGTCAACTCATCATGGTTGAATGAAATAGCAGTCACAAAATTCATTAAGGAAAATAGGAGTCAATTCCAAGAAGTAGCTAGTATCAAGGTATGAAGAAGAGTTCACAAAAACTTACGCTTTCTTTTGATGACCATTGAGAAGGAAAGAGAGGAAACTATGTCGATCGTCCATACACCGACGTACCTATAGACCCAGCCGCGGTCTTAGAAATCTTCACTGTTGGTAACCACACCTTTCTTCTGAAGACGGGGAGAGTAGAAAGCAAGAAAATTCCTAAATAAAAATTCAACTTGAGCGTAGTTAGCCAAATAATCTAGCACGGCCACCAGACGCCAAACAGAAAGGCTGATTTGGCCTAAGTAGATATTGTTCTAGCGACATATATCCTCAACAGTAGCATGAACATGCTTATTGAGGTATAGGTGAAAGGGTATGTGTGGACCATTGAATAACCAGCCCGATGAGAAGAAATTATTTCCTCAGCATCAGGAACGATGATGTCTACAAACTTAGGCCACTTAAATTCGTGCCTGATATGCATCAGATCATCCCTCACAACTTAGAAGGGTAATATTCATGGAACGATTACTATTCTCGCCTTCTTGTTTAGTACGACCATCACCTTCAAAACTATGGGAGGTGGGGAGGTATTCTTGAGCTCTGATGTTTGCTGGGAGGAAATTTGGCCATTATTACTAAGGATGAGGTAATGTTTATCTTATGGAATGAGGTTCCTGAAATTCTTTAGAGATCGATGAAGAAGTCCCTACGTTCGTATATATACACGTTTGTGGGGTTTTATTGAAGGAGAAGCTGAATGATGTTGCTCACATGGGATTTTAATTATGATCACTGTAGTTTATGTGATATGTATCCCTACATTTACGGGATATGAACATAGCAGTGGCAGCATTGGAAAGATACGCGGAAAACCCCTCTAATTGCAGAGGAACGCGTCATTGTACCAAGGAAATTTCATATATTACAATGCATGCGAAGAGGTATGGAGGCGAGCATCAGTACAATCATACCTTTACGTCTTCTATCATGCTTCTTTCACTTCCTGACTACTTGCGTTAACACACAGCAAGTGGGCGGACTGACTGTGGGGACAAAAATACGCCAACTACATTTACGAGGATATAAGTCCAGCTGGCGAGACTAGGCTTATCTTACAAGTCACCAGGTACATAGGATAAATGGTCGCTCCTTGAGCCAAAGACTATTCAGGCGGCACGACCATAGGATGTAGGGCATATATCCCACCGCCTTAGGTTTACAGTCTCCTAGTTAGGATTTTGTATATACCATCTCCTTGAGTTATAAGAGTTAGCCTTATTATTCTTTGTATTTACCATAATTAGGACTGGTATCAATTACTATAAATACCCTCCTTACATGGTATTGTACATCAAGCGATTCACCACATCCGGCTATTCGCAAGAAATAAGAATACATTACTTTTCTTTCTCATTATTTCTCTCTTTGTTTACTTACTATTCTGTCGTAATTATTGTATTGCTTGTGATCTCATTCTAAATTAACTTTTTAACCTAGACGACCAATTTTAGGCATAAACAAAAATGAGTTACAATATTGACCCAAAAGTAAGCCTAAGTTACAAAATTGGCCAGTACACTCACTTAATCCTGTGTTAGCAGGGGGTAGGCCAGCCACTGATAAGGAGCTGAAAGCAGCCTTTGATAGTGCTAAAAAGAAGAATTCACAGTTGGTTGCAAAGAATTTTGAGCCCACACCAGCCTTAATGCATGTTTTTGACAAACCAGCTGAAAAGCAGGTGGAAATTGGTGATGATGAAGAGCTTGATACTGAGTCTACTGCTCAGAACTACATTAACATTGCTGAAAAGGGCGATATATCACCTAGACAGGTGGAACCACAAAAGAAGAAAATCAAGCAGGCATGGGTGAAAAGTGGTGCAAGTGTTCCTCCAAATGAAGGGTTTCAATAAGGAGGAAGGTTTCCAAAGCCTATCAGTTGCAATGAATAGTTCACTCATATGGAATATAAAGTCTGTCAACACTCAGTAGGCCTTTGATAGAGTGGTCACACTGCATAGGTAGAAGCTGTTCTCATTGATTGCACTAATGGAGCTGTTTAAGCACCAGACATATTGACAAGTATCGTTTGTGGTGAGGTATGGGTTCTTCTTGGCATAATTTTAATGGAAAAATATGGGCTTTTGTTGATAATGAATATCAAGTGGAGGTGGTGTATGATACATCACAACTGTTGTCCTTGAAGCTGACGCACTTGGATGGTTTGCTGGAATTTATAGTGTCGTTTGTTTATGCTCGTACTGATTGTTTCGCTCGAGTGGAACTGTGGGACCTTTTGTATGCTCAGTGACATGACATCCCCGTGGCTGGTGGAGGTGACTTTAATGTCACTGTGGATGAACTTGGAAAGTTTGGTGCCTGCCAGTTAATTACCCGGTGGTTGAAGATTTTATGCATTGTATAAACACTTGTCAGCTGTCAGACATAGGTTTCAAGGGCAGCATGTACACTGGTTGAATGGTAGATCGGATGATGCGTGAATATTTAAAAGGCTTGATAGGTGTATTGTGAATCAAGCTCTTCATGAATTATTTTCTTTGTTTGAAGTGGAACACTTAATTAGGCAGGGATCATACCATGCACCAGTGTTGATTACTACTAATATGGATAGCCCTACTGTGAAGAAGTCGCTTACATTTTTGAACTTTTGGGTGCAGCATGACTCATTTCGGGCTATTGTCAGAGAAACATGGGTTGAAAACTTTAGCAAGGACCCTTTTTATATTTTTAGTGCAAGCTGAAAAAATTGAGAAAGGCATTGTCTGTTTGGAGCATGGAGACATATGGTGACATTTTCAGGAAGATTGCTATGCTAGAGAAGGTGGTCCGGGTATATGAACAGGAGTTCGAGGAGCATCCCACTGGGTACAATAGAGAGAGACTCCAGAGAGTGAATGCAGAGTTGATTCATTTTTATGCTTTGGAGGAATAGTTTTGGAAGTAGAAAGCTGGTATGCAGTGGTTCAAAGATGGGGATAGAAACACAAAATTTTTTCATGCTCATATTAATGGAAAAAGAAAGATGTTGCAGGTTAGAAGAATTCAGGATGCTACTGGCTCTTGGCTTGAGAATGATACAGACATAGCCCAGGAGGCAATCGAATTTTTTCAAACTCAGTTTTCCAATGATCCGATGCCAGATGATTTTTCTATACTTGATCACCTACCTAGTCTTGTTACACAGGACCAGAATGTTACTGTTATTGCTGAGCCAGATGAACAGGAGGTGAAAAAGGCAGTTTTTGGCTTTAATGCTGACTCTGCAGGGGGCCTTGATGGTTTTAGGAGTGCCTTTTACCAATCTTGTTGGTTATTGGTGCTGATGTGGTTAAAATGGTAAAGATATTCTTTCGGGGTCACTTACTGCCTCGGTACATCACTGCTACTAACTTGGTTTTCCTGCCTAAAATGAAAGATTTTGCTACCTTTTTAGACATGAGACCAATTAGTCTGAACAACTTCAGCAATAAGGTATTGTCCAGGGTAATTCATGATAGGCTCTCTATTTTATTGCCTGGAATTATTTCACCGCAACAATCTGGCTTTGTGTAGAGGAGGATCATTTTTTAGAATATTCTGCTGGTGCAAGAAATTGTGCATGACATTGCTGACAGGGGAAAACCGGCTAATGTAGTAATCAAGTTAGACATGGAAAAGGCGTATGATAGGGTGGCATGGTTGTTTCTGACAAAGGCACTGAGGAGGATGGGATTTTGTGAGATATTTATTGACATGGTCTGCAGGACCTTGAGTAATAACTGGTACTCTGTACTAGTTAATAGCCAACCATATGGTTTCTTCCAGTCTTCCAGGGAGGTGAAACAAGGTGATCCTCTATAGCCTACTTTATTCGTACTTGCTGCTAAGTTCTTTTCTAGAGCTCTGAATGCACTGCATAGAGATGATAACTTTGTGTCGTATAGGATGCCAAAGTGGAGTCCCTACCTTAGTCACCTGGCATACGCAGATATGATTATTTTTTCATCTGCTGAGGAGGGATCTTTGAAATTGGTGATGGAGACTTTTGCTTATTATGAGCTTTCTAGTGGTCAAAAAATCAATAAGGAGAAGAGTAATGTGTATTTGCATGGCTAGATTTCACAGTTGATAGCTGATAGGGTGCTTGATGTCACTGAGATACCGAGGGGTGATTTTCCTTTTAAGTATCTTGGTGTACCTATTTATTATGCTAGGAGGAAGAACTGTCACTACAATGAGCTGGTGGAAAAGGTGCAGAAAAAGCTTGACTCCTGGACCGGTATACTGCTTTCCATAGAAGGACGGGCAACTCTGATTTCCTCAGTACTTCAGAGCATGCCTATTCACTTGTTATATGCCTGTGACCTCCCTTTTGGGGTGGTAGCTCAACTTCACAGGACGTTTTCCAAGTTATTCTGGAGTAACATAGTGGAACAGGATAGCAGGCATTGGGCTTCTTGGAAGACATTGTGTCATCTTCTAAATTAAGGTGGAGTTGGCTTTAGGAGCTTGTATGATATTTTTAAGGCCTTATTTGCAAAGCTTTTGGTGGAATTTTTGTATCAAGCAGTCTTTGTAGAGGGACTATATGAGCAACAAATACTGGAAAAAGCATCACTTTGTGGTGATGCCATGGAAGAAGGGGACTTATGCATGGAAGAAAATGTTGCAGCGCAGGCCTGAGATAGATCATGAGATAATTTGGCAGCTGAAAAAGGGCAAATCATACTTCTGGCTTGATAACTGGACTGGACTTAGTCTATTGTATCATGCAGTTCCTCTTGAGTTTTCGTGTGATGAGACCGTAGTGTGTGTCTATGAAGTTGCTGAGGATGGAATATGGCTGGAGCAGCGTCTTAGAGAGATATTGCCTGAAGACATTGCTGAGCATGTGATTCATAATTTCAAACCTCATATTTGTCCTGGCCAGAGGGATAGGCTTTTTGGATGCTGGAGCCTCGGGGCACTTTTTCAGTCCGGTCAGCTTATCATTTGGTGAGGCAAAGGAAGAAGCCAAGTGATCTCTACAAGCACATCTGGATTAAAGGTATTCCTTTTAAGATGTCATTTTTCTTATGGAGGTTATGGAAATTTAAGCTGGCCTTAGATGATTTGCTGAAGAGGTTGGGAATTCAATTTCCTTCTAGGTGTCATTGTTGTGTTAACCCTGATGTGGAAACTATTTCCCATGTGTTTTTGAATGCGCATATGGCACGATATGTCTGGAAATATTTTGGAGGTCCTGCGGGTCTTAATTTTGATGGGTTCCACTTGACACAAGTGATAAATTTATGGTGGGATGCTCCTTGCAGCTCGGTCCTGAGGTTGATTTATCATGCTATCCCAATTTTTATTTTGTGGGAGTTGTGGAAATGAAGGAATAATTTGAGGCATGGTGGGTCGACCTCAGCTCATAGGTTGGTGTATCTTGTCACTCAGCATATTATCATGTTGCTGAGAGTTCGCATGAGAAACTTTCAGTATGCGCCCGGTAGATGGGAGGACTTGTTGCCTGTGTTGAGTGATCAGACGCCTAAGCTTGTGATGACAAAGGTTCTGTGGAGTCCACCTTAGGTAGGGTGGATCAAAATTAATACAGATGGTGCTTTAGAGGTAATCCAGGTGTTAGTTCTTGGGCTTTTTGTGTTCGGGATGACAGGGGTGATATTATGCATGCTTGTGCTAAGGAGATGGATGATTGTATGACCACGAATACTCAAGCGGAGGCAACGACAATTCTTATGGCCTTAAGGTATGTGGTTTCTACTACTTATGTAAAAGTTATTGTTGAAACGAATTCAATGTTGCTCAAGAATGTAGTGACATAGTTTTGGGAGGTGCCTTGGAAAATTATACAAATAGTTGAGGAGATTTGGAGTTTGATGGAGGGTATAGAGGAGGTGGTTATGCACGTATTTAGAGAAGGGAATAATTTTTGTAGGTACATTCATAATTATAATTCATGTTATGAAGATTCATCTTTTTCATGATGATTTGAATGGAAGGGTGCAATACTTTGGAGTGGAATTTATTCATGTGTATATGCACTTTACTGGATGTTTGGCTTTGGAGTGCTTGAGTTCGACCAGGGGTTGTTTATTAAGGGATACATTGCTTTGCATTGTAGTGGCTGTCCAGATTTTAGTTATACTTAATGAGAGCCTGGGTGAGCACCTTTTGACGATGGCAGCGTCAATCAAGAGATTTATCTCACCTAGCAACCAACTCAACAAGCATGGGGAGGCAGCGAGATGTTGGAGAGAACAGTTGGGCAGAGAGTTTGCTCGCTCAACAAGCATATTTAGCGAGCGGATGAGGGAGCTATATTTTGACGAGGGCAAAAATTTAGCAAGCCCAGCGAGCGGCTTCAGCAAGCGCCATTTGTTTTCCCATTAAAGGCGAGCAGATTTTTTCTCAATTCAACGAGTTGAGGGCGCGAGCTTTTGTGGAAACAATGTGGCGCAGGCAGATTTTTTATCCCCTCAACGAGCTCCTCAACGTGCTCTTTTGAGGGTGTTATCACTTCATTCGATGCTTTCTACCTTGCATGTCTTATCTTGGATATCTTTCAAGGATATATTCCTAGCTCATTATGGTGGATTTCATTAGCATTATTCATATGTTTAGCTTGATTTTTATTACAAGTTTCAAACATTATAGTTCTAGCTAGTGTGGTAGGTCATGTAAATCAAATTATCAAAGTGTTCAATTTGCTTCAATTGGTGGTATTAGCATCATATGATGCTCAACCCAATGAAGCAGATGCAATGCTTTGGTATTTTGCTATTTTACCACTAGTTAGTCATTATCTAGTTTTAACAAGTTCATATTTCATTCATGATTGTAAAGACCGTATTTATTGTAATAAAATTATCCACTAAGCTACGTGCTTAGTGGATTTTGCTAAAACAAAAAAAAAAAAATTCTATTATGAACTTCATGACTTCAACTCATGCATCATCAATTTCTTTATTCTCTTCATGGCTACCTTGATTCCTATCAGGGACCCCCTAGCTTCCTTGCCTCAAGGTGTAGAACTTCTTGAGCAATTCTTTGTCATAGTTCTTGGGTAAGAAACTTCCTTCCATCATAGCCTTCAATGCAAGCCACCCACCATCATCAAGTATTTTATAAGTCTCTCTTTTTCTATGCTTAAATTCCCACCAAGTGGAAGCACTCGACCTTCGCAGCTTCTTAGTTGGTGTTGGTTTTTCGTAGATTCTCTCCATTTTAACTACCCACTCAAGATACTCCATCGGATCTTCCTTCTTAGAAGGTTGATCTTGATGGTGTTCAAACCCCAATCTTAATCATCATGATTGTTGACACTCAATTTTGTCCCTCCGCTTTTTCGCAATTTGGCTATATTTAATTAAAAGGTGTAATACTATATTTTCAAATAAAATTGCATTAGACAACATGCATTTACGTGCATAACACTATTATTAATCCTTTATTTATATAATACTTAGTTAATTGTGATAATAAATTACATAATTGCATCATTTATGCTATTTTCTGAAATACATATGTAATTTGCATAATTTAATGAATTACAATACCATTTAACAGTTATATGTAACTATTTAAATCTAATTTGTATTATTTAAGGTCATTTATATTTAGTTGTAATTAAATATATTTACTTATAATCATTTATATTTTTTCCAATTTTTATACTAATTATTCATATGTATTAATATTTTAATTAAATACTGGCCAAATTATCAATTTTACAACTTCATTTATACTACAAAGTTCCCGTTATCACTTTTGTCCACATATACACTACATAAGGTCTACATAAGCTTCCACCCAAATTAAAAAAGTCAAATACACATGTCAAGCACGTGTATAACTCACCCATACATGTGGTACAACCCTCTCAATGCATAATTAAGTGCTTCCCGATCTGATATACGTATATACACGTATTTATATACATGTGAGGTGGCAAAATCTGAGCCCTTTATTCTCTTAATCCAGGGGACAAAACTAGAATTTCCTTTTTTAATTATATCCAAACACACCACTCACTTAATACCCTAAAACTTGTCTAGGTTTAGCCTAAGACCACTACAATCACGCCCCGTGCTTTCCTCCATCCCCCCTCTCTCTCTCTCTCTCTCTCTCTCTCTCTCTATCAACTCGTTTTCACACGGACAAAGGAAGGAAAATATATCTCTCTTCATTATTGCAAGATCCTTAAAGGAAACAAATGATTTAATTGAAAACATCTAACGTTCATACATATAAGGCAAGAATCAAAGGATTTGAATTAGATGCTCCACGAATCAAGTAGAAACGGGCGAGAATGATGAAGATCGACCCGATCCGCTACTAATTTGGTCCCCGACCCGACCCAATTTGCATTTACGGGTGAAACTTTACTATTTTTATTTTTTTCTGTTCAATTTCTTGCTTAAATCATGAAATATCATGACTTCTCTATTTGTTTGATGTAGTGGAACATACATGTGACCATGCTTACTTTGATTCTTATTGACAGTTAATGCCTACTGTCAATGATTGCCCAAAAAATGTTGAACATGGTTATTCTGTGCATTCATATGATTTAGTCTTTAAAATCGTGATTAGGAGGACAAAACTATGTCTTCATTTCAGTCTTTTGAATGTCGAATAATGAGCCTTGACTGTTTGGAATTTGGAATTATTTTATTGAAACTGTGCACGGGTATTATACCTTGCTATAGTTGCGACCTCTAGTCGATATGACTGACTTTTCCCATTTACTTTGTATATGTTAAAGAACTTCTGCATTTTTTAAAGAAAATCCAATTGCATTAATGTTACAGACTCCTATAGCTAGAATTCTCACCTTCTTTAAAGAGTTTTTAACTGCATAGAGCCTATACATTTCTCTGTAATAGAAGTTAAAACTACTTTCCAAGTTGATTTTTAAAATCATGCTATTAGTTATCTTTATAAAAAAACATACAATATTTCCCTTCCTTAATTATTTTCATATTTCCCCTTACATTTAGCTAAATCGGTATGATGTATTTCCTTCTTGGTAAAACTATACAATATTTCCATTTCCTCCAAAATATTTTGACAGAATATGCTCCATCGATTAAAAAATTTCATCTTTCACTCCATTAATTTGAAACTGGAATCTTTTCTTAGGAACTGCGCAGACATCTTAACACTATTAGTATCCCTGTTTTTCCAATGGAAAGACTATCTTCACACCTACTGGAGAAATAATTTCTCTCCACTTCTCTCTGAAAACACTTCCTGCTTCTTTTTTGGCTTTCCTGCTCCCTCTCGGTTTTGTTAGCTAGAAAACCGTTATCACGTATTGGTCTTCAATAAGTATACTCTATTTACTTAATGAAATGGCATGATCATAACTAGGTTGATATATATTTTGTGTATGTGCAACCCTCTGTTTGTGTGGCCTTTATTAGGCCAAGAACTAACCCTTTGTGAAGGCATGACTAATGTTAGGATAGTCCAAAAAGGGTTGTATCATTATTTATTCAATTGCAGGGAATAAAAGTTTAATGTATGACTGTTTGATTTATGATTCGTTATGGAATTAATATACACAATCCAAGGAAAGAATTAACAGATAAAAAGTGTATAAAGACACTCTTTCTAACTTTAAATCTTCCCCGTTAGATCCCCTATTGTCTATTTATTAGGACCCTCCGGCCTGTATATATGGTGTTTTGCCAAGTTCAAAGGATAATGGTGAAAATGCTAAGCAATGTTGCTGAAAAAAGAAACAAGAATAGATAGCAGTGGTTGTGAGCCATCAGCGAAATAATGTTTGAACCGTTGCTACATAACAATAAAAATATCGAGCAAAAGGGCTATTATGTTTGGCTATGACATGTGCCCTCTCTATCCCTCCTCTTTTAGTTTACTTGAAATTAGGTTACTTGTGCAACATGATGTGGAACTGGATTGTAGTGTTGTATGCATAATCGGAAAGTTAGTTGAGCAGGTCAGGTTTTCAAATTAAATTATTACAAGGAGTTGTTTTCTGCCAATTCAGAAAAGAGGCTAAAACGCAAGTTATCTGAAACAGGGATTAGTTTTGCAAATCTAATATTTTGGAATGTAATGGCGAGTAGCATGGTCGAAACTGGTTAACTATTATTACCATTTATATTAGGGTTTTTTACACAAATATACAAATTTTCATCTTTAATTACAAAAAAATAGCACTATTTCTCTAATTACAATGCATAGCATTATTTTTCTAACACATTTACAATAATCTACATATTTCACTTTCACTTCCCATTTTCCCCAAATTAAAAATTCTATCACTTACTCTCTCTTTCTCCCATCACCCCACACCCACCCCCACCATTCCAATGCCATAACCCCCACCCTAACGCCATTACCACCACCCCACCACCCCAGCGCCATCACCCCCCTCCCCCGTTTCTATTTAGTTCTCTGTTTGCTCGTTCCAGAAATATGGAAAGAAAATCATGCTGCATTTGAAAGTTTTCGAGCCCAAACTGGAACTTGTTGGAGAGAACAGGTTTCATGGCTACGTAGGGCCTCCAGACCTGCCACTATGTGAGCGTGTGTCTGTTATTGATTTGCTCCAACATGAAAGTGTTGAAACGTTTTGCAATTTATTCTGGCCTGATGGTAATCCCGATTTTTGGTAAGTATACTCTCTTAATAACTCTTAAGCGTTTGGTATGATAGAAATTGTTTTTTAGGGAAAAAAATTTAATGTGAAAGTACAGTGTTTCAGAAAACTATTTTTGAGGATAAGATTTTCCATCAACAAAGAAAATATAACTTTTTCTTTTTGGTGCATAGAAGGATTATGTCAATATTAAAAAACCGTTTGACATGATAGTTGGCAGTGTCTTTATAACCCAAAATTGCAAACACTCACTGAACTTAATCAATAGCTATATGTAAGCTTGCTTCAGAGTGTGAATTCTGAAAAATGAGTTTAGACGTATAGTTATCAGAAATCAAAAGCTCGATCTTTATGCATTTACTCTATGAAATTTTCCCTTTATTTTCTCATTCTTCCGTTTCTTTAACATTGTTAAGCCAGTTTCTTCTTTTTTTAATTTTTGCGGTGATACAGTCCTATACACAACCTGAAACGGTGCAGAAACAGTTAGATACGGTGCTGCAGAAACAGTTGAAACGGTGGAGAAATAGTTAGATACGGTGCTGCAGAAACAGTTGAAACAGTGCAGAAATAGTTAGATACGGTGCTGCAGAAACAGTTAGATACGGTGCTGCAGAAACAGTTGAAACGGTGCAGAAACAGTTTGATACAGTGCTGCAGAAACAGTTGATACGGTGCAGAAACAGTTAGATACGGTGCTGCAGAAACAGTTGAAACGGTGCAGAAACAGTTTGATACGGTGCAGAAACAGTTGATACAGTGCTGCAGAAACAGTTTGATACGCTGCAGAAACAGTTGATACGGTGCAGAAACAGTTAGATACGGTGCTGCAGAAACAGTTTGATACGGTGCAGAAACAGTTGATACAGTGCTGCAGAAACAGTTTGATACGGTGCAGAAACAGTTTGATACGGTGCTGAAACGATTACATACAACGAGATACGGTGAGATACAACGAGATACATTGAGGATGGGATGGGGAAAAGTGAAATTGGGGTAAATGGGAGGAGTATAAGTGAAATTGGGGAAATAATGGGAGTAAAAGTGTAATAGGAGAAAATGGGAGGAGCAAAAGTGATAGTGGGGAAAATAGGAGGAAGAATGTAAGGGTTTGGTATGTTATGGGAAAATATTGCTATGTTTTTTCTATATTTGTAATTATCTTGTGTTTTCCTCTATATAGGGTAATTTTACTAAAATGTTGCTATGTTTGGTAATTAAGCTCTAAAACTTGTACTTTTATGTAAAAAATCCTTTATATTTGGAGGCTCACTTTTTCTTAAGTTTTAAGATTGCAATTATTGTTTTGAAATTGATTTGTGATAAGCATAACCATTATTATTTGAAACTCCTAGTAGTCTAGACTTGGTGCATTAATAAACTTAGGGGGTTTAGATATTTATAGTAATGTCCCAAAAGCCTCCAGGACTTTAAGTGGGGACGCTAGCAAATCTTTAGGACGTAAAACATTAGTATGCATTTTAGTTAACAACTCAAAGAGAGTGTGGGGGTTAAGGGTAATTAAGCCCCTTGGAAATGATGGAGATTACCCCAGCTACACATGTGATAGTGTGAAACTATTCTTTTCCAATAAAAATTGGGATCTGATCCAAATAGAATAATAAAACCTAAGGTTATTTATTTATTCAAATGGTTAGTTGGTAAATTGTTATTCAACGTTGTACTAGCGATTTATGCAGTGCAATCATTTTCTGAGTCTACTTCTATAAATTATACTAAACTGCTTATAGTGCATTGACTTGATGTAATTTACTTAATTTCAGATTTTGCATAAGTATGCTAGAATAAAATGCCTATTGAGATTTTGACCCAATTTTGAGGATTAGACTCTCTTTTAGGCTGAAATTGTAAATATGATCAAAATTTAAATGTCAATTTAGAAGCTTCTCTTTTCATATACTTTAACTTGCTTGCCTGCCAGGTCCCTTAAATTTTATTATTTAATTTTCGTCCCTTTAGCTAAGTTACATGTTTAAACCCAATTATAGAAATAAGTGGGGAACCACATTTAGTGGAACTTAGGAGGTGCCTAACCTCTTGCTTCTAGTTTAACTTGAACACTTACCCGAATCTCTGATTAGTAGACCAACCCGGAGTTATCTTTTGTAATTGGTTAGAAATGCTTTTAGGTGACCTAATACGCCTAGTTAAATAATTTATTAGGTGGCGACTCTAAAACTCAACTCAAACCAGTTACCTAAGTCGGAAATAATTTTTCCTGGCCGCGCGGTCCGGAGGTAGTTAAAAGTGGGTTGCAAAAATAATATCTTCGGTATCCCCTGTATGCCCAATTACCATAATAGTCATAGTGGTTTTCTTCGCAGTTTGGTCTTCCTTAATATGCCTGAGCGAGAACGAAGGCAGACATCTCTTTTTTGGACTTTTCTGCTTGAGCTTGTTCGACTACTCGCGGGGCCTGCTGCGTTTAGGTATAAGAAGCCCCACCCGGGAAAAGAGTGTAAAGCAGTACTCATGTTAAATTGTGTCCCTTGTAAACGAAAGAGCTTCTCCAAATCGTCCACCCTGACCTCTATATCCTTATTGTGCATACCCTCGTTGTTACACTCATACTGGTTGATAGTATTGATCTTCTTCGCGAAGGGAATGGTAAGTCTCCTAATTATGTCGGCGTTCAGAATGTTTGTGTGCCACACCTTTATATCTTGGAGGCTCAAGAGGAGGTTCCTTCGTCTGATGAGTAACATTTGGAGAGTAAATATGTTGGCCAACCATTTGAGAGTAATGACCACTAGCATGAGAGAGGCGACAAGAGCCATCACCCAGAGCCCCCACGGTTGGAGGTGTTTTAACCAATTGCTTTTTGGTCTCTTAGATCCTAGACTTAGGGGATAGTTCTGTCATGGTTCCCTTGACTTCCTTGATTTCATCTTACATTCCATCCACTCGAGCCATTAAGGCTTAAAGCATGGTTTTCATTTTCGTGTTCATTTCAGCTTCTGTTTGCAACATAGTAACTACAAAAGACATACAACGTTAGTAATAAAAGGTCCTCACCAATTACTCCCTGAGTTTTTACACTCGTTTCATGACAATCAATCCACTTGTGTTTACACTTAATGATTGGCTCTTTCTCTTTCTAATGTTCTCACCACACTTGTCTTTTACCTTTCTTAGAAAAGCACAAGTTGCTCCACACTCAATCGAATCTTTGACAATTTAGTCAATCTAATTCGAGATAGAGTGGAGTTGATGTGAACAATTAACAAAGAATTAAAGCTAACATACGGGAATTAGGATAGTAAAAAAAAGTTGAAATGAGAAAATCTTGAATTGAATTATCATGAAATGTTGTTGGAATTGGATAAAATTTATGTATGATCTAGAAACTTATTGTATTTAATGATGGTAATGTAGTTTGGGGTGATTTGAAATTGTTTGGGGCTATTTTTAGCTCTCTGTCATTTGGCTAAGATGGTCTGCTACGCAATCACAAATGTTCAGGGGTAGGCGCATGTGTACTCAGAGTGTGATAGCATTGTGGCCGTCGTGTTCGCAGAGAGCAACTCGGAAGAAGGAGCACACGATCGCGCCTGAGGGTGTGTTATTGTGTGTTCTAGTTAGGTTGTTTGAAGAACTTGATTTTCTATAAATTTTCTTCACTTCAATCTTCAAAAATCACCTTGTTTTTATTTTAAATTTGAGATATATACTTCTTATCAGTCCGCTAACAAACCCCTATGCTTCAATTTTAAAACCAAGCACCTAATAATAGAAATCCCAAATCTCTTGTTCTTGAGTTTGAAGAACCTTAACTTTTCAACCATTGATTTAAAGTACCAAATGATGTTTGTAGCACGATTCCTTCAAGATTCATCTTCTAGAATCAAAATTCAACTACTTGTAAGAAAATTTTCATACAAAGAAACTCGAAATATGTGACTCAATTTTGGATTTTTGTTTTTATTTTTTACTTTTCATATATGATCAATCAAATCCTAGACATTTTTTGTAAAAACAAACACTTATCAAAACTAAAAAATTAGACATAATTTGATTGATGGAAATAGGCAATAATTAGGGGGTGAGACGTAATCACTACCTAAACACATACAATCAAAAGCTCCTATGCTAAAAACCCCTCAATAGGATTAATCCACATTGCAAGCTGTGGGAAAATGCTAAAGTAACAAATGCTTTACCAATTTGTTTACAAGCAATCATCAAAATTCAACAAAGTTTAACCCTAGCAAATGAAGAAATAAGAGCTTTTATAGTGTTTTCCTAAAGTGGCTAGAAATGCCTTTAACTTTTGCAAAAATGGGCTATAAATAAAAGTAATTATAGTATATAAGTCCAAATTTGCCTTCATCGCGATCGCGTCTTGAGCAGGGCAACCCGAAGAACATCCTTCAGATGGGCTCCTGCATGGTCGCGCTCTTATTAGGCGTGGTCACACTGACTTGATTTCTTGAGGCCTATGATTGTTCTTGCACCATCAAAGTCGGGATGAACATCTGACACTCCAGAAGCATAGAGTGCACAAAATAGCATTATACCATCCAAAATCAGCTCTAGCACCTCCATCTTCAAGATTAAGCCTTGAAGCTCTTGTAACTCTCTCGCTTCACTCCTTGTGAAGGGTGTTGACATAGCTCCGGTTTCATCACAAAGGGGTTTGGATTCAAATTGAGGAGAACTCATTGCATATTACATGTTTTAGATGCTGGAGACAGTGGACTAAGGAATGGATGCAAGCTAGTTTTTATATAATTCTATCGTTCACTATGTGGTCGTTATGGAAGAGGAGAAACATTATTAAGCATGGTGGTAGGGTATCTTTGTTACGATTAAATATATGAGGTGTCTTCTAATGTGGTTTCTTTTGTGAAGGTATGATTTCCACATATTTCTCTAATAAGGAGTTCATGGAATCAAGTAGTCCAATCATTGGAGAGCTACATACCAAGGTTCAAATATGTTCATTTGACATAGACAAAGTCTAGGCTTGGTTATTTTAAGTGTAACACTGATGGATCTTCGAAGGGTAATCTAGAGTCGAGTTCTATTGGTTATAACATTAGGAATGAAGATGGTGATATTGATTTTGCTTTTGCAAAACAGATTGGGAATCAAACTAATGTGGTGGGAAAGGCAGTTTTGGAAGCAATGAAATATTGTGTTGATAACAACTTGGGGCCAATGTGTTAGGGATATACTAATAACCATGCGGTTTAGTTAGATTATTCATATTTGAACAATTGGTTATTCATTTATTAAATATAATGAATTATTATTTATTTATATAAATTATGTCATGTGTGTCCTATTATTTATATTGTAGTTGATTTAGTGTATAGAGCCAAGCTTATACATGGAAGATTAAATCATCGGTTCTTATAAATACTAAAGTAATGTTCACAATCTAAGATAGAGATTGGAAAAAGCCATCGGTATGACTGTAGTACAAGATTATATATAATTTGTCTTGATTATGAGAATGGTATAGTTCCAACTTCTTGTGCTAGTGCGCTTATAAGTGCGCTTCCACGTCTCGGTATAAAGATTGATGACACCCCTTTATGAAAGCTTATAAGTTTCTATGTGTAAATCTAGCCAGTCAATTTTGCATGCGGCACATGAAAAAAGTTAAGCGAAAGTCTAAAGGATATTCATTTAGTCAATATATTGAATTTTCAGTAATTTAATGAAACAGCCTCGGTTAGTCGTTCCGGAAGTTAGGAATCCGATTGGCGTGTCGATAATTTTAAAATTTTCGTTAGGTCCATTAGGACTTATCTGTAAAATTTGAGCTAAATCAGACCTCGTTTGGTAGGCATCGGAAGAAGGTTTCAGTTTTTATTGTCGATAAGTATTAAAAAGAGATTTTCGAGCTCGGTATGGGCGAACGAGCTCTGATTCGAAATCCGAAAGCGCTGTTAGATTCATATGATTATTTGTAACTTTTGTGAACTTTCATCGATGTTATTCGGCTAATTTCCACTAAAATGCCGAAAGTTAAAAGAATTTGATCTTTTCTGTTTTAATTCGCATCTTGAGTTTCTGGGATCCAATTTGAGATCCGCCTTAGCGAGTACGTCACATAAACTTGGTATAACTTATATGCAAAAGTTGGAATTATTTTGAATTTCGTAGGGTACCTTTTTAATTTTTGAAAAGAAAAAAAATTATAAAATAAAAGAAAAGACAAAAATAAAAGAAAAGAGAAATGAAAAAGGAAAGAAAAGTAAAAGAGAAAGGCGGTGGCGAGAAAAAAAGAAACAAAAGCAGTAACGGGAACGATAAAAACGAAAAAAGGAATCAGAAAATACAGGAAAAAAAATGCCAGAAAATAAGAAAAGAGCCGGAAAAAAAGTAGAACTTTTACCCCCGAAACATTCAACTAATGATCCTAATGTATTATTTGAGTTTATTACGTGTGTTTAAATATATTTTAACGGTAAAAATTGGGATATTATACATTGTTTTAATAAGTTCAACTGATAGTTTCAAGGGTCAATTGGATCCCGATAATGGAATTGATGATATATTCGTACCCAGTGAGTTATGGGCAACATATAAATGTAATTTCTTTGGGGTTTGGTTATATGGCTTTGAACCCTGTACAGAGGCCTGGCCTACGTATTGCATATGCGAATAGGGTATCAGGTTCCTACCTGGATTGTTTTAAGATGCGAGGAATAAGACTTTAGTCTAATTTGATATATTTTTCTGCTTATTGAATAGAGTGAGATATTTTGGCAATAAAACCAAAGGATAAAATGGTTGTTGATTAGCAGAGCTAACTTTTGGAAGAGGTAAGTGTTTATATCCATTTCTTTAAAGGCACCTGGCCTCGTGGATTTTCTACCACGTGTTCCTTACGTGTGTAGCTGCCGATAGGAGTACTCATTACGCCTTAGCTTTGAATTTACATTACATTACATATTATATGTTATGTCATGTTGTTGATATTGCATTGAGGATATGAGCATTGTACTTTGGCTGTGAATTGGCATCTACTTCCCGGCCGTCGATGAGAGTCCCGCGCCGGTGAAGGGCTATTATTGCATCACATTACATTCATATGCATTATATGTCATTTATACGCATTACATTGTATATCATATTGGGAGCAGGAGTATTCCGCCCCAAGAGAGTGCATGAGTATTCCGCCTCTGCTTTACATTTTATCGGGTGCAGGAGTATTCCGCCCCAGAAGAGTGTAGGAGTATTCCGCTTCTGGTTTATATCATATTGGGTGCAGGAGTATTCCGTCCCAGGAGTAGGAGTATTCCGCTCTTATGTCAGATACTGAGTGCAGGAGTATTCCGCCTCAGCTTTATATTATATCTGGTGCAGGAGTATTCCACCCTAGGAGAGTGCAGGAGTATTCCGCCTCTAGTTTATATCATATTGGGTGCAGGAGTATTCCGCCCCATGAGTAGGAGTATTCCGCTCCAGTTGGTTATCAGATTGGATTTCCCTCGAATGCAGGAGTATTCTGCTTCGGGTAGGATTACGGGCACATGTGACCCTTTGCATCAGATTTCATTTCATTCCATTTCATCTCATTTCATTTAATTTCATTCATTGTGTAGACTTATGGTACATAACTACTGTTCCGCTTATACATGCATTTGTTATTTGTTGATATGTTTCTGGCTCGTATTCCTTGTTGAATTTATGGTTTCATACGTGTTTTCGGTTATTATCTAGAATTTTCATAATTTAAATAAGAGAAATTTGGTTTATCTTTTTCTTCTCCCTGGCTAGCTATTCTATTCTTTGAGGTGGCTAGTCTGCCCCAATTATTGAGTCCTTTTGACTCACCCTTGTTTGTTCTTTGTTTTTGTCTATCTATTTCGTTTCGGCAGGTTCGCTCCAGGATTAAGTTCGCCACGTTGTGAAGGAGCGAAGACGACTTCAGCCGTCAGGGTGAGCCAGCTTTTATTCCAGATGGTCACCAGTTTATTGGTTATTATTTCAGTTGCATTTTGCTCCCTTCAGGAGGTATCTGTCTTCTTTTGTACTCTTAGATGTCTAGTCTAGATAGCCCTAAACCTAGTATGTTGGGTAGTCAGCTGTAATTTTCTTTCGTACAGCTTAGAGGTGTCAATATGTCTGTGTGTTTTTTTAGTCCCGTCTTTATTTATGAATTTTTATATTTATTTTCCTAATTTAATTGGTAAGGGTTCGTCGGACGGGTCTAGGGGCGGATGTCGGGTGCCCCCACGGCCTAACAAGATTTTGGGTCGTGTCAGTTGGTATCAGAGCCCGGTTTAGAGTCTATCCAGACTAAGACAGTGTCTAGTAGAGTCTTGCTGATGGGTACGTAGACTTCCGTACTTATCTACGAGAGACTATGATTGAATTTAGGAAGTTTCACTTCCTTCATTTTTGATCGTGCGTCGGTCTAGGATTCAAAAGTATTTTTGTTAATTTCTTCGTGGTAATTGTGAACCCTCGTATGACAAATCAGCAAACGGTATGAGTGCAAGACGAAGCAGTCTAGCATGGGGCTAGCACTGACGAAGCCGCGAGAGTTTTTGATCGTGTTGACGATCTAGTTACGGATGTCCTAGTTGTACGAGCTCGCGATGGCCCAGGGAGCATGGCCTTGTGGTTCCCTTTGCTTTCTACTATGCTTTTACGAGAATCTTAGCGACGAAGATACTGCGAGAACCTATTATTCGCTAGGCAGCTTATCAAGTTGCCGCAGATGCAGACGTTCGGTCTCAGGGAACTCCTATTACAGTTCTTAATATTGCCGCAGTAAAGTATGTTCTAGAGGCAGCATGTGTTGTGCCTCCAGTTGTTCTGGCTGGTTAGGTTAATTAGGTAATTATTGGGTCCGAGAGCTCAAAGAGGTTGCATTATTTTACGCGGTTGAACATCCCGATATTCCTAAGCAATGCATTAGATAATCCCTGTGTAAGTTTTTTTAAAACAAAATGATGTCAGCGTATCCTTCAGGCTCTTGATTATATCGAGCGATATGGTGTTGATTATTCTTCTTTCCAGTTTCAGGGTCCAGCCTTGAATTGGTGGGCCGCTCTCTTATTAGCTAATTTGGTTCTATTTTTCTTCTAGATTTGTGGAAAAGTTCATTTCGAGTAGCGAGCAAGATGAAAAGTGTTGCCAGTTTGAGTGGAGTGGACAGGCTAGTCTGTCGGTTAGCCTATTGGTGTTTCAGAATATGAGATTGAATTCTATAGAATGGCTGAATATGCATTAAAACTAGTCCATGAGCCTTTCGAGAGATTCAAAGATTTATTGATGACCTTTCTTCTTCCTTGAGATACCACATGGCTCGAGAGATTGAGGCCAAGATTTCATTCGATGTTGTTTTTGATATTTCCCGAAGGTACGAGGCATACCATAAGTTAGAGCGGGAGAGCAAGAGATCCCGTGGCCCTAGTGGGCAACCATTGTACCTCATTTAGAGGTAAGAGTTCTGGTTATTTTGGGAAGTCACCTTCCAGGTTATCTTAGCTTGTGTTACGTGATTCTTAGAGTGAGCCAGTAGCTCGTCAAGATCAGATTCATTCTTCTCTTTACAGCTATCAACAATCTATCCTGCTTCCATTTTCAGCAAAAAGGTGTTATCATTGTTATGAGTCTGGTTATCTTTTGAGGAGTTTTCCCTTACTCCAGCAAGTAGGCAGTCGTCCTTTCTCTTGTCATCAGGCACCTGCACAGTCGCAGGGAATTTCATTTAGATCTTAATCAACCAGAGATATGCCCTCATTCGATAGAGGTCGAGAGCATGGTAGTAGTGGTTCTTCAGAAGGTGATTATCAGAGTAGTTGCTTAGCTCAGCTGCAGAGGCAGTTCTATGAACTGCTAGTCTTGCAGGATGCTGAGGCATCCGATGTAGTAGACTCAAGTATTTCTTCTTTCCTTAAATATGAGTAAGATTTAATTCTTCTGATCGATTCAGAAATGAGGTGTCCTATAGTGTTTCCATGTTTTTTTTTATGTCGTTTCTATTAAGAATTGGTTGCAGTAGAGGGGTGAACTTCTGATATGATTTATTCCTGGAATTTATGATGACCCTACTAGTTGATCTGGTTTAAATGTGAGAAATTTGAGAGAAAGTGTCAGTATTGTGTTCTTGGCATCCTGTTGTACCACTTTCTCTTATTATGTCAAGTCATTCTATCTCTCTTTGGAATTCAGTGTTGATAGGATGGTGGGATTCTTATCCGTCACCATCAGAAAGTGATATTATTTCTTCCGGTGCAAAGTGATCAGTAAGTAATATTTGATCTACGTATCTTCTCTTGGTTCAAAACGCTAGTAAAGTCATATTATCATATGAGCTCATCTGGGTTATAAAAGGGTTTTCTGGTAAATTTTCAGAGTTTCCTTCTTATTGAGAGGTAAATTGGCATAGATGTCATTCCATAAAGCTTATTTAATGTCTATTTCTTTAATTGCGATTCTTTGGTTAGCCTGACTCGGAAGTAGTCTAGCTCGGATAGCCAAGCAATAAGAAGATGAGCTTCCTGAAGCTCTAATTATTTCTATCTTCGGTCCATTTCCATTTCTTCTTCGTCCGGCACTAGTGAGCTTAGGCGGTTGGTAGCCGCTTGTGATGTTCCCTGTGTTGAGCCAGAGTACGTGTTATTATAGACGAGTAAGCACATTGTTGCTTTTCAAGGCTACTGAGGGTAATGAGAGGCATCATTTGACATTCGATTTGATCCATTTGGCAGTGGTGTTTACGGCAAAGGTATGGAGTTGTGAACTCGAGAGTTGCAGCTGTTTGGCAACTCAAAAAGGTAGTTGGTAGCTTAGGTCTGCCCACGTTCAGCTTTTAGCTAAATCTTCTTTAGTCCAGCAGACTGTGCGAGGATGGTTATTCCTATTCAAATGGCTGCATGAGTTTGTGCTTTAAGTGGACTCCTCCAAATACTGAATGGTAATACTAAATCTCTAAGCCGTTGATACCACTTTTGTCACGACCCATAAGGCCACGACAGAAACCTACAATAACTGTCGATCATTGCTAACCCCACTAATAATCTATTAATACTAGAAATAAGTTGGCAACCTGATCATATATATATACATACATATCTGCTGAAAGTATAAAGTTTGGAAAGATGACACGACTTTAACTTGCTGGCAATTAGAACACTGAGCCACAAATTCTACTATATCACACTTCATTTCGTCCCACCAATAAATCTGCTTAATATCATGGTACATCTTAGTCGAACTTGGGTGAACAGTGTATTTGGAATAATGTGCCTCTATCATAATCTGTCCATGTAAATCTGCAACATCAGGAACACAAAATTTGTCTTTATACATGAGCACACTGTCAGTAGTAACCCTGTATGGTGACTCCGGTTTTCTTCTGGCTATCTGTCTGTATTCAACTAGAACTAGATCCTCATACCGACACTGTTTTACTTCATGAAAATTTAGAGTTAAAGGTCTGGTGCAGCTTGTCCTTCATCCATCATTGGCATATCTCCTTCACACCTCAACCCTCTGAGAACTTACTTTAGCGTTATAAGTGCTCATGTAATCAACGTGTTGCTGGTATTCTGCCTCAGCTCATGGTCCAACCACATGTCTCTTTTATTTTCAATTTTTCAAGTCATAATATTTACAATTCAAAGACAATACCCTGAAGTAGATGTTCAGTCTGAAGATCATTCCTGGTCTGCATCATAATCTAGTAGTATTTGCATGATCCTTATCCTTATATGATAGACCCTGTTCAGATGAACCTTTGACATACATTAGGATATGAGTAACTACATTCCCACAAGGAGCTTGCGGAACAACACTAACATCAACTGAGATGTTGCATAGTGTGTTTGTAAAAATAATATAGGTTTCATCAAATCTTCTATAGTGTGTAGTGACAAGGTACATCAAAATCTCCCCCTATTGCATCAAGCGTGAGCCAATTCTTAGTTCCATCGACCTGTTCTATATCGAAAGGTATATTGAAGAGGTGATTATCGGCTGAATCATATTAATCCATTCAAAGTTCCGTGTATCTTTACTTCGAAAATGTAGAACTCTCCTCTCGTGATCGAGGAAGGATCATCTTAGTCAGAATAATTCGGGCAATGCTGTTATCATATTATCCATATATATTTTATTCCAAGAGTTCGGTGTTCGTATTATAATTCTAATTCTGCAATCATGAGATAATGTCCGTGAAGTAGCTTATGAAGGTCGTGCAAGTTCTTTTGTTATCTGTGCAAATTTTTCTTTAAACTTAGGCTCGTTCGAGGACGAGCGAGAGTTTAAGTGGAGGAGAATGAAACAACCTCGGTTAGCCGTTTCAGAAGTTAGGACTCGGATTGGCGTGCCGATAATTTTAAAATTTTTGTTAGGTCCATTGGGACTTATCTGTAATATTTGAGCTAAATCAGACCTCCTCTGGTAGGCATCGAAAGAAGGTTTTAGTTTTTATTGTCGATAAATATTAAAAAGAGATTTTCGAGCTCGGTTTTGGCAAACGAGCTCCGATTCGAAATCTGAAAGCGCCGTTAGGTTCGTATGATTATTTGTAACTTTTGTGAACTTTCGAAAGTGAATTTCGATGTTATTCGGCTAGTTTCCGCTAAAATGCCGAAAATAACAAGGATTTGATCTTTTCCGTTTTAATTCGCATCTTGAGTTTCTGGAATCCAATTTGAGATCCGCCTTAGCGAGTATGTCACATAAATTTGGTATAACTTGTATGCAAAAGTTGGAATTATTTTAAATTTCGTAGGGTACCTTTTTAATTTTTGAAAAGAAAAAAATTATAAAATAAAAGAAAAGACAAAAATAAAAGAAAAGAGAAATGAAAAAGGAAAGAAAAGTAAAAGAGAAAGGCGGTGGCCTTGGGATTAATAATCCCTTGGCTACTGTTCCCTAGATAGGAATTGAAAAACAGAAACAAAAGCAGTAACGGGAACGAGAAAAACGAAAAAAGGAATCAGAAAATACAGGAGGAAAAAATGCCAGAAAATAAGAAAGAACCGGAAAAAAAGTAGAATTTTTACCCCGAAACATTCAGGTAATGATCCTAATATATTATTTGAGTTTATTACGTGTGTTTGAATATATTTTAACGGTAAAAATTAGGATATTATACATCTTTTTAATAAGTTCAACTGATAGTTTGAAGGGTCAATTGGACCCCGATAATGGAATTGATTATATATTCGTACTCAGTGAGTTATGGGCTACATATAAATATAATTTATTTAGGGTTTGGTTATATAGCTTTGAACCCTGTACATAGGCCTGGCCTACGTATTGCGTATGCGAATAGGGTATCAGGTTCCTACCTGGATTGTTCTAAGATGCAAGGAATAAAGACTTTAGTCTAATTTGATATATTTTTCTGCTTATTGAATAGAGTGGGATCATTTGGCAATGAGACGAAAGAATAAAACGGTTGTTGATTAGTAGAGCTAACTTTTGAAAGAGGTAAGTGTTTATATCCATTTCTTTGGAGGCACCTGGCCTCGTGGATTTTCTACTACGTGTTCCTTACATGTGTAGCTGCCGATTGACGTACTCATTACGCCTTAGCTTTGAATTACATTATATATTATATATTATGTCCTGTTGTTGATATTGCATTGAGGATATGAGCATTGTACTCTGGCTGTGAGTTGGCATCTACTTCCCGGCTATCGATGAGAGTCCCGCGCCGGTAAAGGTTTATTATTGCATCACATTGCATTCATATGCATTATATGTCATTTATATGCATTAAATTGCATATCATATTGGGAGCAGGAGTATTCCGCCCCAAGAGAGTTCAGGAGTATTCCGCCTCTGGTTTACATTTTATTGGGTTCAGGAGTATTCAGCCCCAGAAGAGTGCAGGAGTATTCCACCTCTGGTTTATATCATATTGGGTGCAGGAGTATTCTGCCCCAGGAGAAGGAGTATTCCACTGTTATGTCAGATACTGAGTGCAGGAGTATTCCGCCTCAGCTTTATATTATATCGGGTGCAGGAGTATTCCGCCCAGGAGAGTGCAGGAGTATTCCGCTCCAGTTGGTTATCAGATTGGTTTACATTCGAATGCAGGAGTATTCCACTTCGGGATGGGATTACGGGCACATGTGTCCTTTTGCATCAGATTTCATTTCATCTCATTTCATTTCATTTCATACCATTGTGTAGACTTATGGTACATAACTACTGTTCCGCTTATACGTGCATTGCTTATTTATTGATATGTTTCTGGCTCGTATTCCTGGTTGATTTTATGGTTTCATACGTGTTTTCGGTTATTATCTGGCTCTGCCTTTTTATAATTTAAATAAGAGGAATTTGGTTTATCTGTTTCTTCTCCCTGGCTAGCTATCCTATTATTTGAGGTGGTTAGTCTGCCCCACTTATTGAGTCCTTTTGACTCACCCTTGTTTGTTTTTTGTTTTTGTCTATCTATTTCGTTTGGCAGGTTCGCTCCAGGATTGAGTTCGCCACGTTGTGAAGGAGCGAAGACGACTTCAGCTGTCAGGGTGAGCCAGCTTTTACTCCGGATGGCCACCAGTTTATTGGTTATTATTTCAGTTGCATTTTGCTCCCTTTAGGAGGTATATGTCTTCTTTTGTACTCTTAGATGTCTAATCTAGATAGCCCTAAACCTAGTATGTTGGGTAGTCAGCTGTAATTTTCTTTCGTACCGCTTAGAGGTGTCAATATGTCTGTGTGTTTTTTTAGTCCCGTCTTTATTTATGAATTTTTATATTTATTTTCCTAATTTAATTGGTAAGGGTTCGCCGGACGGGTCTAGGGGAGGATGTGGGGTGCCCGCACGGCCTAACCAGATTCCGGGTCTTGTCATTTAATAATATTGATTGGTGTTTGTAATCTTAACATAGGGAGTTAAATAAGATTTGATGGAAGAATTTGAAATTCAACTGAAGAGTGCAATTACGAATTTCTAGTGGAAATAATTTTTAATTTATTACGGAAAGGTAATTCTAGAAAAAAAATTAATTCCATAATTGGAAGCCTCGTTAATTAATTCTATGGTCCCTGTTATGACGGAATCCAATTAGGATTAGGAGAGAGGTTTCTTGGTAGAATATAATCCTAGACAGTTTTGGAAAAGGGTTTTACCCTCAAAACTATATAAAGGGGATTCTTGCCAATAGAAATAACACATAAAAACCCTAATGGTTTTCTCTCTGAAATATTTGTTCCGCCCAAATATTATTAGTTCGGGTATTGTTCAGGCACATGACAGAAGATCATGGAACTGGAGGACGAGCCCGTAGATGATCTTTCTCGTGATTTGAGATTCGTTTTGCAGTTAAAGTCACGCTTCAAGAGGTATTTTATATTTATGTAAAATTAAATAACCTGCTAGTTTGTCAAGATTAAATGTGAGTCATGATCCTGGAATTGCTTCCGCTGTGTTTATATTCCTTCAATTGGTATCAGAGCCTGCTCACGTCTAACTAGATAACTAGGATTTTATGAAAACAAGTTACATGGTAGCATCTAAAAAGATAGCATGAAATGTATTTGTATATACATGTGATTATATACATGAATTGTTCGTTTTCATGTGTGGAATCAAAGAGGTTTAAATTTTAGAAAAGACCCATAAAATATGGTGATTCTGTTTTCTAAGTCAGTGGTAGTTACAAATTTTTTTTCGTCGATTTATTTCAAGATCCACTAAGTTTTCGATGTTAATTAACTATGAAAGATAAGAGGATTCATATCTTTTGTTTTGTGGGAAGTCACGAAACAATTCTCAATTGTTTGGTTGGAAAATATTGACTTCTGGACAAAGTTTTACCAAGTGAAACTTATAAAAAATAAGGAGGAAAAAGAAAATGGTTAAGGTTAAGTTTACCTGGTTTCTTTTAGCGGTGGAGAACCCTATTTTATGTTCAAAAAAAAAAAGAAGGAATCATATGTGTTGTTTTGTGGGAAGTCACGAAACAATTCTTAACTGTTTGGTCGGAAAATATTGACCTCTGGATAAAGATACCAAGTGAAACTTATAAAAATAAGGAGGAAAAAGAAAATAGTTACGGTTAAGTTTACCTGGTTCTTTTGGCGGTGAAAACCCCTTTTTTTTATGTTCAAAAGGATTGCTTCATTAATTATTTCTTGGTAATTGTTTCAAGCCAATATTTTATCAAAGTACAGTTCTTTTATTTGATTGTACTCTAAATGAATACTAGCACAAATTAAAGAAAAAGAATTACTAGGTTGAAAGTAATGACTAAACATTTTGGCAGTACTTGCCGAGTTAAAGAATCTGTATTCAAGCCTATAGGTTGGTGATTAGTAAGTCTTTGACGGTGTTTTAGTTGCTAAATGGCACATTCATGATGCATTGTATAGCTGTTGTTGTATATGGAACAAGGTTCAAGTCTACCGGTCTGTTAGGATGTTTTTATGCGGTGCTAACGATTTAATAACTATCTTTGTAGCCCCAGAATGTTTCAGTTTATGCTCCTACCTATTATCTGGATATATCAAGTAAGATGATTGTACTATGGATGCAGTTAATTACATGGGCACCGAGTGCTTTCCTTTTCTCTTTATATGAATACAACACTTGGAAGGCTTTAATTAAGAACTGTGGCACGTGAAGGTTTACTGTATGTGCACTATTGATTTACCTTTTCTCACGAGTATAATATAATGTATAAATTAAGAATGTTTTATTAATAAATAGTTCTCATGAGAGTGGTTGTTTATTTGGAATAATTGAAAATTCTTAGTACCTTATACTTGTATTAAAATTTTATGATAAATAAATTGTTATCACCTACGTGGTTTATTTATTTAGTTATCATTGAAAATTTTGAACACGTTGTGCATGTGATAAGATATCATACATGAATTAAGATTTTGTGATTAATAAATAGTTTCCACTAAAGTGGTTTATTTATTTGGATCATTGAAAATTATTAGTACTTTATTCATGTGAGATGATATTGTATATGCATTAAGAATTTATGATGGATAAATGGTTACATCCAAAGTGGAGTATTTATTTAGAATCATGAAAATTCTTAAAGCTCTATACATGTGAGGTTATGTCAATGCATGGATTGAGAGTTATGATAAATAAATAGGATTCACCAGAGTGATCTATTTATTTGAATCATTGAATATTCTCAATGTACTATGTTTATATAGTCTTTTGGTAAGTGTATGCTAGCGGTAGAATTTTATATACTTGAAAAGGAGATTTAATTTATTGATGACTAGAAACACTAAATTAATTTGTGAGATAAGATATTAAAGTTTTCAGCCAATAGGAGAATAATATTTTGGATTGTCACGTGTATTAATTGAGAGAAAAATTTGACATAGGATGAGGTCTTGTGTATCTTAGTCAAAGTACAAGGAGAGGAAAGATGTATGGGCCTAAATCAGTTTAGGATCACAAATCGAATTTGGGTTGGAATACAAGCAAATCTTCATATCAAAGTCGATAAAATGCTAAGAACAATTGTAAAACGCAAGGAAATAACTTGATTTCAATATATTATAGCGAGTACAAATTTTGCCAGAGTTTCTGTATGTATTTTTGAATATGTACAATGAAAAATGAATGCTATTTATAGACACAGGAGCCTGCCCACGTTCGCCATGACTTGTTAGTGGCCAAATCCACGTCTAGAGCATTTATGAATGACGTTAATCGGCAAAGTAGTGGGCTGCAAAGCCGCTTGACTCGAGGCGCTTCACCGAGGTTCAAGTGTGTAACCTCGGTGGTAGGGCCATGCTGCTTGACCGAGGTGAACATCATCGAAGCTCAGCTTATGGCTCGCCTTCGGTAATGACCTCGGTGCATGTCTTCGTTGACCCACTTACTTGTTTCGGTTTCTAGCTCGTCACCACGTGCTCGGTTGCTATCAGATCGTGTTGCTAAGGTAGATAGTCCCCTCACTACTCGTCAGTTACCGAAGTTACCGAAGGGTGGAGTGAGGTTCCGCGGAAAAGTGACGTGGCTTGATCTTATCCAAGCATTTCAGATTTTATCAACGGTTCGCGTCTCTTCAGGTTGCTATTCATTGACACGTGCCACCTATCCGTTGGTTAATCGAACGGTCACGCCGCTTTTTTTGTTTCCCCCAACGTTACAATGATGAATTTTTTCCACTTGTCTTCTCCGCGCCTATAAGTACTTCCTCACCAAGCCGTTCTCATCACTTCCAATATTAGCAAACAACAGTGATAAGAAAAAGAAAGAACTTCCATTGCCCGCTCTGATCAATTCTCCTCTGCTAAAAATCTCAAGCTTTTAACTTTACAATCATGTCTGCAACACACTCTAGACAAGATTCCAGTGACTCTGGTGAGAGGGCAAAGATTTCACGCTACGCCGCCGGTATAGCCAGCGGCGATTTTATAACCACCGTTGACACGATTGGGAACCTAGCTAGGCCGTGCGGGCACCCGACATCCTCCCCCCGACCTGTCAGGCGAACCCTTACCAATTAAATTAGAAAAATAAATATAATTCAATTTAAAAATAATAACAAGACTTAGAAAAAGTACAAACATAATGATACCTCTAAGCTGTAAAAAAAAAGAAATTACAGCTGACTACCCACATACTAGATTTAGGGCTATCCAGACTAGACATCTAAGGGTACAAAAGAAGACAGATACCTCCTGAAGGGAGCAAAATGCAGTTGAAATAATAAACAATAAACTGGTGGTCATCCGGAATACAAGCTGGCTCACCCTGACAGTTGAAATCGTCTTCGCAACTGAACAACGTGGCGAACTCAATCCTGGAGCGAACCTGCCGAAACGAAATAAATAGACAAGAACAAACAACAAACAAGCGTGAGTAAACCAAATCCATCTTATTTAAATTATAAAAAAAAAGACCGCCATATAATAACTGCGAACACGTCTGGAATCATAAACAACCAGAGACATAAGGTAGACAGAACATATAGGTTTTTAAGTATCCCGAACATAACCACAATCAGAAATACATACTGTCGCGGCGTGCAGCCCGATCCATATATTCATACTATCGCAGCGTGCAACCCGATCCGTATATTTATACTGTTGCGGCGCGTAACCCAATCCGTATATTTATACTGTTGCGGCGTGCAACCCGATCCATATATTTATACTGTTGCGGCGTGAAACCCGATCCCTATATTTATACTGTTGCGGCGTAACACCCAGGATACGAGCCAGAAATATATAGGCAAACTGAGATATGTCTACAACATGGTATACATACCGCACACATAAAACACAACACAATACACACAATAGTCAGTATGCGGTGCAATGAGATGGAATGAATGCGGTACGATGCAAAGGAGTCACATATGCCTGGTACTTATCTCCGGCGCGGGACCCTCATCGTCTTCCAGGAGATATATGCAATAATGACCCTTCACCGGCTCGGGACTCTCATCGATTATCGGGAAGTATATGCAATGATGACCCTTCACCGGCTCGGGACTCTCATCGATTATCGGGAAGAATATGCAGTGATGACCCTTCATCGGCTCGGGACTCTCATCGATTACTGGGAAGTATATGCAATGATGACCCTTCACGGGCTCGGGACTCTCATCGATTACCGAAAAGTATATGCAATGATGACCCTTCACCGGCTCGGGACTCTCATCGATTACCGGGAAGTATATGCAATGATGACCCTTCACCGGTGTGGGACTCTCATCGCCAACCAGGAAGTATATGTAATAATGACAGCCAGAGTACAATGCTCAGATTCTTAATGTAATACCAGCAACAGGACATACATATAATATACAACGTAAATTCAAAGCTAAGGCGTAATGAGTACGCCTATCGGCAGCTACACACGTGAAGAACACGTGGTAGAAAATCCACGAGACCAGATGCCTCCAAAGAAATGGATACAAACACTTACCTTGTTATAAAGTTAGCACAGTTACCCAACAACCGTTTTATCCTTTGGATTCACTGCCAAACGATCCTGCTGTATTCAATAAGCAGAAAACTATATCAAATAAGCTAAAGGCTTCATTCCCCACATCTTAGGGTAATCCGGTTAGGAACCTGATACCGTATTCGCGTACGTAATAAGCAAGAATAGCATTCTCTTGCTACTCCCTGCTCTCCCTTTATTAACCGACCCCCCCCAAGGTGTAGGGAACTTGATCACTTGATGAAGCGTGGAGGGAACAGCCTCCATGGAGTGGATCCACGGTCTGCCGAGGATCACATTGTATGCTATGTCCTCCGGCAACACTTGAAATAGTGTTTCCTTGCTAACTCCTTCAGCAAATGTCTTGAGTGTGATTTCACCCAACGTTTTCTTCGTGGATTTGTTAAATCCAGTCAACACTGTTGCCTTGGGGATGACTTCCTTTTTGAACCACATCTTCTTAATGGCCCCGTAGCTGATTATGTTGACCGAGCTACCGCGGTCAATGAAGACTCGCTTGATATCCGAGTCATTGATTCTCAACATGATGACCAGGGCATCGTAATGAGGGAATATCATCCCATCACAATCGTCATCATCAAATACAATTTCTTTACCCGAGCCTCCCACTCAGGTTCTCTTTTCCATTGTGATCGACAGCTTGGCAAATTTTTTTGCAGCTGCGAAATTTAGCCTGTTCACCTCTGACCCCCCCGTTGATAATATTTACAACTCTCTCAGGGGGTGGAGCCCGAGGTGGCTGTCCATCACCTCAGTTCTTGGTGTAGTTGTCTTTTCCCTTGTCGGTAAAGAATTCAGCCAACACATCCTTCTTTAACAAATGTGCTACCTCGAGGCGCAGTGCTTTGCAATCCTCTGTTCGATGGCCATCATACGCATGGAACTCGCAGTAAAAATTCTGATCTCTTTTTTCCACTAGAGTTCTCATGTCTTTAGGTACTCTTACCCCAGCAGTTCCCTTGACTACGTTGACCAGCTCCGAGGTCGATATGTTTCCGGGATCCGAGGTAATTCTTTCTTCGAAGCCGAAGCTGGGCCTGAGGAATTTTTTTGGTTCGTCTCAGAGTGAACCTTTCCTCCGAGCCGTTGGCTTATGTGCGGGCTTACAACCGAATTTCCAAAGGGATTTTCCAATCTTTGGCTGAGAGCCTACCTTGTGAAGTTATATGGTTCATACCTCCCCTTTGAATTTCCTCATGACGCCTTCGGCGCGGTATGAGGATTCACCTCGGTTCCTGTAACTATAACCTCGGCTCTTAAACTCAGCTTCCTCCAACCTTATCTTTGAATAGGCTCGTTTGTGTAAATCTTCCCACTTCAGAAATTGGTATTGCTGAAGTTCTTTTCGCAACTCGGCGGCAGCGTCTGAATTGCGAACATTGATACCCTTTTCAAATACCATGATGGCTAGGGTATCATCCATTCGAGGCAGCTCCATGCGCTCAGCATGAAAGCGCTCAAGGAACTCCTTAAGTGGCTCACTGGATCGCTGCTTGACCTTGCAGATATCCTTCTTTCTTAGGAGAATCTTTTGTGTTCCGGTGTGGGCCTTTACGAAGGTGTTGACCATTTCCTTGAAGGTGGAAATTGACCCTGCTGGTAAGTTCATATACCAACGCAACGCTCCTTTCTCCAAGGATTCGCCAAACTTTTTCAAGAATAATGACTCGAGCTCAATCGCTGTTAAGTCATTGCTCTTTACCATTGCCATGAACTCAGTTACATGCTCTTTGGGATCGGTGGTCCATCGTACTTCTTTAGGAAGAGGAGCTTTAAATTCTTCGGAGTTGGAGCTGGTATTGCTTCGGGCTGGTATTGCTTCGGGCTCGAATGGCAACTCCTTGTATTGGTCTATGTCAAGCTTGTCTTCGGTCTTAGCCACCCGGGGACGTTTTCGAGGTGCTTTTCTACGCGCGCCTCGACGCGAGCCTCGACACGGGCTTCAACTTCTCTGGTCAATCTCTAAACGTTGACCGAAGATGTAGTTTCCGCCACGGTGCGAAGCATCCCGAAGTATGGCGTTGTGCTTGGTATATTGCCCGAACCCCCAAACGTGGCCCTCTTGTGAGGTCTCCCTATTATCGCGCTCGTAGGAACGAAGAGCTGGATGCCTCCATTTAGAGCCGAAGTCTGAGTGCCGTTCGGTGCTGAGCTATTCCTCACCTCTAACGAAGTGCGGAATTCGGCATTGATGTTAACTTGCTCATCTTCTCGCTCTTGAAGAGCTTTTAGTGAATTAACAACAAAAGCTTGAAAAGCTTCAGTTGTTATTGGAGATAAGGACTGTTGGTTCGACAGAACGTCAGTCGGTTCATTAAGATTTCTCCTGCTGTCAGCCACATCATTGTCGAAAAATTATGGGCTTTAACAAAGAGAACGTTGAACTTTGAAACAAAGCGTTTCTGCTTATATCCCCACAGACGGCGCCAATTTGTATGGGCCTAAACCAGTTTAGGATCACAAATCGAATTTGGGTTGGAATACAAGCAAATCTTCGTATCAAAGTCGATAAAATGCTAAGAACAATCGTAAAACGCAAGAAAATAACTTGATTTCAATATATTGTAGCGAGTACAAAATTTTCCTGAGTTTCTGTATGCATTTCTGAATATGTACAATGAAAAATGAAATGCTATTTATAGACACAGAAGCCTTCCCACGTTCGCCATGACTTGTTAGAGGCCAAACCCACGTCTGGAGCATTTATGGATGACGTTAATGGGCAAAGTAGTGGGCTGAAGTTGTGGGATGCAAAGCCGCTTGACTCGAGGCGCTTCACCAAGGTTCAAGTGTGTGACCTCGGTGATAGGGCCATGCTGCTTGACCGAGGTGAACATCACCGAAGCTCAGCTTACCCGCCTTCGGTAATGACCTCGGTGCATATCTTCGTTGACCCACTTACTTGCTTCGGTTTCTAGCTCGTCACCACGTGCTCGGTTGCTATCAGATGGTGCTGCTGAAGCAGCTCATCGCGAGCCGATTTTTACCCAATACAAAAGACTTTGTCTATATCATCTTTACTTCGTGCATTCTCATGGTGATAAAGGTACACATCTTTTCTCACGTCTTCTATTTTATTCACTAGGTGTTCTTGATCTATGTGATTGTATAGTGTTTATATAATTAATTTAACAAATTGGTATCAGAGTCTAATTACATAGATCTAGAACCCGATTGTTGTTCATACAATAATATTATTTGCATTGAAATAAACCGTGAATTGCTTCGCGACTGAATCTACCTTGAATTCTTTGGCATTTGGAGAGTACATGACTTTAGAGGTACAAGGTGTAACTGTTAAATTATAGTAATTTGTTAAAAATCCAAATTTCTCGTTTATCATCAATTAGGATAAGTACTCATATGGTGGAGTCAAAAACTCTTAATACATGTGTGCAGACATTGATTGACTAAGTTTAACAAAGGAATTAGATATGATGTTTATCAATGGACGATTGAAAATTTGAAACTGATCATGACCATAACGGATGGCATTAGTCATGCGGTACTTCCGTAATAATCACTAATTTGTGTGTGCTTCCTTTTGACAAAAATCCCTTTTATATAGTTTTGAAGGTAAAACTATTTTCCAAAACAGTCTAGGATTCTTTTCACCAAGAAAACTTTCTCTTAGTCCTAATTGGATTCGGTCACAACAGGAACCACAAAATTAATTAATTAACGAGGCCTCCAATTAAGAAATTAATTCTTTTTTTCTAGAATTAACCTTACCATAATAAATTACAAATTATTTCTACTAGAAATTCGTAATTGCACTCCTCAGTTGAATTTCGAATTCTTCCATCAAATCTTATTTAACTCCCCAAGTTAAGATTACAAACACCAATCAATATTATTAAATTACTGACAATTTAATATATTAACAAAATGTATATCATTTAGACTTCCGCTTAACTTATTCCATGTACCAGATACGATATCCACTGGCCAGATTTATACATAGAAAACTTATAAGCTTTCATAAAGGGGTGTCATCAATCTCAATACCGAGACGTGGATTCTATCAACTAGCTATCGCTTCGCAAATGCATATTATCATTATCCAACTTATCAGGAATTATTTAACCCAAATATCCTGGACCTCATCTATTGATAAATCAAGACAATGAATAATATACACTACTAATAATATCTATATCAAGATTAAGAGTATAAGTATATTTGATGAGCTAGAGAGTTTGTTTTATATAGTCAGTATAAAAACACTTATCTCTACTTGGTTCGTTCAATACACAAAAAGCGCACTAGCACAAGAAGTTGGAACTATACTGTTCCCATAATTAAGATAAATTATATATCATCTTGTACTACAACCATACCGATGGTTTTGTCCAATTTCCATCTTAGATTTTGAATATTATTTTATTATTTATAAGAACCGATGATTTATCTTCTGTGTATAAGTTTGGCTCTACACACTAAATCAACTATTATATAAGTAATATGCCACACATGACACAATTGATATAAATAAATAATACTTCACTATATTTAATAGATGAATACCAATTGTTCAACTAGGAATAATCCAACTAAAACCGCATGGTTATTAGTATATTCCAACAATCTCCCCCTTATACTTATAACCATGCCATTGTTATATTACTATATCTAAAAACATGGTTAATAGTATATAATCCATCAAACTCCCACTTAGACTTTTAATGATGCATCTACAACTTTCATAAGCATTCCTTTTACATGAATACTAAAAGGATCTAGCAAGTTGTTTTCTAATGCAATCATTGTCCAATAGTGCTTTACCATTACTAACCGGTTGGTCTCAAGCTCTTCAAGGATCCAGTCATAAAACTCTTCCAAGAGTGCAGACCAAACTTTTTTTTTATACTTTTCTCCCACTACGACAAAGTACTACTAAGTCACAATACCATGTTCTTGTAGTGAAACCACATAACAATTAGAATCTTAAATTTCATATTCTTTTCTTCCCTTCGGTATCAGAATATTAAAAACTTCATTCTTGTAGTTTATATTAATGACTTATCAAAAATCACTCTCACTACTTTGGAGTAGTGAACTTCTCAACATCTTTTATCTATTGACATTTCTCCCACTACTTATGCACAGTGGAACATCAATTCCGACATGTGGATTAGATTTCTTGAACTTTAGGATTTTCAGGTGATTCACTTGTTATTTCTTTGTACAGTTCCAGTAAATAAAATTTACTTCTGGGAGCATTATTTATTAAATAGTCATACTCTAAAAATCTGGTATTTATGCTAAACAAATAACTTCATTTCATTATGACAGGTAAATAATCTTCTTTTGTCCCCTTTAGATAGCCACTAAACATATACACATTCTTCCTTGATTCCAACTAATCAGTTTTTCCTTTTAAAAGGTACTAACATAGAAGGACCACATTTTAAAATGTAATTTATAGATTTTTTTAAGGCATATTCCCAAAGAGAACAACAAGTTTGAACAACTCTACATTGATCTAGCCATCTCCATAAGAGTCTTATTTCTTCTTTCTTCTACACCACTTTGTTATAGTGTCTCAAGTGTAGACATATTTTCTTATTCTGATAAGTAATTAATGAATTTTGCAGAGAGGTATCGCCACTACAATTAGATCGTAGTGACATAATATATTTTTCATGACGCATTTCCTTTTCAGTCATAAACTCCTTGATTTCTCGACGTATTGAGACTTATAATGCATCAAATAAATATATTCATATTTTGAGTAATCATTTATGAATGTCAAAAAATACTCCAAAAAACCTCTTTTATGTATGTTCATTAAAACTACACTAATCAGAACGAATTAATTCTAACTTATCACTAGTTCTATTTCCTTTTAAGGGGAAATGTTTCTGAATCATGTTTTCTTTTAAAGAGGATTTACAGGGCTGGTAGTGCCTCCACTTTCAATGAACCTAAAAGATCCATCCTCAACCAACCACAATATCCTATTTAAGACATATCAAATGAAAAGTCCTTGCAACATTGTACCACAAGAGATAAACATTTATTAACCTCAATAACACCAAAGTCATTGGTAAAATAAATTGAATATCTATCTCTTATTAAGTTGGAAACTGAAATCAAATTTCTTTCTAACTTAATATACGTATAATGCATCCTTTAAATTAATGTCTTATCATCACAAAAATAAATCCTAGAACATTTAGTTTTTTGAGAGAATAGCACTTAGGGAATTGAAACAAAAGACATATTTAATTAGTGAGACAAAATAATTTAAATAGATCAATACTGGTCATGTAACATTGAATAATCAAATTCAAAACACATCACATACATATTTTCATACACCTTGAATAGCCAAATTCGTTGGGAAAGTAACTATTCATGCACCATAAACATTCAATGTCAGATCTCACTTATTATATTAAATAATATAAAACTCAGTTGGAGAGTCTACTGTCAATTTAATTCAAGTAAATATCAATTATTGAATAGCCCTATTCTCATTGACTCAACATGCAATTCTCAGTTGGAGAGATATATACAAGTCATCAACAACTAGTGATTAAACCTAGTTATCACGACCCAAAATCTTGGATGGTTGTGAGGGCACCCGAACAACCCCATCGAGCGAACCCACCCACTATATTAACAATTAATCTCAATGATATTAAAGAAATAATATAATAAAATTCAAGTTGACTTTTATTACTGAAATACGCAGAATATCCTATAGTGCAATGAGAGGTCTAGTCCTCCACCATAAGCCATAAACATCTATAAGATAAATACTGAATAAAATATCCTGAATGTATGAAACAATAAATGACAGAAATGAAATAACGGAAAGGAGCGCCACCACGGAATGAGGATGGTTGGCTCACAGCTGATCAATAGGAAAATCTTCAACTCTGATCACGGGGCTCGCTGGCAGTAGGAACCGTATCTGCCCGAACAGATAATAAGAAAACAATAAAGAAAATAACGTAAGTCAAAAGGACTTAGTAGGTTGGTAGACTAGTTCCCATGAAAGACAGGAAACTAGTCTAAGCAATAAATTAACAGAATAGAGGAGGGAGAAAAAGAAACATGTTATAATTCGCTATTTAAATAGTTCATCCAATCAAACTATTCAACATCAATAAATCTCATTCAAGAACAACAATTAAACTCAATTCATAAACCAGCAGAATATGTGGGCTAACTCTGAAATGATTTAATAGTGGACCAACTCCCAGGCTATCCAATGTACCAACTCTAAAATAGATAGTGGACTAACTTCGAGCCTCTCAAATGGACAAACTCCGAAATACCATCAATTGGACCAACTCCGACATATCAAGTAATCATAAATTTTCATGTCAAACATGCACATAACTTGCAATACTTTAAACAACAGCCAGGAGTAAACACAATCCAGAAAAACAACACATATTCCAAGTAAAGATTTAAACACAACGAAAAGGTGTAAACGGTTACACCTAGGCAGTGCACATACAAGGAACGTATGTACAATATTCCGCGGGGACAAATTCCATCAAAGAAATGGATAGAACAACCTACCTCTGTCCGAAGAAGTAAAAGAACTACTCAACAATCTTTTTCCTTGCCGAATCTCCTCCAAACATTCTTGCTCTAAGTAAAATGATGAATTATATAATTAATTTAATATATTTACTCAGTTGCTGAGTCTAAAATTGTTCTCGACAGCAAAAGAAACTACATTAATTAAGTACATAACGTAGGGTCAAATACTTACTTTGTATATTTCTTAAGTAAACGTATCTGCTATTATATTCAGTACTCAAACCCAGAGGTATATTCTGAACCCGTAAGAGTATGTAACCAATTATTTTAATACAAGATCGAATATATCTGTTCCAATCAAACAAGTAATTTCGCCAATTTAAACTCAAAGCTATGTTGTTAACTATTATACAATTATTACCATATCTACTTGGCAAATATTATTTTTTTTAAGATAAGAAAGTAAACAAGAACAATACTAACTTGAAGCACCGATACTATGAGATCAACCTATATTTTGTTAACCTCCACTCACACCTCTAATCATTAAGTCATTATGATGCCCCCATGATGATACTAGTAATTGCCATTGTCATTCCTAAATAATAAACTAATATAAATATGAAAGGTAAAATGATCCCTAACCACATGATACTACAAGTACTTCAGTAATACTCCACAATAACATGGAGCTATAGCAAATTTCTTGAAACACAACCAACGACTAAAAGAGAATTGAATTAGTACCTGCCGTATTTGAATTCCAAAAACTAGTGATATATCAAGAATTCCAAAAGTTTTCGGTGCTACAGCCGACTTGTTCTCTCACTTATTCCTATTTTAAAACCTAGTTGAAATCCTACCGTGGTTTGGGATTAAGGCACGCCCCCCACTTATGCACCATTTATTATTATTTTTTTTATTTAATTTAAATACCAAATAATAAGGATAATAGCTGATTGGTCCTATAATTACTCCTAATTATATCCCTATCCCGTCTTCCAACTCATGATTTATATAAATAATTTTTCCTATAATGATAATTAAAATAAATGTATCGAAACTAACGGAATAACTAGGAAAAATAATACTTGTAAATTATCGGGTCATTACACTAGTATACCAAAATAACATTTATCCAATAGGGAGGAAGACCTATTGTCAACACGTAAACACATTGTTTATACTAGTATTTAATCATGGGTACCATAGGGACTTTTAAGGCAAATATACTTAACAATAAATTTATCTGTTATGCAAGAAGATCTATATCAACACGTAGTCTTATTGTTTATACTAGCATATGATCATGGAGACCATATAGAATAATCCCATTTACCACTGAGAGCCAACCATTAAATTTTTGTCGAAAAATAATTTTCAAAAAATAGAAAAACGTCTAAAACACCATCTTGACAACCTCAAATTGCCGAAAAATAACTTGGTGAGTTTTACTTATTGAGTCGTTTCCAATGAACCTACCAAATTTCAGGTCAATCAAAGTCCGTCAAATTATGTGATCTCCAAAACTTTGACCAAATTCGGACAAATATTGTTTTCACGTATTTAAAATTTAAAATATCTCTGTTTCTTGTTCTAATCATATATCAACATATAATCCTTTTTCTACCAAAAAAAAAAAAAAAACATATAATCCTTTGATACCCATGAATCAAGATCAAACAACATATTTCAAAACTTATTTTTTATTAAAAAAAATACTACGACTTTTATGTTTCTAAGAATTAAAAATATTGAGTATATTCTTATCATATATCAGCACATATTAAACCATCATGTATCATCATGTCCCAAATTTAACACAAATCAAAATCGATGTAAAGAATGACTTTCATATTTAAATCATGTTTTATCTTAACAAACTGCCTAAACCTCCATTCAAACGACCTCAAAATGTCAAAACATCAGTTACTTCAAAGCAATGATGAACTATATTGCTTACTGGGTCGTTTACGATGTCACTACCAAACTTCAGGTCAATCAGAGATCGTGAATTCTTGATCGCATTGCTTTGACCACATTCGGAAGATACCCGGTTTAGGTGTTTCAATGAATTAAAATAAACAGGATTCTGATTTCCATTCTCCGTATAATTATCTCACGAGCACAAGGTATACATTGTGTTACTCCTTCGACTAAAGTACACAAAACCTCATCTTACATCAAATTGTCCTTTCAATTAATACACATGAGAACCCAAGATATTATTTTCTCCTATTGAGTGAATATCTCAATATCTTATCTCATGAATTAATTTAGTGTTTCTAGTTATCCAGAAATTAAATCTCCTTTAGTAGATAAAACTCCACTACTAGCATACACTTATCCAATGACAATTTTCACATGGTACATTGAGAATATTCAATGAATCAAATAAAAAATCACTCTAGTCATAACTCTCAAACCATGCTTTGACGTAATCTCACATATATAGAACCTTAAAAAAGTTCAATGATGCAGAAAAAACACTTCCCTTCATAGGTAACCATTTATCCATCATAAATTTTTAATTTATATATATAATATCGTCTCACATGTATAGGAACTTTAAGAATTTTCAAGGATCTCAAATAAATAAACCACTTTAGTGGTAACCATTTAGTAATCAACAATTCTTAATTCATGTATGATATCATATCACAGGTATAAAGTGTTAACAATTTTCAATAATTTCAAATAAATAAACCCTTTTGATAGCAACCATTTATTTATCATAACATTCTCAATACATGTATAAAGTATTAAGAACTTTAATGATTCCAAATAAACATATCAAATTAGTGATACATATTTAATTTACTTATCAAAATTCTTAATTTATACAAATATTATATACATATACGGCGACTATAATAGATATCGTGGCCCAACAATCAACCAACCCCATACCATAAAGTCTCGTATGGTAAAGTCTCTTTTGTTATTAAAAATTAAAATATAACAAAGATGCATTGTTGGACTTATAATATTTCGGGGGATTTGCAAAAATATGACACGGGAAGTTTTGGTTTGCCAAAATACCCTCAATAACAGATGTTTAGCAAAAATATTTTCATTAGTTTAATGACACTTTTTTCGGACCAAAATACCCTTACAAATCAGTAAAAAGACGTGCCCCAGGCCCTCCCCTTCCTTTTATCCATTCACGCTATCAAGAAACCCATAAAACCCCATTCCTTTTGCAGATTGCTTTGTTCAAGAGAAGATTCAACGTAAGATTTCTTCAAGTTGCAAGGGTAAAGTTCTCTGCAAGTATTGCCAAGAGTTTAAGTTCTGTTGCAAAGACTGAAAAAATCTGTAAAGTATTTGCAATAGCCAATACTTTAAACTCTACTGCAATGGGAGGCTGTGTAGAGACTTCTTGTCTATTGCCAAGACTTTAAGCCCTGTTGCCATGGTCTCTACAACTACAGAAAAAGTCTCTACAACTATTGTCAATAGCCAACACTTTAAATTCCAGCGGAAGAGGGAACTTGTACAAATAGTCTCAGCAAGTATTGAAAATTTTCAGAACTTTAAACTCTAGTGGAAGGAGCAACTTGTACAAATAGTCTCTGCAAGTATTGGCAATTGCGAAGACTTTTACTTATCAGGCAATGCAAAACTTGCAGACAAAGTCTCTGCAACTCTTGGCAATAGCCAAGACTTTAAGTTTTGGCAAGGGGGACCTTACACTAAAAGACTCTAAGAGTATTGGCAATTGCCAAGACTTCTATCTCTACTGCAGTGAACAAGTTGGAGACAAAGTCTCTGCAACTTTTGGCAATAGCCAAGACTCTAAGTTCTGGTGGAAGCGACAATTTACACAGAAACATCTCTGTAAGTATTGGCGATAGCCAAGACTTTAAACTCTACTGCAATAAGCAACTTGCAGAGAAAGTCTATGCAACTCTTGGCCATGGTCAAGATTTTAAGCTCTATGAAAAACATGAATATCTAATAGCCATACGCAATAAAAACCTTCAAATCACTGGAATCAAGCAAATACAAGAAAAAAAATTCCAAATTTCTAGCACACACAGAAGAAAGAAGGAGGCCAGGAATGGGAAAAGAGAAGGAAATCTTTCAGCGTGAATTAAATAAGTTGGGGGGCAAAATAGTCCTAAGGGGGTACGATGTGGAGGGCATTTACTTAAAACATTTATAAGTGGGGGCAATTAGATAAGATCACGTCTTATTGAGAGCACTAGGTGAAATTTTTTGTAGTATTCCTATATATAATAGGGATAATCACAAATATATACAACCCTAACACCAAAATTACAAAAAATAACAACATTATTCCAATTTACATAAAATACCAATATTTCTTTACCCATTATATACAAAACCAACAAAATTAACAAATTAGGGTTCCTCCTTCTTCCTACTGCCCCCCCCCCCCCTCAACTGCCACCACCCCAGGCGGCGGCGCCGCCTAGTCACCGCCGGCCACCCACCGGATTTTTTTTTTTTTTTTTTTTGTATCTAAAATATGAAATATACATATAAACATTGATTTCTCTTTGAAAATACACTTGCAACATATATATATAAAAATAAAATACATGTAAATACACAAAAAAAATATTTTACATACACTAGACACACACATACATACAAGGATCTATGGATCTACAAATTAAACATACAAATTTATGTATGTCACACATACACTCGGCATACACACAAAAACAAACACAAAACATACAATAGATGCTCAGATATACATGTTCATATAGTAACATACACGTTTATACACTTGTGTGCTGAAAAACATTACATGTATATACACGAACATACAAATACATACATCTGCATCTGAATATTTGAATATGTGTATTCAAAATAAAAAAAAAAAAAGAAGGAGGAGAAGCAGATCTGAAGAATATATAAAAAATACATATATATATACATAAAATACGCACATATACCCATACAAAATGAAACAAAAAAAGGAAAAGAAGAGAAGATCGAGAAACAGGAGGCTCTAGTCTCGCTGGAGGTATTGTAGCAGCGGCGGCGACGGGAAACGGAGGGTGGGGAACGACGGGAGGTGGGTGGGTGGGAGAGAGGGTGGGTGGAGGAGAGGAGAGAAAGAGAGAGGGAGAAGTTAGGGCTTTAGATTAGAGAGAGAAAGGAAAATGATAAAATGGTATGTTTTGTAAAATTCATACAAATATCGTTATGTTGTGTAATTTCTTAATAATATCGGTATTTTTTGTAATTTCACTGTTTAATGCGTCAATTAGCGTAAAAATGTCTATATAATAACATGGATTATACCAAGCCTAGAAACCTGAGACACACACTGCTTCTTATATTTTCCATGCAAGATAATTCCAATAGGACAGTAGCTTCCACGGGATGATTCTCGGAAAATATTTCACATTAACAACAACATATCTATATAATTAATGTTTGTCATAGATTTTCCTAATCAATAGAAGACAGGGAAAAAGAAAATAAAGTGTGCTTCAATAGCTTGCCGTCGAGACCCAACCATATTTCCCTTTACCTTGACCAATCACTTAATTATGCCATTCTAATTAGAATTGAAGCCGAAGGAATAAATATTGAAAATCATGAAGCAGGCGTTGCTTAATGTAACAGCCACTATTTTCAATCCTTAATTTCCTTTTTGTTGATTTTAAAACTAATAAAATATTGATTATTTGAATCTTTTGTAAATACCCATAAAGATGATGTCGTAACAGGATCTATCTCCACCGACAATCTTTTCCTTGTTTCTACTTGAAAAGGCAAACTTCAGAAAAACCCACATACTGTTTGATCAAGCTTCCACGACCTCTTAGACGCAGCCGACCAACTAGCACACTCAATTTTACTACTTATGTCTTTTCTTTCATAATTAATTTACCAATCAACAACCAAAATTCTCATGAAACGTTAAAACTTGTTTCTCCACAATAGTTATCTACTTGGATAAGAAAATTTGGGGAAGGTACCCTTCAATTCTTCATTTAAAAATAAGTATTTTTAACTGGGTCAAACATAACTAGTACTAATTAAGTAATTTTGGAGTCCAATTAGAATTATTAAAATTTTAGGGTAATATGAAAAGTCTGAAAATTTTAAAATTTAAAAATCCCTCGCTTCCCAAATCTCATATTTTCAAATTTCGAATCTTATCTTCCATCTTCTTCTTTTTTATTTCTCTTGTTCCTTGTTCCTTTTTTCTTTCTCTTCCGCATTTTTCTTCTTTTTCCTTGCTCATTCTCCTCCTCCTCCTCTTCTTCATCATCTTCTTCTTCTCCTATCTCTTTCTTCTTTTGAATTTACAGTCATTGTCGTCTTCTTCTTATCCTCCTTCTTAATGTAGAGTATGTTTTTAGTTTGATCGTGAAGATCTGTGGAGAAGATTTGAGAAATAATAAATTTTTAACCATTGAAGGAAATTCTGACATCGATCCAATAAATTTTAAAATTGTTGCACAAATTCTAATTTGTTGCAGAAAATTTTCAAAGTTGTTGCAACAAATTCAAAGTTGTTGCAACAATTTACTGTATTTGTTGCAACAACTAAATCTGTTGTTGTTTCTTGTTTGATTTTAGGAGGAGTTTTTGTAGTTGAGAAGGAGGAGAAGGTGAAGAGGGCAAAGATGGGTGAGGAGAAGGTGGGGATGGTGGATGATAGAGAGAGGTAGATGAGGCAGAGAAGTTGAGATGGATGAAGTGGAGATGAAAAAGGAGGAGGAGGGTGGTAGAGGAAGAGGAGGGGCATGAGGGAAAGGGGGAGGTGAGGAGGCAGGGGGCTACGTGTAAATAAGAAAACATTGGGGTTTTAATATATTTGTTATTATCATTAATCTTAAAAAAATGCACCTATAGCTAATACTTAAAACTTAAGTCACCTATCCTATAATAGAAGACTCAAAATGTACTAATAATAAAAAAAATCCCTGCTTAGATGCAATAAGTTAATTCATTTCCATGAAACCCTAGTTATCTGGTTAGACATGAGCAGGCTCTGACAAGTCTTGTGTCGTTGATTGATGCAAGTACTGCTACATTTCGACATTGATAGTTCTGTTTGACTAGATCACATTGGAAACACTATATGTTTGTTGCCACTGTTTACTTAGCCCGAGAGTTATTTTATAAATACAATTTTTTCAAAAATCATTTATAAATTTAAGTTAATGTTGTCCAAGTGGGAGAATGTTAGAATCATTTATTAAATATGGACTTAACATTAACTTATTTGAGCGAAGTGCACCAAAGGCCACTTTTGGTAATGGTCTTTAGTTTGAAGCCACTTTTTTTTTTATTAGTTTTACATAAGATGCCATTTTTTGGAACTTTAATTCTTTTGGGTTGAACTTCACACAAGTTCAGCCCACAAGGATTGAAGTTCAACTTCAGCCCACAAGGGTTGAAGTTTACGTATATATACCTAAAAGTTCAGCCCTTACATATTGAAGTTGAAACTTCATAATTTAGGCATGAAGTTCAACCCACAAGGTTTGAATTTCAGCCCACAAAGATTGAAGTTCTAAAATGTGGCCTCTCATGTAAGACCATTAAAAAAAGTAGCTTCAAACAAAATATCAGTGACAAAAGTGGCATTTGGGTGAAAAATTTTCAACTTATTTATTTGGTTTTACCAAAACGGGCTAATTGTGAATAGTTGGTGGATAATACACAGGCCACATACTTTGTGAATTCCATGATGGGCTTGTATTATTTCTTGTATTAGGTGTGGGCTGACAGTAGTGTAGGCCTATTGAAGAATCTGTGAGTCTGTTATGGGCTGCCCATTAGGTTAAGGCTTTTAAGCCTAATATATATATATATATATATATATATATATATATATATATATATATATATATATTAGACTAGGTCTCCTCTCCTGACTGATCTGTAGTTGGCAACTTTTCATTAAGCTGTCAGTCGTCATAAGCACAGCGAGAGGAAAGACTTGGTCTATATCATCTTCACTTCGTGCATTCCCATGGTGATAAAGGTACACACCTTTTCTCATGTCTTTTATTTTATTCACTAGATGTTTTTGATCTATGTGATTGTATAGTGTTTATATAATTAATTTAACAAATTGGTATCAGAGCCTAATTATATAGATCTAGAACCTGATTGTTGTTCTTACAATAAAATTATTTGCATTGAAATAAACTGTGAATTGCTTCGCGGCTGAATCTACCTTGAATTCTTTAGCATTTGGAAAGTACATGACTTTAGAGGTACATGTTGAACAGTGCTTCTTTTGTACGAGTCATGCGCCCTTATATCGCAAATCTATACTGATGACGTGATTTTTTTTAAACTCATGAGTCATGTCTGTTTTTTTATTGTCTAAGCAATTTTCATAAATTATAATTTGCTAAAACTCCAGATTCCTCGTATATCAATAATTAGGATAAGCACTCATTTGGTGGAGTCAAAACTCCTAATACATGTGTGCAGACATTGATTGACTAAGTTTAATAAAGGAATTAGATATGATTTTTATCAATGAAATATTGAAAATTTGAAACTAATCATGAACATAACGGATGTCATTAGTCATGCGGTACTTTGGTAATAATCACTAATTTGTTTCACATGTAGTGTATATGTTATTATTGGGATATATACTATTAACCATGTGTTTATTGGGATAGATTACATGCCATTGCTTATGAATTGCCTATTGTTAGCATTAGTATTTTTATGGAGCTTCCTTCTCATGGTAAATTGCTTCTTAATCTGGATAAGGCAGAAAGTATATTTGTTTGTTCTCGTTTAGTCAGGGGTTGTTGAAGGGGTGAGGTGATAGTGCAGTGGAAGGAGAAAGGAATCACTCATTATGATCAAATCCTCGGGGATGAGAACATGATGAGTTTTTTCTCTAATTATTTTTTTCTTTTTGCATGTTTCTTCCTGGACGTCAAGTTGTTTGTAGAATTAACAAGGGAAATGGCAACAATGCATTTTTACTGATTCTGGTCTTGTGCCACAATACTAAGGCGAGGACTGGTGCTCATTTGGCGGTCCAACCTTCTTTTCACATGGTCTAAGGATGCAAGCAAACAAGCCGTGCACAGCTAAGGATTTGAAGCAGCAGCATCAGGGAATTATGAGGAGCTTTATTACCATTTTATCCTACAAATACAAGATGAAAGGGAGTTAAACAATGATGGTCACGTAGCCGCATGAATATTTATCATTTACTTTTATATCTAGCTAATAATGATCTCGTGAAATGCATTGTCAATGTATTGCATTTACCTTAATTGGTGATATTAGGATTGTATGATGCTCATTCCAATTAGGTAGATGTACTAACTAGACGTGTACATATTTTGCCTTTAGCTAGACATCTTTTTATTTTAGCAAGTTTATATATTTTAACCATTGTAAAGACAATATTTTTGTTTGGTTCATATTATTAATAAAATTGGTCTCTAGGTTACATTCTTATTTGATTCTTTGATTAAAAAAAATAATTTATATTTCGACGTTATTCACTGAATTAAGTAAAGTAATAATCAAGCTAAACATCTATCTAAAAGATAGTAGTGGGTGGTGACTAGGCTCAAGCCTACACTATATAGTGAGGGGCAATCATCAAAATATAATACCCGATAAAAGTGAGTGTCGATTTCTAAGAGGAGCTAGCACATGTTCTAAAATAATTTAAATATCAAACTAGTCCTATGAATTGTTTGGCTGATTCCTAAATAAAGAGTGAAATTATAAAACTATCAGTGTCCAAGAACATCAACAAGAAAGTAACAGGTTGTAAGAGATTGATTAAAGGCTAGGGGTTTATTCACACAAGCAAGATTCTTTGCATGTAACACACTATAATCAGTAGATATAGAGTGTCTATTTAGTTAAGCTTGTTAAGGTCAATAACTAAGCACGTAAAGACCTAGTTCTAAGATTCGAGTAGGAATAATCCTTTATAGTTACTGCTTTTAGATGGGGTAGGCTCGTAAGTCAATATAACTCAAATTCTTGCTAGTTCTTATAAACCTACACTCTCAACCATGTTAGGCAGATGAAAGCAAAGTGAAGTTTAGCTCAAATGTGGCCACACCTTACTCTTTAATATGAAATATGATAAGAACTGGCCTATAATCATTTACACACAAGTTTTATAAGACAAAATCAAACACCTACTGATAGATATTCAAGCCATTGTAACTAAATCCTTGTTATACATTTAACTACTCATATTGGGTCTAACATAGAATCAAGATGTAATAAAATAACACGAATCATATGTAATAGATTGAAAAAAAAAGTTCGAATTCTTACAAAGTATGTTAAAACCCTTGCCTTCATCTCCAAATTACCAGATAAAAACTATTTTAAAATCAAAGTGTAAGTTAAATGTCTTGGAGGCCTAACGGGATATTTATAGTGTTGGGTTTGGGTTTATAAGCAAAAACAATATTTACAAAGTTCCCATTTTGCTAGTGTTGAAATATTTGGCCGGTTATTCGGCGGCAGCCGATGATCAACAGCTAACAGTTCTTCTTTCTTCCACCTATTACGGTCGGTCTGAGCCGATAAAGCGGATGAATACACATTCTTTAGGATCCTAAATCTAAAGCTCACTGTAAGAGTTGGCCGAAGAACCGATGATTAGGCGGTTGCCGAATTGAAATTCACCTATGGATCGGCAGCCGCCGACCAAGATATGCGGCCTGCACGTTCTCCAATCTTCATTTTTGTAGCCAAACTTCATTTTATGTTGTAAGTCCTTTAGACTTGTAATTATTGTATAGCACCAATAACTTGAAATGTCAATAATTTGAAACTCTTTTTCTTTCTTCCTTCCTCGACAGGACCCCATTCTTTGCTATATCTTCTGAGGGCATCTAGTGAGCCTTCGGAAGAGTATTCCATGTTGATCTTGGGGCTCTTCCAATGCTTCCTCCCCATCCACTAGAGCCTCCTTGACCTCAATGGATCCATTGGCTAGCTCTATGAGAAGGCTAAACCTTGTCTCACACATAATCCGTTCCTTCTTCGCCTCAGCCCTCCGCTAAAGACCCTCAACGAAGTTATCATAGCAAGCTTTGAGTATAGCCTTCTCTATTTTCTCAGCACGGAAATATGCTTCCATCTCTTGCATACGATTATCCAAGGTTTCGTTCTTAGCAGTAGCTCTAGTAAAATCCTCGGCGATCTAGGTCTCCACATCAAGACTTTTCCTTAGCTCTTAAGTCAGATTGCTTCTCCTTCTCCAACTTGAATTTCTTCCTACCATGAGCCAATTCAACTTTTTTCGTCTTCTCTTTGATAGTAGTGTGTTTTGACAAAAGATCTACTTACACCTTTTTTATTGTCTCAAACTTTTTATGCATTTTAACCCAGTGAAGTATTAAGATGTCAATGTTCTCGGTAAGCTCATCCACTTTCTTGTTGAGCTCATGGATCCTTTCAAGTTTCTCCGGAAACAAGCAAGTTAAGAGTTAGAAAGGGGAAGGTAGAAAAATTGAAGGCCAGCAAAAAGAGAGAAACAGAAAGCTCACCTCGAGAATGGAATAGACTATCTGAGAGTCAATTGATCATCTGAGTACCATCTGGGCACTCTCCATCAGCCCCATAAGATTGGTGAAATACTTAGCAGCTAGCAGAGGGGTCCTTAACAAATATATCTTTAGAGGGATATCGAAAGAGACAGCTTTATGGGAAAATTTCCTCGTTTGTACGTGCCTCCGGGCTGCCAAGGTCGCTACCTCTTCACCCATTCGCCTCACTATGATGAGCCTTAGTTGTATCTTGGTGGGCCTCCCTTGTCTACAGGCTATCATTCCTCCTCTACGGCCTAGCTTCCCTCCTCTCCGGTCTATCCTTCCTCTTCTACTCATCTGCAATCACAATAATGCCTCATTCTTGCCTCCATACACTCCTACTTGAGCAGGCTCTTCTGAAGGCTCATCTCTTAACGGGCATCAGGCACCCATAGATTCCAGAAGGAGGCCTCATCCTTCTGCCCTGGTCATCCTAGCGCACCAACCACTCTCTTCCTGCTTCTCAAGGGACCCTCTACTGTTGAACCCCCAAAATACATACAAGTATGCATCGGGTGTATTTTCAATAAATTGAGACCCCAAAGGGCTTCTTTGGAGTCGCCACCTAATTTAGGATTATTAGGAACCAATATTAATCAACGAGTGCAAATTCTTTCTTATTTAAAAGAAAAATAATTTTCAGAGATTCTGAGTAAGTGGTTCTTTTAAATTCGAAAGAAGGTCCCTATTACGGGAGCACTTTCGAAAATACGCTAAAAGCGGTCAATTCGGCGGTTTTCACGAATTTTAATAAAATAAATAACTTAGAGATTTTAGAAAAAAATGTAGGATAAATAAGTAAATAATAAGTAAATAAATAAGTAAATAGATAATAAATAATAAATAAATAAATATTTAATAAAATAAGTAAATTGATAAATAAATAGTTTAAATATAAATAATGATAAAATAAAGATACAAATTTAATAAAACTTTAACTTTCACTCATTAATTGACAATTGATTCTTAATACCTTAAATTAAATGGCAAATCCCAAAGAAACGGGAATAAATAATTACAGAAGAAAATTTTAATCATGCGATAAGATAACAATTCCATAATATAAAGCATCTATCCTACCAAGCTTCTATCATGCAAAGTCCTAGTTCGGTCTACAGGGAAGTCCTATAATATGAGTTCTAAGGGAGCGGGGAAAGAATGGTGAAGAAAGTAGAACCCTAAAATAGCAACTTGCAAAGACGAGCCTTGAATGGCAATTTGTTAATTTGAGACCCGAACTCAACCCCAAGCGACTCCAATGCCAATGAATCATCCCAATTTATGAGTTTTTACCAACTCGTTCCCCCAAGGAGTTTTATGCAAGGAACCAAGAGGATAAGAATTAGCAAGTGTGTGTTGTACAGAGAAACGAGAAGGAAAGATTGAGATGAAACTACAGTACTTTTAGCATGCAGATTCAAATAGCATAAGAAGCATTGGCCATATGTGGGACAGATACAACCAACGAAAAATAAGATCACCCAGTTATCAAGAACAAATAGCTCAATCTGTTACTTAGAAAAAGGGTCATCCTATCATCTGTTATTAAGCAAGAAATTGAAGTGCCTAACCATGTATTCGACTTAAGGGAATTAAAACAAATGTACTTTCATGAATAAATGTAAAGCAGTAGATTTTCAATAGCCTAAAAAAAGGATATTGGAATGAGATCAGAAAAACAAAGCAATAAAAGAAGGATTCAAAATTCAGAAATGAAATAACAAGGTGCTTTGTTCACAAGTAATCCAAATATTTTTGCTACACGCAAGATCAAAGTACAATCAAAATGCAAAAATACTGTAGCATGCAAAAGAGTTCCTCATTGGATAACATTTACAGCTCCTTTTCATCTTTACACACACATCTGCACCCTTCACTCACATTGCACCTACAAGTAACTATTTGTGCATATACACGGTCAAGACCAACCTGGACACTTCTAAACCATGAGCGCTAGAAAATTTCCAAACACCTGCATGCACCATAAAGGCCAAAGACCACCCAGAGCTAACTCCAATCATCCAGAGGCACCAGGACCTATGGAAACAAACTGAACTAATCCTAACCCACTGCACTCACTAGAAACATACCAGACCTCAAAACCCCAGCCCCTAACATCTTCTACACACAAATAAGCCTATCCTTTTAAACTCAAGAATCTGCAGGACATTGACCTCTCAACTTCAGACCCTCACCTAAAGCTTCTATAACCTCCGTGAAAACTTGAAACCACCTCCTACATAACCTACTAACTAAAGACTTCTATAAGTCTTGCAGAACCAAGCTGAAACAACAACAAGATTCAAACCTACCCCTGAAACAAGGGCTACTCCTCACTAGAATCAATCACTACCCGCACACACTTGCATAATCTGCACACATCCCACAAAATGCTTGATCTAAGCTCCTCTATACGCAAACACACATCCAAACTTGAGCTAAAAAACCCCTGTTATGCCCTAAGCAGCAACATACCCATTCCTTCACCAGAAAATCTACATATTCACACATACAAATCCCTGACCCCTCTTCTACTCTATCAAATCTCGAGGAAAAAAACAACCATAATAAGCTCCTCTACTCCCTGCTATTCACAGCTTTAAAAAACAGCCAAACAGAACCTATTCTAACTCTGCTACACCTGCTGCACCTTACCAACTTAGCCTAGACAACCCCTGCACATACACACACAACCTCAACTGCTAACTCCCTTGACTCCTTGCCTCACAGATCCTCCCTAATCCACTGAAACGCTTACACAAACATGACAAAGCTGGCATACCACACTCACACCTACATACCTAACCCCTACATACACTATAGCACACACCTGCCCTCTATTACCATCCTCACAACCTGCACCAGCCCTCATACACTCTCCTTAACACCTAGGAACACCTCAAAGTAACCTCAAACCTCTTTTATGCAATCAGCATAAAACAAGGATCAAGGACTAGACCTCACACACACCCTCACACAGAGACCTGCACACACCTAGACAGGACCTCACCCTCCTGAACTGCTCCCTCTTACAAACCTGCAACATACTACCTACTCTGTTACTGCCGGAAATCACTAATACACCAATCTTCACAAACATCCATAGGTCCAAATAGGGAGCAAAATCAAGGAGTACACCAGCAGCTTTTGATTTTAAATGAACACACAAAGAGGCAATGAAGATTTAATAGAATTCAAACTTACCTAAAAAGGTTCATGTTCAAAAACAAATTCAAAGACCACGACTTACCATGTACAACAAAGAAACAGTGAAGACATCATTTCCTAGCAATTTTTGACAGAAGCAAAGTTAAGCGACAAACACTATACAGATTTCATCACCCAGGATCATTCCAAGACCAGAAACATATAAGCTTGTGGGTAACATTTACTTACTAAATGGAAGCATGATTATTCAGTGTAGCTATCGATTATTTACATATCATGTTCACATAAAGAAACCAGTCATCAAAAAAATAAGTCAGATATTCAAGCAAATAATTTAAGTAGAAGATTAGGATGATGTGAGGTTATTACCTTTTAAAGTGCAGTGAAAAGGAGCGTAGAATCTGAGGTCGCACACTCGAACAAAAGCGACTCGAACCAAGTCGACGACTTGAATGACGATGAAGTGACTCAAAAAATTAAAGCGATAACGCGGGTTTTGCATAAACAAAAAATAGAAATAATGCGAAGCGAGGTATTATGTTGTAAACTGAATCAACAAAACAAAATAAGGGAAATATTTTAGGATTTTAGTTTCTGCTGCAGTTTCTTCTTTCTCTCTATGTGAACTTGTAATACCCTGGGCTCGATATGAGGAAACGGGAGAATTCAAAAACAAGTAAACAAAATGTCCACGTGTACACGCAAGATTAAAAGAAGATTAATGAAGCTGGACGGCTGAGATTGGATGTTAGTTAACAGAGTTAGTTATAACTAACTTTAGGAAAAGTTAGTTAGGCTGTTTTTGTCAATTCTGTTTCTCTTCTCCTTCGTCTGATTCTCTTCCTCTGATTCTTTCTCCTTCTCTCACCTTCTTATTCTTCTTCTCCTCAGGTCATTCTTGATTAGTTCCATGTATATGAGAGGATTCAGTTCATTTGTAATGTTTTAGAATTAAGTTCATATTAATAAAAGTTCCAAGTTCATTTTAATCCATTCCTGAAATCCTAGCTTGTTACAATTGGTATCAGAGCCTTCGATACTGACTGTGGGAAGAATTAATGGCGGAGGGCACAAGAATGAAGTCTATGGATGAAAAGTTGGCTAAACATGATGAGGTGTTGGCTGGAATTCAAGGCACTTTGGAGCAGATTGTGGAAAAATTAGTTGTGTTGGAGCAGAACCAAGCGAGTGGAATCACCCCTGAACCCATCATCACCAATGGATTACTTCCAACTCCAATGCATGAAAATCTGACTGGTAGAGCACCAGGTTTGCAACTGTTACCCCCCTAAGCTTGAATTCCCTGATTTTGATGGAAAAGAACCTAAGGTGTGGATTAGGAAATGTAAAAGGTATTTTCAACTGTATAAGTTTATAGATACCCAGAAATTAGAAGTTGTTGTTCTTCATTTACACGGTAGGGCAGAATCTTGATACCACTCTTTTCTTTTGAGTAATGGAGTTGTGCCCTGAGTAAGATTTAAGGAAGAGATTTGTGAAAGATTTGGTGAAAATCCCTTAGAAGATATAGTAGAGGAGTTTCAAAACCTGAACCAAACTGGTTCTGTAGAAGCCTATTTGAGTAGATTTGAAGACATGAAGGCTGAGATGATAGTTAGGAACCCAGCCCTGAATGAAGCTCACTTCTTGTCTCATTTCATTGGAGGCCTTAGACACCAAATTAAGTATGTTGTGAAACTGTTTAAACCCCCAACCTTGAAAGAGGCTGTAGAACAAGCAAGAATGCAGGAGAGAGCTTTTCAAGTAGCCCAAGAAAGGGAAGTAGTGAGGGTACCCTATAATGAAAGAAGGAAACCTTAAAATGGCCTTAATGACTCAGGAGTGAAGAGAAATCCCCAGCTGAATAAGCAGAATCCAATCAGGCTAAGTCAGGAGGTTTATAACTACAGGAGGGAAAACCATCTGAGTTATAAGTGTGGAGAGAAATACACACCTGGTCATCAATGCAGGCTGAAGCAACTGAACTGCATAGTAGGGGGACAATGGGTGGATGAACAAGAGGAAATTGAGATACTGCAAGAAGCACCTGAAATTGAAGACATGCTAAATGAAGAGTTGCAAGAGGCAGTGTGTCTTAATGCACTGTTGGGTAGTAATAATGGGGTCAACACTATTAAGGTCAAGGGAACAGCCAAAAGGAAGAACCTTACCATACGTATTGATACAGGCATCACTCATAGCTTTATAGATGCACAAACTGTAAGGGAAGCAGGGTATGACACCTCTTATTATTGTCCAATTAGAGTCACAGTTACAGATGGTAATTACATACTCAGTAATTCTTGTTGTGATAGATTTTCCTGGGTAATGGAGGGCATCAGATTCAATGATGACCTCAGGATTATCAAATTGGGAGGGTGTGGCATGATCTTGGGAGCTAACTGGATGAAAGACCATAACCATGTGACATTTGACTTTGTCGAAAACAAGGTCACTATATATCAGACAGGTAAGAAGGTAGCATTATATAGATTGAATGAGAATGATGAGCTCGGTATGATAAGTGGCAGTGCTATGGGCAGATTGTTGAGGAAAGGTTAGACCATGATGGCTCATTTATTCATGATGACATCTATAGATGAAACACAGACACAGGACCAGATCCATGAGCAATCTATTGAGCAGTTACTGAACAAGTATGTTGATATATTTCAAGAACCTAAGACACTACCTCCTTGCAGACCAGCTGATCATGCTATTCCACTATTACCAGGTGCTAAGCCAGTAAGCTTGAGACCATATAGGTATAATCACTTCCAGAAAAATGAAATGGAGAAACAGGTTAAAAGTATGATGCAACAGGGTGTAATTCAGAACACTCAGTCACCTTTTTCTTCTCCAGCATTGTTATTAAAGAAGAAGGATGGTACCCGGAGGTTTTGTGTAGACTACGGAGGGTTAAAAAACATAACAATAAAGGATAAGTACCCAATCCCAATAGTTGATGATTTGCTAGATGAATTGCATGGTTCTACCTTGTTCTCTAAGATTGACTTGAGAGCAGGATATCACTAAATCAGGATGAGAGAAGAGGATGTGTTTAAAACTGCTTTCAGAACTCACATGGATCATTGTGAATTCAGAGTTATGCCATTTGGCTCACTAATGCTCCAGCAACATTTCAGGCACTTATGAACCAGGTTTTTCAACCTTACCTGAGGAAGTTTGTTCTAGTGTTTTTTGATGACATTCTCATCTACAGCAGACACTTAGAGGACCATGTGACTCATTTGGAGATAGTATTCCAGATATTAAGAGAGAATAGCATGTGGGCTAAGAGGTCTAAATGTTCTTTTGCTCAGCCTAAAGTAGAGTACTTGGGGCATGTTATTTCAGCAGAAGGGGTATTTACAGAACCCTCTAAGGTACAAGCAATGCTGGATTGGCCTACACCTAAGAATGTGAAAGGGTTGAGAGGATTTCTAGGCTTAACTGGGTACTATAGGAAGTATGTAGCAGGCTATGGGAAGATAAGCAGACCACTCACAAATCTTCTTAAAAAGAATGCATACCAGTGGAATGAAGAAGCTGAAACTGCATTTCAGAAACTCAAGCAAGCTATGGCAACAACACCAGTTCTTGCACTCCTGACTTTGAGCAAGAATTCATTATGGAGACAGATGCCTGCCACACAGGCATAGGAGCAATACTGATGCAACAGAATAAGCCTATTTCTTATTTCAGTAAAGTCTTAGCACCTAAACACTAGGGCAGGTCAATTTATGAGAAAGAATTCATGGCTGTTCTGAATGCAGTTGATAGGTGGAGACACTACCTCCAGTTTAGGCATTTTGTAATCAGAATAGATCATCACAGTCTCAAGTATTTACTAAATCAAAAGGTGACATCTGCAGTTCAACAAAAAGGGCTAACCAAACTGTTGGGGCTTGACTATGAAATTCAGTACAAAAAGGGTGCTGAGAATAAGGTACAAGCAATATCTGCAGCAGTACCCATCTGGATGTAGGAAGTGCAGAATAGCTATGAAGGAGATTCACTAGCTAAGAGTATAATCACTGAAGTATCTGTAGACTCTCAAGGCCCTAACATATATCACTATGCAGCTGGTGTTTTGAAAAGGAAAGGCAAGGTGTACATTGGATCTGAAGGAGAGCTAAGGCGTAAGTTAGTATAAGATTTTCATGAATCTCCTATAGGTGGCCACTCAGAGCAATAAGCAACCTTACAAAGGTTGGCCAGTGTATTCTATTGGACAGGGATGAAAGCCATGGTGAATTCTCATATCATGGCATGTGATACTTACCAGAGAAATAAGGATGAACACCTACAGTATCCGGGTTTGCTACAACCCCTGCATATACCAGACCAGTCTTGGAGGCACATCAACATGGACTTTATTGAAGGCCTTCCTAAGTCTAGAGGGAAGGAGGTTATTCTGGTGGTAGTGGATAGAAGGACCAAATTTTCTCACTTCATGGCCCTTGCTCATCCTTACACAGCAGCTCAGGTGGCAAACCTGTTCTTAAAAAGAGTACACACTCTGCATGGGTTCCCTGAGTCAATTCTATCTGACAGGGATAAGATTTTCCTCAGTAACTTCTGGAAAGAACTCTTCAAGCTAGTAGGCACTCAACTACTGTACAACACATCCTACCACCCCCAAACAGATGGCCAAACTGAGAGGGTGAATAGATGCCTGGAAACTTATTTGAGATGTATGACTTCTTGCAAACCAAACCAATGGAAGCAGTGGTTACCTATGGCTGAGTGGTGGTATAACTCTAACTATCACTCCAGCCTAACACTACTAAAAATCAGGGCTTTTCCGATCGCAGATACGGTGGGACAACGGTCGGCTAGGCGACCGTTGTCCGACCTAACAAGGCGGTCGGCTAATTGGTGGTCGCTCACAGCTTTCCGACCGCCGTGGTCGGACGTCGGACCGAAATACGGTCGGACGGCGGTCTCCTAATTTATAGGTGGAAAAAATAATGTTGAACTGGGCGACCGACGCGGTGGGAGATTGCAAAAAACTGGGAAACTGGGCGACCGCAGCGGTGGGCTAGGCGACCGCGTCGGTCGGCCAGGCGACCGCTGCGGTGGGAGATTGTTTATTTCTGGGCTGGGTAATTGCCAATTTTCGGACCGATTTCGGACCGCTGCGGTCGGTAGGCAGTGTAATACCTGCAATAAAAAAACCTGTAATTAGAGCTACACCACCTGTAAAAAGCAGAAAAAACAGCACCCAGAAGAAGATTAGGCTTCTCAAGCCTTAATAATAGTCTAAACAAGGCTTACTGCCTTTAAATAGAAAGTTTAACATTTTACATAACATATCCAATCCGAATAGTGATCCAAACAAGTTAAAACATGTCTAAAACAAGTCTAATACATCAACAATCCATTATCACTACTCCGTTGCCTCAGAACTAGACTCAGAACCCGACTCAGAGCTGTATTGACGCTTGCTCTTGCCTTTCCCCCGGCTTTTACTCTTGCTCTTGCTCTTGCTCTTGGTCTTGCTCTTGCCCTTGCCCTTCTTTCCCTTGTCCGCACCACCACACATAATGTTCTGCATCATTTCCCGCATGGCTCTCATATTTTCTTCATTGCGCAAACGTTCTTCTTCACTCTTTTTCTTAAGCTCTTCGATTTCATTGCGCAAAGCGGCTTCCGCCGAGGGATTAATTGAACTAGCAGGAGGAGTGTAAGTACCAAACAAACCTGGATTTAGACGTTCTGAGGCATACTGCGATCCAAGGCCGTAAGCACTTCCCTTCTTTACTCCGCCATTCACCTCCAACCATAGTATGGTTTCCTCTTCTAGTGTCATTTGAGCTGGGGCACTGCTACCACACTCGGATGCCTGAGTCGACATCCTTTCTTCATAGACCGCCGTAGCCTTTTCCTGAAATAAAATTTAATAACAAGAATTAGATTGACAAATATTGACTGATTTAATAACTTTAAAAGATTGAATTCAATAACTTACATATAGCTCTCTAGCGCGGTCTTCGACCCACACTTCCTCTCCTTTTTTTGTTTCTATATATATGCCTCTTCTTAAAAATTTCAGGCACACGAACTGGCCGCCCTTCTTGCCTTTCCTACAAAATTAAAAAGATGACAAGTTAGATGGAAAATTAATGTGAGTTACATACAATTAATTAATAAATTACCAATATCATCCGCTGAGTCGCTGCGCTAACCGAACCCCCGGTGTTCAGCGATCCACCCCTTTCGGAGGCTCATGCGGCTTTTCCTTGGGCGTTCTTCTTCTTAAATTCTTCAGTATCCCAATATTGTAGAAGTTGTGCCCAAACGTGATCGTATATCCACTCGGGCTTCTTTCCTTTGTTTCGACAATCATACATGCTACCTTTCACTCTATCTTGGCATTTTCCAAGGAAATTGCTTTTGGCAATGCTATTAAATGCAGGATGCCATATACACTTTGTCTGAAATAATTATTGAATATTAGATTTCTAAAAAAGTGACACTTAACTAAATTATTAAAAAATAAAATATAGTTATTACCTGAAAATCGTCAAACATGCTCATCTTTACAGGGAATGGTACCTGACCCCAGGATGGCCATGGCTCAGTCCATCTAGATTTAATGCATCTTGTGATTATGGGAGTAGCCACCATCGAGGGAGTAAAACTAGATAAAAATTTATAGTTAAAATAAATATACTAAAAAATTAAACTTCATAGTAGAATTAAATACTTAAAAAATAACAAAAAATAACACTTACCCACGGCTACCCTCAGGATAAATCCTCACCCTCCCGTCATCATCATATGATCCTGCAGGACCAATGTAATAAGGCGAGCTCGGCGAATAAAATCGTATAGTAGGTGGTACCAAAGCGTCCACCGGTACCGAGCTCGGATCATCAGAAGGTGTAGATCCAGAAGGAGTATATTCCTAAACGGATGATCCATTGGCAAGAATCGACGGCAACAGTCGAACCATGTACACTTACCACCATTTTTCAAAGTGAATGCTTTTGTATCTTCCATACAATAAGGGCAAGCGAGCTTACCAGTAGTGGACCACCCAGACAACATTCCATAAGCTGGAAAGTTATTTATTGTCCACATCAAAGAAGCATGCAATTGAAAGTTCTGTTTCATTGATATATCATATGTTTCCACACCTTCATACCACAATAACTTTAACTCATCAATCAAAGGCTGCAAAAATACATCAATGGAGGCTTTCGGGTTATGTGGCCCTGGGATAATGCAATTCAAAAACAGATAAGGACTAGTCATGCACATTTCGGGTGGAAGATTGTACGGCGTCACAAATACGGGCCAACAAGAATAAGGTGTAGACGAGACATCAAAAGGAGTGAACCCATCTGAACATAGACCCAACCTTATGTTTCTTGGTTCACTAGCAAATGCCGGATACACCTGATCAAAATATTTCCATGCCTGACCATCTGACGGATGGCTTAGAATGCCTAGCTGTTTCGTACGATCATGGTGCCATCTCATATGAGGAGCAGAGCTCATCGACGCATACAAGCTCTTTAACCTAGGTATAAGGGGTAAGTAATGCATCGACTTAACAGGTATCGGCTTCTTTTTAGGGTTTAAAACCGGCTTGTAACGAGGCTCCTCACAAAATTTACATTTATCTAATTCTGCATCATCATTATAAAACAACATGCAACCGTTGACACAACAATGAATTCTCTGGGCAGAAAGACTTAACGTGGAAACCAACTTCTTAGTGTGGTAATAATTAGTTGGTAATGCCATATTAGTCGGATTGAGATCATTCATAAGTTCAATGATGGAATCCATGGCTGCTTGACATATACTAAAATCAGATTTAATACTTAACAATCTAACAGCAACTGACAACTTGGAATGCACTGAGCCTTCGTACAATGGACGACTAGCTTCCTCCAACCGTTTATAGAAGAGTTTTGCCTCATCATTAGGAATGTGCTCAACATTTGGTTGCGATGTACCCGGTTGGGATGGCTCCTTTGGGTACATTCCAAAAGCATCATTAACCATATCGTTCATTCGATAGTTATCAAGATCATCCTCGTTTGAGATCGGACCACTCCCACCGACATAAGCATTTTGAAAATGAACATCACCCCCCCACATCCCTAGACTCTCCATGATAAACCCAAACAAAATAATCTGGCATGAAACCCTTCCTATAAAGATGCATTTCAACATCTTCCAAATTTTTCCCTTTTATGCACTGGCAGTCCAGACAAGGACACTTAATCTGGATCCACCGTATAAAATCATCAAGTGTTTTCGCCTTTTCAATAAAATCTTCAACACCTACTGCAAATTCTGCCCTCATCCCCCGCCGGCCGGGATTATTTCTATTATACATCCAACTACGACTTTCATTAACCATATCTACACAAAAATTACACGTTTGAGATGCATATTAAATTGTAAATATTTAAACAAATATTTCTTTGATACACTACCAATTTTCATAAGATTAAGTAATTGTATAATTTTCTAAGTCAATTATTTTTATATTACTAACTAATTTTTTCTCTAAGATTATCATTTAGTAATTAATAACACTTCTCATTTGCAACGTTTATTCAAAATGATAAAACTATTTACTTATCTATACTTAGTTGGAGTAATTTAAAACTATTTGCAAACTATTCAACTTAGTTGTTGCTCAACACTTATTTGATGAAATGCCTCAAAGAATCTAACTACCAAACTACACTATACACCAACAATTCTTTCTCAAAGAAATACAACAACAACAACAACAACAACAACACTAGTACACACCATTAACAACATTCAACAACAACAACACTACTAAAGGAACCCATCAACAACAACCCATTCAAAGTGTACTCTTCTCAATGGAACACCAACTTTTTCACTAAAACAACCCATTCAAAGTGTTACTTTCCAATTTATCATCTTCTAAATGTGCATTCAATAACCCAATCATTTTTTTAACAACACCCACTTTTCCAATCAATCTAATTTTTACAATACCAACAAAAATGTCAAACTAGCTTCAACAATTCCCAAACCAAACAACAACACAATGTAACCTAGTTCACAACCAAATAGCAACTACTATGTCATGGATTAATTTCATGAGCTAGAATTCAAACATAGGAAAAAATGACAAAAACGAGCTAAAATTAAATTTAAAAAAAAAAAATTGGTGTTTCACCATAAAACTCACCTCAAGGGATGGTTTTGTACTCCACCACCACTAATTTACTAATCCCCAACTTTGATAGATGGAAGAACTACAAAAAAAATAGATAAAAAAGTTAGGGTTTTTGGATTTGAGGAAAATAGGAAGAAAACTATGAAAATTAAACTTACCAAGTTGTAGAGGAATAGAATTAAGAGATTAAGAGTATTTTTTAATAGATTTGGGTTGGATTTGGCTTTGGAATCGGGTTGAATGGAGAAAGAAAGAAAGGGGCGAAAGAGAGAGAAATGGGTTTTGGGTGAAATGAAAAACGGGCTGCTATGCCCGTGTGGGTATAGTTTCTGTCCACCGGCCGCACTCGGACCGCTGCGGTCGATCAAAAATTTTTAATTCTTGTCCGACCGCGGCGGTCGCCTAAAGTAAAAAAAAAATTTAATTATAATTCGATGAATTATCCCACCGCGTCGGTCGGACAATGTGCTCCAACCGAATTTCGGTCCGAAATTTCGGTCTGAAAATGCCTTATTTTTAGTAGTGTAAAATGTACACCTTTTGAGGCACTGTATGGCTACTCTCCTCCACAAGTCTTCTTGGGGCCAATGTTAGAATCTATAGTACCTGCAGCTGAAAACACTGTCTTGGCAAGGCAACAGATGCAACAGATTCTGAAGGATCATCTATCCCTCGCCCAGGAAAGACTGAAAATGCAGGCTGACAGAAGAAGAACTGAGAGATTATTTGCAGTAGGAGACAAAGTATTTCTGAAGCTTCAACCCTACAGGCAGTCATCACTAACTTTAAGGAGAAATCTTAAGCTAAGCTCTAAGTACTATGGACCTTATAAGGTGGTAGAAAGGATTGGGAAGGTGGCTTATAAGCTTGAGCTTCCAACCTCAAGCAGAATAAACCCTGTATTTCATGTGTCCTTGCTCAAGAAGAAGTTGGGCAAGCAGGTTGTAACCCAAACTACCTTACCATCAACAAATGAAGATGGCGTGATCATGGTAAAACCAGTGGCTATTTTACAAAGGCAATTCTAGGAAAAACAATGCAGCAGTTGTCAAAGTGTTAGTTCAGTGGTTCAATCTTTCTCCTGAGGATGCCACTTGGGAAGATTATGAATTTTTGAAGAATAAATTTCCTGACTTTGTTGATCATCCTTGACGACAAGGATTCTTTGATGCAGCCGGGATTGTAATACCCTGGGCTCGATATGAGGAAGCGGGATTAAAAACAAGTAAACAAAATGTCCATGTGTACGCACGAGATTAAAAGAACATTAATGAAGCTGGACGGCTGAGATTGGATGTTAGTTAACTAGTTAGTTATAACTAACTTTACGAAAAGTTAGTTAGGCAGTTTTTGTCAATTCTGTTTCTCTTCTCCTTCATCTGATTCTCTTCCTCTGATTCTTTCTCCTTCTCTCACGTTCTTCTTCTTCTTCTTCTCCTCAGGCCATTCTTGATTAGTTCCATGTATAGGAGAGGATTAAGTTCATTTATAATGTTTTAGAATTCAGTTCATATTAATAAAAGTTCCAAATTCATTTTAATCCATTCCTGAAACCCTAGCTTGTTACAGAACTCCTGCCGCTCTCCCTCTCTGCTGCTAAAAAACTAACCTAAAAATGAATCAAATAACCAATAAATACCTGGACATTTAGGGTTTGATTCCTGCTTGAATTTCTTAATCGGCCCTTACTCATTTTGCTTTTCCCTTTTGAAACCAGAGTCAAAATAGTATATCCCTTGAATCGTACTAGTTTCACCCAGGTTTTTCAAGAGAATATGCACGTTATGGAAATCTCACGGCTCGGATTGGATTTGAGTTCAAAATATACGATTGGGATTGGTTGCTTGAACTGAAGAGAGGGTAAAGGGTGGGGGAACCAGTGGGGTATCATTTGATGACAAGGATTTGGACTGGTATGGGATTTTTGGGGGTAAATCGAAATGGAAAAAAATTGGGGATCGCGGGTTAGGGTTCTAATTTGGGTTAGGGAATCAGGTAAACTGAAATGGGGAAGGAGAAGGGAAATTTTGATCACTAGCCATTTTTGGACGCGCTCATTGGGGACTATCCACCGTTTCAAAATTCTTTGAAGAATAGCCAAAAATTCGCGCGCACACTTAAGCTCCATTAGCGTTGGAAAAACACCCCAGACTAGCAGTATTTTGTTATGGGACTTTATATATAAAGCTTCTGTCCCATAACAAAATGCTGGGGCTTTGAACAAGTTTTGTTCACAGCCCCAGCATTTTGTTATGGGTTATGGGACTTTATATATAAAGCTTCATTCCCATAACAAAATGATGGGGCTTTAAACAAGTTTTGTTCACAGCCCCAGCATTTTGTTATGGGACTAAAGCTTTATACAAAGTCCCATAACAAAATGTTGGGGCCTTGAACAAAACTTGTTCAAAGCCCCAGTATTTTATACTGGGGTTAGTTTACTGAAGCTTCTCAGTATAAATACTGGGGCTTTGAACAAGTTTTGTTCAAGGCCCCAGTATTTATACTGGAATTTGTCCGGATGTAGCTATTTCTCAGTGAATTTATTTTTGACGGCTACAAATCAATTAACGCGCGCCAAACAGGCCCCTGGACGAAATTTTTACGAACGAGAAGTATGATGTATATGTATATTTTGCACGTACGGGCTAGATTTTTAGGCTAGGAGAAAAATTAGCCTCTTTTAGATAAATTAAGTGAAATATAGGTGATTGCACGGGGTAGGGTAGGATTTAAGCTATGTCTTGCATTTTTGGCCGCTTTTCTTCCAAATTAATGAATTAGCTTTTGATTTTTAAAATTAACCTTATTTAAAATAATTAAACATTAATTTGAAAATTTCGAAACAAAATTGGGTGTCAACAGCTGCCACTCTTTACCCCGAAAAGGATGAAAGAGTTTTCAGGGCAAAGAAGTTGACATAAAGCCAATTTTGTCACGATAAAGCCAAGGACTCTTGATTCCATGGTCCAAAAGCCGAGGCTTATAGGCATGTCCGAACTCCAATCTCCGAGTTGCCAACATATCTCGGGCTGAAATAGAATTAAGCCATATGTAATTCGATGCAATTCGAGAAATGAAAAACGAGATGACAAGGACTATCTTGTCTCCAATCTCGAACCTCGAACTGGATTACAGCCTAAATTGAAAATATTTGGGTGACACAAAATAGACTGACACAAAAGCTGACGCAAAAAGGATGACACAAGACTAACCTCTAGGGTTGACACAAAATTGACCTCTAGGGTTGACAACTTGTTCGAGTGCGATTCTTCAGATTCTCGTTGATGAGTCTAGCTCGTATCAATGATTTCCCCACTTGATAACTGAACTAGGGTGATTATCAAACTAGATTTATCATTGGACGTGATATCATATGAGGATATCATCTTCCGTTGGACAGTGCCTTAAGTGTCGATAGCTTCGATTAAAGCAACGACATCTCTTGTCTTGTCGGCCATAGAAAATTTCTTCGAAAATGAATTCACCGCTACAAAGTTCTAAACCTCAGGTGTTGGATCGAACAACACTGATACCATGCTAAAATTAAAACGTGGAAGACAAGTTTATATTAGGGTGAAAATCTCTCACCTTTTTCATTAGTAAATTAAGGTATTTATACAAGTTAATGCCCAAGAAAACTAACAAAATAAAATAAAGAAAAAACTAAATACCTATTTTTCTAATTACAGAAATACCATATGCCTACTCTAATTACGTCTATGTATTTACAATATATACCATAAATAATAACACCTTAGGAAAGAAATATATCGAAGCTTGGTATTTACATCAAAATACATTTTCAAGGTATTAGCTGGATGATGATTGAGATCAGTTGAAGAAAGATCAAGAGCCTGTTTGGGTGAGCTTAAAAGTGGCTTATAAGCTGATAAGTCCATTAGTAAATATTTGGTAACTTAAATTTTATGAGCTTATAAGCCCTTATGTACTTAAAAAAGTCAAAAATGAGAAGTTAAGAAACCATAATTTCTCAAAACGTGGTTTATAAGCCCTTTTAGGCTTTTATGCTTCTTAATATAAGCTCACCCAAACGGGCTATAAGAATAATCCAAAAAAAAAAAAAAAAAAAGAATTACCATTTGTCCCGTTTTATTGGTGTTTTTAAATCTTCGTTCTCATATAAGGAATTTGCACAAAGATTACCTGATACTATTACATGTGTAAGAAACATAACATACGAACATTTGAGGGGTGGAGCTAGAGTTCTGTAACTGGGTTAGTGAACCAGTAACTTTGGTTCAAAATCTGTTTATGTCGAGAAATTCATCTGATATAAATAAATTATTAATTCAGAATCCAATAACTTAAAATTATTAGAATCCTGAACCCACAAGGTTCAGAATCGGCCTGACCCTTGATGAACAACCAAAGAATGCTAAACTCAATGCTCCCTTAACCATAACTTAGCATCTTTAATTGTGTTCTTAATAGGCCTGTGGATAGAGTTGAGCCGGCTCAGAGCTCGGCTCGATTGCATTTTAGCTCGGCTCGGTTTATTTCGAAAAGAGGCTCGACTCAACTCGGTTTCATTTAAAGTTTGGCTTAGTTAAAGCTCGGTCTGACTCGACTCGGTCAAAGCTCAGCTCAACTCGATTAGCTTGATTTATGGTGTAATTTATTTTTGAATATAATCTTCATTCATTAGCCTTAACTACTAAATAAATTAAAAGTTTATGTAATGTTTAATATTATAATACAACAGTCAATAATTGATAAACTAGTACTTTTATCCTTATTTATAATTATGATCAAAACAAAAATTTAAATTTAAATTTTTTGTTTTAAATATGGGGCCACCGAAAAAAAAAGTTGGCTGAAACTTGGCTCGAGCTCGGTCAAACTCTAGCAAGGCTTAGTTAAGTTCGGTTCGACTCGATTTATTATAAGGAAATTTTACAGTGTATAGACATTTATTAGTGTTATTTAAATAAAATAGACACATTTATTGAAATTTATGATTTATAGACCTTTACCCTTTGGTATTCCACTTTTATAGCCATTTTTAAAAAACTGATCAACTTCTCTCATTAATGCCTATTTTGTTGGGAATTCGTGTTAACTGCCTTTATTGCATTCATCTAATTAAAAGCTTTCAGTAAACTTTTATCCAATAATGTTCAATACAATTGTTGAATCTTGCCACGTGCCCAGCTCATTATTTCATAGCTGAGATTCATGCAACTAAAAATGGTAACACAAATTTTAATTATAATAAAAACATAAGAAGAAAATGTTAAAACCGATGGTGGCCGTTTATAACATAACATGTCTGACATATGTTTTCACCTTTAACTTTTCATATATATATATATATATATATATATATATATATATATATATATATATATATATATATATATATATATATATATATAAATTTGCTAACCTACTACATGAAGGTAGTAGGTTAGCATTGTACCCATTTTTTAATTCACAAAAATACCCCTAATTGTGTATTGCAACATACTTATAAAGAAGGGTTTTTTGTCATTTCAAAAAGAAAGTCAAACCCACTATCTCTGTGCAACATTCGATCCCTCTTTCCCCTTCTTTCTTCTCCTTCTCTGTGTAACATACATTGTAAATTTGCTTCCTCATTTATAAGAATACTCAACTGAACTACTTTTTGACGGAATGAAACATATGATCTAGAAATAAATCTTAAAGATTAATTGGACTACACAGTTATTTAGAAACAAAACTTGGGGGAATAAATTATTAAGCATAAGCAGTTCTCACTGGAGTCATGGAAACTCTTAATAGTGGTGATAATACCAATTAACAATGGAGTAACTGAAACAGCTAGCAAATCCGTAGTTAGAAACAACATAAGCAATCCCCCAATCTGTGATTTTGTGTTTTACTTCTTCTTAAGCTTCTTCTTCTTTTTTTTTTCCTCCAGAAGCAATTTTAATTGATTAAAGAAAAGCAACATTTAGCCAAACTTTATTCTTTAGTTCAAATTGTGGACATGAATTATTAGGACTAATATGAGAGAGATGGAAAGATGAGATGACGGGAAGAGTGTTGAAAGAGAATTGTGTTTAGATTGTGGAAAAGACCGAAGAGCCCTTCTGATTAATGCATTGTTACAATGTTAGTAAGGACATTTATGAGAAACAAAAGATGGGTACATTGCTAACCTACTACCTTCATGTAGTAGGTTAGCAAATCCCTATATATATATATATTATATTTTTTTCAAATTAATTCATTTCTAGTATTTGCACGGAATTCTTTTTTCTTTTAGCTTGTTTTCTCATGCACCATGATATTTAGTATTCTACTTTTTTCTCATGATCAGGCTTACATTAAAATTTATTTTTCAATATAAAATTATTTACATTTTATAGTAAACCTTTTTTGTATATTCAAACACAAACAAGATAATAGTTAGAGGCCACATTATGTTGTAAACCGACGCTATCAAGTTTACAACTTTCTTATTATTTCTTTATTAAATTTGTATTGCCATTTTTAGTTGCATAAATCTGAGTCCTAGAATAATTAACTGGACACATGGCGAGTATGTAATGGTATTGAACATTACTGCTCAAAAGTTCACTGGACGGGATCTCCTCCCTCCTTCTACACACTTTTATCTATTTCTACTTAATCATAACATTTTCTAATTAAATACATATACATGAATATCTCCCTATTTGATTTTAGGGGAACAAAGGCAAATTTTCAGTGGAATCTTTATTTCTTCAACATAAATATCATAAATATGCATAATATATCACACTCATATCAATAGAATATGCAGAATATGTAGAATATGTAAAATATATTTTCACTTGTATTAATAAAATATCTTAAGTATAATATTACCAATATATTATCTATTGAAATAATATCTCATAAATATGCAGAATATATTGAACTTATATCAACAAAATATTTTATGTATAATAATATCAATATATTATATATTTAAATAAATATCATAAATATGTAGAATATAAGCAATACGAATCTAAGGAATACCACTCACTCATATCAATAGAATATTTTATACATAATATTATATATTTTGAAATAATGAATATACAGTACATGGTAGATGAATAACGTGTAAAAATTGGAGAAATCAGTGATAGTTATCCATGTATTTCAGGAAGATAATCATCTTCCTATAATTTAGGCATGATTCCCTCTCTCCAATAAACTAGACACGATAGCCTCAACAAGTTTTTAGGGAGAAAATATACATAAACTTATTTATATAGAGTATTTTTTGGCTAGCCATTGTGCAAGATGTTTTATGGCTATTTGAATGTAGGGCCATGGTATATATTTGGTTAGATACGAAATTTTTCCTTATTGTAAAGCTTAGTTTGGCTCTGCTCGGACTAGGCTCGACTCGATAGAACAGTAAGATCGGTTAGATTCGGCTCGTGTTCGATTCCCTCGCTTGATGACCAAGCATACTTCTTACTTACGATGTTATTACGTGTGAGAATGTATACAATTTGTGTATGTAAAGAATTTTGCCGTATGACTAACAACTACGCACAGATTAGGAACATTAGAAATGTGGTAAGTAAAACTAATTCACTTTACATTTATTAAGTAACAGAGAAACTATGAAATAGTATATGAACTCGGCATCCTTGATGGCATTCTATTATAGGTAAAAAGAACTTCAAAATTTTCTCAAATTACTTATTCAACGTGTTCGTACAAATATGAAATTTGTTCAGTCTAAACTAAATGATACTTTTTGTATTTCAATTTATGTGGCAATATTTTTGTTAGTCTGTTTAGAGAAGTAAGAGAACCAGTGGCGTACGTAGGAATTTTCGTTAGTAGTGTCGGAATATAGCTTTAAAAAAATTTAAGTATGGTGCTGTCACGGCTGGAATTTGAAACCTGGACTCCGCAATTAAAATGCATGTGCTTATACAAGCTCAACTACTATTCCTTTTATTTTAGTGGTGTCATTCTCTATTTTTTTATAGGCAATTTTCTGCTTTTACTTAATATTTTATATACATATTTAACAAAAAAAATTGATTTAGTGGTGTCGGATGACACTGGTAAGCCATGAATAGATATGCCCGTGAAGAGAACCTTCTAAATTCAAAATAACAAATTAACTTCTAACTTCTCATTTTACCATTAATGAGAAGGTTTATAATCACATAAATATTATGGTTAGTCTCGGATCATAAATTTTAAAAGTTTTACAACTTTACATATACTATGGTATTTGTGATTACAAATTTCGAACATTTTCATTTTTTTTTTGAAATTCCGTGCCTATTAGTTCATATATCAACTCAAATAATTGTTCCATATTTTCAGCAAGTTTGATCTTTATATGAGTCTGAGCTTTCCACCAAAAAAACATTGTTTTTCTTCTCAAGATCCTACCAACATTTTATTGTAGCAGCCGCAGCTGACGCGAAAAAGTTTATTCTTGCTAAACGAAAAGGACATATTCTAATCCAAGGGTGGCTACTGGCCTGCTCGGTCCGAGATCGGCACCGGCAACGACAACCAATTTCGGTCCAGTTCGGGCAAAAAAAAATTAAAACTGTCAAAAACCGGCATTACCGATCCGGTCTCAATCGGTTAAAAATTTTGGAGCCGGGTCGGACCGAACCGGCAACCGTTTAGCTAGTCGGGACTGTCCGGTTTGTCGGTTTTTATATTTTTTTAATATTTTTTCTTTAGGCAAATACAATGTAAATTAAAATTAAAAATTGAAAAACTTAACAATTTATTAATGAAAGTAAACACCATTTGTCATAATTATGTAAATTATAAAATAAAATAATTATGTAAATTATATTTTTTAATTTATTAATGTAAAGTAAACACTAAACAAAGGTTGATTGGAAAAGAAATACACATAGTTTATTGAAAATTCGGGAAATACATAGTTGAAATGACAAAAACAAACTACAAATTGAAAATTATAAAGATATTAAATAAACTTGAAATTCGAAAATACATAATTGAAATGACATAGAAAATTTCTGAGCCATTTCTTCAATTATTACGCAGATATATGCCCCCCACTCGACGATTCCATTCGAAATTATGTTGTTTTTCTAAGTGCGATATAAGTTTTTTTGTCCCATCCAATAAGCTCCACTCTCTTTGACAAATTCTATATTTAGTTTTGTTAGCTTCTCTATTATACTCCATAAATTCCCAAATTTCAGAGCGACATCTTCGTTCAGGACATTGTCTAAGACCAGGAGCAGTGAGAGCTTGATTTTCAGCCATTATAATTATTTGGACTTTGGAAGAAATTTAGAAAATAGCCTTTGAGAGTAATTTGAGAGATAAATTGATAGAAAGTAATGAATTGTGTGATATAATGATGAAATAATAGGGTAAATATAGATAAAAATAGGTTGGGAGGTATGGGGAAGCAAGAAATGGAAGTATAGTGAGAGAAGCTCCCCCTTCTCTCTACCCTTTCCCCCTTCAATCACTTTACTTCATTTACTCCTCCACTATGTCTGCATCCCTCGATGCTACTCCCTCTACTACACTCCATCTAATACCTCCCAAACCTCCAGATCCAATTGATACTAACCAAGCATTGAATGCTAAGCTTACGTATTACGAAAAATTGGTTCACTCCAATACCAAATCATGCCTTATTTCTTCCTTTTCACTCTTACATCCATCATCATCGACCACACATCCTTCCATGCAAAATCCACCAGTCGATGAAGAGGACTCTTTTGACCACATTTTACTCTCACAAGCTGATCAACAGAGAATTTACTCCCATTGGGCAAATTCTGTAATAATAAAGTTACAAGGGAAAAGGTTGCATCATCAGTATTTATTTGAGAAGCTCAAGAAATTATGGAGTCTTATGGAATATTTTACATTAATAGACCTTGGTGAAGACTTTCATGTAGCTAAATTCAATAAACATGAAAGTTTACATAAAGTACTCACGGAAGGACCATGGTTTATAAATGGTTTCTTCCTATCTACTCGGTGTTGGGAGCCAAATTTCGTTGCAACTGAAATTAAATAAATGTCCACTGCGATTTGGATACGCCTACTAAATTTGCCTACTGAATTTTTTGATGAAGGAATCTTGAAAAAAATTGGTAGTAGGATTGGCAAACTATTAAAAGTTGATTTCAAAACTTCAATGGCATTACGAGCTAGATACGCAAGGCTATGCGTTGAAGTCCCTCTTGATATTCCTCTCTAAAGCTATATCTACATTGAGCATCATAAGCAAAACATTACGTATGAAGCCGAAAAATTTCTTTGTACAAAATGTGGTTGTCTGAGTCATCTTCAAGAATTTTGTCCCTACAACTCTATAAATTCTTCTACTACACACCATGACCCTTCTATACATCTACCTCAACAAAAATTCAAAACCAAAGAAGGGGAGCTCGAGTGGAAAACTGTGTCTTTCAACAAAAAGAAAAATTTGTCTACTAAAAAATCCAGTGAATTTGTGTATATCTCACCAACGGGGAAATCAAATTCCTTTGCTACATCAAACCATGTAGCAAGTAATCAACTAGGTAAGTCCTCAAAACAAATTTATCAAAAGAAATCAAATACAATTAATAATTCTCTTAATAAGTTTGAAGCTGTGCATTTATGTAATTCAGATTTTGAGCTTCAAAATAATGATTACGAAAATAATAAAATAAATTTTTCGACTCTGCCATCAGTCAATGTTCCTTTGCGAAGTCTAAAATCCCCACCCCCCCCCCCCCTTTGATCGACGTGGCAATCGACGTGGCTTCCAATATGGAAATAGTTGAAGACGTTTCTCTAATATTGAAGCCAAATGCGGACAAACTAGCTACTACCAAAAACATTACTGACACTCCTCCTAATTCCTTACAACCACATCCTACTCTCACTACTACACATTCGAATTGTGAAATCCAAGTACCGCCCATTCCACCCAAACAACCTTCGAATAATGATTTCCCTTCTATTTCAAATCCTAATAGCTTACACATAGCTGACACCATTTCAATTCCTCACACGCAACCTACCATGCAAATAATCACAAACACCAACTCCTCTCACTCACTATCACTGCCTATATTTACTAATGGTGAAACTCACACTACAAACATCAAGAGCAATGGCTCGTTTTCAAATCAGAAAACTCCTAAAGGAACACTCACTCAATAAGAAAATAAAAATCATGAATCCTCAAAATCCCCCACCACCTCAAGAGCAACAAGAACAACCTCTGATCTTCACTCTCCCTCCAGCTCAAAACCAAGTGCCTCAATCATGGCTGGAATCAACATTATGGGGACAAGCTCTCACGATCCCAATGGATCTAAATGGCCAACCTGCTTTTGTGGTGATACAAAATCCCCACTACCTTGCTCTCATTGTCAGCGAGGGCATGCATATAACAATGAACAACTACATGTCCAACACATGGCCATACTTTCTCCAGGGATTGAACCAACATGCTCCTCCATTAGTGGATCTTCCATTCTTCCCACTAAGGGTTCTGCCACCACAAAGCCCTATCTTCATCCCCTGGGACTTAGCTGTGAATCAACCTCTATTCACATATGTGGAACTAAACGGGGTACACAATCACTTGAATATGCATATGGCACCCCTCCTCCAATTCAACCTCCCATGCAGGCTCCCATGCAAATGCAAATGGATGCTCCTCCACCAGTGCCACCAAACACTCCTCGACACCATCCCAATCCACAAGAACAAGGAGAAGAGGAGAGAGACCCCTTGGACATACTCGCACCAAGGGTGAGGGAGAGTCACACGGAGTTCATAAACCTAGGAGAAATAGTGATACTACTGTTCAAGGAGCGCATCGACAAAAAAGTTATTCTACAAGGTCATCAAGCCTTATACAAATGCTCCCTAGATGTGAGGGCTCCAGCCAACAGGAGGGTAGGAAAGTACGCAATTGTTCTCAATCCAACATTGAGAACTGACCCAGATCTGGACATGGACGTGAACCCAAACTTAAACCGTAATATGGATAAACAAATTAATATTATTATTTAGAATGTACGAGGTGCTAATAACTCTGACTTTTGCAGACACTTTGATGCTCTCTTAGCTATTCATAAACCTTCAGTGGTGGCACTTCTTGAGACAAAAATGGAGGACCACTATGATCTTAGGGTTCGCTTTGATTTCTCTGATTATGCCGAAGTTCCTGCTGAAGGACGATCAGGTGGGGTTGTCTTACTTTGGAAAAAGGACTTGGTAAGTGTTAATGATATTCAAATCCGAGGTAATGAGGTGCATGCAATGTTAATGGTAAATCACCCTCTTTTTCCTCACTCTTGGTTATTTTCATCAATTTATGCAAATACCTCGTATGCTAATAGACTTTCCTTATGGCATGACCTTGAAACTATTTACGATTCATATAAAGGTCCATGGTTAGTTGGGGGGGATTTCAATCAGATTTTGTCCCAAAATGACAAATGGGGGGGGGGGGGGGGGGTCGACCTATTAACAATAATCATGCAAGTCACTTTTGGTCCTGTATTAATTATTGTAATCTAGTTGATCTAGGTTTTAAAGGCCCTAAATATACTTGGTCGAACCATCATAAAATCAAGAGGGGCCTCATAATGGAAAGACTAGATCGTTGCCTAGCTAATAATGATTGGATCACTATGTTTAAGGACTCCTCTATTGTCCACCTCCCTAAGACATATAGTGATCATAATCCTATTCTCATTAGTCTTAATAAAGTGTCTCAATCTAATCGCCAAAGACCTTTTAGACTTGAATCTATGTGGACATCTCACCCTGATTTTATTAATGTTGTGAAACATGCATGGTTGGATAGAAATCTTCGAGATGCTACTCAAATTTTTTCAGATAACATAGTTCAATGGAACAAAAATGTTTTTGGTAATATTTTTCGAAGCAAAAATAAACTTTTGGCACGACTAAACGGAATACAATCTTCCCCCCATTATGTCACTAGTATTTTTCTTCAAGACCTGGAATCTAAATTAGTCCTTGACTATAATATTATTTTAAGAAATGAGGAGGAATTTTGGAGACTCAAATCTAGAGTCGATTGGCTAAATTACGGGGACGCAAATACAAAATTCTTCCACGTCTCAACACTTAATCGTAGAAGGAAAAACCGTATTGTGTATTTTCATGACGAAAATGGACATCAAATTTTTAATCAAGAGGAAATTTCAAACCATGTAACGGATTATTTTGGTAAACTTTTTACTACCAGCCATTTCTCTACTAATCTTAACCCTATAACTACTTCACCCTCATGGTTTTCGAAAACTGATCTTTCAAATTTGGATAAGCCATTAATGGATGAGGAAATTACAAAGGCAATTTTCTCCTTTAAACCTTTTAAAGCACCAGGCCCCGATAGTTCCCACCCCTTCTTTTATCAACGTTATTGGAATATTGTTGGTCCTTCCGTTAAAGCTTGTTGTCATAAAGTCTTTAATGAATGTACAATTCCTAGTGATTGCAACTCTACCCTAATTTGTCTTATTCCTAAGATTGACAATGTTGTACATTTGAGGAACTTTAGACCTATTGGGCTATGCAACACAACATATAAAATTATTACTAAAATCATCTCTAATCGTATTAAGCCTTATCTAGATGATCTCATAAGCCCTTGTCAATCTAGTTTTATCAAAAATAGAAGAGCCTCTGACAATGTTATCATCATCCAGGAGCTTATTCAAAAATTTGCTCGAATGAAAGGTAGGAAGGGGGAAATGATGGTTAAAATTGATTTGGAGAAGGTTTTCGATAGGATAGAATGGTCATTTATTCGTAGTATGCTAGTCTTCTTCAAATTTCCTCCTAAAATCTCAAAATTAATTTTATCTTGCATTTCGACTTCTAGTATTTCAATTTTAATCAATGGGAATAAAACTAACTGTTTTTCTCCTACTAGAGGAATTCGCCAAGGTGATCCTATGTCACCCTACCTCTTTATTCTATCTATAGAGCTTCTTTCTATTTACATAAATCATCTAGTTTATATGAACCTTTGGGACCCTATTACAATATCTCAAAGGCCCCAATCTCTCTCATCTTATCTTTGTCGATGACCTAACTTTAATGGTCAAGGCTAATAACAAATCTGCTCTAGCTATTAAGAACACATTGGATATGTTTTGCAACTTATCAGGAGCTAAGATTAACACCACGAAATCTAAAATTATCTTTTCCAAAAATTTTGATCCCCATGAAGCTACTCTTTTAGGTTCTATCCTAGACTTTAAAATTGGTCAGCATTTTGGAAAATACTTAGGGTTTCCAATCCTCAACCTCAAACCTAAGCATCAAGACTACCAATTCTTGATTGATAGTTTCAAATCCAGACTCTCTAACTGGAAAGTTAACCTTCTTAGTCTAGCTGGTAAGACCACTTTGGTTCTTTCAACACTCGATACTCTTCCAAATCACATCATGCAGCTTCATCAAATCCCTCGGAGAACACTGAAAACTTTTGAAAGAATTCAAAACAATTTTATATGGGGCACGACTGATAATAAAAGGAAGATGCACCTCCTATCATGGGATACCATTACCAAGCCTAAGTCTTTAGGAGGTCTATCTATTACTAAGGCTCATGTTAAAAATAATGCTCTCCTTATTAGCCTCTCATGGAGATTTCTTACATCCCCTCAGGCTCTTTGGTCCAGAATCTTAAGTGCTAAGTACATTCATGCTCGTCCCTCAAAAAATCAATCCTTTATTTGGAGCAATATTGCTAAAAACCTTCCTTTCTGCTACGAGAATACTCATTGGGTATTAGGGCATGGTGCTAATACCTTATTATGGGAAAACTCTTGGCTCCCTATTAAAAATTCCTTGCGCAGACTCATTAGTGGCCCCTAACCAAACCTGAAACAAATACTAAAGTATGCGAGGTCTATAATAATAATAGGTGGGATTTTTCAAAGATTTCCTTTGAACTCCCAACTCATATTAAAGATATCTTTCTCTCCACTCCTACTCCTAATAGAACCCCCAAGCAAGACTACCCTATCTGGAGACTTAACAACAATAGGATATTTTCCTTAAAGTCAACCTACAAAATTCTCCTAGGCCACACCCCTACTGATGATGACTTCAAGTGGGTGTGAGATATTAACACTCCTCGAAAAATCCAATTTCTTTTATGGCAATGCCAACATAATAGGCTGCCTTGCCGGTCGTATCACCAAAGGATAGGTATTAATATCGACCCTATATGTCCTATGTGTAAGATTGAACCTGAATCCCTATTCCATATTTTTTGGAATTGCACGATTGCTAAAACGTTTTGGACAAGTTGTGATGTGTCTCTCAATTTGAATATAACTTCTGAAAATTGGCTAAGGACTTTAAAAGAAAATTCTCCTACTACGACATCTCATTTTTACTCATGGCTAGAGTTTCTATCCTTTGCTTTGTGGGGTCTATGACTCAATCGAAATCACAACAATATTCATAACCTCTCCAACCACCTTAGCTATTCTAAAGTTCATAAAAATGTAACTGAATTTAAACTTCTTACTTCAAGTGAGTAAACTTTTGCTACCAATAGGGACATTACGATTAGATGGCACCCCCCCCCCAATCCTAACTATTACAAGCTAAATATTGATGGCTCTTATAAACAAAACTCAAATAAAGCTAGCATAGGAGGAGTATTCAGAAATAGCCAAGGGGATTGGATCCTTGGTTTCCACTCATCCCTTCATGCCTTGAACCATGCTCATGCTGAGCTTTCAGCACTACTTTATGGATTATCCTTAGCTTTGGACCAGAATCTTATGCCATTAGACATAGAAACAGACTCCACTGAAGTCCTCACCTTGCTTGAGAATCCCACTCCTACTTATTTGCCTTTGATTATTCAATGCAGGTTGTTGCTAACGAAGCTGGAGAGGCCCCAAATCAGGCATAACTTTCGTCAAGGAAACAAAGTCGTTGATCTCTTGGCTAAGGGAGCTCCTGGGCAGTCCAAAGAAAATGTTCACTATCATTATGTTCTACCTCCACCTTTTGTTAATCAAGCTATGCTGGATGATCGTGAAGGAAATTTGTTATTAAAAAATTATCGGATAGTACTATTAATTATCTTGCCACTTTAGGAATTCTTAATGTCCTAAATGTTCCTCTTCCACCTAGAAGGAACCTATCTTCTGCTAGTAGGAATTTGTGTAATCAAAGTCATGTACTGCCTCAAAACAGTCGCATGAAGTCTATTTGTAACACTCCGTAATTCATCAATATAAATATCATGTTATTATTAAAAAAAAAAGGTATGGGGAAGCGTTTCAGGAGGGTGGTAGGGCAAAAATAGCCAATTTTTGTTGTTGGCCAACGACTATATTGAAAGAGAGCCGTTGGCCAATTCAAACTGCCAGCTCAGTCTGGTCCGGTCCAGTAGTCGGCCCAATGTAATTTTTTTTTAATTTTTTCTTTGTGTTTTATTTAAAGTGATGGATAATTTGAAAAATATAACAACAAAATATTATCAAGTTTGTACATATGTTTGGAATGTTTAGTTTATTTCAGTGTTTAAAGTTTTAACGTAGAATTATAAAACCTGTAGTATTTTTTTAAACTTTGAATTAATGAAAATTTAGAAGTGATGATTCAAAATTCAAACTTTTGAATTAATTTGTTAAGTTCAAAGTTCAAACTTTGAATTAATTTTATAAAAATCAAATTTGAACAATTAACAAACTAGTAATTAATTGTAGTATTTTTGCGCAAACCATATATTAAAAATAAAAATTATGAAGACAATAGTTGTGATGGAATTCCAAGACTTGGAGAAATTTTATTGAATTGTTTAAGACATAAGTAGTGCAATACATATTACAATAGCTAAACTTGCAAACTTGTAATTTCAAAATTCTGATTTAGAAAATTACATTCTTTTAAACATATTAGTTAGTTTCTTGATGATAGTCGTAGGCTTTTCTTTAGGAACTGGTCGTTTTGTTATTGTTCATTATCTCCTTCTGGTTCTTCATCTTCATCTTCTTCTTCTTCTTCTTCTTCTTCTTCTTCTTCTTCTTCTTCTTCTTCTTCTTCTTCTTCATTGCCCGTTTGACTCCCTTCTTCACTTGTTTCGTCGCTCAAAATTTGATCGAGATATGCTCTGCCTTTTTCCTTAGTAAGTTCTGGTAGATCAAAGTTTCTTCGCTCTGTTTTGATCCAATCCTTGAATAAAACTCCTGCCTCCATTGCCTCCTCCTTCAACGAATATCTGTGATCTCCAATTTGAAATCTTCCTTGGCTAAAAGCGCTTTCTGATGCAACTGATGAAGCTTGAATTGTTAATATATCCCGGGCCATTTTTGAAAGAATTGGAAATTGCGATTCTTGATTCTTCCAATAACCCAACAAATGATGAGTTCCAAAGTTTGTAAGTTTCTTTGGATATTGAATTAAATACACTTGAAACTCGCTATATTCCTCCCAGTACTAGTCCTGTTATGAAAGCAACTTTTCATCAAGCCCCCCAAAAGTGCTCATCCTCGCATGTCTTCTGCCCATTTGAGAAGAACTTTGCCCAGTGGATTGTATTGGTTCTGTTGGCGTAGCAGTGTCTGCCCAAACTCTATACTTTGCAAAAACAACCACGGTATCTGCATAAACTTTAGCAATATCTTCTTCTACACTTTGATACCCATTAGTACCAATTTCAGTAGGAGTAATTTCTAAATTTGCAGATATTTCTTTAACAAGCCGTGCAGTTAACTTAATTTTAAAAGCATGATACAACTCAGAAGCAATGTAAAAAAGAGGAGGAATTGGAAAAAATATTTTCTAAACTTTTCAATCATAGCCTATACAGCCGCTTTGTAAACTTTATATTGCTTATATTCTTTCAACAATTCCGATATTCCAGCTATATAATATAACATCGTAGGAGTAGTTGGATAATGTTGTCCGAAAAAATCTAAAGTAGCTTGATAAATTTTTTGTAAAAACTGAAGGAGATGTTGAATAAGTTGCCAATCGTCCTCTTTAAGGTGATAGATTTCCATAAAATGTTTATTATACATTTGAGAGATAGGCACTTTATTATCGTAAGCGACATTCAATGCTTCATATAAAGTGTTCCACTTGGTACAAACTTCCTTTGGGACTCTCTTAATTGGCATTCCTAATTCTATACGTTTTCTTTCCCATTCTCTGCTTCTTTCTTGGTTTTTATTTTTAAAAATATAAGTAATAGCTATTTTCACCTTTTTGATAATGTCGTTAAACAAATCAAGACCATCTTTCACGAAGTTGTAAATATGACGTGCACACTTAATATGAAAAAAAATCCTCAAAAGGGGGGGAGGGTTCAAAATAGGTTTCAAGTTCCTAAGTGCATCTGTGTTGTTTGTAGTATTATCTACCGTAGTACTAAAAACTTTGTTAGTTAAACAGTACGTACGACAAATTGATGAAACTTTATTACAAATATAATTTTTCGTGTGTGGTTCATCAACAACTTTATAAGCAATCATATGTTTTTGAAATACCAAATCAGGATCTATCCAATGAACAGTAACAGTAATATAATCACATCCATTAGTAGAACGACCCATATCCGTAGTAAGACATACTCTACTGTCAAAGTTATCAAATAAATATCGCAAATAATTTTGATATTCGTTCTTAAATTTAATAATATCATTTTTAACTGTAGTTCTTGAAAAACCTTTAAAAGAGGGATTATATATAGATTGAACATAACGAACAAAACCAGTAGAAGAAGAAAAACTATAAGGTAAACCCTCGACGACAACTAGTTTAGCAATAGCTTCCCTATCCTTTTGTTTATCATAAGTAAGAAGCCCTCCTGTTGTTTGGTTAATTTTTATTTGGGTACCCGAAGATTCATCATGCGCTACTCCCCCATGTTCGGTCCCTAAATATATACCCCCACCCGTATTGACCATTCTTTAGGATGTTTCTTTTGTAAGTGGGTCCTAATTTTACCCGTCCCACCATCATTACCCGCAGTTTTAAAAATCCACTCAATTTCACAAATCCCACACACGGCCGTCTGCATTTCAACTTTCTTTTTTGCAAATTCCCACATCTCAGATCTATCCTTACGTTTAACCGGTACTCTAGTAGGAGGTACAGGAGGCAAGTCAGACTGAACTTCAGGTGGACTAGCTTGAAATTCAGGTGTTTCTTCTAAATTAACCCCGCTTTGATTGCCATATTGTGCTTCTAACATTTCATGATCAAGTGGATTATTAGCGCTGACATCATGATAATATTGAGAATCATCTATGTGGGTGAACTGACTAGAACTACCAGCAATTCTTTACCCCTATTTTCCCTACGACCACGTACCCGCCCCCATTACTAGTTCCAATTGAACCTCTTTGAGACATAATAATAGCAAATAAAATATATATAACAAAAAAATTATAAAAGAGTAGAAAGTAGAAATGACCAGCCAAATATAACCGTATAATTCAAGTGAAGTTGAAACTTGAGCCTTCACTTCAATTAATTAGTTAATACTTGATAATCAAAAAATTGCAAAAATAGCTAAATTGATATTTCAACCAAGTAGCACCTCCAATTGACCCAATACTTGATATTTGAAAACATCACCATCTAGCCAAATAAAACTTTGATAGCAACTCCAATTAAAACTTGATAAAGTAGTCAAATTGTAAACTTTTAACAAATAGCCAAAGTAGCAAAATAGCAATATTGTAGAAAATTTGAGAGAACTAGAGAGAACTGGAAGATTTGTGTGAAAAATATGATGAAATAATGGGGGTATTTATAGGAAAAAAAATAGTTAGGGTGGTTATGGGGTGGTAGAGGTGTGAAAATGGCCGTTTTTTGCTGTTGGACAACGACGAGGAGGTCAACGAGCCGTTGCCAACGGCTAGTTAACGGCTGAAATCCGATTTTCTATTTTTTTGGGACCGGTCCGGTCCGGCCAGTTCCGGTCCAATTTTATTCCGGTTCATTCGGTCGAAAAACAGGGGACCGTTTCGAAACCGGGGTTCGGGGTTGGTAGGGGGTTTTGATCTGGTCGCAATCGGTTCGAGCCGGTTTCCGGCCCAAATCAGGCCCGATCGCGGCCGGACCGTTAGCCACCCTTAAATCTAATCAGTCAATATTGCTACAAAAGTACTTGTATGTAGGACCAACTACGTTGAATTAATTCAGTATAAAAGCTGTACTGTGAGTTCGTTTTTCTTCTTTCTCACACTAAAATATTATAGCAGCCGCAGTTGAATGTCTTTTGGTCATGCTCCATTGTCCCATTGGAAATTGACCAGCAACATAAAAATAATTCATATTTGGATCAATAATTCCAGATACTGATTAGACAGTTAAATTAAATTGGTCACCACAATTCTCAGAGGAAAGTTCAGCAGGATATACTACCACTGCTTGACAAAACTGACAAACAAAAGTTTTGGAAAACTGCTCATCATATTTGTCTTTATTACAAATCCCATTTCTTATACACAAAATTTGTAGCTATAAAAGAGCATACGCAACTATGCTTGGAGAATCTATCAAGCCAAATAGCCTTCTCCTTAGTCTTGCCTCCAAAAATGCAGCTCTTTAACTTCTTTTCCCTTTTTCTTTTTGTGTCTTTCCTGTTTTTACTAAGGAAATGGAAGAATTCCAATATCCAAACTAAAAGATTACCTCCAAGTCCATGGAAATTACCTTTACTTGGAAATATGCATCATTTGCTAGGTGGATCCCCACACCAAGTCCTTAGAGATTTAGCGAAGAAATATGGACCACTTATGTACCTTCAACTTGGCGAGATTTCCGTAGTTGTTATTACATCTGCTGAGATGGCAAAAGAAGTACTAAAAACTCATGACCTTGCTTTTGCATCCAGGCCTAAACTTTTGGCTTCTGAAATTGTTTGTTATAATGGGACCGACATTGTTTTTTCCCCCTATGGCGATTACTGGAGACAAATGCGTAAAATTTGTCTCTTGGAATTGCTTAGTGCAAAAAATGTCCGGTCATTCAGCTCAACTAGACAAGATGAAGTTCTTAGTATGATCGAATTTTTCCGATCATCTTCTGGTAAGCCAGTTAATGTAACTAAAAGGATTTGTCGATTCACAAGCTCTATGACTTGTAGATCAGCATTTGGGCAAATATATGAGAAGCAAGACGAATTTGTACAGCTAGTCAAAAATGTGTCAGCCTTAATGGAAGGATTTGACGTGGCTGATATATTCCCCTCACTGAAATTTCTTCATGTGCTCACGGGAATGAAGGCTAAAGTTACCGATGCCCACAAAAAGGTAGATGCCGTTCTTGAAAGTGTTATCAATGAGCACAAGAGAACTCTTGTAAAAGGCGACGATAGTGGTGAAGGGTTGATTGACGTACTGCTTAGACTTATGAAAGAAGGAGGCCTTCAATTCCCGATTACCAACGAGAATATCAAAGCTATCGTCTTTGTAAGTACAATATACTGCATAATTCTACCTTTGTCTTTATTAGCCTCGCTGTTCCATTTTCTACAACAATTTAATCTAAATTCTTCAGTTAATTACATGTTTTTATATCCACACAAATACCATGTAACTTTAAATTCTTCATGGTGATAAAAATAGCATGTCCCTTAAAATTTGAAAAGCTAAAGGTGGTAGCACAAGACTAGTACTAATTAGTCGAATATTCAAATAAATATTGGTCAAAAATTTTGTATAGATAAAATAAATAGCATGCGAGTGATAATATGATTTTGTAACACATTGCTCATAAATGAAGGACATGTTTGCTGCGGGAACAGAAACTTCATCAACAACAGTTGATTGGGCCATGGTTGAACTGATAAAGAATCCAAGTGTATTAGCCAAAGCTCAAGCAGAGGTAAGAACAATGTTCAGAGGCAAAGAAACTTTTGACGAAAATGATGTCGAGGAGTTGAAATACCTAAAGTTGGTCATTAAAGAAACTTTCCGACTCCATCCTCCATTTCCTCTTTTGTTACCTAGAGAATGTAGGGAAGAAACAGACATAAATGGCTACACTATTCCACAGAAAACAAAAGTCATGGTTAATGTTTGGGCTATGGGAAGAGATCCAAAATATTGGGATGATGCAGAGAGCTTTAAGCCGGAAAGATTTGAGCACAACATTGTAGATTTTGTTGGTAACAATTTTGAATATCTTCCATTTGGTGCTGGAAGGAGGATTTGCCCTGGGATATCATTTGGTTTAGCTAATGTTTATTATCCATTGGCTCAATTGTTGTATCACTTTGATTGGAAACTCCCTACTGGAACAAATCCAAGTGACTTGGACATGACTGAGTCAGCTGGAGCAACTTGCTCTAGAAAGACTGATCTTTACATGATCGCTAGCCCTTATCAACCTTCTCAAGAATGATAAAATGCCATATAATAGTTTCTTTCTTTGGTGTTTTGTTCTTCTAATGTTATAAAGGTACCGTTGTAGTCTTTCACACAAGCGCCTATCAAATGTGACCTTCTGTTGATTTTAATTTTTACTGTTATAGTGGGGGACACAATTTTTTTACTTACAGCTCCCAGCAGTATCTTGGCAAGTGAATAAAATGATGGGTTTTTTCTTTTTTCAATTGTGTACCAATAATTAGGAGTGGCAATGGGGCGGGGCAGGGCGGGTTGAGCCGTTCCCCTGCCAAAATTTTGCCCTGTCCCGCCTCGTCCCATTTGGTCTTTGTCAAGTTTCAACCCCGCCCCGTCCTATCCCGTTTGGCCCGCCCTGTCCTGCCCCGTTTTGACCCGCCTTGCCCCGCCTCACTTAAATTACCTTTTAAGTCATTATTTTTTATTTTTTATCATCAAAATTGAACTTTTCTTTTAACTTTTAATCCATTTAACATATCTCTAACTTCTTTTCTATTGAAATTTTCAAATTTGATAATTTTGTAGTTTTTTAAAGAAGTTGAAGCTTTTAAAAGATTTGTAATATTTCAAAAGTATTACGTATTTACTATACTAATTAATAGCTTAAGTAGTCAATAGTGGAACAATATTTCCATTATTTCCTCAACTTAATTGTGAAATAAGAAAATAGTGGAAAAAGAACAAGTAAATTTATTGGGCTTCTATATTGCCCCGCCCCAATAATTCTAAAATAAAATTTTGCCCCGCCCTGCCCAGCCCCGCCCCGCCTCGTTTAACAGTTGATCCGCCCTGCCCCATTTAGTATTTTGTCCCGCCCCGCCCTACCTCGCCCCGCCCTGCTTCGCCCCAATTGCCATCCCTATGTACCATCCTTGAACTTATTAGTAACATGTTTTGTGAAATTTCGATTTGATAGTGACTTTTGCCGCACTAGATAATAAATAGTCGACACTTGCAAAATTGTTGAAGTAGGGATAAAGTTTGCATGTATCTCACCATTTGATAGGATATTACTGGGTACGTTGCAGTTGAGCAGCTACAGCATTACTCCTAAAGCTTTGCAAAATATGGCTCCTCACCGATCAGTATTCTAAAAAAGTCTTGCTCGCCAAAACTTCCAACATGTTTCTCATAAACATAAAATTCGATATATAACCGTAAAAGAATATGGTTTTGGGAGCGATATTTAATATCAATCCATGAACCAAAAATAGTGCTTTAGGTTGTATGTATTCAATCAGTGCTTGTCAATTCCATGTGTTAGATAGAATTAACTAGTATTGATCCTTTTGTAGTGTACTAGTGTTACTCTTATTTTTCGTCCTAGTATTACATTACCAAAAAAAAAAAAAGATTTTAGCCACAAGAAAACTGATAGTTAATCAGCATAAAACATCGTGACAAAGAAGTTTTTACCACAATAGGTTAGCCAAAAACCATAGCAGGAGGGGGGCCTCGCAATTATTTTAGCTATGGTTGATGTATTCGTGGTAACATTCACTCAGCTACGGTTGGATGTTCTTTAGCCACGCTATGGCGGACGCGAAAAATTTTATGAAGATGATTCAAAAAATATAATTGTTGTGTATGGAACTTGAGTAAAGGACATCAATTTTAAGTTTGATAGCCCTTCACTATTAAGCTGGATAATCTTTTGTTATTAAAGAAACTCAAAACAAGATATATCCGTGTAAGAATAATTTTTCACCTATAATTTTCGACAAGGGGCTATCAATATATACCCCTTGGGTATTCTTATTCCTAGGTCCGCCTATTGCCACGCTATATCCATGGCTAATTATTGCTGAGTAACAGAAAAACAATGCCCAAATTTTACATTTGCTTCGCAAGCAATTCTCTTCCGTAATTGCTGCGTTTTAGTTTAGCAAAATAGTAGCACTTTCCACTAGAAAAAAAAGCTGCTATTATATTTCATTATTTACAATGGGAGATATCTACTAATTAAATGTTACTATAACACAATGAGGCTCATTATATCACACATTTGCTAACAATAATTAAGTCGCATTGACCTATATATTAATCATTACAAACAAAATCGCATGATGAAAAAACAAAAAGACAAACAAAACGCATAATTAAGTCGCATTGACCTATTTCATGATTGTTTACATAACATAGACTTGGTACTTGAAAGATGTTAAGGCACTAAGTTGGTGCTTAATTGGAAAAAAATACCACTATTTTGTGGAAAAAGGAATTGTTTTTGGACACAAAGTGTCCAAGTGGGGGATAGAGGTGGATCAAGCCAAAATAAATATAATTTCCAAACTTCCACCTCCCTCCCTTTATAGTGAAGGGAGTGAGAAGTCTCCTTGGTCATGCAGGCTTTTATAGAAGATTTGGACTTTTCGAAGGTTTCCCATCCCCTATGCAAGTTGCATAAAAAAGAGGCTAAATTTGTGTCTGATGATGATTGCCTCAAGGTATTTGAAGAATTGAGAAAAAGGCTCACTACTGCGCCCATCATTGTGAATCCTAATTGAGAATTGCCCTTTGAATCGATGTGTGATGCAAACGTTGTGGCTCTTTGTGTCGTGTTGGGTTAAAGGATTGACAAGATCTTTCATCGTATTTACTATGCAGGTAAAACCATGAATGGTGTCCAATTGAACTTGTCACGACCCAAAATCTGGATCCGTGATGGCACCTAAACGATATTGCCTAGGCAAACCAACAGAAACAAAAATGCAGAAATAAACTGAAAGAAGAGAAACATGATGAAATATATATATAAAATTGGAATCCAAAAGAAGGTAGACACCCCTGTCTACTATACACAACAAACACCAATGGAGCATCTATAGAGTGACTCAATCGAAATAAAATACAACAGAAGTGAAGTGGAGTCTATCTCTGTACAACACTGGCGGTACGCCACCGTGGACTGTACGGTTGGCTCACCTCAACAAAATAATACAGCAGCCTCGAACGGTCGCTACTGTCTCGATGGCTATCTAGAAGAAGTACCTACACATGTGGCAGAGTAAGTTATGAGCCGAAGCCCAGTAAGATCACTGACAGGCCCGCTAAATCACCCTTGCGGGACAAGTCGCAAACATGCATCGCAAGCAACTAAGCACGTCGCTTCTACGTAAATAAATAGCGCAGTCGCACATATTCACAATATAATTATCCAAGTATATATAATTATATATATATATATATATATATATATATATATATATATATATATATATATATATCCATACGTATGTACCTATGTACATACAGATAGCATATGTCACATACACGTTAAGTAAGCCAGTAGTCTCAGAATATCATACACAAGTCAAGAGGATTATGCCCACCCAACGTAAGGCCTAGGTCAATCAAACAGTGGTTTGGAGGTCCCATCTCTACTCCCACGCCGACTAACCTAAACCTACGGTAGGCTAGCAACACCGCCAACGGACGTAGGCAACAATACATTCATCACTCAATATCAGCACGCACCCTGTGCGGCTCCGTCTATAGGCCATAACGCCATTGTCAACATAAACAACATACCAGTGACCCGTAGTCACTGTCTCAATCATAAGGAGGTAGACCAATGACCCGTAGTCGTTGTCTCATCTCATCTATATACGACCACACCTCACCCCCTGTCAAGTGTGTCGTGTCTCAACAATCTAGTGACCACACCACACCCCCTGTCAAGTGTGTCACATCTCAAATATCTAGTGACCACACCACACCCCCTGTCAAGTGTGTCACATCTCAATAATCAAGTGTCCATACCACACCCCCTGTCAAGTGTGACACATCTCATAGTATAGGCGACACCACACCCCCTGTCAAGTGTCCCTCTAACCGTATTAATATCCACGACATTAATAACAATAACAGAAATAATAACAGAAATATTAATAACGATAATATTACACAGTCACTGTAACCAAGATTGGTTATGCTAGCTCAATGTAAAGCGGAGGTTAACCCGACGACGGTTTGGAGGTACAATCCCTACTCTCGTGTCGTCTAACCAAAGGTTACGAGGAGTCAGCACTACACAACCCGTCATGATAACCATACAAGTACCAAATTCGTACATAAGCTGGCAGAAACCTCGGCAAGACATAATCAATGATATGCCGGCAACATCCTCGGCCATATCCCCAGGTCCTTGCTATCTAATCATGACATAGCAAGCAATCCCACAATATAAGTCATCGCTATCTCAATGTAGCGTCTAGACCGGCACATACCTCGGTCAACTCATGTACTCACTATTTATGATCAAATAATAGTAAGCAATCCCACAATATAATTAATCGCTATCTCAATATAGCGTCTTGACCGGCACATACCTCGGTCAACTCATGTCTTTACTATTCATATTTAATTAATAGTAATATACCTAGCCAACGCTAGTCAATTCATATTTAACACATAGCCCTAAGCTAATCACATAAGAGTACCCGAAGCGTACTAGCATGCTGGACGTATCCACAAGCAAAGTAGAGGTCAAGTCTCACTTACCTCGAATTCCGGTTCAAAGCTAGGAAGCAATCTCCTTTCCTGCTCTTCTTGTCCTCAGGGAACTTTCCTCTAAGTCTATCAAGACAATATAGCACTCATTAGTGCTCAATTATAGAGAACTAAGCTCATATACGACTTAGGGTAAAATTACCAAAATACCCTCGGGTGGGACCGAGCCCAAAATTAATAAAATATACATTTCCGGACTCCCCACACTCCCGTGAGTCCAAATATGCAATTAGATTTCTCATACGAGCCTTGCTCGTTGATTTTCCCCAAATCTTAAAATTTAGGATTCTAACTCATTTCCTATGAATCAAGCTTTGATTCTCATGATATATGATATGAAATTAGTTATGGAAGCTTACCTTATGATTATACACGTTTTGAACCTTCCAAAATCGCCTCCGAATCGCCTCCTTTGAATAAAAATTCGGTTTCCCGAAATCTGTCCCGAAATGACCCTTTTATAGCAGTCTTTTTTTTACCACTGTAACAGCCTCTGTTCCAATAATCATAACTTTTGATAGGAATGTCTAAATGATCTGAAACTGATGGTATTAAAACCACAACTCAAAGGGCTACAATTTTCATGTTTTGAGTTTTTCCTAATTCCTTACGGATTGGCCGGAAAAATGCCATTTTTCCGGCTGCTCGCAACAGAAACAGTAGCAGAAACAGCAGTTTCGCACCAGAAAAATCCGAATTATTTTGGGTCCAAACGGGACCCTACGAAGCTCAGAATGACCCCAAATTTTGCACACAAGTCATAAAATACTTGGGTGACATGCTCGTCCAGACGGAACTTAATTCGGACCTCCAGAACTCAAAAAGTGCGTCCCACGGCAAAAGTTCAATTTTTTCGACTTTCGCCAAAATAGCGAAATTTAACCAAACGACCTCGGAATCCAATTCCGAGCGAGCCGGTGAAGGGTTATTGCATCACATTGCATTCATATGCATTACATTGTATATCATATTGAGGGCAGGAGTATTCCGCCCCAGGAGAAGGAGGATTCCGCTCCATTGTATCATATTGAGGGCAGGAGTATTCCGCCCCAGGAGCAGGAGTATTCCGCTCCATTGTATCACATTGAGGGTAGGAGGATTCCGCCCCAAGAGCAGGAGTATTCCGCTCTTATGTCAGATATTGAGTGCAGGAGTATTCCGCCTCAGCTTTACATTATATCGGGTGCAGGAGTATTCCGCCCCAGGAGAGTGCAGGAGTATTCCGCCTCTGGTTTATATTATATCGGGTGCAGGAGTATTCCGCCCCAGGAGCAGGAGTATTCCACTCCAGTTGGTTATCAGATTGGATTCCCCTCGAATGCAGAAGTATTCCGCTTCGGGATGGGATTACGGGCACATGTGACCCTACGCATCATATTTCATCTCATTTCATCTCACTTCATTTTATTTCATTTCATTTCATACCATTGTGTAAACTTGTGGTACATAACTATTGTCCTGCTTATATGTGCATTTCTTATTTGTTGTTATGTTTCTGGCACGCATCCTTGGTTGAGTTTATAAGTTTCTTACGTGTTTTCGGTTGTTATCTGGCTCTACCTTTTTATAATTTAAATAAAAGAAATTTGGTTTATCTGTTTCTTCTCCCTGGCTAGCTATCCTATTCTTTAAGGTGGCTAGTCTGCCCCACTTATTGAGTCCTTTTGACTCACCCTTGTTTGTTGTTTGTTTCTTTTTCTATCTATTTCGTTTCGGCAGGTTCGCTCCAGGATTGAGTTCGCCACGTTGTGAAGGAGCGAAGACGACTTCAGCTGTCAGGGTGAGCCAGCTTTTATTCCGGATGGCCACCTGTTTATTGGTTATTATTTCAGTTGCATTTTGCTCCCTTCAGGAGGTATTTGTCTTCTTTTGTACTCTTAGATGTCTGGTCTGGATAACCCTAAACCTAGTAGGTTGGGTAGTCAGCTGTAATTTCTTTTGTACAGCTTAGAGGTATCAGTATGTCAGTGTTTTTTTTTAAGCCTTGTTCTTATTAATGAATTGAATTATATTTATTTGCCTAATTTAATTGGTAAGGGTTCGCCCGACGGGTCTAGGGAAGGATGTCGGATGCCCGCACGGCCTAACCGGATTTTGGGTCGTGTCAGTTGGTTGCTACAAGTCACAAATGACTATACGAACCTAACGGAACTTTCGGATCTCTCATCGGAGCTCATTTGCTCAAATCGAGCTCGGAAACCTCTTTTAAGTCTTTTAAACTTCTGAAACGGGGACTTTATCAAAAGTCCTATCAAACGAGGTCCGTTTTCAATTTTGAAGGTTGCTACATATCATAAATGACGAGACGGACCTAACGGTGCGCTCGGATTTTCCATCGGGGTTCGTTTACTCAAAATGACCTATCGAAACCCCAAATTCCTTTCCGGAATTTCATAAACGGATCCTTTTCTCGAAAACCTATCAAACGGACTCCGTTTTGATTCAAATTTCACGAACAGGTCATAAATGACCTAGCGGAGCTTTTGAGACTATCGACACGCAGATCGAGGTCTCAATTCCCGTAACGACTATTTGAGGGTGGTTACATTCTCCCCCACTTAGACTCTCGGCCGTCCTCGGACGAGCCCAAGTCTACGGTAGGGTCCACAAACTAGCCACGAAGCTGGCACGGATTTCGAGGACCCCTCGGTACCACCCGAAATCAATAAAACTTAAAATACGAATTCAGGCTTAGAAAATATAAGGATTTCATACCTGAATCATCGAACAAGCGCGGATGCCTCTCGCGCATCTCGAACTCAAGCTCCCAAGTAGCCTCGGCACTGGAGTGATGTCCCCACTGAACTCTCACAAGCGGGATCACCTTCGACCTCAGCTTACGGACCCCTCTAGCAAAAATAGCAATGGGCTTTTCCGAATAAGCTAAGTCGCCATCCACCTCCACGGAAGCCATGTCGATCACATGAGATGGATCACGAATGCACTTCCGGAGCATCGACACATGAAACACTGGATGAACTGACATAGTGGGAGGCAAAGCTAGTCTATAAGCAACAGCGCCAATGCGCTCCAATATCTCAAAAGGCCCAATGAACCTAGGACTGAGCTTGCCTTTCTTCCCAAATCTCATCACACCCTTCATGGGCGACACTCTGAGGAATACCCGGTCCCCAACCATAAACTCAAGATCCCTCCGCCTCCGATCTGCATAAGATATCTGCCGGCTCTGAGCCGTACGGAGTCGATCCTGAATAACCCGGACCTTATCCAAGGTCTGCTGCACCAAATCTGGCCCCAACACCTGGACCTCACCAGACTCGAACCAACCAATGGGCGAGCGACATCTCTGACCATACAATGCCTCAAACGGAGCCATCTGAATGGAAGCCTGATAGCTATTATTATATGCAAACTCTGCTAGCGGCAAATGACTATCCCAATGGCCTCTAAAATCAATAGCACACGCCCTCAACATATCCTCGAGGATCTGAATAGTCCGCTCGGACTGGCCATCAGTCTGCGGATGAAATGCAGTGCTAAGATCGACCCGAGTACCCAGCTCTCTCTGGAAAGACCTCCAAAACTGAGCTGTGAACTGAGCACCTCGGTCGGATATGATAGATACCGGAGCTCCACGCAACCTCACAATCTGCTCAAGGAAAATACGAGCCAAACATCCCGAGGTATAAGTAGTCCTCACTGGAATGAAGTGAGCCGACTTAGCCAGTCGATCAACTACTACCCACACGGAATCATGCTTGCCCGCGGTCAGCGGCAAACCAACTACGAAATTCATAGTGATCTGCTCCCACTTCCACTCGGGAATGGGCATAGACTGAGTCACCCCGGCTAGCCTCCGGTGCTCATACTTTACCTGCTGGCAATTCAAGCCCCGAGACACAAAATCAGCAACATCTCTCTTCATCCCTTTCCACCAATACAGCTCCCGAAGATCATGATACATCTTCGCAGTATCATGATGAATGGAATATCTCGAACTATGAGCCTATACCAAAATCATCTGCCTCAGCTCCTCAATAGCTGGAACACAAACCCGGCCGTTAAGCCGCAAGGCACCATCATCACCAATCACGAACGAGAAGACTCCCCCACTCAGGACCCTGTCCCAAAGATCTCTCAGATAAGGATCCTCGAACTGCCTTTCCCGAATCTGGGAAGCTAGAGACGACTGCGACCCCACATATGCAAGCACCCGGCCTGGAACAGAATCATCAAACCGAACGCCACTAATGGACAAAACCTGCAACTCACGAGCCAACGGCCTCATATCAGCATCAAGATAGGCAAGGCTACCCATGGACTTCCTACTCAAGGCGTCGGCTACAACGCTAAATTTCCCGAAATGATAGCGAATAGAAAACATTATAATCCCTCCAAATAATTCTGGGTCCATCACGCTACCGCTGCGCCATTCTGATCCCGCCTTCAATACCGATAGCCACTGACTCAACATGGCAACCCAGTGTCGCATGACAGGATACCAATAAATCAATATCCCTAGTGACGTCAAATCCGTCATATCTAAAACCAGCGAGTCTACTAGGGACTCTACACCGCATATAAGAACATAAGCGCTGCCAATAACCCTTATTCATACATATAAAATCTCCCGATAGATATACCATCCATTTAAGGATCATCAAATAAGGGCAAATCCAATCCTTGCCCTAATAAGGGCAAACCCAGGCGATAGATATAAATAAGCAAAACCTCGGGTTAAATAAACAACGGCACTGCGACCACAAATAGAATGCATACTTGCAATATCATCAGTAGGTGCCTCGGCACCCTGCCTGGTCATAGCATAGCCTGCACCGCTCCTCCTGAACCCTGGCATGGGCATCCTCCAAGCGCCTAGCAGCATCCACTACCTTGCGATAAGTCATGCCAATCGCAACTGTGGTGACAGCAAACTGCAACAGAGGGTTAAGACCCTCAATAAATCTCAACACCCTGTCCCTCTCGAGTGCCACCATAGCTGGCGTATAACGGGACAGCTCCAAGAACCTGGTGTCATAGGCAGACACCGACATGCTTCTCCGCTGCAACCTCTAAAAATCTTCTCACACTCCTGAAGAAAATGATGGGCAGAACAAGTGGCAGATGTGCCATCAAACTGAGGAGGCCTGATCTTCATAAAAGACTCAATCCTCCAAGCTACCTCCTCGGTACCCATAATCGGAATAGGAATAGCGGAACCCGGCTGAACAACATGACCCATATCCGGAGTAGCCTCATAGGTCGGCGTACTCATAACTGGAGTGGTCGGCTGAGGTGCCGATACAGGTACTGCAGCATCCCTACTAGCGGGGGCCCGATGGCTGGCCATGCCCACTAGTCTCATATACTCCTCCGAATAAATCACAACTGCGCCCGACACGATAGTAGGCAAAGATGGAAGTGGAACAGGTGCTGATGGTGTCGCTGCAGACACCGGAGGAATAGCTGTGTCCTGCCTAACAGTTGGCGGACGACCTTTCCAGGCATTAGTAGGGGCTCGCATCTGTGCTGGTGCTGATGTACCAGCCTACGCTCCCTGAGCGGCTACCCTAGCAGAAGATGACCTCGTCTTCCTCATCTCAGCAGATATACGAAGGAAAAAAAGGTCAGCACCCGTACACTACATCGCACGACAGAGATGAAACGAAGGGAAACATTTTCCTAACATGACCTTGTAGCCCCTCGCTCATAAGTATGGTGCACAACATACCCATAAGCAAGACTCTACTCAGACACTGCTCCATTGACTCCTAGGACTCGACTTAGAACCTAGAGCTCTGATACCAAACTGTCACGACCCAAAATCTGGATCCGTGATGGCACCTAAACGATATTGCCTAGGCGAACCAACAGAAACAAAAATGCGGAAATAAACTGAAAGAAGAGAAACATGATGAAATATATATATAAAATTGGAATCCAAAAGAAGGTAGACACCCCTGTCTACTATACCCAACAAACACCAATGGAGCATCTATAGAGTGACTCAATCGAAATAAAATACAACAGAAGTGAAGTGGAGTCTATCTCTATACAACACTGGCGGTACGCCACCGTGGACTGTACGGTTGGCTCACCTCAACAAAATAATACAGCAGCCTCGAACGGTCGCTACTGTCTCGATGGCTATCTAGAAGAAGTACCTACATATGTGGCAGAGTAAGTTATGAGCTGAAGCCCAGTAAGATCACTGACAGGCCCGCTAAATCACCCTTGCGGGACAAGTCGCAAACATGCATCGCAAGCAACTAAGCACGTCGTTTCTACGTAAATAAATAGCGCAGTCGCACATATTCACAATATAATTATCCAAGTATATATAATTATATATATATATATATATATATATATATATATATATATATATATATATATATATATATATATATATATATATATATATATATATATATATACGTATGTACCTATGTACGTACAGATAGCATATGTCACATACACGTTAAGTAAGCCAGTAGTCTCAGAATATAATACACAAGTCAAGAGGATTATGCCCACCCAACGTAAGGCCTAGGTCAATCAAACAGTGGTTTGGAGGTCCCATCTCTACTCCCACGCCGACTAACCTAAACCTACGGTAGGCTAGCAACACCGCCAACGGACGTAGGCAACAATACATTCATCACTCAATATCAGCACGCACCCTGTGCGGCTCCGTCTATAGGCCATAACGCCATTGTCAACATAAACAACATACCAGTGACCCGTAGTCACTGTCTCAATCATAAGGAGGTAGACCAATGACCCGTAGTCGTTGTCTCATCTCATCTATATACGACCACACCACACCCCCTGTCAAGTGTGTCGTGTCTCAACAATCTAGTGACCACACCACACCCCCTGTCAAGTGTGTCACATCTCAAATATCTAGTGACCACACCACACCCCCTGTCAAGTGTGTCACATCTCAATAATCAAGTGTCCATACCACACCCCCTGTCAAGTGTGACACATCTCATAGTATAGGCGACACCACACCCCCTGTCAAGTGTCCCTCTAACCGTATTAATATCCACGACATTAATAACAATAACAGAAATAATAACAGAAATATTAATAACGATAATATTACACAGTCACTGTAACCAAGATTGGTTATGCTAGCTCAATGTAAAGCGGAGGTTAACCCGACGACGGTTTGGAGGTACAATCCCTACTCTCGTGTCGTCTAACCAAAGGTTACGAGGAGTCAGCACTACACAACCCGTCATGATAACCATACAAGTACCAAATTCGTACATAAGCTGGCAGAAACCTCGGCAAGACATAATCAATGATATGCCGGCAACATCCTCGGCCATATCCCCAGGTCCTTGCTATCTAATCATGACATAGCAAGCAATCCCACAATATAAGTCATCGCTATCTCAATGTAGCGTCTAGACCGGCACATACCTCGGTCAACTCATGTACTCACTATTTATGATCAAATAATAGTAAGCAATCCCACAATATAATTAATCGCTATCTCAATATAGCGTCTTGACCGGCACATACCTCGGTCAACTCATGTCTTTACTATTCATATTTAATTAATAGTAATATACCTAGCCAACGCTAGTCAATTCATATTTAACACATAGCCCTAAGCTAATCACATAAGAGTACCCGAAGCGTACTAGCATGCTGGACGTATCCACAAGCAAAGTAGAGGTCAAGTCTCACTTACCTCGAATTCCGGTTCAAAGCTAGGAAGCAATCTCCTTTCCTGCTCTTCTTGTCCTCGGAGAACTTTCCTCTAAGTCTATCAAGACAATATAGCACTCATTAGTGCTCAATTATAGAGAACTAAGCTCATATACGACTTAGGGTAAAATTACCAAAATACCCTCGGGTGGGACCGAGCCCAAAATTAATAAAATATACATTTCCGGACTCCCCACACTCCCGTGAGTCCAAATATGCAATTAGATTTCTCATACGAGCCTTGCTCGTTGATTTTCCCCAAATCTTAAAATTTAGGATTCTAACTCATTACCTATGAATCAAGCTTTGATTCTCATGATATATGATATGAAATTAGTTATGGAAGCTTACCTTATGATTATACACGTTTTGAACCTTCCAAAATCGCCTCCGAATCGCCTCCTTTGAATAAAAATTCGGTTTCCCGAAATCTGTCCCGAAATGACCCTTTTATAGCAGTCTTTTTTTTACCACTGTAACAGCCTCTGTTCCAATAATCATAACTTTTGATAGGAATGTCCAAATGACCTGAAACTGATGGTATTAAAACCACAACTCAAAGGGCTACAACTTTCATGTTTTGAGTTTTTCCTAATTCCTTACGGATTGGCCAGAAAAATGCCATTTTTCCGGCTGCTCGCAACAGAAACAGTAGCAGAAACAGCAGTTTCGCACCAGAAAAATCCGAACTGTTTTGGGTCCAAACGGGACCCTACGAAGCTCGGAATGACCCCAAATTTTGCACACAAGTCATAAAATACTTGGATGACATGCTCGTCCAGACGGAACTCAATTCGGACCTCCAGAACTCAAAAAGTGGGTCCCACGGCGAAGGTTCAATTTTTTCGACTTTTGCCAAAATAGCGAAATTTAACCAAACGACCTCGAAATCCAATTCCGAAAGTTGCTACAAGTAAAAAATGACTATACGAACCTAACGGAACTTTCAGATCTCTCATCGGAGCTCATTTGCTCAAATCGAGCTCGGAAACCTCTTTTAACTCTTTTAAACTTCCGAAACGGGGACTTTATCAAAAGTCCTATCAAACGAGGTCCGTTTTCAATTTTGAAGGTTGCTACATATCATAAATGACGAGACGGACCTAACGGTGCGCTCGGATTTTCTATCGGGGTTCGTTTACTCAAAACGATCTATCGAAACCCCAAATTCCTTTCCGGAATTTCATAAACGGATCCTTTTCTCGAAAACCTATCAAACGGACTCCGTTTTGATTCAAATTTCACGAACAGGTCATAAATGACCTAACGGAGCTTTTGAGACTATCGACACATAGATCGAGGTCTCGATTCTCGTAACGACTATTTGAGGGTCGTTACAGAACTACACAGCCACCGAGAAATATTTTTTAGCGATGGTGTTTCCATTTGAAAAATTTTGAGCTTATTTGGTTGTTCATACCGACCACTCGGCCATTAACTACTTGATGAGCAAGAAGGACTCCAAACCCCGCTTGATCTAGTGGAAACTATTGCTTCAAGAGTTTGATGTTGAGGTGAAAGAGAGAAAAGGTACCGAGAATCAAGTGGCAGACGACTTATCAAGATTGGAAGAAGGGGGGAGACCTCGTGGAGATGGAGCAATTAATGATTGTTTCTTGGATTAAATGGTACCTATGGTAGCTTTGGAGAAAATACCATGGTATGCGGAGATGGCCAATTTTATGGTTTGTGGAGATTTGCCAGATGATTATTCGTACAATCAAAGGAAGAAGCTCATGAACGATGCTCGTCATTACTATGGGGATGAACCTTACTTGTTTAGAATTTGTGCAGATGGGATGATTCAGAGATGTGTTCCGTATGTTGAGCAATGGGAGATTATAAATGGATTCCACTCTTCATCATATGGTGGGCATCATGGTGGCATTAGAACCGCCTGAAAAATCTTGGAGTGTGGATTCTATTGGTTTATAATTTATAAGGATGCTCATGCACTGTGAAAGATTGTGAAATTTGCCAAAGAGCCGGGGTGCGTCAAGGAAACATGAAATGTCTCAAAATCCAATCAAGGAAGTAGAATTATTTGATGTGTGGGGTATTGGTTTCACGGGTCCATTTGTAAGATCGGGCGGAATGAAGTACATTTTGGTGGCCGTTGATTATGTATTCAAGTGAGTGGAAGTGGTGGCTCTACAAAAAAATAAAGCAAGAAGCATCATGGCATTCTTGAAAAAGAACATCTTCACTTGGTTTGGCACTCCTAGAGCCATAATTAGTAATGGTGGCTCTTATTTTTGCAACAAGGAATTTGACTCGCTTCTTGATAAGTATGAACTCAAGTAAAGTCGCAACTCCTTATTGTCCACAAACTAGTGGACAAGTTGAAGTGTCTAATCGGGAAAAAAGAAAATATTGGCAAAGACCATAAAAAAAAAAAGGGGAAGAATTGGGCCATGAAATTGGATGATGCACTTTGGGCTTATAGGATGGATTACAAGATTCCAATAGGTATGTCTCCTTATAAAAATTGGTGTTTCATAAGGCTTATCATCTCCCGATCGAGCTTGAGTATAAGGCGTTATGGGCATTAAAAAAGTTGAATTTGAATTGGGAGCTAGCCTCGAAATCTAGAATGGATGCATTAAATAAGCTTGATGAAATGAGGTTCAACTTGTACAAAGAAAGGATGAAGATTATGCATGATAAGAAGATATGAAATCGAGAATTCAAAGTGGAAGATCTTGTGGTGCTGTTTAATTCCTGTCTCCAATTGTTTTCGGGAAAATTGAAGTCAAAGTGGGGTAACCCATTTAATGTTATTGGTGTTTCTCCCTATGGTGCTATTGATTTGGAAAGTGCCAATGGTAGGAGTTTTTGAGTGAATGGGCACTGGGAAAAACATTACTTTGGAGTTATGGAAGGCACCAAGATGTTGGCCTTGATAGCGTTGATTGATCCTTGAGCTAATGGATCGACGTCGTGCCACGACGTTAACTAAGACACTTCTTGGGAGGCAACCCAAAGTTTTTAGTTAACTAGTTGTTGTTTTGTAGTTGTCAAGGATGTGTAGAAGTTAGATCTGTGCATGAATCTAGAAGCGCAGGTAACAGGAAGGACGCCCCATGCATGGGCGGCCACCCCTTGAAATTGTGATGGTGAGTTAGCTAAGGAGAACACCAGAGAGCCAAGAACATGTGGCAACCTCTTCAAAAAGGCGACCTCCCATTTTAAAAAGAATGAAAAATTTTCTAAGTATCAGATGTGAGGCTCTCCGGACTTTGGTCACCCTTTTTAACACCCTTGCAAGGTTTGAGAGCCTTTTTCGACACAGAGGCTGCCCTTTGATTGGGCGGCCAACCTTTCTCATTAGCCTAAAAAATTTGGCTAAGTGTCAAAAATGGGTTTTTCTGGAGATTGAGCGCCTTTTCAGAGAGCCCCTGCAGGGTAGGTAGCACTTTTACTCAACATGCGGTCTCTCCACCATTAGGCGACCGCCCTTTACTCGAAGCCAGCATGGCTATATGGCCAATGCATGGGCGATCGCCCCTCATCAAGAGGCGGTCGCCCTTGCTAGTTGAGCTTCAGCCCGTCGAGGGTATAAAAGGGACCTAGTCTCTCTTCTTCCCCTTTTCCTATTTTGATAACCGCCGACTACCCCTTTAAATTTCGATTTTGGAAAAAACAACCACATACACAAACAACAAACAATTAATCCTCACTTCATTCTGGTGCACTACTCATCCGGTAAGCTGTTCACTTAACTTTACCTTTTTATTTCTTAGTGTAACTTTTAATTTTTAGGAGTAGGTTGTAATTACATGTTGAACATGAAATATACTGAGCATGGACTAGGATGGTTGGGGGAAGGAAGAGCGTACATGAGAATTAATTTTTGTTCTTGAGAGTTAAGAGCATTTTGGCCTTGTGAGAGAAACAAAAAATGGGTAGTTGTGAACATTGTTGTGCTTTAAATGTTAAACTTTGGGAGATGTGCCCATGAAAAATTACTGCAGATGAAGAAATGGTTACCGCCCTTTAAAGGGTCATAGCTCTCTCTTCGTGTTCTGCATTGAGAGCTCAAGAACATGTGGTCGCCTATCAGCGGGGCGACCGCCCATTCTTATGGTTCCAACTACATGCTGAGCATTGAGACGGAGGCCGAACCTTGTTTGTGCGGCCGCTCAATCCGTCTCATTTGACAAATCTCTCAAGAGAGGAGTGCATTAGAATAGGCGGACACCCTTACACGGTTGGCCGCCCCTTTTCTCAAGAAATTGAGGTTGAGCATTTGATGGTTGCCCCTTAGCTGGGCGACTGCCCCTTTTAATAGGCCAAAAATTTGAGTAAGTATGGAATTGGAACTACTCTGAAGTTTGGGCGCCCTTTTAGTCGCCTTCTTAACAAGATGAGGTCGCCTCTTAGTTGGGCGAATGCCCGTTCAAGTGCACTGAAAAATTGGCTAAGTACGAAAATGCAACCCTCTGGACTTTGAGCGCCCTTTCAGGTCTCTCTTTCGAGCTTGGTCACCCCTCGGGAAAGAGGTGGCCGCCCTTTGTTAAGGCGTCCAGCCCTTCCCCAAATCCTGTAGAAAATTTGAAGTGTGAACTTGAGAGGCGACCGCCCTTATAACACGTCTCTACCCTTTCTCCCTGTCTTATGAGACACAACTATGCTTACAAAGAAAACCTTATTCATGCTCTTGTTACCTTAAACTAACAAGCTATTTGAGTTCTATTGTAGCAAACATGCCTCTAAAAAAAAGAAGTTGATCAAAGAGAGAGCAAAGGGAGAAGTCTCTACCTTCCCTCTCCTTCTCCTCTGAGGACATCTCTATTGAGTGGGTGGAAGATGAGTCTGCAAACCTACTCATCTGTGAAAGGGTGATAGGAACTGATAGGTTAAAGAGATTCAGCGCAAAGTTCCACCAGGCATTCATCAACATTAGGTGGGCCAAGCTATTCACAAAGCACTTGATTGATGGTAACACTGATATGATCTTGGAGTTATATGATGAGCTAGGGAAGAGAACCAAACAAGAAGGGAAAGTTGCGTGCAGGAACATTGAAGTAGAAATCTCTGCAAGAGCCTTGAATGAACATTTGGGGCTTCCAAACTTCATCCCCAAAAACCACATGGCAAAGCTAGCAATGGATAAGAAAGCACAAAAAGAGTGGCTAGCTCCTATCACTGGTAGAGAGAAAAACCCAGCATGGAGAAGGGCTGGAGTGCAAACCACTTCACTAGATCTGAACATTGAAGCCAAGGGATGGTACTCCATCATTAGCTCTAGGATCTTTCCAACTAGAGAAGATTACTTCATAAGCTTAAAGAGGGCAGTAATGATTGGATGCCTTATTACAGGAATCAAGGTAAACTTGGGAGCAGAGATGTTAAAGACAATAATGGAAGTAGCCAGATCTGATAGCTATGATTTCCCCTACATTAACACCTTGACAGCATACTTGAGGGATGAAGGATGTGAAAATAATGGTGATAACAACTATGCATTCCTTAATGAAAAGTTTGATCTCTTTGAAATCGAGGATTTAAACAATCCACTCCATCCCTCAGCTCCTTCAGTGCAGGATGCACATGCCTCAGCTTAGACTAGTATTGTTGCACCTTCAGATAGGCCCTCCACCACTTGGTTCAAACAACCACTTCCGGAAAGAACCAAGCAAAAAAAAAATCAAAAGCTTATTTAAAACGAAAAAATTATAGGAACATAACTAAATATGCTAAAAAGGAAAGTAACATGCACTATATACAATAAAAAACAGAGGTTCAAATTCAATCATGCCAACAAGTCATTCAAAAAGAAAGCGTATCAAATTATCCAAACATAACATAAATGAATTTTAACCCCCTCCCCCAACTAAAAACTTTAACATTGTCCCTAATGCAAAGTAAGCACAAAAATAAGCAAAAAGGGGGGGGGGGGGGGGTAAAAGGGACTCTTTGCCTTCTTCAAGCAACTTGTTTTCCTTTTTCTTCCACGGGCACAAGTGGAGGCCTTTCTTTGGAATTCTTCTTGTCATGTTTTGCTTTCACCATCTCCTAAATTGATGTTTGTCTAGTCAATTGGACTTGTGTTTCTTCAAGCAGAAAATTTGGGTCAACTTCTGAATCCTCTTCATCAAAGGCAATGCACAACATAGTGCCCAAGTCTCTATTCATCTCAGCTACATCTTCCTTGCTTTGTTGTGTTTTCCTACCCATTTCTTTCTCTTCGCACAGTTCATTGAGCTTCTTTTCCATGTCCACTAGTGTCTTTTCCATGAGTTGGATTGTCCTGTCCATCTTTTGCAGTGCCTTCTTGTTGTTTGCAATGTATCTTGTGTTTACTTCCACGGCCTTTGTAAGCTTTGCCAATTGATCCATAGCCATGTTCCCTTGAGGGGCTTGTGGTGGCTGTATCTGTGGCATCATAGGCAATAAAAGGGCTTTGAACCCTTCCATCTTCCTGTCTAACCCAATCAATTCTTGCGTCAATTGTGTCAGGGGAAAATTTACATCTTGAGATGGCAAAAGAAGTACTAAAAACTCATGACCTGGCTTTTGCAAATAGGTCTACACTTTTGGCTTCCAAGATTGTCTTTTATAATTGCTCTGACATTGCTTTTTCTCCATATGGTGAATACTGGAGACAAATGCGTAAAATTTGTCTCTTGGAATTGCTTAGTGCAAAAAATGTTCGGTCATTCAGCTCAATTAGACAAGATGAATTTTTTCGAATGATTGAATTTTTTCGATCATCGTCTAGTAAGTCAGTTAATGTAACAAGAAGGATTTATCAATTAGCAAACTCAGTGACATGTAGATCAGCATTTGGGCAAGTAATCAAGTAGCAAGACGAACTTATACGGCTAGTCAAGAAACTGTCAGGCTTATTGGAAGGATTTGATGTAGCTGATATATTTCCATCACTAAAATTTCTTCATGTACTCACTGGAATGAAAGCTAAAGTTACCGATACCGGGCCCACAAAAAGATAGATATCATTATTGAAAAAGTCATCAATGAGCACAAGGATAGCCTTTGCAATAACTGTTAGCTTGGATAAGCTTGGAGTTTTGACTGATGATTAAGGAATGGATTCAAAGGAACTGTTCCTTTGAATCACTGCAGCTAAATAGATAATTCAAACAAAATCATTTAGGTTGAGATATTATTAATTATCCTAAAACTGACGTTTATCTTGATAATTATGCAGGTCTAAACGGATATAAAAAGATTGCATAAATAAAGGATAAGGATAGAAGATCCGGATGCTTAAAGAGTAGAATCCAATTAGGACTCAAACTCATGGGAGCTTTGGAGTTCTAATTACTCAAGACTTCTTGGCTACTGGAGCTATAAAACGTGGAGCATATCAGCCATTGAAGTATGCACAAATACAGAGATAATCGAGCAAAGCTTAAACGAGTCATTAGCTTATTTGTGTAATCAGTTAGCTACAATGGAACTAAGTTAGAACATGTTCCTTAGATTGAGTCTTGTAAAAGTTCAGTCTTAGTTCAACTGTAGTAAGCATAATCGAGTTGTATCTTTTCTGGTTCAAGTCGTGGACTTGACACAACTTCACTGATCGTGAGAAAGATCACTAAAGGATTAGAGTTAGTCCTAGGTTAGTAAGAAGGTAGTCTTGTAACCAAGTGAGTCTTTTTACATAGTGAAGTTGAAATCCTACTTGAGAAGTAGGTCGTGGATTTTTGATCCCGAGTCAAGGAGTTTTTCCACGCTAATATCTGGTGTTCATTTACTTACATTTTAATTCCGGATATAGTATAGTAAAGGAACACATTTTAAGGAACTGGTCCTTAAAACAGTAAAGTGATGTATCTTGGGAAATATCAATTGGTATCAGAGCGGGTTATCCTTGAAAAGGCTAACACCTAGGATTAGATGAGTACATCACGAGAGAATAGTGAGGGTCAGTCAATGGTTAGAGCTCCTTTATTCAATGGGAAATACTATTCATGGTGGAAGGAAAGGATGCGTGATCATCTTCAAGCAGAAGACTATGAATTATGGGACATAGTGACTGAAGGTCCCATGATCCCAATGAAGAAGGATGCCGAGGGAAACTATGTTCCCAAAACCAGGAAAGAATGCAATGCTGAAGTCATAAGGCAATGGGGAAAGAATGCAAAAGCTAGGAAGTGGCTTGTTGGTGGACTCAGTCCTGACGAATGCACTAGAATCAGAGGGTTACCACTGCAAAGGAGATTTGGGATGCTCTACAAGTTGCACATAAAGGAACAAGTCAGGTAAAAAGGTCTAGAGGTACACTTCTTTATGCTGAATATGAAAGTTTTAAAATAAAAGAAGAAGAGTCGATCTCTGAAATGTATATTAGATTTAATGCCATTGCTTCTGAACTTATTTCTTTGGGAAGGGTTTTAACTGTGAAAGATAGAGTAGAAAAGATTCTAACTAGGGTTCTCCCAGATTCTTGGGAGATCAAAGCTTGTGCTATCATAGAAAGCAAAGATTTAACCACTCTATCCTTAGATGAGCTTATAAGTAATTTAAAGACTTATAAAGTAAGGAAAAAGGTTAAAATCATAGGAGTACTAGTTAAAACTGAACCTAACCTAGCCTTGACTACTGCTGATAAGATTATTCATGATAAGGAACTGGTCCTTATCGCTAAAAGTGTTCAGAAATATTTGATTAAGAAAAAGGCGATTAGTGGACAGGGTAGATCTTCTAACATGAAACAGGCTGGAGAGTGCCACAAATGTGGAAGCACGGAGTACTACATCAGCAAATGTCCAATCATGGAAGGAGGATGGAGGAAGAGGTTTATTGAGGAAATGAAAAAGGCTAGGGAACAGGTCCATAAGAAAAGTGGAAATCCCAAAGTAATGGTTGCAGGATGGCAAGACAGTGAAGATGAAATAACTGATGATGATCTGGATAAGGATCTTGCTCTAATGGCTCTTGGAGATTCAGAAAATGAAGAAGATGCTGAGATATTTGTTTCTAAACTTAAACAAGATGTAAAAAGCATGTCTAGAGAAAAATTGGTTAAAGTATTTCATACTGTGCTAAATGAATTTTAATCTCTAAGGGATGGCAATCATCAACTGCATGATGAAATTGATTGTTTAGAAGCTGAATGCAAAGAGGCAGTAATTAAAAATGATTTTCTGAATAGAAAGATTAGTATGCTTGAGGAACAGGTCCTCACACTTGAATCAACTGTTCAGGAATTAAAAAATGTTAAAACAGTTGAAAAAGGTAAAGGTATTGCTAATTCTCATCAGATCATTGCTGAAGAGAAACTGAAAGTCACAGTTGATGAATTGTGAAAAAAAGATGAGAAGATAAGATCTTTGGAATAAGACTTAGTTAAAACAAAACTGGAACTAGGAAAAACTGTAAAATGGAACAAGTCTTCTGAAGCGCTAGAATAGTTACAGGAAAATCATAGTAGTAACAGGAAGGGTATTGGATTCATGAAAGCACAGGTTTCATCCAAATGGGATCCAAAGAGTAAGTACGTATCACTTTCTGAAAACTGGCTATGCAGTCATTGTGGGAACACTGGTCACCGAAAAGAAAATTGTCAATCTTTAAAAAGGGCTGCCCAGAGGAACAGGTCCTATAAACCTATTCAAAATTCTGTGAGACAGAGGAATAGGTCTTATAAACCTGTTCAACATTCTGTAAGAAAGAAAACTGTTCACACAAAGAAACCATTACCATTCTGGGCTAGGAGAGATCTGATTCATCCTTTTTCTAAAGGAAAAGAACCCAAACTAGTTTGGGTTCGTAAATTAACCCCTAGTTTTCTTTTGCAGGCTAGAGGGAAGGAGATAAACCACAAATGGTACATGGACAGTGGTTGCTCAAGGCACATGACAGGACATAAGGAACTGTTCCTTTCACTCTCAGCCTTTCAAGGAGGAAGTATTTCCTTCGGCAATGGTAAGAGAGGGGAAATCATTGGCATTGGAAAGGTAGGTAGGTCTGATTCACATAGTATAGACAATGTGTTTCTAGTAGATGGGCTGAAGCATTGCTTATTGAATATATCTCAATTGTGTGACAAAGGTAATAATGTTAATTTCTCATCTACTGGATGCACTGTGACTAACCAAACTTCTGGAGAGATTATTTTGCAGGAAAATAGGTATGGAAACATCTACAAATTAGACTTGCTGACACTATCTGATGGAAGCTTGAGTTGCTTAAGTGTGGTGCAAAATGATCCCCTCCTATGGCACAAAAGACTAGGACATGCTAGTCTTTCACAATTGAACAAACTTGTGTCCAAGGACTTGGTGATAGGTCTTCCTAACATCAAGTTTAATGATGAAAAAGTATGTGAGGCATGTGCCAGGGGGAAGCAGGTAAAATCCTCCTTCAAACCGAAGAAACAGGTAAGTACCACTAAACCTTTGGAACTGGTCCATATGGATTTATGTGGTCCAATGAGAACAATGAGTCGTGGAGGTAAGAAGTATGTTATGGTATTGGTGGATGATTACTCCAGATTTACATGGACTCTATTTCTTGCATCTAAAGAAGAAGCATTTAATGCATTTTCAATTTTTGATAAGAAAGCTCAAAGAACTCTAGATAATCATATTGTTGCCATTAGGTCAGATCATGGAACTGAATTTGAAAATCATATATTTTTCAATTTTTGCAATGAAAATGGCATTAATCACAATTTTTCTTCACCTAGAACTCCACAACAAAATGGTGTAGTGGAAAGGAAAAATAGGACTCTAGAGGAAATGGCAAGGACTATGTTAATATCTGGAAATCTTCCACAAAACTTTTGGGCTGAGGCTATTAATACTGCATGCTACATAATAAATAGATGTATGACAAGGCCATTAATAGAAAAGACCACATATGAGTTGCTTAAGGGAAGAAAACCAAATATCTCTCATCTTAGGGCTTTTGGTTGCAAATATTTTATACACAACAATGGGAAAGATGCCTTAGGAAAATTTGATCCTAGAAGTGATGAGGGAATCTTTATTGGTTATTCTTGAAATAGTAAATCTTATAGGGTGTTTAACAAGAAAACATTGAAAATTGAAGAAAGCATGCATGTTAAATTTGATGAAACTGACAGTCTCACTCAAGAACAGGTACAGGAGGATGAAGAAATTGGAATGCTGAAAGATTATGAACTTGATCCACAAATGCAGACTCTGGATATGAGAAGTGAACTGCAAGGAACTGTTCCTCCGGACAGAACTGAGAAGAGTGGCACAGAAACAGGGGGAAGTGGTTCCACCTCACAAACTGGTAGTGCTACTCTATCAGGAACTATTCCTCAGCAAGGGACTTTTGACAATGGATTGACACCCAAGTCTTACAAGTATCAAAGGTCACATCCTGTGGATCAAATAATCTCAGATAAGACTGCTGGGATTCAAACTAGATCAGCAGTAAAAAATCACAATCTGTGTGCCTTTAGTGCTTTCCTATCTCTTATTGAACCCAAAAATGTGAAAGAAGCACTGAAGGATGCAGATTGGATCAATTCTATGTAGGAGGAATTAAATCAATTCCAAAGAAGTCAAGTTTGGCATCTGGAATCCAAGTCAAGGAACAGGTCCATAATTGGAACAAAATGGGGTTTCAGAAACAAACTCGATGAGGATGGCATGGTAACAAAAAATAAGGCCAGGCTAGTTATTCAGGGGTATAGTCAAGAGGAGGGCATCGACTATGATGAGACTTTTTCTCCAGTTGCAAGATTGGAAGCAATAAGACTTCTCATAGCCTTTGCCACATACATGGAATTTACTCTACATCAAATGGATGTGAAGAGTGCATTTCTGAATGGTTACTTGAAAGAAGAAGTGTATGTTAAGCAACCTCCAGGCTTTAAAAATGAACAGTTCCCTGAACATGTGTACAAGTTGGACAAGGCCTTGTATGGGCTCAAGCAGGCACCAAGAGCATGGTATGAAAGGCTATCAAAATTTCTACTCCAGCATGGATACAAGAGAGGTAAATTTGATAGCACATTGTTTTTGAAAGAAAAAGGTAAGCATCTCTTAATTGTTCAAATTTATGTAGATGATATAATCTTTCGTGCTACTTGTGAAAATTTAAGTAAGGAATTTGCAAACTTGATGGGGAGTGAGTTTGAGATGAGCATGATGGGTGAACTCAATTTTTTTTTGGGTTTACAAATTAAGCAAACCTCAAATGGAACTATGATCCATCAACCAAAGTATGTTAAGGAATTACTTAAAAGAGTTGATATGCATAATGCTAAGGAAATTGACACACCTATTGCCACTGCCACAAAATTGGATCTTGATGAACATGGAATATCAGTTGATAAAAAATTGTATAGAGGTATGATTGGTTCTCTACTTTATCTAACTGCTAGTAGACCTGATATTGTGTTCAGTGTTGGTTTGTGTGCTAGGTTTCAATCAGATCCTAAGGAATCTCATTTGAAAGCTGTTAAGAGAATATTGAGGTATCTGAAAGGAACAGGTCCCTTGGGACTTTGGTATCCAAAAAGTGGTAGTTTTAATCTTGTTGGATATACTGATGCTGACTATGCAGGTTTCCTTGTTGATAGAAAAAGTACCTCAGGTATGGCACATTTTCTTGGTGAGTGTTTGGTTTCTTGGGGAACCAAGAAACAAAATTCAGTAGCACTTTCCACTGCTGAGGCTGAATATGTGGCAGCTGCTTCATGTTGTTCACGGTTGTTATGGATCAAACAACAATTATAGGATTTTGGTGTTGATGTAGGAACTGTTCCTATCTTTTGTGATAACACTAGTGCTATTAATATGACAAAAAATCCAGTACATCACAAAAGGACTAAACACATTGATATAAGACATCATTTCCTGAGAGACAACGATGAAAAAGGTTTGATCACCATAGCATTTTGTCCTACTGAAAAGCAAATTGCTAACATATTTACAAAAGCTTTAGGTAGAGATGATTTTGAAAGAAATAGGTTGGAATTAGGGATTAATAAATTCACATAAAATCATCAATGCTTTACTTCATAATTGGCTAGAAAATTGCACATAAAATGAATTTTATTCAAGTCATTATGAATGATTCAGTCCAGCTTAATACTTAAATGTATACTCTTATGCCATAATTCTTGTTTAGAGTTTCTAAAATTGAATGATGTTACACTTATGCTCTTAGAATTTCAGATTGATCAAAAGTGTTGCAAATTGGAAGGACACTGAATTTTTGTGTTAAAATCAGGTATGTACTCGTTATTATTCAGTTATCTTAGAAGTGTAAAGGCTATAGGTAACTTGCAATTAGGATAAATCCCACTAAGTTACCTAACCATATCCAAACTGCATAAGAGTCCCATCGGAGGAACAATTCCCATTCTGAAAAGGTGACTTAACAGCCCAACGGCTCTATTTCTTCGGGAGACTCCCAAGAGTCCATAACGGCTGCATGTCTTGCTGAGGTAATAATGATCATTTTATACTCTATCTCTACTACCTAATTCACTCTATAAATACACTTCTTCTTCCTCATTATTCTTTTACTTTGTTTACAAACTGAATTCTCAAAATTTCAGAAAGAATAATCAATTATCTCTTAATTCGAATTGCAAGAATGTCTTTTTCTCCTGAAAATTCTTCAACTGCACCCACTACTGAACAACCACAAAATCTCAATCCTCCTTCACCCATGGATACCACTGACCTAAACCTTGAAATTCCTGAAATAATCCCAGAAGTACCTGAACCTGAAATTCAGGGGAAAGGACCAGTTCCCATGGCTGAATCAATTATTGAGCAGGTTGAGGATTTGTCACGAGCTATGGTTCTGTATCAGTATCAGGTAAATTTTACCTATCCCTTAAATGTTGTGATAGATGAGGAGGAAAAGGGAGAAGGGTCTGAGGCTGTTCTTGAGGAGGAAGAAGAAACAGTTAAAAGGTTGGAAGCACCCATGCATGGGTCATCGGGGTCTCCAGAGGTTGCTTTTAGAGCACCATGGAGGATGTAATAGATATTGATGATGCTATAAGTGATAGTGATAGGCCCCTTGTTGATTTGATCAACATTAGGAGTTTAAAAAGAAAATTAGCCAGAAAGGGACACATTGATGACCAAGTGACTGTTGAAATTGCTGCTAAATTGAAGAAAATCAGTGATAGTTATAAGCCAGGAATTAAGAAGAAAGGTGAAAGTTCCTCCAAAGCAAAAGGACCCGTTCCTTCTGCCTCAACCCCTGTTTCTGGGGTTAGGAGGACAAGAAGTGCTGCTAAAGCTGCTGATGAAAACTTAGTTGCTGCTTTAGAAAGAAGCAGAAAAGGGAAAGGAAAACAGGTTGTTGATCCTGTTAAAGAGGAAAAAGTGGAGGAGATAGAAACTGTTGGTGATGAAGATGATGAGATGGCAGATGCTGAGGAGGTTGTGCCTCAGTCGAAGAAAAGAAAAGTTTCTCAAAGACGTGTCACAAGAAGTTCTGTGAAAGCTGCAGAAAAGTCTGCTAAGAGGACCAGGTCCTCCAAAAGGACTTTGGTGGATGAGAGTTCTGCTGAGAGTGACAGTGATGAGTCCTTTGCTGGTGATGATAGTGAGAGTGAGGCTGAGGGAGAAGATGTTGTTCATTGTGTTCATGATGACATGCTGACTAGGAAAGTGTTAAAGGGGAGAGTGCTATCTGATGTGGGAGAAGAAGGAATGTTATGGTTGCTGCAAAAATTGCATGCTCAGGGCTGGAGGGACATGGCCCTTCAGATCTCTGGAAGGTGTGCAAAGGGGATGGTGCAGGAGTTCTATAAGAACTGCTCCATCAAGGAAGACAGGATTACTACCTCTGTGAATGAAAATGTGATCACCTTTGACACCAGGGAACTTGGTGAGCTGTTGGGGATTCCTTTTGCTAGGTATGAAAGTTATGTCAAGAAAGTATGGCCTGACTTGACAAACTTGCTTACTGATTTGGAGATTACTAGGAAGTTTGCTGAGAATGAAGGGGAAGAAAAACCCAGAGCCGTGCAGAAAAGTGAGATGCACCCACAGCACCAAGTGTTATTCGAGTTGGTGAACAAGATTGTGATGCCAAGGCAGGAGAAAAGAGGAATTGCCAGTTTCATGGACCTGGTCCTTATGGAACTGTTGGACACTGAAAAGCAGATCAACTGGCCCAGTTTTATGATCCACCTGATAAAAAGGGTGATAGCTGGGAAGAGGAAGTATTCCTTGCCGTTTGGTTTCATCTTAACTGATGTGTTTGCAAAGCTGAAGATTCCCTTGGAAGGGGTAGTAAAGGCTACTAAGAAGGAAATGTTTGGCTGTGCTACATTGATTAGCTGTGACTTGCCTGTTCAGGCTGATCCTCCACAGGCTGGTGTTGGGAGGCAGCCATTGAACAACAAGGTAAAGGCACTGAGGCAACAAGTTGCTATCCAGGCTGCTGAAATAGCAAGGCTGGAAGAGGAGAAAAACTACTGGAAGGCAGAGGCCACAAAGGCAAAGGAGACCAATGAGGGAATGCTCAAGCAGATGTTTGAGTTGCTTAACAAGTCTCAGGGACCTGGTCCTTCCACATCCTAACCACCTTAGCCATAAGCCATCTTTTGTCCAGTGGGATTTAGCCTAGTCTAGTGCCTTAGTCTTTTCCTTCTCTAGTCTTTGAATAATTCTGTAGTACTTGCTTGTATCCCCTGGTTTCACTTTTTGATTAATGATGAATTGTCTTTGATGGCTAATATCATTATTTTGCAGTTGCTTTATTCTGATTTATGTTTGCATTTTGAGTTGCCTCAATGGCCATGTGCTGATTAATTCTAACACTTGAGTTATATTTTTTATGCAACCGTTTCAATGATGCCAAAAGGGGGAAGAGTAAGTTGATTTTTCATGAACTTATACCTAATTGAAAATTTGGTCCTTAATGATAAAGTCTCTACTGATTGTTTTTTTGAGCTTAAGTTGTACTTCAGGACATTAAGGATATGCAGCTATGCTTATGAATTTGTCATCATCAAAAAGGGGGAAAATGTTAGCTTAGATAAGCTTGGAGTTTTGACTGATGATTAAGGAACGGATTCAAAGGACCTGTTCCTTTGAATCACTGCAGCTAAATAGATAATTCATGCAAAATCGTTTAAGTTGAGATATTATTAATTATCCTAAAACTGATGTTTATCTTGATAATTATGCAGGTCTAAACGGATATGAAAAGATTGCATAAATAAAGGATAAGGATAGAAGATCCGGATGCTTAAAGAGTAGAATCCAATTAGGACTCAAACTCATGGGAGCTTTGGAGTTCTAATTGCTCAAGACTTCTTGGCTGCTGGAGCTATAAAACGTGGAGCATATCAACCATTGAAGTATGCACAAATACAGAGAGAATCAAGCAAAGCTTAAACGAGTCATTAGCTTATTTGTGTAATCAGTTAGCTACAGTGGAACTAAGTTAGAACCTGTTCCTTAGATTGAGTCTTGTAAAAGTTCAGTCTTAGTTCAACTGTAGTAAGCATAATCGAGTTGTATCTTTTCTGGTTCAAGTCGTGGACTTGACACAACTTCACTGATCGTGAGAAAGATCACTAAAGGATTAGAGTTAGTCCCAGGTTAATAAGAAGGTAGTCTTGTAACCAGGGTCTTTTTACATAGTGAAGTCGAAATCCTACTTGAGAAGTAGGTCGTGGTGTTTTTATCCCGAGTCAAGGGGTTTTTCCACGCTAATATCTGGTGTTCATTTACTTACAGTTTTAATTCCGCATATAGTATAGTAAAGGAACACATTTTAAGAAACTGGTCCTTAAAACAGTAAAGTGGTGTATCTTGAGAAATATCAATAACAATGGTGAAGGTTTGGTTGATGCACTACTTAGACTTATGAGAGAAGGAGGCCTTCAATTTCCAATCACCAACGAGAATATCAAGGCTATTATCTTGGTAAGTATATGCTACACTACTATTACTTAGTATTCCATTTTATATGATACTCCCACCGTCCAATTTTATGCGGCACTATTTGATCGGGTACGGAGTTTATGATAATAGATGTTGATCTTGTAAAGTTTCAGTTTTACCCTTAAAAAAATAAGAAAGAGAAGATTTGAGTAATAAAAAAGTTGTTGATAGCTTTAAAATTATGTAGAGCCCAAGAAAGATAAAATTTTAATACATTGCTAATACCCACATTATTATTCCACATCCTATCATGTATAGAATAATACATAGATTCCTGCATAACCAATACGGGTATTAGTTATGCTTAAATGAGAAGGTGAAACCAAACATTGCATAAAATAATGCTAAATTTTATGTTTGGGTTAAAAATGCAACCAAACATTGCATTAAGCAATGTGGTTTGAACGAGGGTATTAACCCTTTTGCTTAACAAACCAAACCACCTCAAAATGGTGAACCTATAGTATTAGTTTACCAAACCGATCTGATAGTTTTAGTATATTTCTTTTCCACATGATTTCTATAATAAAAATAGTGATCTTAATGATGTAAAATAAAAGAGCTGAAAACACTTTGTGGACTAGATTTATGAGAAACAAGTACTGTCAAAGATCACACCTTGTGGTCAAAACATGGTGCAATGGTAACTCTCACAATTGGAAAGAGCTGTGTAAGATCCGGAAAAAGATTGAATTAAAAATTGCTAGGAGCATAGGGAGAGGCGATGTCTCTTTCTGGTATGCAATGAGATCATGCGCCCTAACCTAAGCCTGGGGTACTGTTGTGTGTTCCGATCCTTCTAGTGAGAGCTTGTGACCATCGCAGTGACCGCAGTATGCTTAATCGACTGTCTCTCTACCTTCTTGATCGTTGCATCACAAGTTCGCACGACAAGCCGCATTGTGTACTCAAGATGATGAATGCCTTTGAAAGATAGAGGATTTGAACCTGTAATGTGTACCTAAGGGCTAGATACACAGATTCCTTCCTATCTTCCTTCTTTACTGGACCAATCGAAGACTGAAAAGACAGCAAAAGGCCCATTGCATAAAATTCTACCAGGAGGATCTAGGCCTAATAGGATAAGAGTAAACGAGGTTTTGTTGGATGGTGTTTAGAATTGGGACTTGTGTGGTTTTCAAATTGCAGAGTTTATCAAAGAATACATTATGAAGATGGATATTGTTCTGGATAATAGTGATGACAAGCCAATTTGGACTGAAGATAATTCAGGTTCTTTCTCTGTTGGTAGTGCTTGGAGATCTTTAAGACAAACTAGGGAGGAGGAATTTTTTTATGCAAAGATTTGGCATAAATCTATACCATTCAAGATGTCCTTCATGGTTTGGCGAATCCTTCATAAAAGAGTTCCTACAGATGATGTTATATCTATGTTTGATATCACTGGACCTTCTAGATGTGGATGTTGTAGAGCGCCAAAACCTGAAAGCTTAGAGCATGTATTTCGTAATGGTGATTTTGCGACAACTGTCTGGAAATACTTTGCAAATGTTACTGGGGTTAAATGGAAAAATTCTTCTATAAGAGCAATTTTGG